>CM053027.1:549103826-550303826 GCA_028564925.1 Lithobates sylvaticus
ATATATTTATCTAAAATCTAATCCTGCATCACTGTGTAAAATAAGTGCACACAGTTATCTTATGTGTGTATGTATATGCTTAGTGTTATATATGTATATATACACATACACATATACACACACACACACACACACACAATATATATATAACACTAAGCATATACACACACACATAAGATAACTGTGTGCACTTATTTTACTGGAACACAGTGATGCAGGATTCGATTTTATATAAATATATACCTCACAATAAAAGTTACTTGTTATGTTATGAGATGTGTGTATTTTTTTTTTTCTTCATCTTGAATTTTGTGATGATATGATGATTAAAGCATTGTGCACACTGTTTTATTTTCTCTTTTATGTGTGTATGTTTTCTTATTTATAGATGTGTCTTTTATAAAGCAACATTTTTAATGTTGAATTTGAAGGAAAAAATATTATACTAGGAAAAAAAAAGTATTAAAGATTTTAGTCTTTAACGTGTAATACATATACAGGGTATACACCACTTTCTGTTATTTATAACCACAGTTGACACTTTTTATTCATTTTCTTGTTTTAGACAACTTTTTTTTTTTTTTTGCTGAAATACTTACATGTTTGTGTTTACACTAAGGCACATTTTTTTTTTTTAAATTGAATATGGAAGTTGTAGGCTTTTTATTTTGTACTTATGAGCCTAAATCCTGCATTTAAATTGATATCTTATAAAAGCTAAGGCTTTTTTTTTTTTTTTAGTAGATCGTTGCACAGGATTAAAATGTTCCCAGAATGCATCTGTTGGTAGGAAGTGTAGCCATGGGCATATTTATTTTATTTGTAATACATGTGGCTTTTTACCTACTAAAGTGCACATTATAAGGTCTACGTCTTATGGTGTTCACTTTAGTGTGTAAAAATCCACATGTATTACAAATATAATAAATTAAAAAATAGAAAAACATATTTTTTTTTTCTTAGCAGCTAGATGAATGATTTTTGTTGTGCTTTGAGACAGCCGAGTACAAAAATAAAAACCTAATTAATTGCTCCTCTTCTTGAGGCATTTTCATTTCTCACTTGCAATATGGAATGCTTGTCAGATTTTCTGATGAATGAGTATCCTTCATTTGCATAGTTTTCACATTAACACAAAAAAATTAGTTTTATTTGAATGGAAACTAGTTTACATAATGATAGAAATCATTTCAAGTAAGCAGCAAGCACATCATTTAAATTTACTTAATTAAAGTAAACATTTCTAAATCACATGTTTTGACAAACAGTAAAAATTAAGTGTAAAAGCTGCAAGTAAAAAAAAATGTAGAGAAATATGAATTAAAAAAAATAGAAGTAGTGTTTTTTGATCAGTGTTATTTAGGTGATGTCTTGTGAAGTAATTATTAAAAGGTGTTCAGAATGGCAATGTTTACTTCCATGAGTCACATTTGTAAAATTGTAAGATGGAACCGTGTTAAAAAGACAGAACATCACGGTTGTTTTGTATGGAAAAATGCTTGCTAGTATGTCCTACAAGAAGCTGTATTTGTGTAACACAGCAAAGGCAACTTTAAAGGCAGGCACAGTTTCCTTGCTACTTTTTAGAAGCTGGGACACAGTGGGTGCCAGCTGTCAGAGCTCGGCTAATGATGACAAATGCCCCTCTAGATGCAGATTGGAGTGCTTGCAGGCGGCTCTCAAAGTCAGCCAGATTACCTTCCTTCAGATAGTAATTTAACCTTCTAAACTCTTATGTCACACTGAAATTACTGAGTTTAATGGTTAGCATCCGCACAACTTATTTTGCAAAATTCACAAAAGCACATCATTTTCAAGGGCAAAATTATTCAGCAATTTATTGTGAATTATTTGAAAAAAAAAAAAAAAATTATAATATTAACAAAAAGTAAGCATAGACATCCGGTAGGTCATTGGTTACACATTAGTGTATCTGCCAAGTGTGTCGGTGTCCAGATTCATTTTAAATTTTAATAGCCATGGTCATTTTGAGTAATTATCATTTGTGTCTAGACGCAATTATAGTGAGCTCCAGACGCAATTCTCCTAAAAAAAAAAAATTTAATAAAAGGATGCTGATAAAAAATGAAATAAGTGATGCTAAATCCCCAGAATTCGCACTTCTAATGGCAGACACAATTTTAAAAAGTGTAAACGTGATTTAAGTATTGCTTCAGTCTGGTCTTTCGTTTTTGTAGAATTTACTGTTTGAGAAACATTTGATTTAAAATATAAAATATTTAACAAATTAAATAAAATAAACTTTTTAGGTTTTACAATTTTTCTTTTGAAAACAGTATCTTACAGAAATATTCTCTCCCCCCCCCCTTTTTTTTTAAAGGAGCAAGAAAATAATGAAAAGGGTTAATCTTTTTGTTTGATCTGCTTTAATTCCACAGACCTGTTAATAAACGCTGCCATGGCTGTTTTTTCAGCCTGCATTTAGTTGCTTGAAAGGCTATCAAATCAAGTCCAGAGCCAACACAAAAGAGACCCTTTTCATGTTTGGTTTGCCCCATCTGTGTCCTCTGGTGGTTTATGCATTAGGAGCTGTTGCCACATGAATCCAAATGTGCCAGGCAGTTGTTTTATGGACTCTCCCTGTGCGAGGAGGAGTTTATAAGTGGTCCCTTCTATTGTCTGTCACTCCCAGCTGACATTGTACATTCTGCTCACCATATTTGGTGGGTAATAATAACTAATGAAGCCTGGAACAGCCCTTGTTCAGAGTGATTTAATCTGTTCCTTGCATGGGCCTTTCTTTGTAGGTCTGTGGAATGTCCACTTGACACTCATTAGTTGGCGCATGCTTTACATGTTCCCTATTGTCTGTATCCAGCTTTTATGGACAAACTTTTCCTCTAGACTAGACTCCAAACAGATTATACATGTATATCAATCTATAGCTTTTACTGACTATGTGGAAATAATAATCCATTCATTCTGCTCGTTGACATATAAAATGAAACATAGATTTTTAGTAGTAGTGTTCTTTTCTTCTTCTTTTTTTTTTTTTTTTTTAAAATATTGCTTTTTATTTAAGTTATTTAATTTGTATGTTCATGTATTATCATCTGTTTCTATTTAATACTCTATTACAAAAAGAAAAAAAAAAATGAAACTGCATCTAAAAACGAGACTATGGTTAACCACTTGCCTACAGGGCACTTACACCCCCTTCCTGCCCAGACCATTTTTCAGCTTTCAGCGCTGTTGCACTTTGAATGGCAATTGCTCGGTCATGCTACACTGTACCCAAACAAGTTTGTTATAATTTTCTTCACACAAATAGAGCTTTCTTTTGGTGGTATTTAATCACTGCTGGGTTTTTTATTTTTTACTAAAAGAAAAAAACAAACAAAAAAAAGACCAAAAGTTGTGAAAAAAAAATTTTTTCTACTTCTTTTCTGTCAGTAAATTTTGTAACCAAGTAATTTTTATCCTTTACTTATGTGCGCTGATGAGGTGGCACTGAACTGGTGGGCATTGATGGATGGCACTTATAGGCACTAATAAGGCAGCTCTGATTAGGTGGCACTGATGAGGAGGCACTAATATGCTGCACTTATGGGCACTGATAGGCGGCACGGGTAGGCGGTACTGATGGGCATTGATGGGCGACACTGATGGGCCTTGATCGACAGCAGTGATGAGCACTGATAGGTGGCACTGATAGCCAGCACTGACTGGCATCGATAATGGGCACTGATTGGTGGCACTTGTGGGCAGTGGTGGGCGATTACCAGCATCTCCGTGTTTACATGTGACCAGCTGTGAGTGGACACAGCCGATCACATGCTTAAAGAGCCGCGGATTACAGAGATCGGGGTCGCGCGGTGTCCTAGCAACATGGTGCGATCGCGGTGCTGCGTGCCCGTTCTGGGACGCTCAAGAACGATAGCCACCCCGCCGTCATTTGACAGTAGGCGGGCAGCAACTAGTTAAAGAAAAGGGGACTACAATGAAAACAAGACTATTTAAAACTGAAAGCATAACTAAAGGCAAAACTTTTTTTTATTTTTGAGCAGAGCGGAGATTGATTAGAACACCTACTAGGTTTTTATTGCCATCTGTGTCTCTGTAAAGCCTAGTACACACGATCAGAATATCGTACAAAAAATACAGATTTTGAAGCGATCGTACGATAATCTGTTTATTCGTACACAGCTTTCATCCAAAATTATCCGGGGGACAAACACAAATTTTTGTTTATTCAGTGCAGTTTTCTTCCAAAAATACAATACAAATAGATATTCGGTAGTATGAGAATTTTCGTACTTTAGTAACCTATTCGTTTTCGATATAGAGACTAGCATGCGGGAAAAAAAAATGGACGGTCATTCGTCTGATAATCTCGTATGTACTAGGCTTTAGGGAGCTTCATCCTCTCTATTTGTCCTGTTTACCATTATCATCAAAAGTGAAAGTAAAAGAAAATCACAAATTTTGGGTTGTCCCCAGAAAAGTAATAAAAGGGAAATCGTCCAATGGGGACAATACTTCTGGTGACCTGGGGGGCCCCAAAGGAATTCCTATAATTTGCAGGAATTTCCTCTCACGTCCTGTTTTGGCTATGGGACAGGAAGTGAACGTAAATCCCCCCAAAGGGACACCGATGGAAAAAAAAGAAAAGGGTCATAACCCTCCCTTACTCTGTCCAAAATGAGAAAAATGAAGTTAGAAACTTCCTGGAGTTGGAGCTCTTGGTAGTTCTCTATGCTTAGACAACTGCAAGTGATTAGTAATCATGGTTGCATTGAGTGCATTTTTTTTTTATTCTTGATATATAAATCGTGACTCTTACAAACTCAATAGAAACACTTTAGTGCATGTCCAAGCACTCTTTTCTTTGTGATGGATCTGCTAGAAGTAGTATTAAATCCTTGACTGCTTTTATTATTGGCAATTACAATTACGTTTTCAGAAAATCCTTTTTACATTTATAAGAATCGCCACCACTTCCACTTCTGGTGTAGCACTTCCACCTCACTCCTGGTTGGGAAGAGAGCACACAGCATCTCCCCCATGTCCACCAGTGACACTAATGGGGTTGATTTACTAAAACTGGAAAGTGCAAAATCTGGTGCAGCTGTGCAGAGAAACCAATCGGCTTCCAGATTTTTGTGGTCAAAGCTTAATTGCACACGTTAGAAGCTGATTGGCTACCATACACAGCTGCACCAGATTTTGCACCATCAACCCTTATATGCCCCATGATGTATTGTGCACACTATGTTAGTGAAGAATAATCAGAGTTTCTGCTGGTCCCTCCTCACTTTTATTTAAAAAAATAACAAAATTATTTTTTTTTAAAACAAATTTTAATGTACATTTTTATACCATGTGCATATCTACCAATTGCAGATGAGGAACCATCCCAGGATGGGTGCATGCTCCATAGAGATCTGGCTAGTGATGGGGGCCACTGCAGAAAAGGAAGTCTGGCTTTGGAACAAAACAAAAGGATCCTTGGCTGGAAGGAACAGACAGCGCACATTATGAATGTGCAGACCAGAGTACATTTAAAGTGTTATTCTGGCTTAAAACTATATTTAACCACTTGCCTACTGGGCACTTTTACCACCTTACTGCCTAGGCCAATTTTCAGCTTTCAGCGCTGTCACACTTTGAATGACAATACAATTGCCCGGTCATGTAGCACTGTACCCAAATTAAATTTTTTATCATTTATTTCAAACAAATAGCGCTTTCTTTTGGTGGTATTTAATCACTGCTGGGTTGTTTTTTTTGCTAAAAAAAAAGACAAAATTTTGAGAAAAATATATTTTCTTTGTTTTTGTCACTAAATTTTGTAAATAAGTAATTTTTCTCCTTCACTGATGTGCGCTGATGAGGAGGCACTAATATGCAGCACTGAAGGGCACTGATATGCGGCACTGATATGCGGCACTGATGGGCAGCACTGACTGGCATCACTAATGGGTACTTATTGGTGTCACTGATGGGCACTGCTGGGGCTGTACTGTAATTAGGGTACTGATGATCAGTGCCCTGATTATCTGTACAGGTTTTCCCGGCGAGGAGATGCCGCTGATTGGCTCTCCTCACCACTTACTCTGTCAGCGTGAGCCGGGGAAAGCCGATAAAGAGCACTTCCTTGTTTGCATGTGACCGTCTGTGATTGGACACATGGGTAAAGAGCCACGTCATCGGCTCTTTACCTGAGATCAGGGTTGCGTCCTGTCCTAGGAACACGGCGCGGCCGCGATCGCTGCACTGTGTGCCGGTTCTGGGATATCATCATATGACATCACCCCTGAATGAGAGTGCATCCTGCCGCCGTCATTTTATTATACGGCGGGCGGCAAGTGGTTAAACTGCTCATTCACCCCTTCTAAAACCTATACTTAACTACCTAGTAGAAGCAAGATGCTTTTTATTACCTGTTCTCAGGGTGCCCCGATCCAGTCACATGATCGGCTGTTCTCTCTCAGCTATCAGCGGCTTTGGGGGAGCGAAGGGAGCACCAACAATGGATGTCCCAAAGGTAAGCCTATAGGAGATGTTACCGCTCAGGCACTGGCTGACACAGTGGAGATCACATGACTGGACCCGAGCACTCTCGGACTAGGTAAGCATCTCTCTTCTACGGAATAGTAGAAGGGGGGAGAGGTGGTAGCAGTTTAAAGATTAGATAGTTTTGTCCTGGAAATATTATTATTATTATACAGGATTTATATGGTGCCGACAGTTTACGCAGTGCCATGAGGTTAGATTACAATACAATTTAATAGAGTAGGAATCGGAGAGCCCTGCTCGTTAGAGCTTACACTCTAAATGAAAACTGTCACAGTAAAACAAACATTTATAGAGTTCCAGAAGCTCTTTTGACCTGAAATATTTTCAGATTCAGGTGGGATTAAAACCAGGTATTTTCATGCCCACAGCTTCCTGTAAAAAGACAAGGAAGACAGTCTATCCACATCCTGAAGTGGCTTGAAATGGAAAATGATTTGCAGTAGGATACACAGCTGTTAACACAATATGAAATATTGAAATTAACATTGAATATTAAAAAATGTAAACTTCTTCACCCCATGCTGGGGCTAATTAGTGGAAGGCTTATGTCTACCCTATATTGTCAATTACTGTAAGGCAGCACAAAATGCACCCTGGTGCTTTTATATGCTTATTAAGAGTCTCACCTTCGGACATTTTTAGATGCAGTCCTTTGTTACCAAATATACTTTTCCTTACTTCCATACTAAAATGCAGGTCACGGTAGATAGTGTGTACAAGCCCTAAAATCTAACTTCAGGCAGTTTTAATAGGCAATAGGCAAAATTAACCACTTAAAGACAGGAAGGATTTACCCCCTTAATGACAAGGCCATTTTTTGCGATACGGCACTGCGTTGCTTTAACTGACAATTTTGCGGTTGTGCTAAGTTGTACCCAAACAAAATTTAGGCCTTTTTTTCCCACAAATATAGCTTTCTTTTTTTTTGGTGCTATTTGATCACCTCTGCGGTTTTAATTTTTTGCGCTTTAAAACAAAAAAAGAGCGACAATTTTGTAGCAATATTTTTTACTTTTTGCTATAATAAATATCCCCAAAAAGTTTAGGCCAATATCTATTCTACTACATATTTTTGGTAATAAAATCGCAATAAGTGTATATTAATTGGTTTGCGCAAAAATGTTTATTTTTTTTTTTTTTTTACTAGTAATGGCAGTGATCAGCCATTTTTAGTGGGACTGTGACAGATCGGACACTTTTGACACTTTTATGGGACCAGTGACATTTATACAGCGACCAGTGCTATAAAAATGCATTGATTACGGTATAAATGACACTAGCAGGGAAGGGGTTAACACTAGTGGTGATCAAGGGTTAAATGTGTTCCCTGGGAGGTGTTTCTAACTGGGGAGGGGGGGACTGACTGGAGGAGAGAGATCGCTGTTCCTGATCAATAGGAACAGACGATCTCTCTCTATTCCCCTGTCAGAATGGGGATCTGTTTGTTTACATTGACAGATCCCCTTTCTGGCTCTCTGTGGAGTGATCGTGCACGACCAGCAGACATCGTGGCCACCGGGCACGTGCATCGTCGCCACGCACACACCCCTGCTGTGTCCCTTGCACGGACTGATGTACAGCTACGGTACATCGCGCAATAGAGCCAACCTGCTGCAATATAAAGATGGCGGCTGGTTGGCAAGTGATTGTAAAGTCTTTTTTCTTTCTCTAAAAATAAAAAAACATATCATACTTACCTGCTCTGTGTAACGGTTTTGCACAGGGCCATCCTCGATCCTCCTCTTCTGGGGTCCCTCTTCGGCTATCCTGGCCCCCCCCTCCTGTTGAGTGCCCCCACTGCAAGCAGCTTGCTATGGGGGCACCCAAGCCGAGTCACAGCTCCCTGTGTCCATTCAAACACTAAGCCCCAGTTCGACCCCAACCCCTCTCTCCTCCTGATTGGCTGAGACACAGCAGCGGTGCCATTGGCTCCTGCTGCTGTGTCTCAGCCAATCAGCAGGAGAGTCCCAGACAGCCGAGGAACTCGTGGACATTGCTGGATAGAGATGGGGCTCAGGTAAGTATTAGGGGGTGCTGGGGGGCAGCTGCTGCACACAAGTTTTTTTTTTTTTTTTTTATATTAATGCAGAGAATGACTTTACAACCACTTTAATGCAGCTAGATATTTATTAAAAATAGATACATTTTTTTTTTAGTGCACATAAATTCATCTGTTTTCTGCTCTTTACTATCCTCTCAGTAGACTCGGGATGAGAGAGAACACCACAGTGTTCCTTCTAACACCTATATAACTATACATTATATTTATCTATATATTTAGCGGTTTGCCATGGTTTATATTTTAATGTCAATGGTTGCCGGTATCCAAGAATAATATACAACAGAGAAAAATGCCATTAAATACAGATTACAGTATATGGTATCCCTCAAAAGCAGTGTAAATTGGGAGACCCTCCTTGAAGCCAACAGGCTTTATAATTATTTATTTTTCACAGTTACCTTACTTTGGTCAGAAATGCAGAGTATTCTCCATTATAGCTTACCTCGTGTTTTATAATGGCTACAAACAAGGCACAATACTGTACCTTTCAAGGAGGGCAGTGCTTATGGCTAGGGGTATAGCACCTTTGCAGTACCATTCTAATCTTAAAATGTGGGGAAAAATCCTTGGAATAACATCCTAAGCAAACATATCAATTATATACTTTTGTTATTGCAGCCAAGACACAAAATTAAAAATAAAATAATAATAAAATAAGTTTAGCAGGTACCTACACTTTTCTTCCAGGAAGTGAAACACACAGGAAACCTGTAACTGTTGACAAATCTTTTTGGGGAGGGTTAGAACTTACATTAAGGTGTTTATTGTCCTCTTATTGGGGAGATTTACACTTACATCATGTCTCCTCAGGACAGGAAGTGATTGGAATCTCCCCAATGGGGTCGCAGACAATAAACAACTGACGGACATGTTAACCCTTCTGCACCGCTCTAAAAAAAAGTGTTTTTATTGCTGTCTGTGTCTCTGTTAAAAATATTCTTGTCTACCTGTCTTGCAGACCACCATTACTAAAGCCCCATACACACGGTCGGATTTTCCGACGGAAAATGTCCTATCGGACAATGTTGTCGGAAATTCCGACCGTGTGTAGGCTCCATCGGACATTTTCCATCGGATTTTCCGACGGACAAAGTTTTATCTCCTGCTCTTAATTTTTCTGACAACAAAGTCCTATCGGACTTTTTCCGATCGTGTGTAGCGAATTCCGACGGACAAAGTGCCACGCATGCTCAGATCACATTACAAGACCAAAGCTATTGGCTACTAGCCTCTACGTAGTCCCGTCGTAGGCAACAAACATCACCACGTTCAGAATGATCGGATTTTCCGACAACTTTGTCCGACTGTGTGTATGCAACACCAGTGTTGGACAAACGGGGCATAAGACCGGAAGGGGAAGAATTCCTTTGAAATCCTCTAACCATAACTAAAAATCCCCTTTCACACGGGATGTAATACGCTTTGCTCTGCACGAGATCTGTCGGCAGGTCCGTGTCTGCTCAGTTTATGCAGAGCGGACATGGACACAGCCTGCTCTGTTTTGTGGACGGTCAGGTGTAAACGGACTGGCTGTCCATTTACACCTGACTACCCTCTGATCCAATCCGCCTAGACAGAGGGGAACGGACCCCCTTCTATTTTTTATTTATTTTCCTTAGCGGACCAGACTAGATTGGATTGGAGGTAGGCAGGTGTTTACAGATACAAAGCCCAATATACCCGCCGGTCTCTGGGGATACATGGATTATCCAATCAGGTCCGCCTGACAGACTGACCTGATTGTAACGCCCATGTTAAGGGGCCAAAGAAAACTTTTGTCTAGAGTTATGCCTAAGCTGTGATTTAATTAATGGAAACCTTATGGATATTTTCTTGGATAAACCTTACAATTTTTTTACTGAATGGAAACACTGGCTTGATTTGTAGAAATGTACAGATTCATGACCTGCTTTGCTTTTGCATCTAAGTGGCCTCTGTTACCTTGGGGCAGCGAGTGGAAAATGCCTCGGGTGCTTTTTCTTTCTTTCTGTGTGTATTTCCTTGTTCTTCTCCTACTACATGTAAACTTACACAGAGAAAAAAGTAGCTTTTTATATCCTAGCCTGTACACCTGTTAGAAGAGAAATGTGGCCTCATTCTAAAAATAAAAGTTGTCTGGTTGCCCCTGGCTTCAGTACTTCTGAGTCACAGAATTGGATCAATCATGCAGCACACGAGTGCCGGAAACTTTTTAGAATTCCTTATCGCTGTACTCATTCGGGGTTAGTGAAAGAAAGTATTGACATCATTGGAAAACTTTGGCAGCCAGGCACCTAAACAGATGGCGGGGTTAAAAAAAAAAGGCAGCCTACGTAAGTTATCCCATGACCAGTAATAAACGTTTACAATCGTAAGTGTATGTATAGGTTAGGAGTGGACAGGCATTGGATAACGATCATTTTGTAAAGTCATACCAAAGGTAATTATTATGAGCAAACAGTTCAAAGTTTGTTATTGTCTGTAAGTGTTTATCAACAACTATATTGTGATTGACGGCCACCACTTAAGCCTACACTGTTCGTCTTTTTACGTTCAATCCAGCAGGCTGAACTAAAAAAGCTGAAGAGCTCAGCAGGAGCAGCTGTACTAACAATCCAATGTTAGTACAGCAATATCCCCTGCTGAGCTATTGTGTTCTGACAGGGGAACGCCCCACCCCCTAAACACATTGGTCAGCGCTTCCAGACCTTGGCTGAGAGCGCTGATCGGATACCGATCGGCAGACCTTTATCGGTCCCTTTGACAGAAGTTCGGCTGGCTTCTGTTGGACCAGCTGCTACACACAGGCCAAATTTTGCCCGGATTCTATTGAACCTGCCGACGCCATCCGATATACGGCCCGTGTGTACTAGGCTTAACAGAACAGAGAAATGGTAACCCCCATGGATGGTGACCACTTTATATGCCAAGGCATCTGTAAGGCAAACTCTGTTTTTGTCCATTGGTGAATATTTGATGGTCTCTAGCTTTGCAGCCGATTCGTGTATTGCCAACAATAGGTTGATATAATGGTTCTTCTAAGAAGGGCACACTTTCATAAGCAGTTAAATTCTTTGACATTATTATTATTATTATTATACAGGATTTATATAGCGCCAACAGTTTACGCATCGCTATACAAAATAAAAAGGGAGACAATACAGTAATAATACAATAAAATACAAGAGGGTTAAGAGGGCCCTGCTCAGAAGAGCTTACAATCTAATAGGGTGGGGCAGGTGGTACAAAAGGTTGTAACTGTGGGGAATGAGCTGATGGAAGTGGTAGAAGATTAGTTGGAGACATGATAGGCTTCCGGAAGAGATGAGTTTTCAGGGATCGCCTGAAGGTAGCAAGGAGTAGGAGATAGCCGGACAGGTGGACATCAATTATATATTCCAGTATGATGTAAAATATGTGTACTGTTGTCACCTGGGAATCTCGCTTTAATTCATCTTGAGATGAACTGGTGAACCACTGATTTTACTGGCTGTCAGTTACAATGGGAGGAGGAGATGGTCAACAGAGTTGCTTACCAGAAAATGGGTTTTACTATCTGTTAGGCAATGAACACCAGTAAGTATCACATGAAGCCATTTTAGTTCTGTGATATCGGTTCTAGATTCAACGGTCCTGGAAAATGCTACTTTATTCTCTTCATGCCCTGAGCAGCAAAGCCAACTTTTTTTTTTTTTTTTTTAAGCATATTGGTTGTATATACAGCTCTATTCATAGTATTAAAAGTGATAACTGCATTTGTTGATTATAAGAGATCTTGGATTTGTAAAAATCTTTCATGATTTGAATCTCCTTTGCTGCTAAAGCCTAGTAAACATGATCATAAAATCGTACAAAAGATATCACTTTCAAAGTGATTGTATGATAATCTGATGGTTATTACACAGCTTTCGAGAGCCGAAGGGGCAAAAACAATTTTTTTTTTTCGGGCAAAACCAGATTGCACGATTTTCATTTACCGTATATACTCGAGTATACGCCGACCCGAATATAAGCAGAGGCACCCAATTTTACCACAAAAAACTGGGAAAACGTATTGACTCGAGTAAAGCCTAGGGTGAGAAATGTGCAGCTACTGTAAGTGGAAAAGAGGGTCAACAATGCCCATTTGCAGCCTCACTGTGCCCATTTGCATGCCTCACTGTGCCCATTTGCAGCCATAGGTCCCCCAAACTCAAACTTGGTAGTTAAGGGTTCTAGATGCCCCCTATCTGCAGCAAAATTTGGGGTCTCTGGACCCAAAGGGTCCTGAAATGACATTGCTGCACATGGACACAGTTGACCGATTTTGGGGAACCGTATCTTGAGGCCACTTGGTGCTAGGAACCCCAAATGTGCAAACCCAGTGGAACTAGCGCTACAACATATCCAAAGATGAGGTTCCTATCACCAAGTGGCCCTGAGATACGGGGCCCCAAAGTTGGTTTGGAAAATGTCAAGCACTTTTCTGCAGCAGAAAATTACATTTTCCACACCGACTTTGGGGCCCCGTATCTCGGGGCCACTTGGTACTAGGAACCCCATTGGATATGTTGTAATGCTGGTTCCACTTGGTTAGCACACCAAATTTGGGGTTCCTAGCACCAAGATACGGGGCCCCAAAGTCGGGTCGGAAAATGTCATTCTCTGCTGCAGAAAAGTGATTGACTCCAGTACAGTATAAATAAAAAATGTGCTGAAACCTCGGCTTGTACTCGAGTATATATGGTAATCTGTACAGTTTTCATCTGAAAATACAATACATGACATCACTTCTGAAGTTGTATTCTGTCATACAAGAATTTTTGTATATTGTGTAAGCTCTTCATTTTCGATATAGACTGGAAAAAAAAAAGACGATCATTCGTTTGATATTCTCATTGTGTGTACAACCCTTAAGGCCCCTTTCACACCTAGGCGTTTTTCAGGCGCTACAGCGCTAAAAAGCGTGTAAAAAGCGGGCCCTTTAACTCCAGTTCACACTGGAGCGGTGCACTAGCAGGACGGTAAACAAAGTCCTGCTAGCAGCATATTTGGAGCGGTGAAGGAGTGGTGTAGTCACCGCTCCTATACCGCTCCTACCTATTGAAATCAATGGGACACCGCGGGGATACCGTGGCAATACCGCCGGTAAAGCGCCGCTACAGCGGTGCTTTGCGGGGGGTTTTAACCCTTTTTTGGCTGCCGCGGGGACACCGCGGGGATACCGTGGCAATACCGCCGGCAAAGCGCCGCTACAGCGGTGCTTTGCGGGGGGTTTTAACCCTTTTTTGGCTGCTAGCGGGGGTTAAAACCACCCTGTTAGCGGCCGAATACCGCGGCTAAAACGACGGTAAAGCAGCGCTAAATATAGCGCAGCTTTACCGCCGCCGCCCCAGTGTGAAACCGGCCTTAGGGAAACCAGACACTGTACTATGTTGGTGTCTTATCATAAAAACAATAACCATAAATTCAGAGATAAAATTAGGGTAAGACTGACTCCTATATAGGAACAGTGTTCAAACATTTAAATGACTTTGGTCTTGCTAACCCTCTGGGCATTAAGTCTAGCTTTCATTACATTAACTCTACGATTACCTCTGGGTATTTTTTATTGTTGCCATGCGAACTGCAGACTAGCGAGAGTAATTAATTTTTCTTTCAGGTTTGTGCGGATGACTTTGGAGATTCTAGGGCCGGGGTCACAAGGCAGTCTTTGCATTTGATTTTGTCAGTATCCATACTCTGAGAAAGCACTTGTCATGCTTCAGTAAGGATCTTAACACATACCGCGGTATATCGGGATAGATTTGCATTGATAAAACATAGACTGTTATTAAAATCTCAACGTACATTATTTTTTATAATGTGATGCATGTCATTGGGCTTCACTGCTCTTTTGTACATAACCTCATCGGTTTCACTCACCTGGTTGGAATTCAAATTGCTCGATTTGTATTGACAGTGTTTTGGCAGCCTTTGTGAAGTGTGTAAGCACAAAAAAAAAGGGACTATAAGACTGAATGAAAGAGTGTGCTGACACCACCTAACAAGAAGGGATTAGGTGTTTACAGAAGAAGCAATATGATAGGTCAAGTATAAGAGGCACTTCACAAGAGTGCTTCAGCACATAATGAGTGAGTGACTGGAGAGTGCAGGGCTGACACTGCTTGGCTTCATTTCATTGCTGATGCCTCTCTTCTCTGCAGCCCTCTTGATCATGCTCAGCTGCTCTCCTCTCGTGTAGAGAATAATAGGAGGGGAGGAAAAAAAAGCTTCTTTTTGTCTAATTTTCTTCCTGATTTACACATTTTAGGCGTTTTTTTTTTTTTTTTCTCTTTCTTTCTTTACGTGCCTTGTTTGAGTTTTTTTTTTTTTTTTTTTTGTGCAAGGTGCTGCTCTTTTTTTAGCCTGGGGCCCATGAACTAATTTGTGCTTCTACAATTACAGCATGTTTTCAGCAGTCTGTTTTTCTAAGCAGACCTTGTGCTTGCATCTGGGCTGTCTGAATTGCTGTGTTATTTCACAAACAAGTGTGTGTAATCAGAACTCTGGACAATGTCTTTATTAACCAGATAATTTTAGGTTCTTTTTAACAAGCAAATGCAAGGTTGGAATTTAACCTATTATTTCTTGATCATATGAGATTAAATTAGCCATAGACGGAAAATAGTATCCTGATTGCACGTTCAAGTGCCAAACATTTTTTTTAAGTGCAAAATTATGCATGCTTATATTGCTCAGTTATGCATATTTAAGTACGGAGCAGACAATCCTGGCTCCAGGCCTATCTAGGGGGAATATGCTGATGACCTTTTCCCCTGAGATCAGTCATAGGGTGGTGTTTCAAGGTATCAACCAACATAACGATTGTTGTCAGGTCAGTCTAATAATGATTAGGCTGAACGGCAAATCTTCTAAAGGTTATGACTGCATTAAAAATGTTATATTCACAACCATATATCATACAGCCAAATATATCTTAGAAATAAGAGTCTTTTTTAGAGACTATTAAACTTGTAGAGTATGGTTTAAGATCTATGTGTATTTGAAATGAGAGTCCATCACATTCAATCCAATAGGCACTAAATCCTCCTCCTAAAGTAATATTAACCACTTAAGCCCCGGACCAATTTGCAGCCAAAGGACCAGGCCCCTTTTTGCGATTCGGCACTGCGTCACTTTAACTGACAATTGCGCGGTCGTGCGACGTGGCTCCCAAACAAAATTGGACGTCCTTTTTTTCCCCCACAAATAGAGCTTTCTTTTGGTGGTATTTGATCGCCTATGCGTTTTTATTTTTTTATTTTTTGCGCTATAAACAAAAATAGAGCGACAATTTTTAAAAAAATTCAATATTTTTTACATTTTGCTATAATAAATATCCCCAAAAAATATATAAAAAAAAATGTTTTTCCTCAGTTTAGGCCGATAAGTATTCTTCTACATATTTTTGGTAAAAAAAAAATCGCAATTAGCGATTGATTGGTTTGCGCAAAAGTTATAGCGTTTACGAAATTGGGGATAGTTTTATAGCATTTTTATTAATAATTTTTTTTTTTTTTACTAGTAATGGTGGCGATCTGCGATTTTTATTGTGACTGCTACATTATGGCAGACACATCGGACATTTTTGACACATTATTGTGGCGCGCGACCCAAGGCTGGGCTCCTAAAGGGCAACGTACCGGTACGTTGATCTGCCCAGCCGTGCCATTCTGCTGACGTAAATGTGCAGGAGGCGGTCCTTAAGCTGTTAAAGGCAACATAAAAAAAATCAAAAACGTGTTATACTCACCTGCACTGTGCAGTGGATTTGCACAGCACAGCCATGATCCCTCTCTTCTCTGCTCCCCCCCCCCCCCCCCGCTGGCACTCCTGGCCTCTCCCTCCTGCCACGTGCCCCCAGAACAAACTGCTTGCTATTTGACACCCAAGCAGGGTCGCTCCTGAGCCACTGCTCTGCGTGAGCCCTTCTCATTGGCTGTGATTGACAGCAGCGGGAGCCAAAAGTGCTGTCTTAGCCAATGAGGAGGGAGAGTCCCCGGAGAGCCGAGGCTCTCATGCACATCGCTGGATCGAGATGGGGCTCAGGTAAGTATTAGAGGTGGGAGGGGGGCTGCTGCACAGAGATTTTTTTACCTTCTTGCATAGAATGCACAAAGGTACAAAACCTTGAGCCTTTAAAACCAATTTAAATGATTAGTAGTAGTCATTCAACTGGGCTTGTTCTTAAACTCTGAGTTACCATAGTGTCTTCTGTAGCCTTCAATACATTCCCATGCCACCATGAGCAGCCTCTGGAGCCACAAGGAAAAGCCTAATATGTCCAAGTATGTTTTACACATGGATTCTACCCCCGGCCTCAGACAATTCAACAGTCTATCTGACCAACCTATTCCTATGCTAAAGTTTGTCAGGTGTGGGTAGTAGGACATGCATAACCCTATGCAGATACTGACATTTACAAAGTCACTATTTAAGTAGGGATTTTTGGGGACTCGGTTGATCAGGACAAGGTAAAATAGACACCTTATAGTGCCTGCTGTCCCTATTTGTTTGGACAAGGTACATGTAATTATATCCTGCAGTATGCAGCTTATAGTCAAAAAAGAAGAATCAAATCAACATATCCTGATATCCATATTATTGGTGTCTCTTTCCCGACTGTAGTTTACTTTTAGGGTCTTTTCCCTTGTATCTGCATGTGCAATCTACAGGATTTTTTTAATTATATCTTGCAGTATGCAACTTCTAGTAAAAAAGAAAGAATCAAATCCACATATCCTAATATGATCCATATTATTGGGTGTCTCTTTCTGGACTGTAGTTTTCTTTTAGGGCCCTTTTATTTGTACCCAAATGTGGCAATTTAATAAATGATGCATTCTTTTAACACTATTGTAAAGCATGCAATATTTTGTTAACGTATTATGTAGAGTGGTGGAGGATTTTTTAAAGAGGTGCTCCAGTCTCCCTCCAAAAACTTAGGTCAGCAGCTACAAATACTGTAGTTGCTGACCTTTTGATAGGACACTTACCCCTGGATCCAGCTTTGTTCTCACCCTCAATCGGCTTCAGGGTGCAGGTTGTGGCGTCTTCTTTTCTTTTTTTTTGAGGTAATTTTATTAATATTTATATAAAAAAGAATAAAGAGAAAAGGTACAACATACCACACAAATGTACATAGGTAAAATAAAATAAAATTTAACTCAATTAGGCAATACAATGGCCCGGAATCCAACTGCACATTCACGATCCGTGTTGCGCTTTGTGATTGGTCCCGCAGTCTTCTGGGACCTGTCATTTGTCCCAAAGGACTGCAAGGGGGGGGGTGCTGAACTTCCTCTCAGGTCGTCGCAGCGATCTGGCCGAAAGTAGGGGAGTTGGTACCTGTCAAAATCAGTTACCTGCTCCCGTCAAAATCAGGTACCTGCTCCTCCCCCCAAAAAAAGAAGTGGCAAAGGTAAAGGGGGGACTTCCCCTTTTTTGGGTGCAGTTCCACTTTAATAACCAAGGTTTCCTTGATGCAGCCATGCGGAAATGCAAAAAAAACTGCATATGATGCTTTTTGTTTTGCTAATGCCATTCATTGCAATGAGCCTGCCTAACTGACAAAAGAAACTGAAACAGAGCAGCATGCAGAAATCTAGACGTAAAGCACGATCATATAAACAGCCTTAAGACATGAATGGTGTTTTTTTTTTTTTTTTTGGTTAAAGCAAATTTTAAAGAAAATTGCTTGTGCAGATTAGCCATCCGTTGTCTATACAGAGCTTTGCTGACATGTACAAAATAGTATACAGTATATGTATATTGTATATAAAAAGGATCTTGCAAAAGTCTGATCATTTGCAAATGAAAAAACGAATTCCCTTATGTGTGGCCAGCCAGTAGTGTGCACTGGCTTTCCCATGTGTATGGCGTTGAAGTTGTGTGTTCATTTACATCATTAATATGTTGACAAATCAGCAGACTTTGACAAAATCCATTTTGTGTAACAAATTAGGACTCTCACAGTAGGTTTTGTAAGCTGCAAGAGTGGGGGATGTAGCATGATGCACCAACAAAATGTAGTTATCCACCAGGTGGTACATGCAAATAGCAGAAAGGCGGCACAGCAGGACAGCAGCAACATTATTAGTTGTCTTCTCAGCTATTGTCTCAGAAAATTAGCCATTTCTCCCATGCTTGCCGTCTGAGGCTTTAGAGAAAGAGAGAATTCTCTGCATAAGATGCTCACCCTGAAGTCTTTTCCTTACCCGAGACCTAGCTCAGAATTCAAACCATTCAAAGCCCTCCTGAGCATTCATTATTTTTGATGAGATGACAACTGCTTAGATTCCAGCAATTATCGTTCACACTCTGTCTAAGTTTCAAATAAGAATATTGCTTGTTAAGTCTTTTACACAGTCAATGGATTTACAGGTTGTTACATACAACACAAATAACCATTTATATATTCAAGCTTCTTGCTTTTGACTCTAAGAAAGTTTTTATTTGTGGCATCTGCAATTTGTCTATTTCCAAAACAATATGGCGAGACCTGTCCATGCAGTGATTGAAGACCCGTATTGCAACCTAGATTTCACTAACAATGTGACCAATCCAAGCTGGCAGTATGGGGGTAGTGTTCCGCTTAATGAGCGATGCCGGATTGGCATTCACAACGACCCCTTTTTTTTTTGTCCCTTTTCCCCTGAGAAAAGTGAGATTTAACACAAGTCCATATTTTTATTACATTTTGTAGGACACACTTGTCACTGTGATTAGCGTAATGAATATGATCTTATCGCAGTGTTTTAAAGCACCATTATCACACAAAATAATAATAATAATCTGATAACTGTGTGTGCTTTATGCTTGTAATAAATATATTGAATGCAATACAGTATGCAAATTCCTTTTACCCACATGCTTTTATTATATTTTGTATTTCTGTTTGGCCATTTTTAACAAGGGTACTGTTACGTTTAGATTCTGTTTACTTACATGCCTGAATTCTACTAATCTGATGTAAGTGCATTACTTTTTATTAAATTGGAAGTTGATACAGTATCACGCTATGTGGAGTGTTTTGTTCCATATATGCTCCAGCATTGTGGTCTATTGACGGTCTTTTACTACCACTTCCTGATCTGTTGAGAGCCTTCCGGTATACCAACCAAGGACACCCGAGAGAACATCCGGGCTTCCCTTCAGTGGATCATAGAACCACTCAAGCGTTGTATGACCTCCCTGAATAAGGGGGGTCGCCAGCTTTTTGAGCCTCCATCTGAGCCTTTTGGTGATGGGTGTCACACCGTTGGGTGTTTGATCATCATTTCAACACACTTTTTTCTCTATGGACTTTGCACATGGACTTTCGTTTTTTATATACATTTTTGCAGGGAACTGCACTATTTTTTTTATATCACACCGTTATATATGCTTGAGACTCATCTTCAGCCTATATACAGTATCTCACAAAAGTGAGTACACCCCTCACATTTTTGTAAATATTTTATTATATCTTTTCATGTGACAACACTGAAGAAATTACACTTTGCTACAATGTAAAGTAGTGAGTGTACAGCTTGTATAACAGTGTAAATGTGCTGTCCCCTCAAAATAACTCAACAGCCATTGATGTCTAAACCGCTGGCAACAAAAGTGAGTACACCCCTAAGTGAAAATGTCCAAATTGGGCCCAAAGTGTCAATATTTTGTGTGGCCACCATTATTTTCCAGCACTGCCTTAACCCTCTTGGGCATAGAGTTTACCAGAGCTTCACAGGTTGCCACTGGAGTCTTCTTCCACTTCTCCATGACGACATCACGGAGCTGGTGGATGTTGGAGACCTTGCGCTCCTTCACATTCCATTTGAGAATGACCCACAGATGCTCAATAGGGTTTAGGTGGAGACATGCTTGACCAGTCCATCACCTTTACCCTCAGCTTCTTTAGCAAGGCAGTGGTCGTCTTGGAGGTGTGTTTGGGGTCGTTATCATGTAGGAATACTGCCCTGTGGCCCAGTTTACAAAGGGAGGAGATCATGCTCTGCTTCAGTATGTCACAGTACATATTGGCATTCAAGGTTCCCTCAATGAACTGTAGCTTCCCAGTGCCAGACCATGACACTCCCACCACCATGCTTGACTGTAGGCAAGACACACTTGTCTTTGTACTCCTCATCTGGTTGCCACCACACACGATTGACACCATCTGAGCCAAATAAGTTTATCTTGGTCTCATCAGACCACAGGACATGGTTCCAGCAATCCATGTCCTTAGTCTTCTTGTCTTCAGCACACTGTTTGCAAGCTTCCTTCTGGGATGACAGCCATGCAGACCAATTTCATGCAGTGCATGGAATATGGTCTGAGCATTGACAGGCTGACCCCCCCCCCCCCCCCACCCCTTCAACGTCTGCAGCAATGCTGGCAGCACTAATTTGTCTGTTTCCCAAAGACAACCCCTGGATATGACGCTGAGCATGTGCACTCAACTTCTTTGGTCAACCATTGTGAGGCCTGTTCTGAGTGGAACCTGTCCTATTAAACCACTGTGTGGTCTTGGACACCATGCTGCAGCACAATTTCAGGGTCTTGGCAATCTTCTTATAGCCTAGGCCATCTTTATGTAGAGCAACAATTCTTTTTTTTTAGATCCTCCGAGAGTTCTTTACCATGAGCTGCCATGTTGAACTTCCAGTGACCAGTATGAGAGAGTGATAACAGCAAATTTAACACACCTGCTCCCCATTCCCACCCGAGACCTTGTAACACTAATGAGTCATATGACACCGGCGAGGGAAAATGGCTAATTGGGCCCAATTTGGACATTTTTACTTAGGGGTGTGCTCACTTTTGTTGCCAGAGGTTTAGACATTAATGGCTGTTGAGTTATTTTGAGGGGACAGCAAATTTACATGTTATACAAGCTGTACACTCACTACTTTTACATTGTAGAAAAGTGTAATTTCTTCAGTGTTGTCACATGAAAAGATATAATAAAATATTTACAAAAATGTGGGGGGGGGGGTGTACTCACTTTTGTGAGATACTGTATATCTTTTCTGTTATGCACAATTGATGGCACTTATTGCTTTTTAATTAGTATTTGTGATTTTCAATTGCATAATTTTTAATTAACCACATACACTGTGTAATACACAGATTACACTGTATTAATTAAGCCCTGCACTTTATTTTTATTAATATACAGGATTTGTATAGCGCCAACAGTTTGCGCAGCACTTCACAACTTGAGGGCAGACCGTGCAGTTACAGCACAGAAGAAATCAGAGGGACCTGCTTGTTAGAGCTTACCATCTTGAAGATAAACTCCAGCAAACAGTTTATAAGCAGTTACAGCAACAGTTTTTTTTTTCCTTTTAGGATAAGGGTGTCCATTTATGAAGCAGTGAAAAAATTTCACTGCTTCATTCTCCGGCATTCTCAGAGATTTGTTCTCTGGATGCCAGTTTATGAAGCGCTGTAGATCGCTTCTCCTTTGGTGGAGTGAAGAGATCTACAAACGCTTCAAACATTGGAGAACGGCCCCTGATACTGGAATCTCATGAGACTTTGAGATTACAGTACCAGAAATTCACAGAAACACCGAAATATCAGTTTATTAAGCAGTGATAATTTATCACTGCTCAGTACATGGACAGACGGCGTGGTTAATACTAATAAAATAAACAGCCCCCCTACATAATAAATAAATATATTATATATATATATATATATATATATATATATATATATATACACAGTGGTGTGAAAAAAGTGTTTGCCCCCTTCCTCATTTCCTGTTCCTTTGCATGTTTGTCACACTTAAGTGTTTCGGAACATCAAACCAATTTAAACAATAGTCAAGGACAACACAAGTAAACACAAAATGCAATTTGTAAATGAAGGTGTTTATTATTAAAGGTGAAAAAAAATCCAAACCATCATGGCCCTGTGTGAAAAAGTGATTGCCCCCCTTGTTAAAACATACTATAACTGTGGTTGTCCACACCTGAGTTCAATTTCTCTAGCCACACCCAGGCCTGATTATTGCCACACCTGTTCACAATCAAGGCATCACTTAAATAGGAGCTGCTTGACACAGTAAGGTCCACCAGAAGATCCTTAAAAGCTACACATCATGCCGAGACCCAAAGAAATTCAGGAACAATTGAGAAAGAAAGTAATTGAGATCTATCAGTCTGGAAAGGGTTATAAAGCCATTTCCAAAGCTTTGGGAATCCAGCGAACTACAGTGAGAGCCATTATCCACAAATGGCGAAGACATGGAACAGTGGTGAACCTTCCCAGGAGTGGCCGGCCGCCCAAAATTACCCCAAGAGCGCAGCGACGACTCAGCCAAGAGGTCACAAAAGACCCCACAACAACGTCCAAGGAACTGCAGGCCTCACTTGCCTCAGTTAAGGTCAGCGTTCATGCCTCCACCATCAGGAAAAGACTGGGCAAAAATGGCCTGCATGGCAGAGTTCCAAGGAGAAAACCACTGCTGAGCAAAAAGAACATCAAAGCTCGTCTCAATTTCTCCACAACACATCTTGATGATCCCCAAGACTTTTGGGACAACATTCTGTGGACCGATGAGACAAAAGTGGAACTCTTTGGAAGGTGTGTGTCCAAGTATATCTGGCGTAGAAGGAACACTGCATTTCAGAAAAAGAACATTATACCAACAGTAAAATATGGTGGTGGTAGTGTGATGGTCTGGGGCTGTTTTGCTGCTTCAGGACCTGGAAGACTTGCCGTGATAAAAGGAACTATGAATTCTGCTGTCTACCAAGAGATCCTGAAGGAGAATGTCCGACCATCTGTTCGTGTACTCAAGCTGAAACGAACTTGGGTTCTGCAGCAGGACAATGATCCTAAACACACCAGCAAGTCCACCACCGAATGGCTGAAGAAAAACAAAATGAAGACTTTGGAGTGGCCTAGCCAAAGTCCTGACCTGAATCCTATTGAGATGTTGTGGTATGACCTTAAAAAGGCCGTTCATGCTCGAAAACCCTCTAATGTAACTGAATTAGGACAATTCTGCAAAGATGAGTGGGCCAAAATTCCTCCAGGACGCTGTAAAAGCCTCATTGCACGTTATCGCAAACGCTTGGTTGCAGTTGTTGCTGCTAAGGGTGGCCCAACCAGTTATTAGGTTTAGGGGGCAATCACTTTTTCACACAGGGCCATGATGGTTTGGATTTTTTTTCACCTTTAATAATAAACACCTTCATTTACAAATTGCATTTTGTGTTTACTTGTGTTGTCCTTGACTATTGTTTAAATTGGTTTGATGTTCCGAAACACTTAAGTGTGACAAACATGCAAAGGAACAGGAAATGAGGAAGGGGGCAAAACACTTTTTCACACCACTGTATATATAATGTGTATATATATATATATATATATATATATATATATATATATATATATATTTTATTTTTTTTTTTTTTTTTTTTATATATATACACATAAATATGACAGGGGGGCATGGTTACTGTCTTGGGGGGTCTGATCAAGGTAGAAGGAAGTTAATAGTCTTCCTCCTTCCTCCTCAGATCCCACGGGATTCTCTCTTCACTCCCCGATTCTCCACCTCTGAGCTTATAAACAAAAAAGAAAATAATCCCTATACTGGATGCTCATTACTATAATAACCATTTGCAGTTCTAAAACTTGAGTTTATCATCGTTGGTTCTTCATAATTATTATTTTTTTTATTTTTTTTGCTCCTTACATATATAGACGTTGCTTGCTACTTAGCAGTGCTGTACAGCAATTGTGCTTTACTAATTTTCTTTGTAAGAATGCAAGCAGGTGTCATGATTGCCAGTATGATCTGCTTACCCTGTTCGCTTTAAAATTTCTTGATTTGTTGAGTAAAACTTATTGTAGCAGCCATCTCGGACTTTGGATGCCCTTTAGTAGAGTTGGCACTCGTTTTCTATATCGTAAAGGGAAAGATCTTCTATGTTCAGAAAGTTGCCTGTTATCCCGACATTTGTATTATATCATCTATCTTTAGAATAGACAAGCTGCTGACATTTTCAACCACAGCAGTAAATTATTATTGTTCATTTTGACAAAGTAGCTTGTGTTGTTTTTTATTTTATTTTAAAAATGTTTATGCTTTGTTCATATACTTGAAAAGCATCCAAAGATAATTCTAGAAAACTTCATCCTGTTGGCTTAAATGAGCGCACTTGTTGGCTCTAGCGCTGTTCCTTCATGCAGGCTATATTGGATGGGAGTTACTACAATTCTTCTTCCACAGAAGCTTTGTCTGTTCCATACAAAGTAGCGATTTATCTAAAAATAACACTTGCATTGTTCCTTTTCCTTCCAAGCCCATTAATACGTACTTTAGCATCATGCGAGGTTTCATACTTTAATCCTTTCTCAAAAGCTTTTCAGAATAAAGGCTCTAAATGGTCCTCAGCATTAATTTGATGTGACTTCCGTACAATATGTTTGAAACCTTTAAACTCACGTTTTTGCAGCTTATGTCTTTTCATTGGCGAGCCTAGCTAAATGTTTAATGGAGTCAGTACTATAAGCTCTTTCATTGTGCTTCATTATTCTGTCATCCTTTCAAGCATTTTGTTTTATCATCATCATTACCCCTCTATTTACACCAGATCAGGATCTTACTGTTTCTCGCTGTTTTGCAAGTGTAATTCAAAGTGTTTTGCTTAACCCATACAACACTGAGCGCTGGAAAAAATAATCTGGTTAACGGCTGTCTTGAAAATGTTTAAGCCATTGGCCGGCATATTTGCAAATCTCACGAAAGACTGCCAAATGCCTAAACTAAATGTTTCACATGAAACGCCATGCAGCCTTGCCTTGATTATATGTGGAGCATTGTTAAGAAATGCATTGAAGTACCTTAATCAGAAACCGCAACAGATGATTCTGGAAAATGTAATGTTCTCCAAACTCTTTATAGATAGTAATTTGAGTATATGTTGTGTGAGCAACTGGGACAAATAATCTTGGGAAATGGTCTGTTAGTTGAGGCCATAACATTTCTAATTATTACCAATTGTACTAATATGTTAGTTCATGGATAGGCATGGTACTGTAGTTTATGATGTGATCTTCATCTGTAAACTTTTAATATTGCATTTCTTCATATTCTAATCTCTATTGTTTAGGGTCTTTCTTTCTTTTTCTTTTCTACCCCCCTTTTTTTTTTTCCTCCAAAGGGCCAACCATTGTTAATGTTGGAAATAGGTTCTTAACACTATCTTTGATGTATTGACAGATTATTACATGCTATCAGGTATAATCATAATAAATAGATTTTGGGTTTACACCTTTCGGGTCCATGCACACTGGCTTAAAAATCGCTGCTTCTGCAGGAGTTTTGTGTTCTGCCTGTAGACGCAACTCAATGCTATCCTATGTGTCTATGCACATTAGGACGATTACAGGCCTATTTTGAGGTCAGCGTTGAGGCATAAAAAAATAAAACCCTTCTGGTTTGAATTTCTGATTGGAGCTTTCTGGCAGAAAAAGTGCAAAACTCTCCTAAACTCGCCTAAACTCTGTATAAAAAAAACGCTATTTATGAGCGTGTTTTTTTCTGCCAAGAGAACAGACGTTTTTAAGCGCAGTGTGCATGGAGCCTGCAAGGTAGAGATGAACCATGCAATCACAGAGAGGACTAAAGGACAGGAGAGGTGTGCAGGATTATACTTTCCCTTCTGCTATACTCTAAAACAGGGGTTTCCAACCTGCTGCCCAAAACAGCTATGAATGCAGCTTAATGCAATATCGTAAACTTACTTACATTTTTAATTTTTTTTTTGTAAGAATGCATTTACTTATGCCGCGTACACACGGTCGGATTTTCCGTCAGAAAAATCTTGGATGTTTTTTCCGACAGAATTCCGCTCAAGCTTGGCTTGCATACACACGGTCACACAACAGTTTGCTGAACTTTCGACCATCAAGAACGCGGTGACGTACAACACTACGACGAGCCGAGAAAATGAAGTTCATTGCTTCCGAGCATGCGTGGGAATTTTGTGCGTCGGAATTGCTACAGACGATCGGAATTTCCGATCAGAACTTTTTCCGACCGAAAAATTGAGAACATGCTCTGACCAGCAAAAGTCCGATGAGCATACACACGGTCGGAATTTATGACCAAAAGCTCTCATCGGTCTTTTGCTGGAGGAATTTCCGATAGTGTGTATGCGGTATTAGAGTACATATGGGGCCGAAGAAAACTTTGACAGGGTCTCTTTACTGGACTTTTGTAAGTTCTATCCTTGCAAAGAAAAATATCCCACTCTTCACAATCACACCTTATTTATCTCATCAGTTTTTTGGCAGCACTTATATTTGTGAGCAACTATTTTCAAGGTTGAAGCACGTGAAGAGAAAAATTAGAACCAAAATATCTGATAAGCACCTTGAGAATTCATTGACAATTGCTACTACATCCATTGGACCAGATATTGATGCGTTAGTTAATCAAAAACCGTATCAATTATCTTACTAGTTTTATGTTGCTTTCTTTTACAATAAAAAAAATTACAAAAGAATAAAGTTTTATTACTCAGATAGGTACATTATCTATATCAGTGATCGTTAACTTTTGATCTGCCCAACTTTTTTTGCTCATCAGTTGTCCTTAGGGTCCATGGACACTGGCTTAAGCCCCCGGTCACACCGAACATGACATTGAAATCATGCTACTTCACTTAAACACATAGAAAAAAGTTGGCGCTTGCACCAGCTTCAGTGAAGATCCACTGAACTATTAAATACCTAAAAGTAAGGGGGACATTAAGAAAAGTAATTGAAAGTAAATGACTATGATGAGTCCATATTAGTTCATGATATAGCACCTTGAAGGCAGCCCAGTGAAGATGAGAAGCAAACTCTTGAGAAGGCTGAGGAAAAAAGCACAGAGGCACCACTCTAAGTGCAGTATAGCAATTTTTTATAATTTTCTTTTTTTTAAGCACAATTTCAAAGTAGTACTACTTCAGGTACTACTTGGAAGACATCTGTGAATTCATGCAGAGATGTCTATGCAAGTTGTACCTGAACTTGCAAAAAAGTAGTGCAAGAACTACTTTCAAAATTAGTGCAACTCCGATGGAGTCTTAGTCACACCGATTTGACTGCTTCCATTGTGGAAATAGGGTGCGACTTGAAACGATGAAATCGCATGACAAGTCGCACCGATGTGACTAGGGACTTAAAATCACTGCTTCTACAGGAGTTTTGTGTTCTGCCTGTAGAAGCAGCTCAATATTTTCCTATGTGTCCATGTACATTAGGACGATTAGAGGCATATTTTAAGCTCAATGTTTAGCGGCAGGAAAAAAAAAACATTTCTGATTGGAGCTTTCTGGCAGAAAAAAACGCAAAACTCTCCTGAACTCATCTAAACTATGTACAAAAAAGCTTTATACAAGTTTTTTTCTGCCAAGGGAATTGACATTTTTTTTTAAGTCCAGTGTGCATGGAGCCTTATTGTTGGTGTATTTTACGTTTGGCCCAAGACAATTCCACTTCTTCCAATGTGGCTCAGGAAGATCAAAAGTTTGGGCACCCTTGATCTAAAGCAAGGCAAAACCTAGCATACTCTTTGTGTAAGGACTAGCAGTGAAGCTGACAAGAAAAGTGGCCTTGTGCAAGGAAGTTTTTAACCTGACCACTTTCATCCTCCGTACATTTTTATATCTGTTATTAATGTAAAACTGTGCCGCTATAATGATATAGATGTACAGTAGTTAGTGAATCTGTTGCCAGATCTTTACCATGATCCAGAGGAAGAGCTGGCCAGTGTCAGAGGGACCCCTGCTTCCTCCCCAACTTGTCTTTCTCTTCATCCTGCTATCTTTGTAAAGGTAACCTCAACACCCTGAGAGCAGTACTCACAAACTATAAACTAGTGCTGTCTTCTAAATTTGCCAGGCAGCTACCAGGGCAACAAAGTGGCTTTTACAAAGCAGAAAGGATGAGTAGAGGTAGCATTCACTTAAGCTGAAAATTGGATATGAAATAAGATGAACAGAAACACGCCTACTGTAGATATCATAGGGAATTTAAATAAATTATGAAAATTCAGTGAATGATATCCTTCATAGGGCATTGCATGGTTGTACATAGCTGAAGCCAACTATGTGTGTGCCAACTATGGTTTACAGACCTAAAAAAAGTGACTCCCAATAAAAGAATACCAGTTAACGAGAGGCTTTCTGCAAAGAAATAGGGTCAGACTAAGGAAATCAATCAGAAATAAGTAAAAATTTACAAAAAAGGTAAATAATTATTTAGGGGAAAATATGTTTTGTTATATTCAACCATTTTAAACTTTCATTAACCATCATTGCACACCAGTACCAAGTTATATAATCACTATGCACAGATCAAAGAGCAATTTAATTTTATAAAAAGGATATTTGAGCAAAAAGCTTGCCACAGACTTAAGGAGCAGGATGAAAAATATAAAAAATATATCCTGGGTTTTCCAAAATCACAAAATTCAGGACACGCAAATAAATAAATACATTAAAAACTCTGAAATCTGCCTCAAGAAAGACAACAAAAAGCTACCTTGGTTAAATCCTTAATGAAAAAAATGCCCGAAGCTTGCTCTGTATTACCCAGTATGATCGCTTTAGGTCAGCACTGCTTATCTAAATCGTAGCAGCACATATTTCTCTCTTGGCAGGGGAAAAAACACAAACTCTCATAAATGAGAGGTAGATAATATATTCCTGCAGCCCGAGAGCAGCCAGAACAATGTGAATACTGATTGCTTTTCTCAGTGTATGGTTCCTGGAGACCAGGGTAGTATAAAAGCAATACCATCACTGAATTACATTATAAAAGGGGTCCATTTATTTTGTGTACATACCTAAGCAGACATTAATGCACACTGGAAATATAGCAGACTAGCTTACTCCTAAAAAGAAAAACTAGAGAAGAAATTGGAATCCCTTCAGTCACATCCAGATGCCTGTTATTTTTACAGACACCGAATTTCTCCTCCTGTGAACAACATAGAAGTTCAAGAATAATAGATGCCTGTTGTAATATGTTCTATCTACCTGATTGTTGGTGTTTGTCCAGTTATTACTGTTACTGCTTTTGGATGATATGCTATAAAAATGTTTGTATCTGATCCACCTGACTTTCTTTCATGTTTACCTCATTCAGACACACCATGACCATACTTAATGCTACTCCCTAAATAAGGTCAGAAATGTTTAACATTCAAATTTTTGAACTGAAACAAAGGTAACCCTTTCTGGGTAACAGTTAGCTTGCTAAACAACTGTCAATTTCATATTATCCATTTTGCCTCTCCATGCTGCTGATTTCCCTCAGCTTCTTTTCAGCCACTTTCTATATACATGCACTTGCAGTAATGGCTGTGTGGCTTTTCTCAGGGTAAGCTTCCTGATGTTGACAACAGGGAAACATGCATGTGCAATTAGTGTTGCCATGGACACTTTTTTCCACTGGATTCCCATGTTACTGGGTGACAACACAGAAGAGCAGTTGGGAGGCCAACACAGAGTGTTGTCATCTTTCAACAGTAAGTGTCCAAACAACGATTTTCCTATCAGGAGTATTTTTTATAAAAGTTGTAGGTTTAAAAAGGTTGAAAAATACCTTTGAAATGACCTTAGGCCTCGGTTCATGCTAGTGCAAAATCGCACGTTCCCAACCCGCAAGCAAAACGAGCTGCTCATTAGCAAACGCGTAGGGTACCATTGATTGTTAATGGCACCCCCACTCATGATGAAACCGTTTGGTACCGCAGCACCATACGATTCCGTGCAGTGAGAGTTTGCTAAAGCGGTCTGGGAATTTTTTTTTTACCCACATTTCTATGGGTAGGGCAGTCCATTCAAATGAAAACTGAGCGCACAAGTGTGAACCTAGGCTAAAAGAGTAAAGCTTATAGAAGATATGGTGATTGGGTTTATATCTATATCTACAGAAAATCTATATTTATATCTATAGCTACAGAAAATTCAAACACAAAATCGATACACATATTTAATAAAATAAATATACAATTTTGCTCCCTGAGCTTGTTCAACAATTTTAATTTGCATGAAATTACCTTAAAGTGAAATTAAATCATGCAAATAAACAATATGTGTTAAGAGTTGGGTAGGCATTGCCCCCCCCCCCCCCCCCCGTCCGTTTTTTTAATTATTGTAGGTATAGGGCATGTTTGAAAGGTCAGAGTGAATGAGATTCAAAAACCTTTTAGCAACTACTTTTTATAAACTGTACAAGCTGTAGAAGATAGGAATTATAATACTAAAGCAGTGCACTTTGTTAGCGTTTGCAGCATTCACTTTGGTACAGTATTGCATCAGCATACATAAAGCCAGCAATCCCCAATCTACATTTACATTTATCTCATTCATTTAGCAAAAAATAAAAATAAATTAAATCTCAGCCCATCTGAAATCAGGCAGTTCAATTATATCAGCCAGCATTTGTTTGGCAGTGACCATATCCTCTGCTACATGAGAGGCCTGTCCATAAACATGCCTTTCCCAATTCCGTTACCAAATTCTTGTGTTGCTTATGTTTGCCCATGAACTCTTTCTATTTTAGACATAATGTGCTCAAAGTTACAAGCAACAATTAATATCATGACATGGTCTGTTCATTCAGGCTAATACAGAACAGTTTGCAAAATTTTAGAAAAATCCAGGAGGATGCAACACATTCACACAGATTCCCATTCCATAGGCAGCGACCACTATCTACACAAGTGTAGGGACGATTTTGCTCTCAGTGACGTCCAGTTGGGTTACATATGACCATTCCATTTTAACGGATTTTTAACATGTATGATGCCGATATTCAATAAATCTTTTGAGGATTTTATACTATGAGGAGTTTCTCTCTCCATATCCACTTACACATTCTGGTCCTGGAGTGTTGGAGTCATAACTGGAGTTAACCAACACCAGTGGGAGTAACCAGAGGATACCACAGTGGGGTATGTCCCCCTAAAGACCTACAAGCCCAGTAAACTCCTTTTGCTATATGGTAAAGGAGTCCAACATATCTGGTGAATGTGGCATATTCACAGCCCCCCATGAGGTGGATGCACAGATATCATTGGTGAACAGAGCACAACAGCACTTTTTTTTAAAGAAAATACTTTGTTTGCACAGTTATCACTTTTATGCACTATAAAGCCCCATACACACGGTCGGACTTTTTCATGGATTCTGTCCGATCGGACAATGTTGTTGAAAAATCAGACCGTGTGTATGCACCATCGGACAGTGTTCGTCGGTTTGTCCGACGGACAAAGTCTTATCTCCTGCTGGAAAGATTTGCCGTCAACCCGGTCCGATCACACCAAACCCGATCGTGTGTACGGTTGTCCGACCGGACAAAGTGCTACGCATGCTCAGATCACATTACAAGACCAAAGCTATTGGCTACTAGCCTCTACGTTGTCCCGTCGTAGGCAACAAACGTCACCACGTTCAGAATGATCGGATTTTCCGACAACTTTGTCCGACCGTGTGTACGCAAAACCAACATCGGACAGTACGACGGACATGATCCGACGGACCTGGTCCGCGGATTGTCCGACCGTGTGTATGGGGCTTTAGGCTACTTTCACACTGCATAGCGCCTGTAAAGAGCCTCTCCTGTCTCTCCAGCGTGAAAGCCAGTGTGCTTTCACACTGGATCGGTGCGCTTGCAGGACGGTAAATAAAGTCCAGCAAGCCGCATCTTTGCAGCGCTGTTAGGGCGGTGTATACACCGCTCCTAATGCGCCCCTGCCCATTGAAATCAATTAAAATTGGCGGTTAAAAGCACCCTGCTAGCTGCCGAATAGCACCACTAAAACAACGGCTAAAAATGGTGGCGATGCCCGCCCGCCCCAGTGTGAAAGTAGCCTAAATGTCACTTTAAAATTTCTATAGATTGCTTTATAAATTGACCACTCGTATTGGATTTGGTTTATTTCGTTATTAATGTATGCACTTTATATGTCTATCTCACCATTTTATTAATTTGACTGCGATATCAAGCACAAATTGGTTTATGTTATAGAAATGATCTAGATATAGACACAGAGAATTACAATATTGGTATTTAGCACTACACTAGGTGGAGCAAGAGCTGTCTAGCATTTTTTGTTCAGCTTCCCATATAGGTATTGCCTGGCCTGCATGAAAAAATACAGCTAAAGGATCTGCAATTAAAATTCAGTTTAATCTTTGAGGATGAACTTTTCTATTTTATAAAAAAAAAAGTTTTGATTTTCCCAGGCTGTTCTCCCAACCCAAACAGAAAACTGACCAGGCTGGGATGGATATGCTGTCATGCCTAGCATGGTCAGTTTGAAATGGGAAAGCGGGGGACTGGCAGGATCATCGGGTATTTCATATAAAAGAAGCAATACGAGGACGGGATACGTTTTAATACAAGTACATGGTACAACAGATACATATCAAGAATATGAAATGTTGGGGTAACCTATATTCTTTAAAAGTCAGAGTCACTAATTGGCTTGCAGACCCATCAATTGGGTAACAAAAAGGTAGAACTAGTGGATCTGAGCAGTAGAATATGATGGGCACAGGAAGACATACAGGGGGTCCCCGAGTTACGAACTTGTTAGGGACTGGCCGCCTGTACGGAAGTCGGAAATGTTCGTAAGTCGGCGCGCATGCGCAGACCGACAAATACGGAGATTTCCGGACATTTCCGATGTTCCGTCTATTGCCGTTCTGCGCATGCGCGCAAATTACGGACATTTCCGGCATTTTCCGAAGCTCCGTATGGCCGTGCATGCGCAGAGCGGCCGAAAGACGCCGAAAATGACCGAAAAATGGCGGAGGGTCCCCGCAGCACCCCGTTCGTAAGTAGGGGTTGTTCGTAGGTCGGGTATTCGTAAGTCGGGGACCCCCTGTACTTTTGTCTTGTATCCTTAACCTGACGTTATGGTCTACAGCTGGCTGTTCAATTATCAAACCAGAGGTGTTCCTTCTGTATTTGCTTGAAACCCCAAGTACCAATAAGCCAGTTCTGCATTTTTAGTTGGCTGCAAATGCATTTCATGACTAAGGGATTGCAGATATAGTAAGTCTTTCACTTTACCTTCAAAACTCCAAAGAACACCAATTTAAAGCCAAACAAATGACCGGATGACTGTTTCTTTTTGGAGCTGGACGGCCGAAGCAGCAGTCATTTATTATAAATAACAAAATACCAAATTTAGGTACAAAAACAATCATACATCATTAAACAGAGCAACAGAAAATATACCTTATAACTGTCCACTTTATAGGTCTGAGGTCTTTAGAAGGCACATGTAATCAAAACCGGCTGTATCTGCCACAAGCGTCTATGCCCACACCACTTCAGGGAAAGTTTACTACCAACCCCAAATACAGCCTTTGCCAACATAACCTATTTTGGGAAGGGGACACCTACACAAGCACAACCTTGAAACCCCTGCCAGTTGCCATGACTGTAAATATAAAGCAAAATAAATCCCACCTGAAAGAATTTAACACTGCTAAAAATGATTGTAGCCAGATGCAAAAAAAGAATAGGGAAGGGGAGAAAAGCAGGAGTTAGGGAAGTGAGGGCAGTAGAAACCTATCCAAAGCTGGAAAAGCTTTGACTGATTCTAAGACAAGAACTTCCCTCCTCTCAGTATACCAAGATCCACCTCAAGTACCCAAGCCTTCCAATCAGGCAAGTGCTTTGTCATTTTTTTAATTTTTAATTTTTTTTCAAATAGAAGCCCCAGTCAGTCGTGCCTCATTCACCTGCGCACACAGACCCATACAAATTGTCAAGTCTACTTACCCAGGAGGCACAAGTTGTCCATGCAGCCAGCCAGTTTAATCAGTAATAGGCCAATAATGTAATCTACATTGTTTGTGACTAGAGTGTCAGAAACCATGAATCAGACTGAGACCGCACTTGTTTAATAATAATAAAAAAAAGAGTAAACGGTATGGATAGTCAGACAAGCCAAAACAGTACTGCAGAAGGAATGTCAGCCAAGAAAGTCTTTAACAGGAACACAGGAGAGCGTCTCTAGAGATGTGATCTAGGCGAAGGCAGAGATCATCTTAAGTAAACAGGACTGACGAGCAGGATATCTACAGGCTGCCTGTAGAGAGATAGACAGCTGAGCAGCCAGCTCAGAAAAGGAAGGGCTGAGACATAAGTTCAGTTAAATCTCACTTGTTTAATAATAATAAAAAAAAGGTAAACGGAGTAAACCTATTCAAAACATAGCCAGAGTTCAGGATCCGTAACGGATAGTCAGACAAGCCAAAACGTCAGGGAGACAGAGATGAGCGTAGTGAGCAGGATCTGGAGCCAGAAGGAATGTCAGCCAAGCAATTCTTTTTTTTTTTAAATCTCAAACATATCATACTTACCTCCGCTGTGCAGCTCATTTTGCACAGAGTGGCCCCGTAAATGGCAGGACAGACGAGCAGGATATCATCAACAACTAACCACCTTCATGCGAGATCTCTCGCCAGCTCGGAAGTGCTATCGGCTCACCATGTCATTGGATGTGATTGACAGCAGCGCGAGCCAATGGCTGTGCATTGGCTGATGTTTTTTCACCTTAATGAATAGGATGCTCGTGGCCGGCGGTCATCACGCCATCGGCCATGAGCATTGGCACCCCCGCTGTGTAGTGCGCACTTTAACCACATTAGCCCCGGAAGAATTTACCCCCTTCCTGACCAGAGCACTTTTTGCGATTCGGCACTGCGTCGCTTTAACTGACAATTGCGCGGTCGCGCAAACCGCTTTCTTTTGGTGGTATTTGATCGCCCCTGCTATCCGTTTTTTTTTCCTCCGTTTAGGCCGATATGTATTCTTCTACATATTTTTGGTAAAAAAAAAATCACAATAAGCGTATATTGATTTATTTGCGCAAAACGTCTACCCTAGTAATGACCGCGATCTGCGATTTTTATCATGAGTACAGCGATCAGTGCGATAAAAAATGCATTGATTATTGTAAAAATGTCACTGGCAGTGAAAGGGTTAACACTAGGGGGCGGTGAAGGGGGTTAACTGTGTTCCCTGGGAGGTGATTCTAACTAAAGGGGGAGGGGACTAACTACAGGAAGTGACGGGTCGTGGTTCCTAGCTGTCAGAACAGTACAGGGAAGTTACGTGCTTTGGCCGGCGTATAGTTACGTGCTTTCGCGCAGGAGAAGCGGCGGCTGGTCCGGAAGCAGTTCATTAAAGTGGTTGTAAAGGCACAAGGTTTTTTACCTTCATGCCTTCTATATGCAGCAGCCTCCCCTAATACTTACCTGAACCTTGTCTTTCCGTGGACTCGTACTCCTGACTGGCTTTTAACAGCAGCGGGAGACATTTTTTTTTTTAATGTTCCCCCCTAGACAAAAATTAACATTTAACCATTACACTGCTAGGGCAGCCCCATGCAAAGGATTGTTTTTAAATTTCCCTGAAGTTTAGTTTTAAAGATTGAGAATAGAGGTGGGAAGGATTAAAAATTCTGTCAGATTTTTACTGTTGGCCATGACTGCATTAGGGAGATTTCCTCTAACCTTTCTAACCCTGTGCTACGAGGACAACAAGGGAAATCGGGGTCATGGGGCCATGGACAGCAATAAAAAAAAAAGCCTCACAGATTTTGTAACCTTTCCCCACCCCCTCTCTATCCCTGTGCCCCACCCCCCCCCCCCCCGCAGTCTCTTTTGCCATTGAGGAGAATTCACATCAATTAGTTTCAACTGTAAACGCAGCAGTAAAAACCTGACTAAGGTTCTAACCCTTCCTAAGTCTGGGAAAAAAAGTTTTGCCTATAGTCTGGCTATGTTGGTGTATGTACACTTGATGTTTTGCCTTATTTACAGTGTATTGATTTTATCTAAGGCTGTTGTCAGCAAGGGACTAATCCTCATGCTGAACAGATATTAAAAGGCACATGTGTAGTTAAAGCTCCTAAAGGGTCTCTATCACAAAGCAAAACACCTTTGTGATTCGGCTCTGATGGATGCAGAGGACTCCCTGATTGATGTGTCCCACGCTGATTCTATGAAAGTGATTCAATGAATAGGTTTTTCATCACTGCCAAAGTGGTACGTGATGCTGGGGTTGTGGCTGCTTCCTTCAGAGCTTAATCACACAGGGTTATTCTCTTAAAAAAAAAAAAAAAAATTGTCAATTTACATATTGTACATGTGCTGTGGTTGCTTTCAGATAAATATAATGAATGTTTAATAATGCACAATTTGCATGCAGAAGGTCTGTTGCCTTATAACTAGCCATCGTGCTGGGGTTTAGAAAAGTACATTCCCTGTCTCTGAACACTGATGAGCAGGCTGGAGGTATTTTAATTTTTCATCAAAGGAACCCTTGAGGTGGAAAGTTAAAGAAGACTGTGTTGCTTTTGAGTAGACAAAATGTCGCTTGCATTTTGCTGCTCACTAGTTTGATATACTCATTTGCTGATGTGAAACGACGAGAGCTTAGAAAGCACTTTTTCCCCCCCTCTGTCTGCAGACCAAGCGGGGCCTTGCAGAACCCAGTCAGCAGGTCATTAACTCGGGAGAAAACAGCTTGCATTAATATGCTCTAATCCAGTATAATTAGTCAAATTACTGCACGCCGACCAGCTTGTCATGTGTTGTCAGATTTGGCATGCAAGCTGGGTAGCCAGGGTCCCTCTGGAATGCCACCCCCAGATAGGGAAGACTGCTTGTTTGCGACATCTTCTGATAGAGAGCTAGCTTGGCATTATAGATCCTTTGCCTAATTCTTTTCACAATACACTGGGGTGGACTGGACATTGGCTTGCAGGTTGCTGGGCCAGCCATAATAAAGTTATTACATATTTTATAAATGATTTACTCTGGAGAATGGTCTCATAATTGTTTAATGTAGAATATAAACTGATACACTTTTACCCCAAAAAATATTTTTGAATAGAAATTTACTTTATCAAGATATCATTAATGCTGATGACATTTTTAGTGGCTAAACCATAAGGATTTTTTTTTTTTTAAATGCTAAATATCCTATTTCATTTTAAAATTATGGACCTTCACAGATCAGATGCACTAGGCATCATTGAACTCCTCCCCCCACAATATCGAACCTTTTATTACCTTTTATTTTTTTTAATTTTTTTTATCTAATTCACCCCACCCCTGAGCCATCATTCTCATGCTTAAACATTTCCTCCACATTGAAGCCTCCCGGGATATTTATTTGAGATATCCCATGGTGCTTTAGGTTCCATACAGCAGCTGGAGGAGGTTGGACCCAGTGGTGCATCATCAGGGGGCTGGGCTGCCTGAACCAGGAAGAGCCAGTCAGCCCTCGATAACATCAGCAATGAGGATAGTGTTTTTCTTTACCTTTTTATTTATTTATTTATTTCTGCCCCCATCCCTAAGCCACCATTCTCATGCTCAAACATTTCCTCCACATTGAAGCCTCCCGGGATATTTATTTGAGATATCCCATGATGTTTTAGGTTCCATACAGAAGCTGGAGGAGATTGGACCCAGTGGTGCATCATCAGGGGGCTAGGCTGCCTGAACCATGAAGAACCAGTCAGCCCTCGATAACATCCGCAATGAGGATAGTTTCTCTTTACCTTTTTTTTTTTTTCTGCCACCACCCCTGAGCCACCATTTTCATGCTTAAACATTTCCTCCACTCTGAAGCCTCCTGGGATATTTATTTGAGATATCCCATGATGCTTTAGGTTCCATACAGCAGATGGAGGAGGTTGGACCCAGCGGTGCATCATCAGGGGGCTAGGCTGCCTGAACCAGGAAGAACCAGTCAGCCCTCGATAACATCAACAATGAGGATAGTGTTTTTCTTTACCTTTTTTATTTTTTTTCTGCCCCCATCCGTAAGCCACCATTCTCATGCTAAAACATTTCCTCCACTAAGAAGCCTCCCGGATATTTATTTGAGATATCCCATGATGCTTTAGGTTCCATACAGCAGCTGGAGGAGGTTGGACCCAGCGGTGCATCATTAGGGGGCTGGGCTGCCTGAACCAGAAGCCAGTGCTTGTTAACATTAGCAATGAGGATGGTGGCACGGGGCCCAGTTTGACAGCAGTGTGGCAGGTCACAGCAGGAGACCATGCTGGATTTGCTGGCTGGGTTAAAATGTGAATTGTGTGTTACAACAGGGAAAATGTAAGGGGGGAGTAATATGATTACCTACCAGAGGTACTAGTTACTAGGTCTAGTTTAATGTTTTCTTAAAATTGCATTCTAGAGCTGCCATATTTAATTAAGGTCAGACTGTATAGAGAGGACATACTTTCTAGTTTTCCTTGTTGCATGAGTCCTTACACTTGCAGAGATTGGTGTAACTACCAAGGCATGGGAAGTTGGGAATGGCTGATATCTGACATTATCAGAGGTCTTATCAGTTTGGCATATTTATTGCCAGCACATAAAGGGGTTGGTGGGGTCAACCTTGGTCATGACACGGGTAATAGTTTTACACCGATTTTACAGACCTTACACTTGGGTTAGAATATAATTTGTTTCCGCATTTTGACAGATGATTAATAATAAACATCCAAGTGGTAGAAAAAGGTTTCTAGTTTTCTGTATGAAAGAGAATATTCTTTTGTGTACAGTAAATGTAGAGACGCACACGATTTGTAAAAAAAAATAAAAACTTGTTTCAACTATTTGATCTCTCTCTTCAGATGCAATGACAGATTTTGAAATGACCTATCCATACCACTTTATTTGCCCCCTTAATCCCTATATTGCCTGGTTAATTTTCATGATTAATTTGAACTTTCTAATGAGAGAGTCCACCAAACTGAGTCTGCCTTTAAATTCTAACAAATACTCAGATGGAGCTGTCCAAGCATTCAGTGTTGTCACATGAAAAGATATAATCAAATATTTACATGAAAGTGAGGGGTGTACTAACTTTTGTGAGATACTGTATATCTCTGTGGTATGGACCAATCTGCCAGAAGATAATTTGATGGATCAAACTTAGACGTTGGCACTGTAGTACTAAGTTAAAATTCCTAATTTTGTTGGGAAGCCTGCCCTATTCTTTGGGTTATTAGAGTGTTTTAAAATGTATGTTGCATACTTTCGTTTACAGATTAACGCACTTCTAATGTGTGAATTAAGTTCTGCTTTTTCTTAAGAAGCTTATTAAACGATGAAAAGGCCCCATTACCATATATTTTCAAGAGCTCTATGTCCTGGCTCCCTGATAAAAAGCCATTTTACCTATGCATTAACACCAGATTGCTTGTTGTGCTTTTGGCAATGACAGATAAGTCAGTGTAATTTCTCTCCACAAGGAAAATGATGCTCCAGATTCCAAATGCATCCTGAAGATGTCACTGACAATAATCTTCAAAGCCCGGCCAGCGAAAGTGGGCTGTGTGTTTGCTGCATGATATACTACAAATGACAGGAAGAATTATGCAAGGGAAGACGAATCTGTAACATATTATTAAGCAATTTCATGTGAATAACAGGGATAAAAGGATAATGGATGAGGGTGTCATTATTACCTTGGTGGAGAAAGAAAGCAAACGCAAAGGTAGGAAGACAAGATTAATAGAGGGGATGGCAAGTCATTTCTCCCTCATCAGCTGTTTTGTGAGACACCCTCATAAAATTTCACTCATCTCATGTCAAAACAAGATGGCCGTACTTCGGCATTTTAATTCACGGGACGTGAAGGGGCTATAAAATAACAGGTCACATTTCTGCTGCCTTTTAATATATTGCCTCTAAATGGCTCAATGAAGACTTGATGGTTTCAGCTCCCACACGTTCAAACCATCTCAACGGTTTACTGTTCACTTCACATGTGAGTGTCAGGCCACTTAACAAGGTATACCGGAGAATGCAACGGCACTAATTGTGCTTTACAAAACTGATTAATAATGGAACGTGGAGACTGCTCCTTATTACATTTTGTCAGTTTTAGAGTGAATTTCTAAGCTGACATTTTCCATTTTTAACTATGCAAAAGTTTTAATGACCATTTTTGTTATACATTGTTTAAGTACTATAATAATCCTGAGTTTTTGCTTTAACTAGGCAATAGCAGATAGCAGCAATTATGGTGTCCTTTTATGAAGCAGTGATCAGCGGAGATCCTGAGGATCACCACTGATCACAGCCCATAAACAGTTTATAAACCAGAGATAATTGGGGGGAGAAGTGTTTGAACTTGTTCTCCCGCCGATTATCTCTGCACATGGAGAATCCTCATAGAATGACACAGTAACGGCCAGTGTATGAAGCTGCGATCTCAGCGCTTCACTGGCTATCTGTGTCAGAACTCACACTCCCCGATTCACCATCTCAGAGGAGGTGAAGCGGGGAGTGAAGAGAGAAACCCGGGGGATCTGAGGAGAAAAGAGGAAGATTATTAACTTCCTTATGCCTCGTTCAGACCCCCCAACACTGTAACCATGTCCCCCTGTCATATGTATACATATATATATATATATATATATATATATATATATATATATATATATATATATATATTATATATATATATAATGTGTATATGTATATATAAATATATAATGTGTGTGTATATACATGTATATATGTGTGTGTGTGTGTATATACATGTATATATAATGTGTGTGTGTGTATACATGTATATATAATGTAGGGGGACTCTTTATTTTATTAACATTAATCACACTGGTGTCTGTCTGTGTATTGAGCTGTGATAATTTATCACTGCTTAATAAATGGACATCTCAGTGTTTCAGTGAATTTCTGGTACTGTAATCTCATAAAGTCTCACGAGATTCCAGTATCAGGGGCCGTTCTCCACTGTTTGAAACGTTTGTAGATCACTCCACTCCTCCAAGGGTGAAGCGATCTACTCCGCTTCATGAACAGGCACACAGATGAGAAAGATCTCCTCTGTGAATGCCGGAGAAGGAAGCAGTGAATAGATTTCACTGCTTCATAAAAGGACACCTATGTGCAAAGTGCAGTAACCTAAAGGAACCCGCTAGAGATGGTCTGATTGCTTTGGGATATTGCACTTTGCAATTGGTCACAGCCCTTTAAACATAATTATTATTGTTTTTACAGTATTATCTTGCTAAATATATACAGTGCTGTAAAAAAGTATTTGCCCCCTTCCTGATTTTTTGGGCATATTTCTCACACTTAAATGATTCAGATCATTAAACAAAGATAACCCGAGTAAATCCAAGATGCAGTTTTTAAATTATTTTTCATTTATTAAGGGAAAAAAGCTGTTGTGAAAAGGTAATTGCCCCCTCCCATGCGGAATCATGAATGAACTGTGATTAACCACTATTTTTTGGAAAGCTGAGTTAAATTTCACTTGCCACACCCAGGCCTGATTACTGCCCGACCTGTTAAATCAAGAAATCCACATAAATAGAAGCTGACAAAGTTAAGCATGCTAAAAAAATCACAAAAAGCCACACACCATGCCACAATCTAAAAAAATTCAAGAACAGATTAGAAATAAAGTAATGTACATGTCTCGCTAGGAAGGGTTCCAAAGCCATTTCTAAGGCGTTGGCACTCCAGTGAACCACGGGGTCTATGAAGAGTTTCAAAGCCATTTCTAAGGCTTTGGAATCCCACGGGGAGAGCCATTATCCACAAATGGAGATAACTTGGAACAGTGGTGAACCTTCCGAGGAGTGGCCGGCCTACAAAAATGACTCCAAGAGCATGACGACGACTAATAAAGGAGGTCAAAAAAGAACACAGAACAGCATCTAAAGAACTGCAGGCCTCACTTGCCTCAGGTAAGATCAGTGTTCATGATTCAACAATAAGAAAGAGACTGGCCAAAAATAGCATCCATGGGAGAGTTCCAAGGCCAAAGCCACTTCTGACCAAAAAGAACACAAAGGCTCAACTCACATTTACCAAAAAACATCTTGATTATCCCAAAGACTTTTAGGCTAATATTCTGTGGACTAATGAGACAAAAATTTAACTTGGAAGGTGTGCGTCCCATTACATCTGGCATAAAACTAATACAGGATTTCATAACAAGAACATCATACCAACAGTCAGACATGGTGGTAGCGTGATGGTCTGGGCTGCTTTGCCGCTTCAGGACCTGAAGGACTTACCAAAATTGATGGAACCATGAATTCTAAGCTCTAACAGAAAATCCTAAAGGAGAATGCCCAGCCATCAGTTCGTGGCCTCAAGCTCAAGTGCACTTGGGTTATGCAGCAGGACAATGATCCGAAACACAACAGCAAAATTTAAAATCAGCAGCTACAAATACTGTAATATTAGGACACTTACCTGTTCAGGGATCCCGCAGTGTTGGCACCCCAGCCGATTTTCGAATCGGCTATCCAGTGCTGCTGCCTCCATTCGTGGTAAGGGAAACCGCCCATGAAGCCTTTCGGCTTCACGGCCAGTTGCCGTGGATAGTTTGAAGGATATTAGTGGGGTTTGGCTCCAGGGTGAGGCAAGGTTTTATAGGGGCCACATACTGAAAGCATACATCCCCCTTTAACAATCTCATTTCACTATCGGTTTCGGTTTCCATTAATAATCCTTTTGTGTGAATCAGTGTTTTTCTGTGCGGGGGTACAGCTTTTAGCTTTCTGTGTGGGTACTTCAGTCACTGGATAAGGGAAGTATTCTACTGTAGAGGTTAAATAACATGAGGGGTAGAATAGGTTAGTGTGATGGTTAAAGGATGTGTAAGTAATATTAAGGGCCTATTTACTTCACTGCAATGCTTTAGGTTAAGTTATGTTACTGCTAAGGCAGCCTATTGAAATTATATGCGTGTCGGCACACCCTAAAAAGCCAAAAATCCAATGTGACCAATATTTTAATGCACCTAAGTGGACAACCAAGTGTTGCCATTCATTACAACACACTGCAAATCCGGTACATTGCCTTAGTGCGTGTAGGTGCCATTCAGAGTGAATGATGCAGTAACACATTTTATGTGCATTCATGTGATGTGGAAGTCGGAGCCCTAAGATTCAGAGGTTCTTTTAGGGCTGGGTGTCAATGTCTAGCATTCTATCAAGGGGGGGGGGAGTGTTAGGGTATGCTTAAAGGGGTTGTAAACCTCCTTTATTGTAGCAGCCCCCCCAGTGCCCCCGTTTTACTTACCTGAACCCTGTCTTTCCCACGCCGGAAACGAGCACACCAGCTCCAGCCAGTGTCTCTGGTCCTGAATGGATAGATTGATAGCAGCGCAGCCATTTGCTCCCACTGCTGTCAATCAAATCCAATGACGTGGGGGGCGAGGCCAAGTCCTGCTGTCTGTGTCAATAGACACAGCAGCAGTACACGGGAGCGCGCCCGCATGGGTGCCCCAAGGGAGAATGCTTCTCCGACTGGGCACTCGAGAAGAGGAGGAGCCAGGAGCACCAGTGAGGGACCCCAGAAGCGGAGGATCTGGGCCAGTCTGTGCAAAACGAACTGCACAGAGGATGTAAGTATGATATGTTTTATTTTTTATTTTACCTTAGATATTCTTTAACATAAATGCCTCATGCACACTGGACGCTTTTACAGCTGCTGGTTTTGTCTTCAGGCATTTTTTTCTGCAGCCAGTGTACTCCCCAGCATGTTATCCTATGTGTGCATGCACACATAGGCTTTCATCAGCAGTCTTTGGCAGGGGCATTTTCTGGCTGGAAAACCCCCCAGAATTAGTGAGTTTAAAGAGCTCTAACTCTGAAAAATGCTGCAAAACGCATCTATTTGGCATTTTTGATCCATTAGCTTTTGTGGCAGTATAGTTTTGCTAAAAAATGCAAACGCTTAAAAATGCTAATGCAAAAATGCTGCACAACGCTAAAAAAACAACGCCGCATTCTACAGCTAAAGCTACTGGCATTTTTATAACGTCCAGTGTTAATGAGGCCACCACGGGTCAGAGGTTAAGAGCACTTTATGTTAGGGCTATTCTGCCAACTAAATCTCTTTGCTACTGAGATATTTCAAGTACTTTTTGTCAGTGATGCTAATGAGATCACTATCAACAAATGGGTATATTTTTAGTGAACTATATAAAACAGAAAATTGAATGCGCTTGAAGTACGGCAAACGTAGTTGCAAAGAGATGTATTCGCCAGTGTAGTCCTAACCTAATATAATAGGTAACTATTTTACTGTAACTTGTTTTCAATGGCGAAAACGCTCAAGAAGAATTATTCTAGAAAAGCAACATTCTGTTCTTAGCAAGAGGCAGCAGCTTAGAACTGCTGGCGTTGAAGTCCTACAAGTCTCCTACTGGTTGGCATGGCATTTGGGTACTTGTGTTCCCTAAACTGGCTTGTTGGTTATCATAAGTACACTTTTAATGTACTCAGTTTGCATGGTTGGTGATGTTCCATCACTATTGGGAGTACTCTATCTGCTGGATTTTGTGTAGTTATTTACTGTCGTAATCTCAACACATTGTGCTAGTGATCTATTTTTACTGGGAACATGAATCAGTCCATTCATATATTTCAGCTCTGACATCAGAACAATTTCACTCTACTTCACTAAAGACATTGTTATGCTGCTAGAACAGGAGCAGAAGGAGGAAAATTTATTATATTACAAGCACTCGGGTCAAGTGACATCAGTGAATATGATATGATTGTGCTCTGCGTTTCCTTCTGCCTTTAGCAAGAAAAGACTAGTGTTTGTAAAGTGAAAGTGTCATCTCTACACAGAATATATAGTGGATGTGGGTGCCTATTCATACAATGCCACAGGTATGTGCAGTCAATCGCAGACCATTTCTGCACATAGAATGGTAGTGGATGATTATGGTTTGGGTATATTGCCTATAAATCACCCTTGTAAGCTTTGGGCTTCAGGCAATGTATACCCTCTGTGGCAAAGTTTCGTAGATACAGGATTTCTGCTTTTGGATTTGTCTAAAGAAACAGCTTTTTAGTTATTTCATTTTTTTTTCCTGTTGGATAGAATTTGGTAATGATTAGAACCCCTGTTAGTTTTTTACTAGCAGTACGCCATTGGGGAGATTTCCCTTCACTTCGAATCCTGTAGACCCAACATCAAGTAAGAGATTATCTCTCTAAAACAGCCTTTTTCAACCAGGGTCCCTCGAGGTTTCTTCAGGGGTGCCTTGGCAAGATGTCTAAACCTGCCCCAAAAATCGTTTACAAGCTCGTGGCTAGAGGAAACCTGCCTTTTTAGTCACACAAAGCCACAGGTTTTTATTGTGCACTAATACACAATGCCTTCTAGCCACCAACCTTCTAACGACCAATGATATCATCAGTTGATAAAGATGATGTCAGTTGCCTGCATACCATCCTTGTATGGCCCTCCCTTGCCTCTCTCCATCAGCGTTGGGGTCTCATTTGCTAAGTGATGGAGAAAAACTGAGGGAGAATGGAAACATTGGCATTAGTAGTCAGTACCAGTTTGAAAAAGTTTATTTGCTTTGGAAGAATAAATGACCTCTACCGTTGGGTATCCTATGTGTATTGATGTTGCTGCATTATGTGAAACAAGTAGAATAGTTTTTACATTTTAGAATTGGGCGGCTCAAAACTGTCCATAATTTTAAATGGTACTCTAAAATGAGGGAACTATCCTCTAAGACAGTTGTCAATGATACAGGTGCCCCCATTTTTTCCTCGATTCCTGTTCAGCTGTTGCAAAGCCTCTTAATGACCGCATGGACATTTATCATGTGGACTTTAGTCCTATATTATCTATAAGAAGGTTATATCTCACTCATTGCCTACTAATTTCACCAACTCGCTCAAGAAGTTGATCTCATAATGACTGACACAGTTTGTGAATTCCACCATCTGGCACTCGGTCACAGGATTTGACAGTAAACAAACCCGGGGTCTCTATGTGAACGGCTGCTCTTTCCACTAGATGCTGCTTCACTTTAATCAGATATCAAGTGCTTTCTACTGTAGTTCCTAAAGTTCAGTCTGGTGGAACATGGTTATATGTTCAGCTGATAATTTAATATTGGGGAAGTAAGATCTGCTTTTCCTCTGTTAATACTGGCTAGAAAATTGTCTATTAATTGTGATGCTACACAGTCACTGTCACAGCAAGGGCCATCTGTTATGCACGTAAACTGTGTTTGGTCTTTATGTGATCCTTACACACGGCTGTTATTATTTTCAGTTTTTTTTTTTGTAGGAATATTTTTATATTGAAGCTTGCACTTTAATATTGACTCAGTGGGGGTGATTCACTAACAGTGGAGCACTCAGAATTTGGTGCAGCTGTGCACGGTAGCCAATCAGCTTCTAACTTGAGCTTGTTCAATTATGCTTTGACCAAAAAACCTGGAAGCTGATTGGTTTCTATACAGAGCTGCACCCAATTTTGCACACTCCAGTTTTAGTCCCCCCCCCCCAGTGTTCCCGGGGATGTACAGTAACTGAATACAATAGGGGCCGGTAGCAAAATTATTATTAGGCTCCCTCATTGTCCAGCTTCCATATTTAAAGTAGGTGTCGATTGAATTATAAATGCAGCTTTATTTTAACATTACACAGAAAACTTAATATAAGTGCCTATAAACACAAAACAATTTGCCTGTTGCCGTTGTAACTAGAATCTAGATTTTCACTGATGAATGGTCACATGACCTTTGCTAAGCCATTAATCATATGGTCTCTGGCTTTTTACCTCCATTCACAATATGTATTGCGAATTATACTCGTTTGCTTCTTTCTGGATTTGAAATCTTTTTATTGCTGGACGCAGAAGTGGAGCGCCCATCTCGTATGCTTAGTTTATTCTCCATGCATGTTTGAAATGCTCCTTCCAATGGGAAAGTCCAAAGTTCAGATCCGATCAAAAAAAAAATCTTGATCGTCTGTAGCAATGCCGACGCGCAAAATTCCTACGCATGCTCGGAAACAATTTAACGCATGCTCGGAAGCATTGAACTTAATTTTCCCGGCTCGTCGTAGTGTTGTACGTCACCTCGTTCTTGGCGGTCGAAAGTAAAGAGAACTTTTGTGTGACCGTGTGTATGCAAGCCAAGCTTGAGCAGAATTCCGTTGGAAAAACCATTCAAGTTTTTTTCCGACGGGAAATTCCGCTCGTGTGTACGCAGCATTACAGGTAAATAGTACGCATAAAATATGTTAAACAGGCATAATATACAGTATTGTGGTAAGATTTATTTTTAATGAATGATCTGGCAACAAGGCCTCTTTAAATATACTTAGCAAAATGTGCATAACAGATATATTACAAGCTAAAATGTTAAACAGGTGAATTCTGTTTCCTTTAAATACACTATACAGACAAAATAATCTTGTTGAAGTGATGTTAATGGTGTAATATATTTGCGTTGCGTGCGCTCGGTGCATATGTCTGTGTGGGTGCTTTAGGCAACAACCGCATACAGCCGCATCTTCTAATGCATCTCAATGAATGGCTGCAGGTGTCGGGAGAGTAATAACGCAGACTCTGGCCGCACATTCCCTGTGTTGGTCGTGTACATGAAGCCTTTATGTGGCAGTATGCAAAATATGTTACTATAATAAAATATATACAGTATATGTGTTTTTTTTTTCCCTTTTTTGGTTCAATAACTTACATGGAATAAAGATTCAAGTTCTAGGAATAACAGAAACAAAAGCTTTGATCTCGTACTTTTCTAAATGAACATGCAGGTGGCGCAGTGCAAGGTTTACCTTTTGGGTTTTAACAGCAGGCTGCTTACATTTCCATTTTCCACCGTCCATCTAATCGGCATTATTCGGGTATTTACTATTTTTTGTGACTGTAGTTTTAATTTCTGAAACATAAATGTGTTTTTTTTTGTTCTGCAGTCAAATAGAAAACAACCCTGGCTTTTAGACGCTCGAGCTGTCCTCTTAAAATTGGATATCAGTCTGTTTTTTAGTGACAATGAGGAAAGAACTCAAAGTTGGGCAATTTATTGCAGGTCAGACATGCAGTGCTAATTGGAGAATTATACACCCACAGTGATGTCACTAATTACCCAGCAGTCTATTTCCTGTGAGTGAATGGGGCCAAATAAAAATGTATTCTTTGTTCTGCACTGGCGAATTAGTAGCTCTGTAATCTCTTTGGTGAAGAGCTGCTCTGGTGAACCCACACAAAGTTCATCACGTGGAGATTTGTGAGCGCCAATGTGAAAATAAAGGACTTGCTGACTTGTATAGCTGAAATATATGTAAAACATCAAACTTATGGAGAGCACTGATGTCACCATTCAAGCTCGGAAAATAGTTTTATGGCGCCTTACTCGTTTTGGAAGCGTTTTGCAATGGAATTTATCATTTTAAAGAAGGTACAACATCTGCTTGATGCAATTAACTTTTTTCCCCACGCAGATTGTAAAAAGATGGAATACAGGCTGATCGGAAACAAGGGACTGATACTTAAAGGGTAACTCCACTTTCATGGAGAAAAAAAAGGAAAATAAAATATATATATATATATATATATATATATATCTATATATATATATATATATCGTATACAATTGTGACTTAAAGGGGTTGTAAACCCTCCTGTTTTTTCACCTTAAAGCGGTTCTGCACACATTTCATTTAGTAAATCTCTTTGCCTTCCAAATCAGGCAAAGAGTACTAAATGAAGTGTGTTTTTTTTTATTTTTTTTTTTCACTTACCTTGTAATCGATGACTTCCTCTCCTCTGTCTCTGCGGGGGTGGGCGGGGTCTCTGCGTCGATCGTCGCCACACTGCACTGTCTCCTGGGATCTGGTGTCATCCCACGAGTCTGTGCGGGCATCTTCCGAAATCTCGCGAGATTTCGGCCACATCTTCCGAAATCTCGATGTGCCGACATCTCGCAAGATTTCGGAGAACGTGAGCTGCACTTTGCCGTTACTGCGCACTCGCGAGCTCGGCGCAGTAACATGCCCACAGGCAAGATGGCCCCCAGCAGAAAAGCATCATCTAAATAATTTTATTGGAGGAAAACCGGCTGCGATCGAGATGGAAGATGGAAAACGTGAGTCCCCAAATTTACCTCGTAATCCTAGGCATATTCCCCCCCAAAAAAAAAAAAAAAAAAAACACAGTGCAGAACCGCTTTAATGCATCCTAGCATTAACACCTGGCAGTCACTAGCCCCCCCCGCCCCGTTTCACTTACCTGAGCCCCTTCATCTCCTTAGTGGGCACGCACTCTCCCTCTCTCGATGGGGTCCCAGCTCTTGATTGGATAGATTGATAGCAGCGCAGCCATTGGCTCCCGCTGCTGTCAATCAAATCCAATGACGCAGGCGCCAGGGGCTATGGATGCAAATGCTGGACTCGGGACTCGGGAGCGTGCCCGCAAGGTAACCCCCTCGGGAAAATGCTTCTCCTAGGGGGTTATCTGATACGGGGAGAAGCCGCAAGATCCGCCGGGGGACCCCAGAAGAGCAGGTTCAGGGCCACTCTATGCAAAATGAGCTGCACAGTGGAGGTAAGTATGAGATGTTTGTTATTTAAAAAAAATAAAAAAACGATCCTATACAATCACTTTAAGTCATATTGTAATTGAATGTTAGAAAAAATTTACTTTCCTTTTCAGTCTGCAGCTCTGTAATTTTCTGTAAAATGGAATGCAATATAGCAACCTGGAGGTGTTCTGTACGTCCCCAATAGACATCATTTCCTGCTTGTCCAGAAGTCTGCACTAAGATGCAAACCAGATATTAGGCATCCCCTGCTACAAATTTCATTTTTGGTGAGATACTCCCAATAGGAAATCACGTCTAAAGGGATGCAGACCCTGCAGGTTTCCTCATTTGAGCCCTGCAGGTGCAGCAGCTGGTTGATAATTATGAAACCACTCCCATACAGATTCACTTATCACATGGACATAGACGGATTTCTTCAGAATAACAAAGTTTGTTAACCACTTCAGCCCTGGAACAATTTGCAGCCAAAGGACCAGGCCCCTTTTTTGCGATTCAGCACTGCGTCGCTTTAAATGACAATTGCGCGGTCGTGCGACGTGGCTTCCCACAAATAGAGCTTTCTTTTGGTGGTATTTGATCGCCCCTGCGGTTTTTATTTTTTGCGCTATAAACAAAAATAGAGCGACAATTTTGAAAAAAATGCAATATTTTTACTTTTTGCTATAATAAATATCCCCCAAAAATATATAAAACATTTTTTTTTCTCAGTTTAGGCCGATACGTATTCTTCTACATATTTTTGGTAAAAAAAATCACAATTAGCGATTATTGATTTGTTTGCGCAAAAGTTATAGCGTTTACAAAATAGGGGATAGTTTTATAGCATTTTTATTAATATATTTTTTTTTTTTTTTACTAGTAATGGCGGCGATCAGTGATTTTTATTTTGACTGCGCCATTATGGCGGACACATCGGACATTTTTGACACATTTTTGGGACCATTGTCATTTATATAGAAATCAGTGCTATTTAAATGCACTGATTCCTATGTAAATGACACTGGCAGTAAAGGAGTTAACCCCTAGGGGGCGGGGAGGTGTTAAGTGTAACGTGTTGTGTTTTTATTTACAGTAGGGGGGCGTGGCTGTACGTCTGACATCATTGATCGGCTTTCCCGATGACAGGGAACAGGCGATCAATGACGGGCAGTGTAGGAAGCGCGGGGAGAGGTTTGTTTACACAGACCTCTCCCCGTTCTTCAGCTCTGTGACCCGATCGCGGGACACCAGCGGTGATTGGGTCCGCTGGTCCCGCGGCCGTGGTCACAGAGCCCCTGACCGGGTCGTGAGCGCACCACCGGCGGCGCGCGCGCGACCCCATGGCTAGGCAATTAAAGGGGACCTACCTGTACGTGCTTTTGCCTAGCCGTGCCATTCTGCCGACGGAAATGTGCAGGAGGCGGTCGGGAAGCGGTTAAAATCCTTGTAATGTACATAGATCATCCAGAGGGGAATGTTTTTTTTTTTTTCTCAATAAAAGTGGAGTTACTCTTTAAGGTAATGTCTGACAAAGGATTTTGTAGTAGCAGTTAACTGCTGCTCGAAATCGTTAAAGTAATATTAAACCCTCTGTGTTTTGAGTTTAACACATTGAGGGCAATAAAATAAACATACCCCAGTGAACTATTTGTTAAGTCTTAACCCAGCAATGGCAATTTACAACTTTCAATGCTGCTGGTTCCTGCTGTCTCAGTGCTGCTTCCCTGAATTTCCAGTCTTCACAGCTGCAGTCTCAAGCCAGTGTGTTAGCTGGGAGAGGGGAGGAGTGAGAAGGGCAGGGCAGAGCCTTGCCATCCTAGGCTACGGGGCTGTGCGTTTCCATTGATGCACACTGTAGGGAGACACAACTCTAGTCCCTACAAGCAAGAGTGGCTCCAAAGGGAAATAAGCCACTGGGAAACCTAAGACAGCAGTCATGGCACCATCTGAAACTAGAACATGGACAGGATTAAAAAAAATAAAGAAGCTGCATACTCAGTAAGGCCTGATTCCCACCTATGCATATTTAGTGCTTTTTGAATTTTGCACTACAGTCCATTCAAAATGGTTTCCTATGGAACAAGTTCTGTAGAGCAAAGCATAGGAGTGAATCAGGCCTAAGTTATTACACCAGCTGTTGAAAGTGCTTACAAAACTAAGGATTTAATATCGCCTTAATGCCAGCGATTACCAGTGACTTGCAGCAGCGGTTGAACTGCTAGAGTCAATGCCGATTTGTTGCTAAGTAGCAATTTATGACTGCTATTGGTCCAACTAGTGCTACGGCATACTTTTGGTGTGATCTGCTACAAATGACTGTCCTTCAGCACTTTTTAGCTAAACCACAGGAGTGAATGAAGATTGATTGTCGCTTGCCTGAAACGCTTCTCAAACGTAATCGCTAAGTGACTGAGCTACAAATCGCTGTAAAATTAGCCAGTGATTCCATAGAAAACAATTATGATTTCCTTAACCACTTCAGATCTGCGCTATAGCCGAATGACGGTTACAGCGCAGACCTGCTTTGCCGGGAGTACGTCTATTGACGACGTCCCATGCCGAGCGGCCTGCGCGCCCCATGCACAGAGCTACCGTGACAAGATCCTGAGGCCCATTGTTGTGCCATTCATCCACGACCAGCACCTCATGTTGCAGCATGATAATGCATGGCCCCATGTTGCAAGGATCTGTACACAATTCCTGGAAGCTGAAAACATCCCAGTCACTGGTCACAGTTCTTGCATGACCAGCATACTCACCGGACATGTCACCCATTGAGCATGTTTGGGTTGCTCTGGATTGGCGTATACGACAGCGTGTTCCAATTCCTGCTAATATCCAGCAACTTCACACAGCCATTGAAGAGGAATAGACCAACAATCCTCAGGCCACAATCAACAACCTGATCAACTCTATGCGATGGAGATGTGCTGCACTGCATGAGGCAAATGGTGATCACACCAGATACTGACTGTTTTTTGGACCCCCCGACCCCCCAATACAGTAAAACTGCACATTTTAGAGGGACCTTTTATTGTGACCAGCCTTAGGCACACCTGTGCAATAATCATGCTGTCTAATCAGCATCTTGATATGCCACACCTGTGAGGTGGATGGATTATCCCGGCAAAGGAGAAGTGCTCACTAACACAGATTTAGTCCCCTTTCACACTTATACGACTTGTCCCATGATTTGGGACTGCAAAGTAGCATGACAAGTCGTTCCCCATGATTTTCAATGACAGCCATTCATATTAGTACGACTTCAAATCGTTCCGACTTCAAAGTAGTCCCTGCACTACTTTGGTCCGATTTTGATGCCACTTACACAGGCATTCCTTGAAATCGCTGCAAAAATCTTAGACAGATTAGTGAACAATATTTGAGAGAAATAGGCCTTTTTTGTACATAGAAAAAGTCATAGATCTTTAAGTTCAGTTAAATAGGGGCAAACACAAAAGTGTTGCTTTTATAATTTTGCTGCACTTAGGTTGAAAAAAGACAAGTCCATCTAGTTCAACCATAAAAATAAAAATAAATTGAAATTTGACATCAAAATTAACACTGCACTACCACATAAGACTACATAGGGAGCATCTACTAAGCTTCTAAAAGAAAAAAAATTAAGAAAAAGGGTTTTCTTACATTTTTGTCTTAATATTTAATGTTGGTAATATATTCAGGTAATATGTGCAATGGCATTACAGCCAATGGAGTTTACAGTTTTTTGCCTTTTTTATATTTTCAAGTTGTACTTCTGCTTGTCAAAAAGCAATATACTTGTGTATGAAACTTGGTTTTATTTTTAATGATGTTGTATATCACAGCGGCTAAATCTGTGTCTGTAGTGAATGTTCAAACCTTAATACCAGAAATAATAACATGTTCTTAAATTTTTACACCAGGAGTATATAATAAGTTTAGCAATTCTAAAGAAATGCATTCAAATTTAACTAAACCCATTCAATTTTAGTAGACTAAAATGTACTGGAGATTTTAGTCGACTAAAATATGACTAAAACTAAAATGGCATTTTAGTCAAAAGACTATAACTAAAACGGAATCGAAATTTGATGTCAAAATTAACACTGATCTAGACTCTAGCAGACATGGGGGGTTGATTTACTAAGGGCAAATCCACTTTGCACTACAAGTGCACTGAAATTGCACTTACATAGTTAGTAAGGTTGGATAAAGACACCAGTCCATGCAGTTGACACCAGTCCTGAGTGAGTGTCTACAATTGTCCCTATCCCTGTACATTGTGTCTCATTAAGATGCTCATCTATTATATTATTATTTATTTAAGGTACCCATATAGCGCTGTCAATTTACGCAGCGCTCCACACATACATCGCACACTCGGTCCCTACCCTCAAGGAGCCCACAATCCAAGGTCCCCCAACTCGCATTCATATACTAGGGCCAATTTTGGACAGAAGCCAATTAACCTACCAGCATGTCTTTGGAGTGTGGGAGGAAACCGGAGTACCCGGAGGAAACCCACGTAGACACAGGGAGAACATGCAAACTCCTTTTTACTGCTAGGCGAGAGTGCTACCCACTACACTACTGTGCCGCTTCACTTGGAAGTGCTACCGCTGTAGATCTGAGGGGAAGATCTGAAATGAGGTGAAGCTCTGCTGATTTTATCATCCAATCATGTGCAAGCTAAAATGCTGTTTTTTATTTTCCTTGCATGTCCCCCTCAGATCTACAGCAATTTTACTTCCAAGTGCACTTGCAATGTGCATTTGCCTTTAGTAAATAACCCCCACGGTGTAAAGAGCCCTGTTACCACATAATTGCAGTTATTCATTTCTTTGTAGCTTTTTCTATAAGATGCCATCGTTTTACATTTTTGCAATTGATCTGTTTGATTCCATGACTGATGTTGATGGATTTTTAGAGTCACAGGTAGCCTAATTGAAAAATCTCTTTGTAGCTTATTATTAAAACAGTATGGATGTTGGATTACACCTCAAACATCTGTGTGATGTATAATGTATCTACAACTTTTCTTTTTTTTTTTTAACCATAGGGGATTACATTTTATAGTGTTTTTGCATTTACATTTTTGTACATTTTGTACATAGTCTCCAGCTTTGAAATTCATGATATTCTGGCCTAGCTGTGCCTGTGACGCCATAGTGATGCTATACGTCTCTATATTATTACACACGTCACGTGATTTGTACAATTCTGCATGTATTAGTTGATGTGTACATGGAGACCCTTCCACTTGTGTAATCCCGTATCAGCCACCTTCTATATAACCTGAAAATGACTTTTCTGCCCCTTCAATAATGGCATTATGGCAAGGTCACATTTATATTTGGTGGCGATGCCATTTAATTACTGTGTGAATAGGTATGTAATTGAAACAAAAAGCATTGTTCCCATCTCGCCTCTTGCTCGCCCCTCTCTGCCCGCAGCCCATCCTGTCAGGCTGAAAGCGTGAAACTCCTTTTCTGCTGGTGTGATTAGATTGGGGCTGAACTCTCCAGCTGGCAGGGCTGTCTATGACTGCCGGCGCCCTGTCCCCTGTGCTTGTCATTTCTTGACACTTCTGACAGGATGGGGACAGCAGCCCCAGACAGGTTCATTAGATAGCTTTTTCTGCAGCTGGGATAAAAATATATGAAAAAAAAAAAAAAAAAAAAAGCCCATAATTCAGTGCAGCACGGAGGAGGCCTTTATGTTTTAAAGCAGGACCCAATGTTTTGACAAATCCTGATCTGCGCTTGTTACCTCGTTTTTTTTTTTTTTTTCCTGCATACCGCAAGCTTTGTTTTCTTTTTGTTTGACCGGCACTTTGCCTCCTGGGAGAGGAGGATGATCTAAATACACCGAGCCTTGTGACAAGCATACAGCAGTCTGCTATGTGATGGGATTCTTCCATTTTTCATATTGTTAGCAAGTGGATTTGAGTTTTAGAAATGTCATTTCTTATGTATAGATACAAATTCCAACAAAAACTTTATTTGGGTTTCTTTTTTTGTACGTAGTTTTGAAGGTAAAATCTTTGCAGGATCTTTACATCCTAACTGGCCCCATCACTATCCCCCCTCCCTAATAGTAATGCCATTTTTAGGATATCAGTCCATGTTTATTTTTGTGTCTCTATATGGAGAATTTGCCCTCACTTCCTGTCCCTGTGATAGCAAACCTCCCATATGTCCCTCATTTTCTGGGACAGTCTTTCCTTTAGAACCAAAGCCACAAGTCCTTTCTTTATCTGTAGTTGTCCTTTTTTGGTGATGTATAGTCCTCCACTGGCACTCTAGCCTCCCAAATGTCCCTCATTTTCCGGGACAGTCTTTCCTTTAGAACCAAAGCCACCAGTCCCTCCTTTCTCTGCGGTTGTCCTTTTTTGATGTATAGTCTTCCACTGGCACTCTAGCCTCCCAAATTTCCCTCATTTTCTGAGACAGCCTTTCCTTTAGAACCAAAGCCACCAGTCCCTCTCTTCTCTGCAGTTGTCCTTTTTTGGTGAAGTATAGTCCTCCACTGGTGCTCTAGGCCCCCAAATGTCCCTCATTTTCTGGTACAGTCTTTCCTTTAGAACCAAAGCCACCAGTCCCTCCTTTCTCTGCTGTTTTCCTTTTTGGTGATGTATAGTCCTCCACTGGTGCTATAGGCTCTCAAATGTCCCTCATTTTCTGGGACAGTCTTTCCTTTAGAACCAAAGCCACCAGTCCCTCCTTTCTCTGCTGTTTTCCTTTTTGGTGATGTATAGTCCTCCACTGGTGCTATAGGCTCTCAAATGTCCCTCATTTTCTGAGTCAGTCTTTCCTTTAGAACCAAATCCATCAGTCCCTCCTTTCTCTGCAGTTGTCCTTTTTTTGGTGAAGTATAGTCCTCCACTGGTACTCTAGGCCCCCAAATGTCCCTCATTTTCTGGGACAGTCTTTCCTTTAGAACCAAAGCCACCAGTCCCTCCTTTCTCTGCTGTTTTCCTTTTTGGTGATGTAGAGTCCTCCACTGGTGCTATAGGCTCTCAAATGTCCCTCATTTTCTGAGTCAGTCTTTCCTTTAGAACCAAAGCCATCAGTCCCTCCTTTCTCTGCAGTTGTCCTTTTTTGGTGATGTATAGTCCTCCACTGGTGCTCTAGGCTCCTATTTTACTTTGTAATCCACCATGGGAAACTCACTCCCGAGCCAGGCTGTGTGAGTCTATAGACACATATGGTGCAGCTTGGCCTTGCCCCCCACTCACTTCTCACAGGATTTGACTGACTCTCAGCCAAACTTGTGAGAATGGGGAGAAGGGAGAGAACAGATTCAGTTGGGCACAGTGCTGGATCAATAGAAGACTCGTAAGCATTTAGGGCAGGAGAGGCTACAGAGAAAGTGATAGTGACACATTTTTTTGCAGGGTATGCATTAAAGCAGTATTAAATCCCAACCGAAAACCAAAAATGTATTCTATTGCAGCTTACCAATCCTCAGATGTGGTGGTTGCATTCGTTTTCTTTCTGTGGCTTTTTTCCCTCTGTTTTCACCTGGTGATCTGGCCAAAAACACACAACCTGTATTTAGGGCCCTTTCAGACAGGTGGACTCCAGCAGTGGATCTGTCCGCTCAGTGGGAAATTTGTCCACTGATCTCCACTAAGCAGGTGGATGAGAGTTATGTAGTGCAGACACGGACAGAGGTTGCTAGGGCTTCCTTTAGCAATGAGCAATTTCTGCCTCTCAGATAAGTTCCCTCTGACACCATTGAACTTTTTAGCTGTCTGTAAGGGGATAATTCTTCAGTAAGGAGCATTCTTCCCTATGTTCATCCCTTTACAATGTATCATGACTTGTAGACATAGTCATTTTTAGCAGGAGTTCCCTGAGAGTAAATTTTTTTTTTTTTTTGGAGTGTTCCTCAATGTTGAAAAGGTTGAGAGAGGCTGCTCTAGACCACAATGAGAGATGAATCCTTGCAGCGCATGCACAGCCCCACTGCAAAGGATGATTTTTACATTTTCAAGGGCTGTGCTTTAGGCAGTGCTGTACATTGTAAAAGAGGTACAGTGTTTTTCTGTCCATGCCCCAAACCTGCTGATTTGACATTAAGGCCTCATGCACACTGGACGTTAAAATAACGTCAGTAGCTTTGCAGTGAGTTTTTTTACTTTTTGCAATGTTTTTTGCAATAGCGTTTTTTAGCGTTTATTAGCGTTTTTCCACGTTATCGCTTTGGCAGGTTTTTTTTTTTTTTGAAGAAAATAAATAAATATATAATATTATATAATTATATATATATATATAATTTTTTTTTTTTTCAATGAATCAAAAACGTTAAACACTGGTAAGCTGCGTTTTTGAGTGTTTATTGACGTTTATCAGCGTTTATCAGCATTAGAGCGTTTTGGAAAATGGAAAATTAAAAAAAATGTAAAAATCATGTTTAATAGTTTGTTATAAAATTTTGCAAACAGGTAATTTTTCTGCTTCATTGATATGCGCTGATGAGGCGGCACTGGTGGGCACTGATAGGCTGCACTGGTGGGCACTGATAGGCTGCACTGATAGGCGGCACTGGTGGGGACAGATAAGTTGGTACTGATGGGTGGCACGGATGGGCACTGATAGATGGCAATGGTGGGCACTGATAGGTGCCACTGGGCACTGGTAGGTGACACTGCTGAGCACTGGTAGGTAACACTGATGTGCAGCACTGTAAAGGCACATTGTGGGCACTGGCACTGTGGGCACTGACAGATGGCACGGTGGGCACTGACAGGTGGAGCTAGTGGGCACTGGTAGGGGGCACTTTTATAGGGCACAGGTGGGCACCATGGACCCTGGGCACATTGCAGTGAGAGGGACTGATGTCCCTCTCACTGCCGCTGGTGATCGGCTTTTTTTTTTTCTCCTCGCGCTGTCAGCTGTTCAGGGGGCGCGTAGGCCGCTCGTGGCCGGGACGACGTCAATAGACGTCGTCCCGGCATCTTAGATCCGCGCTGTAGCCGTCATTCGGTTCTCAGGTGGTTAATGACTGTAGAAAAAAACATCTATAGCCAAAAACAGCTGCTGTAAAAACGTCAACAAATGTCCAGTGTGCATGAGGCTTAAAGGAGCAGTAGAAAACTGATGTGCTCATCCTTCTGTTCACTCTATTTTCTCCTCCTATCAGCATGTGCCTTGTCAGAACATTTGCATGCAGCACACCTGATTGGCTCCCAGTGCTAGCCCCTCCCTCTGTCAGCCTGGCTGCTGCTGTACAGGGGATTACAAAAGACTGACGATGAGTCAAATTTAGGTGCTTACTCTAGTTGCAAATTTAAAGGGGTTGTGTAAACCCTAGTTTTTTTTTTTAAAACAAAAATAACATATATGCATATACTTACCTACTCTGTGCAATGGTTTTGCACAGAGCACCCCCGATCCTCTTTTATGGCTCCTCCTCTTCATCGGGTGGACCCACGGAAAGCTACTTTTCCTGGGGGGGGGGCTCACTCCCGAGTCCCACTGCTGTGTCCATTGACAAAGACAGCAGGACTCAGCCCTTCCCACCACTTCCGTGTCTTTAGATTTGATTGCCAATGGCTCCGGCTGTTATCGATCTGTCCAATGAGGAGAGAGACTGTGGCTGGAGCTGCTGCGCTCATGCACATAGGTTGTAATAACAGCTTAGCTGTTTTGTTGTTTGGGATAGGAAAGTTTAGGTGGAAAACGAATTTCTGCATCACAATTTCATGTGTTAGACATCAGGCCTGTAGTTTATGTGAAGATGACAGGTTCACTTTAACATCTTCTTAGGACACAGTCCATACCCCTGACAAGCAACTTACAGATTGACCTGATTTGCATATTTGACAGGCGGAGATGAAATGACTGCTTTTACTTGTGTATACACATCACACAAACACTTCAAACATTGTTAATGCATATTCCCAATGCTGATGAGGAGCTATTATGCAGGAAGGCTTTGTGTACTCGTGGAAACTGAAATAACAGATATGCTCTGTTTATAAATCATGGTTTAGGTGTCAGTTGTGGTTCTTTAATGGAGATATGATAGCTGTGGTTTTAAACCGATTTCCCACCACTTTCTATTCATAGGTTGCAAGCGCCATAAATACTCAGCCATTATTGCTAATAACTCCATACCTTGAGGGAATTGATTCCAGATAATTTGAGCAATTAAAACGTTGTTGGCTTGTTATTTGGAAAATTAAGTGTTTACAACACTTACCGTCATTTCCTCATATGCCATCAGGATAACCTATATCCTTTTTCATCTGTAATTAACATGAGCATTTTTATTTATGTGGTGTAGGCCACATTTTAATAGGTGGAGGGAATCTATAGTAAGGCTGCATTCAAACCTGAGCAAAGTTCAGAAATCGGCAAAATCAAAGTTGATTTTGCCGCGATTTTGTTCAGGTGACCGATGTAAAATGAATAAAAACGCCTGTAATCTGCCCCAAAGAAGCTCATGTTCTTTTTTGAGCTTATGGCGTTTTTCAGGCGTTTTGCTTCAGGTGACAAAATGCTCAGATGTGAACAGGTGCCATTGAAATAAGTGGGATTTTGCTTGGGCGTTTTACGAGCGTTTTATGAGCTGAAAACGCTCAGGTGTGAATATAGCCTTAGGTGTTCTTGCATCTAGAGCTTGTTCTTGCAACAGTGTTTAATATTTTTTTAAGATGTACACTATATTGCCAAAAGTATTGGAATGCCTGCCTTTATATGAACTTTAATGGCATCCCAGTCTTATGCCCTGTACACACGATAGGATTTTCCGATGGAAAATGTGTGATAGGATCTTGTTGTCGGAAATTTTGACCGTGTGTAAGCTCCGATACACATTTTCCATAGGAATTTCCATCACACAAAATTTGAGATCTGGTTCTCAAATTTTCCGACAACAAAATCCGTTGTCGGAAATTCCGATCGTGTGTACACAATTCTGACGCACAAAGTGCCACGCATGCTCAGAATCAAGCAGAAGAGCAGCACTGGCTATTGAACTTAATTTTTCTCGGCTTGTGGTACGTCACTGCGTGCTTGACGTTTGGAATTTCCGACCAACTTTGTATGACCGTGTGTATGCAAGACAAGTTTGAGCCAACATCCGTCTGAATAAATCCCATGGATTTTGTTGTCGGAAAATCCTATCGTGTGTACAGGGCATAAGTCTGTAGGGTTCAGTATTGCGTTGACCCACCCTTTGCAGCTAGAACACCTTTTGGATGAATTAAAGTGGAGACTGCAACTTAGTCCTACTTGTCCACATTAGTTCCTGAACTTGACTGGCCTGCACAGAGTCCTGACCTCAACCAGATAGAACACCTTTTGGATGAATTAAAGCGGAGACTGTGAGCCAGGCTTTCTCATCCACACCAGTGCTTGACCTCACAAATGCGCTTCTGTAAGAATGGTCAAACATTCCCATAGACACACTCCTAAACCTCGTGGACAGCCTTCCCAGAAGAGTTGAAGCTGTTATAGCTGTAAACAGTGGGTCAACTCAATATTGAACCCTACGGACTAAAGGCCCATACACACGGTCTGACTTTTTGACAACAAACATGCGAATGAGCTGTTTTTAAGGCAACATCCGACCGCGTGTACGCTCCATTGGACAAACTTTTTTGGGTTTCATCGGACAAATGTTCACTGTGCAAACAGACAAACTTTTCGGCAACAAAAGTCTGATGGAGCAAAGTCCGATCGTGTATACAGAAATCCATCAGACTTAAAGCGGAGTTCCACCCTAAAATGGAACTTCTGCTTATCGGATTCTTCCCCCCCCCTCCGGTGCCACAATTGGCACCTTTCAGGGGGGAGGGGGTGCAGATACCTGTATAATACAGGTATCTGCACCCACTTCCGGGACTAGATAGCCGGAGCTGTCCCGCCCATATCCGAAGATGCCCCGTTGTGTCTCACAGTTCCCAGGACACAACGGGGACCAATAGAGACGCGCAGCGCGACTCGCGCATGCGCAGTAGGGAACCGGGCAGTGAAGCCATTGCGTCTTCACTTCCTGATTCCCTGACAGAGGATGGCGGCGGGGCAGCCGAGAGACGAGCTCGTCGTTCGTCACATTCTGCCGACACCGCTAGAACCTGGAACAGGTAAGTGTCCATTTATTAAAAGTAAGCAGCTGCAGTATTTGTAGCTGCTGACTTTTAATATTTTTGGTGTGGGTGGCCATCCTCTTTAAGTCCAAAGTACAAACACGCATGCTCAGATCCAATGCAAAAGATCAGACAACAATACAGAAGTTGACCAGGGTGGCGGTAAACAGCAGAAAAAACACGTGATTTGGTGAAAGTTGGCTGAAAAAGTCCTGCCGTGTGTATGCAATACAAGTTCACGGCCAACGCCCTTTGGACAGAAATCCACGGAAAAGTTAGTTTGAAGTCGGATCGTTTGTACGAGGCTTAAGACTGGGATGCCATTAAAGTTCATGTGCTTGTAAAGGCAGGCGTCCCAATACTTTTGGCAATATAGTGTATATCCGATGCGGGTGGAAGCCAAGAAATTGAATTACCCACCTTTTTATTAGAATTTATTGGATATTTTGTGGGATAGATTTACTAAAGGTTAACAGACGGTGCAAGTGAAGTTTCTCAGTGATGAGTAAGCACGTTTGTGTGAAACGTGTCCACTTGGCACCTTATTGGATTGATGTATGTCGTGTTCTCTTGATTTTATGGATTTTCAATAAACTTTTTGGATTTTATTTCCAGATGTGCTGCCATTTCTCTCTGTTTCAATTTGATTGGACCAGGCAGGCACCCAGATTCTTCTAGCAGCTCTTTAGATCCTAGTGGGAGGCTTTGAGCAGTGTGCACCCAGCTCTTTCTCTCAGCAGTTTCTCAAGAGCTTAGTAAATGAGGTTAGGCTTCACTTTGCAAAGAATATCCAATTGCATGCAAGGAAAAAAAAATCAGCTTTTTTTGCTTGCACATGATTGGATAATGCCGCGTACACACAACCGATTTTCCTGTTGGAATAAACTCTGAAGGATTTTCTGACAGAGTTCCACTGAAACTGTCTTGCCTACACACGATCACACCAAAGTCCGCAGTCTAGAACGCAGTGACATACAACACGTACGACGGGACTAGAAAAAGGAAGTTCAATAGCCAGTAGCCAATAGCTGCCGTCTCGTACTTGCTTCAGAGCATGCGTTATTTTTGGTCCGTCGGAACAGCATACAGATGAGCGGTTTTCCCGATAGGAATCGGTTCCGTCGGAAATATTTAAAACATGTTCTATTTCTAGGTCCGTCAGAATTTTCGAAAAAAAAAAAAAAAGTCCGATGAGGCCCACACACGATCGGAATATCCAATGAAAAGATTCCATCTGACTTTTTCTGCCGGAAAGTCCGACCGTGCGTACGCGGCATTATAGAAGTCATCGTAGCTTCCCTTAATTTACTAAGCTCTGGAGCAACTGCACTTCCAAAGTCTATTTGCCTTTAGTAAATCCACCCCATTGTGTACATTACGTAGAATGCTTCATCAAGAGTGTGATCCCCGGGGGAATGGAGTGTGAATTTGCTGCAGGTTAGAATAGATCAATGTTCTCTTAAAGGTGATACTACAGACCTAGTATGTGCCCTTCTAATCATAATTATTCCACCCCTCATCCTGGGGCCTGTTTACCTTGCAGTAATTGGCACTATAGTAATAATTGTCTCTGTAGATCAGTACAAAGGCTATTTTTTTTATTTAACAGCGTTGGCAGTAGAGGAGCACATCAAATATTTTGTTAAATTATAATAGTTAACCAGCATAGGATTTATTCTTGACATATGATTGGCAGGGAACAGAGGCAGAAAAAATAGTTTAAGGCAGGAGAAAATTCTAGCCGTGGCGAAGGCGGCGCTTTAACCGCATTACTGGAAAGCGTCCTTCATTCATGGCAATCCCTTCTGCTTACCTTTCCTTTGTACTGCTCCGTGTTACTGCTCTTACCGCTTGGTCTCTATGACAACTGTTTAAATTGGGATGGGTACCTGTCATCTGGAGTATTACGGAGAAAAGTGTTAGTGAATACATAGTCCCATGGATGGAGCATTTCAATGTAATCCAATTTTAATTGAACTCTAGAGACTTTGATGTGCTGCATAGGTTGGGAGAGTGCTATTCCTGGGAGAAATTACAGCAGCCCAGCACAGCTTCACCAGTCCAGACTGTCATTGCTTAAGAAAAAAAAAAAAAAGCATTAGCATCAGACCTAACCCTTCCCGTGAAACATCTCACTCCTCGCTCACCATGGGGTGTGTGTTGTCTTCAGTCTCCCGACACAAACTCTTCTTTTCTGAAGGGTTTATAGATGCCATTGACTGATGATCACCAAATAACATTAGTCTGTGGCAGCAACTGTTTTAAATATTATCAATGATTTATTTATGTAGATCATATACACTGGCCAGAACACATATTCACATTGCTTGTAGACATCCTTTAGCATGAAGACAAATCACTGCAATTGATTTTTTTTTTTTACTCTTTTGAATGGAAAACTTTTCATTGCACAACAAATCATTGCAGTAATTAGCATGCAGTGGTCATTACATGGATGTGCAGGTCTTGTAGTTGCTTACAAGAAGCTTCCATAATAGTTAGGGTCAGCTTTTCAGGCAGACCTACAAGTGTTTCCGGGGCGCACCCCCTTCCTCAGCCTAGCCTAGCTCTGAGGAAGGGGGTGCGCCCCCGAAACGTGTTAGCTGTACCCCGTGTTCTCTGCATGTCCATGCATTGTTTTTATGGCCTTTCGTCAGTTGCATTTTGTGAGTACCCACTTTTATATAAAACATTTTTATTATTAACCACTTGACCACTGGGCACTTAAACCCTCTTCCTAACCAGACCAATTTTCAGCTTTTGGTGCTCTCACACTTTGACAATTAGTCATGCAACACTACCCATATGACATTTTTGTCCTTTTTTTTTTCACACAAATAGAGCTTTCTTTTGGTGGTATTTAATCACTGCTGGTTTTTTTTTTTGTGCTATAAATCAAAAAAGACTGAAAATTCGTTAAAAAAAAAAAAAAATTTGTTTCTGTTAAAATTTATTGGCAGAGTATTGGCGAGTATTGGCACTGAGCAGCGCTGTGGGCACTACAGATCCAGCCCACAGCACTGCAAACGATCTCACCCCCCCCCCCGCACTGTACAGATTGGTACAGAGAGGGGAGGGAGGAACCGGCGTCATGTTAACAAGTGATCGCTCCGTCATTTGACGGAGCGGTCACGTGGTAAACGGCCGATACCAGCGGCCATTTACCGTGATCCGTGATGCGCCAGGTCATCCTGCCAAAGTTGTACTGTGGCAGGTTGGCACGGCTGCGCAAACCGCCGTAGGTGTACGTCGGCCGCTTTAAGAGCTATAGGGGGCATGCGCCCGCGATGACGGAACCGATGCACGTTGCCGGTGGCCACAATGTCTGCCTGCGATCGCTCCTCCAAGAGACGGAACGGGGATCTGTCACTGTAAACATTTTTGGATTTTGGTTAGCTAAAGAACTGTAAAGGCCTTTTCAAAGTGTATCTAGCAAAAAATTTTCTTTAAAAAAAAAAAAAACATTTGGAGAAATTTTTTTTACTCACCTCTAAATGCCTGTTGCTAGGGGGTCCCTCATAGTCTGCCTCCTTCAGCGCCTGGGCTCCTGACGTCACTTCCCTCGGTGCAGGAAGGGAGATAACCTCTCCCCCTTCCTCTAGGCGATCATCTGGGCCACGTGACCGGTCCCAGATGAATGCGCAGTGGGTGCCCGGCTGTGAAGGTCTCCCGGTGATCGTGTCACGGAGCCACAGAACAGGGAAGTGCCTATATAAACAAGGCAATTTCCCAGTTCTGCCTTGTGTCATGACAGAGATCACTGCTCCCTGTCATCGGGAGTAGTGATCGCTGTCATGTGACTGGAAGCCCATCCCCCCCACAGTTAAAATCACTCCCCTAGGACACACTTAACCCCTTCATCGCCCCCTAGTGGGTTAACCCCTTCCCTGCCAGTGTCATTTACCCAGTAATCCATGCATTTTTATAGTACTGATCACTGTATAAATGACAATGGTCCCACAATAGTGTCAAAAGTGTCCGATGTGTCCGCCATAATGTCAGTCACAATAAAAAACGCAGATCGCTGCCATTACTAATAAAAAAAATAATAATAAAAATGCCATAAAACTATCCCCTGTTTTGTAGACGCTATAACTTTTGCACAAACCAATCAATATACGCTTATTGCGAAAAGAAAAAAAATTACCAAAAATATGTAGAAGAATACATATCGGCCTAAACTGAGGAAAAAAAATAGTGTTTTTATATAGTTTGGGGGCTATTTATTATAGCAAAAATTTAAAAATATTGTGTTTTTTTTCTAAATTGTCGCGTTTTGTTTATAGCGCAAAAAAAACCCCACAGAGGTGATCAAATACCACCAAAAGAAATCTCTATTTGTGGGAAAAAAAGGACGTCAATTTTGTTTGGGTGCAACGTCGCACGACCGCGCAATTGTCAGTTAAAGCAACAGAGTGCCGAATCGCAAAAAGTGCTCTGGTCAGGAAGTGGGTAAAATCTTCTGGGGCTGAAGTGGTTAAACAAGAAAAAAAGGCAAAAAGAGGAGACTTAGTATTACTTTAAGAATACATGATAGTGGCTCTAGTATTTATGAATATACAAAGGATGGGGGTGATTTAGGCACATTATGGCGACTTCATCCATTATTTTTATTCGCCTGTTTAGGTTATGAATTATGTCATTTGAATATTCATGTTTTCTGACCACACAGCTTCTAAAACTGGCCATTGATTTGTCATGGTGGCCTCACGCTTTTGTCCAATCAGGCCACCAAAAGACCTGTTCGTAAACAAGCATGGTCTTGTTTTGGCCCGGTGTGCATGTTTATACATATAGCAGACATCCTTGGCTACAAATTTGTCATTTGTGGTAGCATTGGCAATAGGTGAGAAAGAAATCCTAAAAAATGACTTTTATTCTGGGAGGCATTGGTCAAGAGTGTCTGCAATGACATATTGTTGCCTGCCTTATGAGAAATCAGTCATGTAATTCCTACCAATGCCATCATGTAATGCCTGATACTTTAATCGTGTTTTTTCCATGAGCCGTAGCGATTTTCTCTATGCAATATTTACCATTCTTTTATTCCATGTGATTTTGCTGCAATAGTCCACTGTACGTTGTATGGCCATTCCTACACGTGTGTGAAGTTGCAGCGTCTGTTTGGATGAGGTGTCTGACCTACTTTATATGCCTATAAATATCACAGTTGGAATGCTGTCAGCAGTTACCTGAACAGATTAGCACTTAAAGCCTTGTTTCCAGTATATTTCTTATCTTCAAGCACTTCTGTCTTGAAATCGCTCATTGGATTACCTTGCCTTTATTGATTTTACATTACTTACCAACGAATAAAGGAATTTTAGAATGACTCATTAAAATAGATGTAAACCCTAAATGAATGAAATTTAGCTTGCTAAAGCACTGTGTATATAGTGCTTACAAACACACTGCCTTATGACCCCAGTAATATACCCTATCTAGCCTGTAAAGGATCTCAAACCATGCATTTTACATACTTTCCTTATTAATATTATTATTGTAGATAGAAATCTTGTGTTTTTGAGGCAATGTGAAAGGAACTTGATGGACTTTCAGCCTCATCAGCTATGATAATAACCCGAGCTGCCTATTTTCACCATGAGGAAGCGTGACATGCAGCATGAAATGACCATCTGCTTTCTGTTCATCCACCTCATGAACCTCTGACACAAGCTGACTGGTGAATGCACAACACCCTTCATTTCTATTCACTCCCAAAACACTGCAGAGGGTGAAACATAGCTGCCAATGAGGATAACTTGGCTGTATATATTCAGATATTATGTCTATCTATCTTGTGACCGTGGGTTGAGATGTCTTCTAGGTAATCACTGTGGGGAAGTTCTATAACAATAAGCTCTGTGTCCTTTAAGGCCATTGAAACATACCAGATTGTCTATCCATCCAAATCACCTGTTTTCTCTCTTGTTTCTTTTCTCTATACCTATCTGTCTGTCTTTGTCCCCAGAGAGAAACAAAATAAATCAAGAAAAATGGTGCTACATTGGCCATTGATATTGGCTTTCAAATAAAAATAAAAAGGAAAAAACCCCACAAGTTTCCAGGTTCAAGTTCACTCGCCTAGGTGCCAACCCACCCCGAAATTTAACATAAACCATGCATTCTTGATTATAGTACAAGTAAACCATAGCCAGTTTTCACCATTACACTTATTATGCTTTCACTAGTTATTATCCTTAAAGAACATAAAATGAATTTTAAGTTTTATAGTTTCGATCCAAGAGAATGTTCTTATAAAACATTGATTCATTTTCCGTAGGACTAATACCTGTTAGTTCTGTTGTCGTAGTGCTTTGTTAACATAATAGTAGGATTTAGGTGTCTCTTTTGTTAAATACACTGGGGCATTGATTGCTTTTCTTTTATTTTGGAGAGGAAAGTGGTATAACAATAAGCAGTGTGATTAAAAAAAACTTTATTCAAACATGCCTGACAAGCGTTGTCCTCAGAGACCATTCAATCATACCAGATTGTCTTCATGCTGTATTTCCCATAGGTTCCTGTTATAGTCCAAAGCAGCTGATCCTCAAGGACTAACATTTTCTAATTAATCTCTTATATTAAGTGACGATAATGAATTCACAGAGAAAACGTTTGAAGAAAAAGGTTCTGATGGAAAGAAAATGACTTTAAAATAATATATTTGAAAGAATAGTTGATACTAAACTCTTGTCGTCTTTACCTTCTATTTCTTCAGGTTCTTGCTTACACTGAAGGCCTCCATGGGAAATGGATGTTCAGCGAGATTCGGGCTGTCTTTTCCAGGCGCTATCTTTTACAGAACACTGCACTGGAAGTGTTTATGGCCAACCGCAGTGAGTTACACCATTTTAAAGATGATATTTTGCTGTTGTGATTTTTGACCCTTGCATCACATAAAATGAAGACAATTACTCTCAGATCTCTAGCACACATGACAAGAGTTACAGTAGAGGCTTCTAGAATTATGTAAGAAAAGGATTACCTATGGCAGCAAATTGTCTCTAAGCATCAATAAAGCTAACTCTGCTCTCCCATCCAGCTCGTACAACATAAAAGTGAATTGCAGCCTCAACCTGCATATCTCTGCCAAACCATGCACCCCCTGATGTGTTTCGCCCTGCCCACTGAGGCTTAGTCATAGGCCCTATGACTAAGCCCTGGTGGGCAGGATGAAACACTTCAAGGGTTTGGTTTGGCAGAGACGTGCAGGTTGAGGCTGCAATTCACTTTTCTGTTGTATGTGCTGGATAGGAGAGCGGAGATTCCTCTATTGATGCTTAACCACTTCAGCCCCGGACCATTTGGCAGCCAAAGGACCAGAGGTCTTTTTTCAATTTCGCACTGCACTACTTTAACTGGTAATTGCGCGGTCATGCAATTTTGTAACCAAACGAAATTTGCGTCCTTTTCTTCCCACAAATAGAGCTTTCTTTTGATGGTATTTGATTGCCTCTGTGATTTTTATTTTTTGAGATATAAACGGAAAAAGAGCGAAAATTTTGAAAAAAAAAGAGATTTTCTACTTTTTGTTATAAAAAAAATCTAATAAACTCAATTTTAGTCAAACATTTGGGCCAAAATGTATTCAGCCACATGTCTTTAGTAAAAAAAATGCCAATAAGCGTATATTTATTGGTTTGCGCAAAAGTTATAGCGTCTACAAACTAGAGTACATTTTCTGGAATTTACACCGCTTTTAATTTATGACTGCCTATTTCATTTCTTGAGGTGCTAAAATGGCAGAGAAGTACAAAACCCCCCCAAATGACCCCATTTTGGAAAGTAGACACCCCAAGCTATTTGCTGAGAGGCATGTTGAGCCCATTGAATATTTTTTTTTTTAGTCCCAAGTGATTGAATAAAGACAAAAATAAAAAAGATTTTTTTTTTTTTTCAAAAAGTTGTCACTAAATGATATATTGCTCACACATGCCATAGTTATATGTGGAATTGCACCCCAAAATACATTTTGCTGCTTCTCCTGAGTATGGGGATACCACATGTGTGGGACTTTTTGGGAGCCTAGCCGCGTACGGGGCCCCGAAACCCAAGCACCGCCTTCAGGATTTCTAAGGGTGCAAATTTTTGATTTCACTCCTCACTACCTATCACCGTTTCGAAGGCCATAAAATGCCAAAATAGCACAAAACCCCCCCAAATGACCCCATTTTGGAAAGTAGACACCCCAAGCTATTTGTTGAGAGGCATGGTGAGTATTTTACAGCTCTCATTTGTTTTTGAAAATGAAGAAAGTAAAGAAAAAAAAATTTTTTTTTTCTTTTTTCAATTTTCAAAACTTTGTGACAAAAAGCGACATCTGCAAAATACTCACAATACCTCTCAGCAAATAGCTTGGGGTGTCTACTTTCCAAAATGGGGTCATTTTGGGGGTTTTATGCCATCTGGGCATTCCATGGCCTCCGAAACTGTGATTGGCAGTGAGAAGTGAAATAAAAAAATTACACCCTTAGAAAGCCTGAAGGCGGTGATTGGTTTTTGGGGTTCCGTACGCAGCTAGGCTCCCAAAAAGTCCCACACATGTGGTATCCCCGTACTCAGGAGAAGCAACAGAATGTATTTTGGGGTGTATTTCCACATATGCCCATGACATGTTTGAGCAATATATCATTTAGTGACAACTTTTTGTAAAAAAAATATATATATATTTTTTTTTTTTCATTATTCAATCTCTTGGGACAAAAAAAAAAAAATATTTAATGGGCTCAACATTGCTCTCATCAAATAGCTTGGGGTGTCTACTTTCCAAAATGGGGTCATTTGGGGGGGTTTGAACTGTCCTGGCATTTTATGCACAACATTTAGAAGCCTATGTCACACGTCACCCACTCTTCTAACCACTTGTAGACAAAGCCCTTTCTGACACTTTTTGTTTACATGAAAACATATTTTTTTTTTGCAAGAAAATTACGTTGAACCCCCAAACACTATATATAATGTTAAAGCAAAGGCCCTACAGATTAAAATGGTGGGTGTTGCATTTTTTTTTTCCACACAGTATTTGCGCAGCGATTTTTCAAACGCATTTTTTGTGGAAAAAATACACTTTTTTTTTATTTTAATGCACTAAAACACACTATATTGCTCAAATTTTTGATGAAATAAAAAATATGATCTTAGGCCGAGTACATGGATACCAAACACGACATGCTTTAAAATTGCGCACAAACACGCAGTGGCGACAAACTACATACATTTTTAAAAGCCTTTAAAAGCCTTTACATGATACCACATTAGATTCACGGAGGAGGTCTACTGCTAAAATTACTGCCCTCGATCTGACCTTCGCGGTGATACCTCACATGCATGGTGCAATTGCTGTTTACATATGACGCCAGACCAACGCTTGTGTACGCCTTTGCGCAAGAGAAGGGGGGGCAGGGGTGCTTTTTTTTTTTTTTTTTGTTTTTTTTTTTATTTATTTAGCTTTTTTATTTTATTTTTAAACTGTTCCTTCCATTTTTTTTCTTTGTTATGATTTTTATTGTTATCTCAGGGAATGTAAATATCCCCTATGATAGCAATAGGCAGTGACAGGTACTCTTTTTTTGAAAAAATTGGGGTCTATTAGACCCTAGATCTTTCCTCTGCCCTCAAAGCATCTGACCACACCAAGATTGGTGTGATAAAATGCTTTCCCAATTTCCCAATGGCGCGGTTTATATCCGGGAGGGGGGACATTCCCTCCCACTGCTTGTAAAAGCAGTCTAGAGGCTAATTACCCGCTAGAATTGCTTTTACATGAAAGCCGATCACTGGCTGAAAAGAATGATACCAAGATGATACCTAAACCTGCAGGCATCATTCTGGTATAACCATTCAAAGTCCAGCAACATACTGGACATATATTGTAATCTTTTTTTTTTCATGCAGCCTCTTGGCTGAACGAAAAAAAGAGATTGATTGGTGGGTATGCCCACCATTAGAATACCTCCCTTCATCCACCCACTTCTAATGATGGGCATACATGCACCATTTATATATGCCGATGCATGGGGGCATCCTCCCGCAAAAGTTATGCCGTGTACACACGGTCGGAATTTCGACCGTATGTACGTGGCATTAGGAGCCAATCGCTCCTCCCCCCCCCTGCTGCCCCCATGCTTCGGCATATATGCTCTTTTTTTTAACTGTGGTGGTGAAATCACCTCCTACAGCGTTGGAGTCGCGGCTTTATGTATCGTGGGAGCAAACGCTGTTGCTGTCAAGATAAATAAATCCGCGTTGCAACTGAATGGCGCACCTGAAAACAAAAAAATGCTCAACACTAAAACACAGTAAACAAAATTACATACCTGAAAAGCAAGCATGATAAAACATGATAAAACATAATAAAACATTGCAGAATAGAATGGAGTAAAAAAAGAGCAACAATAGAGAGAGAATAGAGTGAGAGAGAGAACAATAAAACGACAACTATTTTATTTTTTTTTATTTTTTTGAGATTCACAGGTAAAAAAGCTCCTGACTGAAGCGACTGAATCAAAACGCTACCACAAAAAAACTGTTAGCGATCGCAGGGATCAGGCCTGACTCTGCGAACGCTGCAGTTATGTGTGCTTAGTGTTTTGTAAGTGACAGTGATCGATCGATACTGCACTTGGGTGGGCTGGGCTGGGCGGAGGGGGAAAACGCAGGTGCTAGCAGGTATCTGGGCTGATCCCGCTAACAATGCGTTTTTTTTTTGGAACCCTAAACTGCTGGGACGCTAGTATAGATCTGATCAGATCAGATATTGATCTGTTCAGATACTGTGCCACTAAGGGAGGTGTATGCTTTGTGCGTGGGTGTTTGCGGTACTGGCACTAACCTGGGGCGACGCAGACCTTATTTGACCCTAAAACCTAATTGATATCACCCGCCGGCGATCAGGGGGTTAAACCGTTATTGGGTAATAAATGGCGGGTGCCCTGACAGTATAAAAAACAAGCTAACTAACCAGCGTCACCCGTAACAGTAATACAAAAAAAAACTGGTTACCTAGCGACACTAATGCAGCGATCAGAAAAACGATCGCTTAGTGACACTGGCAAAAGGGGTGAAAGGGTTAACTAGGGCAATCAGGGGGTTAAACCTTTATTAGGTAATATATGGGGGTACCTGACGCTATATAAAAACCTGACGGGGAACCTAAATAACGAAATAACTAACTGGCTAACCAGCGTCACCAGTGACAGTTATACAGTGATCACTGGTGAAAGGGTTAACTCTAGGGGCAATCAGGGGGTTTAAAACCTTTATTTAGGTTGTAATATGGGGGTACCTGACCTATAAACCTATTTATGAACCTATATAAACATGGCGGTTACCTAAAAAAAAAAAATGGTTACCTAGCGACACTAATGCAGCGATCAGAAAAACGATCGCTTAGTGACACTGGCAAAAGGGGGTGAAAGGGTTAACTAGGGGCAATCAGGGGGTTAAAACCTTTATTAGGTAATATATGGGGGTACCTGACGCTATATAAAAACCTGACGGGGAACCTAAATAACGAAATAACTAACTGGCTAACCAGCGTCACCAGTGACAGTTATACAGTGATCACTGGTGAAAGGGTTAACTCTAGGGGCAATCAGGGGGTTAAAACCTTTATTTAGGTTGTAATATGGGGGTACCTGACCTATAAACCTATTTATGAACCTATATAAACATGGCGGTTACCTAAAAAAAAAAAATGGTTACCTAGCGACAGCAGTGACACTAATACAGCGATCAGAAAAACGATCGCTTAGTGACACTGGCAAAAGGGGGTGAAAGGGTTACCTGGGGGGCAATCAAGGGGTTAAACCTTTATTAGGGGGGGGTAGGGGGCTACCTAGGACCTAAAACTAACTGCCCTGACAGTTATTACAGTCACACTGACACTAAATGCAGTGATCAGTAAATAAATGATCACTGCAATTAGTGACACTGTGACTGGGGGGGGGGGGGGAGGGGGTGATCTGGGGGGTGATCAGGGGGTGACAGGGGGGTGGAATATGTGCCTAACTGTACTGGTGTCAGTGTAGTGTTGTGCACTAACCTGTACATGTTCGCCGCTCGGCGTCTCCGGTCACATAGACCGGCGCACCGAGCGTGACATCACTTCCGCCTTCCTGTCTATACAATAGACAGGAAGGGGAAGTTTCTCATTGGCCAGGAGCGATCGCGAGGGGTGGCCAGAAACCACTGGCCGTCCCCTCGTCCCGGATCGCTCCTGAAGCGATCCCGACCGTCCCCGCCGGCGGAGGGGGGTCCGATCGGACCCCCCAACCGCCGGAAGAATGTCACGTACAGGTACGTGATTCTGCCTGTACGTGCCATTCTGCCGACGTAAATATACAGGGGGCGGTCGGGAAGTGGTTAAAGAGGTGGTCCACCCGCACAAAAAATATTAAGTCAGCAGCTACAAATACTGCAGCTGCTGACTTTTAATAAATGGACACTTACCTGTTCCAGGTTCCAGCGGTGTCAACAGAAGATGACGAGCAACCGATCGTCTCTCGGCTGCCCCCGCCGTCATCCTCTGTCAGGGAATCAGGAAGTGAAGCCGCAACGGATTCACTGCCCGGTTCCCTACTGCGCATGCGTGAGTCGCCCTGCGCATCTATATTGGTCCCCGTTGTGTCCTGGGAACTGTGCGTTTCCCAAGACACAACGGGGGGGGCGGCATCTTCAGATAGGGGCGGGCATCTTCGGTTAGGGGCGGGACAGCTGCGGCTAGCTAGTCCCGGAAGTGGGTGCAGATACCTGGATTATGCAGGTATCTGCACCCCCCTCCCCCCTGAAAGGTGCCAATTGTGGCACCGGAGGGGGGGGAGGAATCTGATAAGCGGAAGTTCCACTTTAGGGTGGAGCTCCGCTTTAAGCACTCTCTGGCTTAGTACACCGACATGCCAGCACCCCACTTCTCTCGATCCGGGAATGACATTTCTTCTCAACTTTAAGCAGCGCTCTAAGTCTTTATTCAGCAAATTGTCCCTCTTATTTCTGGATACTGTGTTACATTAAAGTGAGAGTCTTGTTGCTGCGGGCAACAAGAGCACCAATGTAATGTGCTTTTATAAGGTCCAGTGTCAGATGCTCAGTACATAGGATCTCAACAGTTCATTTTACTAACAGTCCTTGCACACTCCAGGTGAGGACTTGGAACTTTTGGCCTGGGATGCAAACGCAACCATTTGGACTTTTCATGATATGGACAGTTTCCTGTGGGCTGAAGAAAGTGCAACACACAAAGTGTGCCACAGTGCTCTGTGGGTGGGAATGATGAAATGTGGGTTTAGTCTTAAATTAATATTAACGTCAATTTTTTTTATAAATTATATACTAACATAACTTGCATGTATTTTTAATATTTTTTTTTTCTTTTTGAAATTGCCAACCAGCACCACATTCCTGTTATATTTGTACCCCCAGTACTTCTGGGACCTATGTCAAAAGTGTTAATTTTAAAGGCTTATATGCAAGTTATTGCCATAAAAATGCCATGTTTGGGGACCCAGCTCCTGCCCAAGGGCACATGTATCAATGCAAAAAAAAGTTTTAAAAACAAAAGTTTTTTCGGGAGCAGTGATTTTAATAATGCTTAAAGTGAAACAATAAAAATTAAATATTACTTTAAGTATCGTGCCTGGGGGTGTCTATAGTATGCCTGTAAAGTGGAGCAGTTTTCCCGTGTTTAGAACAGTCCCTGCACAAAATAAAATTACTTAAGGAAAAATTAATTTTAAAACTGATCGTGGCTGTAATGAATTGTCGGGTCTTAGCAATATAGGTAAAACTCTTTAAAACAATAAACAGCATTGGTTCCCCACCCCCAGTCCATTACCAGGCCTTTGGGTCTGGTATGAATATTAAGGGGAACCCCGAACCAAAAATGTAAAAAAAAATTGCGTGCCCCCCCCCAAATCTATACCAGGCCCTCCAGGTCTGGTATGGAAATTAAGGGGAACCCTGCGCCAAATAAAAAAAAAAATGGCGTAGGGTCATCCCAAAATCCATAACAGACCCTTCAGTTCTGGTATGAATTTTAAGGGGAACCCTACACCGAAATAAACAAAATGGCATAGGGGCCCCCCCAAAATCCACATCGAACCCTTATCCGAGCACGCAACCTGGCAGGCCACATGAAAAGATGGGGGGACGAGAGAGCGCCCCCCCATCCTGAACCGTACCAGGCCAAATGCCCTCAACATGGGGAGGGTGTTTTGGAGTAGCCCCCAAAGCACCTTGTCCTCATGTTCATGGGGACAAGGGCCTCATCCCCACAACCCTTGCCCGGTGGTTGTGGTGGGTCTGTGGGTGGGTGGCTTATCGGAATCTGGAAGCCCCCTTTAACAAGGAGACCCAAGATCCCGGCCCCCCCCCCCCCATGTGAATTGGTAATGGGTACATTGAACCCCTACCATTTCACAAAAAAGCTAATTAAAGCAATTTAAAAAAAAAATTTCCCCTTAATATTCATACCAGGCCCAAAGGGTCTGGGGGGGGGGGGGGGGAATGCTGTTTTTTTTAAATGAGTTTTATCTATATTTGCCGAGACTGGACATTTCATTATGCGATCAGGTTTAAATGACTTTAGAAATGTAATTTTGCTGTGGTACTGTTCTAAACACTGGAAAACTGCACCACCTTTACAGGCAAACTATAGACACCCCCAAAGCAAGATATTTAAAGGAATATTTCATTTTTATTGTTTTCACTTTAAGCATTATTAAAATCACTGCTCCCAAAAAAACTTTTGTTTTTAAAACTTTTTTTGCATTGATACATGTCCCCTTGGGCAGGACCTGGGTCCCCAAACATTTTTATGGCAATAACTTTCATATAAGCCTTTAAAATTAACACTTTTTTGATTTTTTATGTTCGTGACCCATAGACTTTAACAGTGCTCCTGTTTTTGTCCAAATTTTTTGCCTGTTCGCAAGTTCTGGTGCGAACCTAAACGGGGGGTGTTCGGCTCACCCTTACTGATTACTACTAATGATACTTTTTTCTTTCTAGTTCCTTATCATCCCCTCCAATAATTTACCCACTATTGATGTTAATTGCCTTTTGTAGGTTGTCAGTGATAAGCCAAGGGTCAAGATAATGCCACTATGCACCAGCTATTATTTGAGCAGTGCTGATGGGCAGGGTGTAGAGACATAGTCTCATCTTGAATGACAGCAAGCAGTAGCTGACCAGGAGCCAGGGGGAACATTACTACTTCACTGTCATTTGTTCAGTACAAGAGCAGCTGGCTTGTGGTTCAAGAAAAACGAGTTAGGCACCCACTACCCACCCAGCTCGACTGCCAAAATGTGATGGGGCTTTGATTCTCCTTAAGCACTTAGAGCAAAGTTGCAGACAGGACAGTATCAATCCATAGGACCCAGGTACATTCATTTTCTTTGCCTCACATCTCTTTAATTCCACCTCTGCAAACAAGGCTTCACCTCAGTGCCATACAAAAATAGGTGTTTCCAGAAAATAGCCCCTTTTTTTGTGTGGAAAGTGATTGTATTATGAACATTTTGTATGTACAAACCTGTATTTTAAATATACATTGCTTTTTATATGTTGGTCTGATGTTCTGTTTCAAACTTTTTCCTTAAGCCTCAGTCATGTTTAATTTTCCTGACCAAGCCACCGTGAAGAAAGTGGTATACAGTTTACCTCGTGTAGGAGTTGGCACCAGCTATGGCTTACCACAAGCCAGGTATGTCGTTATAAATATTGCCATGGTTTTTCTTCATGTTTGTAACATTTGATAGTGAATTACTAATCACAAAAAGAGCCAATGAGTCCTATTTGTGTCTAAAATTGTCGAGTTACATATGATTTTGCCCAAACCACACTCCTCCCTTGAAATAAAATGTTAAGGATGAATTCCAGGCATGTTCTGTTAATATTAAATTGCCTGTATAAGGTTTTTCAGCAAGCTCTGTTTTCTGACAGATTAAAAAAAAAAATCAGGGTAAAGAAATGGCAAAGTAGAGAGATCATTAAAGAAATGTTTGCACCAAGGCTGCACTAATTCTGAAAGCACGCTGCTCTTGAGCAGCCCTTGTCGATCTCATATATTTTAGATGTAAAGACATTTCTGACAACTGGCTCGTAGATCATGGGTGCTGTTCAGACAAAGCCAGAGCTGTCAATCAAACAGTTGATGCTCATCAAGCACACATCCTACTTCTCTGTCCCAGATGTTACTGATATCATTCTTCTGAGATGGTGACATGCATTAATCATGCAAGTGTAACATCCTGTATCTTGCACAATCTCTCTAATTAGGTGGGGAATTCTTATCTTAAAAGAAAAAAAATGTTCAAAAATAATGTACAAGATTTGCTAAATAGAATAACATATTTATACTTCCTTTGGGTCACATTTGGTTATAAATTGGTTTAAAAAAAAAAACTATTAAGGATATGGAAATTAATTTACATATGTGTTTGCTGCATTAAAAAGTTCTGCTGTAAAAGAAAAATAAATAAATAAATATATATCTATAAATATAGATATATACACACAGAGGTCAAGAAAAGCACACACTGTGTAGAAAATGTATTGATTTTAACCCTACAGTTGATATAAAAAAAATGATGAAAAAACATTTTGTTTGCAAGTGCAAAGCAACTTAGTGCTGTTTGCAGATATTGATATATGGTAACTATTTTCTAATGCCTACTGTATATACATAGTGACATTAAAGGGGGAATTTGCCAGAACTGAAGAGTGCAAAATCTGGTGTAGCTCTGCATAGAAACCAATCAGCTTCCTGTTTTTTTTTTTTTTTTTTGTCAAAGCGTTATTGAACAAGCTGAAATTAGAAGCCGATTGGCTACCATGTACAACTGCACCAGATTTTGCTCTCCAGTTTTAGTAAATCAACCCGTTTGCATCTGTGCTTTGAAATTTCACCTTTCTTCCCTATCTAAAGCTGGCCTTAGGCCCCTTTCACACTGACGAACCGTTCAGGTCCGCCTGTCAGTTTTGACGGCGGACCTGAACGAGCGCTCCATGCTAGTCTATGGAGCGACGGATGTCAGCGTAGACATGTCCGCTGACATCCGACCCCGGTCCGATCCGCCAAAAGCAGACGGATGGCTCTATGTCCGGATCCGTCGCTGGCGGATCGGGTGTGATCTGATGAAAAGGGACACGCTGTTCGTTTTCATCCGATCTCTCCATAGAGACCAGCGGCGCTCGACAGAACCCCTCCCCGCTCAGCGAGCAGAGAGGGACCTGTCATCCGCCGTCTCAGCGGATCCGTAATGATCCGCCCCGTGAAGATCCGCTGCTCAGCGGGGATCGCACAGCTGTTCCCCGCTGAGCCAGCTGATGACAGGGCGGTCCCTGCACACTGTGCAGGGACCGCCCTGTCAGATCTCCACTCTCCCCTATGGGGGATCGGATGAACACGGACCGTCTGTCCGTGTTCATCCGATCCGCTCTGCAGACGGATGAAAAAATAGGGTTTTCCTCCGTCTGCAGAATCGGACAATTGCGGAGGCGGACAATAGCGGGTGTCAGCGGATGCTCATCCACTGACACCCGCTGCCCCATAGACATGCATGTATGTCCGTTTTTCATCCAAAAACGGACATACGGTCCACATGTGTGAAAGGGGCCTAACACTTGCAATCTGATCTATCTTCCTTTAAAACTACAACAATTTGGTACAAGAGCACACTTGACACACTTGACAAGATAAAAATTGAGTGGAATGTTTATAGAGCTTGGTCTACAGTTTTGGTAGATTGGACAGAGATTGAATAGAAATTTCACATTTAGATTGCAAGATGCACTCTATTTCTATTCAATTTCAACCACTTTGAATCCACCAAGAATCCGATTTCAAGTATGCACCAAAAAGCAATCTACCACCTACGAGTTTGATGGAGCACCAGAATTTGGTCGATTGCACAGTCAAAACGTAGCAATAAATTGGCAATTTTATTGAAATATCAAATCAAAAATGTAAATAACAACTACAGTGATTTTCATTAGAAGCATTTGGATTTTCATAGTATGTTTTGTGATCTATTTCAAGGCGAATATCCCTGGCCACTCCGCGGCAGCTTTTTAAATCCTCCAACATGACTCAGCGTTGGCAACGACGAGAGATTTCGAACTTTGAATACTTGATGTTCCTTAATACCATAGCAGGTAGGGCTGCTGGCTCTTCAATCCTTTCTAATATGTTTATGTTTGTCAAAATGTTGAGCACCGTGACTTGATCGAATGCGTTTATCCCTCTGGGACTCAGCTGCAGCCTTATGATAGACTCTGAAGCACTCACATTAAATTTGATAAGGGATTGTGGAGCCTATCACTAAGGCTCTCTCGGTGCAGTGAATGTTATGGAGGCAGTGCCTAACTCTCTTGCCATTTCCCCAGCTTGACAGCTTTGTCTGAAGCTTTATTAGAGGCAACAAACCATCGCCAGAACCTGTCTGGAAATAATAATGGGGGAAAATGTAATTTTACTATTCCGTCATTTTCAACAACAGCAACCAGACACAAGTGTAACAACAGTATCCCTGCCTAGTACAGATGTCACCTGCAGTGTGGCATGATTAGGTAACCATGTTGTATCTGCTTACCTCTAATCTCACACTTCACATAGAAAATATACTGAGTGTGCAGCCTTCCCATCAGTCATAAGATGCTTTGTAGGGGATATGTCTTCTAGCTCATAAATGTGTGCTGCAGAAACAAGGTGGCTTTGCAAATGCCTATATTTTTACTGTGTTTAACTTACCTAGAGGATGCAAATGCCCCCAAGCCCTTGAGGTCATGTGACCCAAGCCTAACTCCAGCATACTGTTATCTACCACCTGTTGGCAGACATTATGAAAATAAAGAACCTTTTATCTTTTCAGATCCCTTTTATTATTTTATCTGCTTTTTGCGCTTCTAGTAGCTTTATTATGCATACTAAAAAAAAATTCTACACCCAAGTTAATTCGAGCATACCTATGTTGGTACTTGAAAGGCCTTTATTGATATTTAAAGTATATGCACCCTTTTTTTTTACATTTTGGATAGATATGGGAAGAGTTAAAACCCATGTCAGTTTACTTTTTGTTGACCATGTTATGTTGGTGTGCTTTCTCCATTTCTTGTCATGGAAATTGTCCACCTGTCAGTTTTTCATATGGACCTGATTGGACCCTCCAGTCTCCTCTATGGATCGGTGCCCGTTGACACCCTCTGACATCCCACCTGATCCTGTCCGCTAAAAACAGACGGATGGGGATCCCCATCCATTGGGCAGATCGGATGGCAGTCGGGGGTGAACAAACAGGCAGTCCGTTTACATCCCACTGCCCATAGAGGAGAGCGAGCTGTGTTTGTGTCTGCTCTGCATAAGTGGAGTGGACATGGACCGACCATCCGTCTGCTCAGTGGGAATCAATGTACAGATTCCCTGCTAAACTCAAACGAAGCCCGCCTTGTGTACAAGAGGCCTAAATCTCTACAAAATTTGGGGAATTTCCCTCTTTCCCTCCCAAACATGTGTCACCATTTAAAGATGTCCCCAGAACTGGAATCTTCTGTTTCAGTGACAATAGCCAATAGGACGATTAGAGAAAGAGATTCTCCTCAAGTGAGACTTGTATAGCAATGAAACTTGGCAGGGTTTCTAACCCTTCTACAAATTAAAAATATATATATATTATATATATATATATATATATATATATATATATATATATATATATATATATATATTGGATATACATACATTTTAAATGATCAGTATAGAAAGTGCTGTAGGATTCAAGGTTTCGTTTTGCAGTAAACCCTCAAGAGTTCCCTGGTGATATGACCTTGACATCCTAGAGCCCTTTCTTCTGAAGCTTTGGAGAGCTGATAACTAGCAAAATACTAAATTTTCAACATTTCTGTTACTTAAACATTTATTTTAGGTACTAGTCTGTGAACTGCCATAGCATTAATACAACAGTAGGACTCTTTAGCATCATCTCATGCTGGTAAGATAGATCTGGTAGGACCGACTCGGTATGTTTTATAGATGAAAACTATTGTACAAATGAGATCACAAGTTCTTATCCAAATATCCAATCTCCTGTAGTACTGTAAACAGTAGTAGTGTAAAGTAAAATGTTCAAACTTTGTTGACAACGGTATGAATGAGAAACAATATTTGCAGTGCAAGCTTTCTGAGTCTGTGGGTCTTTTCATCACATTAGTTCCCAAACATATTGCCATTTCAGCTTCGTTGGTACATATCCTACCCATTAAGTGCTCTGAAAGCTGTGTTTTTTTTTTTTTTTTCTAACAATTTTGACAGCTAACTTGATTTTGCTTAAAGGAGATTTAAATTTTAGCTGAGTTACATTTAGTTTTCTTAACCACTTGCACATATACCCCTGCCCTGCCCAGGCCAATTTTCAGCTTTCAGTGCTGTCCCACTTTGAATGACAATTGCGCGGTCATTCAACACTGTACCCAAACAAAATTGTTATAATTTTTTTACACAAATAGAGCTTTCTTTTGATGATATTTAATCACCACTAGGTTTTTATTTTTTGCTAAAGAAACAAAACAAAGGGGAAAAAAAAATGTCATAAATAAAATTCAGCAAACCGGTAATTTTTCTGCTTTACTGATGTGCGCTGGTGAGGCGGCACTGATGGGCACTGATGAGGCGGCAATGATAGGTGGCACTAATGGGCACTGAAAAGCGGCACTGATACACTGGTAGGGGGCACTGATAGGTTACACGGATGATGGGCACTGATAGGTTACACGGATGATGGGCACTGATTGGCCGCACTGGGCACTGATATGTGGCACAGGTGGGCCTTGATTGGCGGCCCTGGTGGGCCCTGATTGGCGGCACTGGTGGGCCCTGATTGGCGGCACTGGTGGGCCCTGATTGGCGGCACTGGTGGGCACATTTTGGGACTGATGTCCCAGTAACAGAAGCCGACACTGGAAGCCTGCGCTGTAGCTGTCATTCAGCTATAGCGTGGGTGGAAAGTGGTTATAGTGGTTGTAAACCCTTACATACAGTATTGCCACTGAAGTGACTGGCCTCAGTTGATACAGAGATTAAACAAATCCTCCTACATAAATTATACCTATTTATCTGCATCTCTCTCTTCGCCAGAGGTGCTCAAAGTCCAGACTTTACATAGCATTTGAGCTCCAGCAAGCAGAGTGTGGGAATCTGATGTCACACACTGCACAGCAGGGAGCTGCTGAGAAGTGAGTGAAGGCAATGGTCACACACCCCCTGTTTTTCATAGGGAAACATGCATGCACAACTAAGGCTGTTAATCACCTGCTGTGTGCTGGAAGAAGGGAGTCAGCCTTTGAGAAATGACTCATGTAGGTAGTAGGGGAGGGAGACAGCAGAAAAAAAAATCGCACTAAGTGCTTTGGATTGAGGCAAGTACACACTATAGGATATGCTTTGTTATTTTTTTTTGTTTCAGAGTATTACAACCACTTGGTGTGTACTTGTTTTCATCTTTTTTTATTTTCCTCTCAGTGCTGATGATCTCCTTCAGCCCTTTTTACAGCCTCCTCTTGTTCTACATTCATGCACTCCATGGCATTACTAATGGTGATAAAAGTGGATTATGTCTGTGTAATGGGTGTTAAAATGACTACTTGTAGTCTCCATCAGAAACTCATATGAAAGGGTGACAATGCAGGACCTCATTTGGGAGACGGGGATGGTGGGTTGTCACCCTATTACAGAAAGTGTCTAAACAAGGAGCTAAACACTAGGATTACTTGCTATTGGGCCCAATTAGCCATTTTCCCTCCCCGGTGTCATGTGACTCATTAGTGTTACAAGGTCTCGGGTGTGAATGGGGAGCAGATGTGTTAAATTTGGTGTTATCACTCTCTCATACTGGTCACTGGAAGTTCAACATGGCACCTCATGGCAAAGAACTCTCTGGGGATCTGAAAAAAAGAATTGTTGCTCTACATAAAGATGGCCTAGGCTATAAGAAGACCCTGAAACTGAGCTGCTGCAAGGTGGCCAAGACCATACAGCGGTTTAACAGGACAGGTTCCACTCAGAACAGGCCTCGTCATGGTCGACCAAAGAAGTTAAGTGCACGTGCTCAGTGTCGTATCAAAAGGTTGTCTTCGGGAAATAGACGTATGAGTGCTACCAGCATTGCTGCAGAGGTTGAAGGGGTGGGGGGACAGCCTGTCAGTGCTCAGACCATACGCTGCACACTGCATCACATTGGTCGTCAGAAGGAAGCCTCTTCTAAAGATGATGCGCAAGAAAGCCTGCAAACAGTTTGCTGAAAACAAGCAGACTAAGAACATGGATTACTGAAGCCATGTCCGGTGGTCTGATGAGACCAAGATAAATTTATTTGGTTCAGATGATGTCAAGCGTGTGTGGCGGCAACCGGGTGAGGAGTACAAAGACAAGTGAGTCTTGCCTACAGTCAAGCATGGTGGTGGGAGTGTCATGGTCTGGGTTGCATGAGTGATGCTAGCACTGGGGAGCTACAATTCATTGAGGGAACCATGAATTCCAACATGTACTGTGACATACTGAAGCAGGGCATGATCCCCTCCCTTCGGAGCCTGGGCCACAGGGCAGTATTCCTACATAACAGCCCAAAACATAACTCCAAGACGACTGCCTTGCTAAAGAAGCTAAGGGTAAAGGTGATGGACTGGCCAAGCATGTCTCTAGACCTAAACCCTATTGAGCATCTGTGGGGTATCCTCAAACGTAAGGTGGACGAGCGCAAGGTCTCTAACATCCACCAGTGGAAGAGGACTCCAGTGGCAACCTGTGAAGCTCTGGTAAACTTCATGAGGGTTAAGGCAGTGCTGGAAAATAACGGTGGCCACACAAAATATTGACACTTTTGGGCCCAATTTGGCTGTGTGTTGAGTTATTTTGAGGGGACAGCAAATTTACACTGTTATACAAGTTGTACACTCATTACTTTACATTGTAGCAAAGTGTCATTTCTTCAGTCCCTCCCCCCCCCCCCACCACCCCCCCCCCACCCTCCCCCCCCCCCCCCCCCCCCCCACCCACCCCCCCCCCCCCCCCCCCCCCCCCCCCCCCCACCCCCACCTCCCCCCCCCCACCCCACCCCCCCCCCCTCCCCCCCCCGCACCCCCCCCCCCCCCCCCCCCCCCCCCCCACCCCCCCCCCCCACCCCCCCCCCCCCCACACCCCCCCCCCCCCCCCCCCCCCAACACCCTCCCCCCCCCCCCCCCCCCCCCCCCCACCCCCCCCCCCCCCCCCCCCCCCCCCCCCCCCCCCCCCCCCCCCCCCCCCCCCCCCCCCCCCCCCCCCCCCCCCCCCCCCCCCCCCTCCCCCCCCCCCCCCCCCCCCCCCTCCCCTCCCCCCACCCCGCCCCCCTCCCCCCCCCCCCCCCCCCCCCCCCCCCCCCCCCCCCCCCTCCCCCCCCCCCTCCCCCTCCCAGCCCCCCCCCCCCCCCCCCCCCCCCCCCCCCCCCCCCCCCCCCCCCCCCCCCCCCCCCCACCCCACCCTTCCCCCCCCCCCCCCCCCCCCCTCCCCCCCCCCCCCCCACCCCCCCCACCCCCCCACCCCCCCCCCCCCCCCCTGTTGTCGCATGAAAAGATATAATAAAATATTTACAAAAATGTGAGGGGTGTACTCACTTTTGTGAGATATTGTATACCATAGTTTGGTAGACTCTCTAACTTTCACACAGACTAAATAATATATACTGGTTTGGGTTATTTTTACCAAAGAAATGTATTCAGATACATTTTGGCCTAAATTTTATAACCAATACTGAGAAAACCGTTATGTTGTTCAAAATTTTCATAATTTTTTTGTTTCTATAGCAAAAAATAAAACAAACCCATGGGTGATTAAAGCGGAGCTACACTGCCCCTGACGTTTTTTTTTTTTAATGGGGATTGATTAATAAAATGATTTGTAAAGCATTAGCTCACCTGTCCTGTCTGTCTGACTTTGGGCGTTCGGATTTTATGTCTAAAAAACACTTTATATAAATTTCAGGGTTCATCCCCATCTTGCGTGTGGGCATGTGAATACTCCAGGGCATTGTCTTCCTGGATTTCATTCACGCCTCTCTTTATAATCTCGCGCATGCGCAGTACAACGTTCATAGGAGCGCCGTCAGCAGCGTCGTGATGACGTCACGTTCGGTTCGAAGTCTCGCACGATCTCGGGCCTGGCAGCCGCACTGACTCCTGGGAGCTATGACACAAGCTCCCAGGAGACAGTGCGGGCTAGGGGATATTACGTAATAGCCGTAATATCCCCGCCCATATCCGAGGGACCAAGAACCAGGAAGCGATGGATGCAAAGAAGAAGAAGAACTAAAGGTAAGTAAAAAAAAAAAAAAAAACCTGCCGTTTCGGATCGAGGAAGGTGAGTATTTTTTTATTATTATAGGTTTTAAAAACGGGTGTTGCTCCGCTTTAACACTTTTTAAAGCTAGCCGTATGCAAATATGCGGCCTCTCTGCGCCTGGTCCTTAGCGCCTAGGGGTCAGATATTTGCATGAATTGCCCCTAATACACCTGTGCCGAGAGTGTGTGTGATGCCACACTCCCAACACAACTACCATCGCTTAACTGAAAGTTCCGATCGCAAGTTTTCGAACACTGTGACTGCTGTGACAGCCAATCACAGCGATGACATGTTCTTAAGCCGCGCCCTGCCTCCCGGCATCATAAACCTTTTAAAGGGCCAGGAGGCTCCGTCGCCAAGAGGTTAAAAAATAACCAAAAAGAACGTTTTATAAATAAATTTAATTTGGGCAAAGTGTTGCATGAATGAATGAACGATTTGTATAGCGCTGCAAATGCGAACTGAATCGCCTCAAGGTGCTTGGTCTGTCCTCATTGTCCTGCTTTTTAGAAGAGGTGGGTCTTGAGTTTTTCCCTGAAGGCCCGATAGTTTTCGTCCAAGCGGATGATCATGCACTTGCCAGTTAAAGTAGCACAGTGCTGAATAGCAAAAAATGCCCTGGTCACGAAGGAGGTAAAACCTTCCTGAGGTCAAGTGATTAAGCACTAAAGCGAGGACACTTACCTGCTCCCAGACAGTGATTTGACAGTGAAGCAGCAGCAAACGGCTCACTCTTTTGCCCATACTGCTCTCTCCTCCTGTCAGCATATAAGCATGCAACAAAGCCTGATTGGCCACTAGTGCTACCTATGCATTTCCCAATCTATGCAGAGAATTAGAGAAGACTGATACCAGGTCAAATTTAGATACCGTATTTATCGGCGTATAACACACACCCCAAGTTTAGGAGGGCATTTTAAGGAAAAAAAGGTTTAGGAGGGAAGTTTAGGGAAAAAAAAACTTACATTTGCAGCTTGCCCAGTGTCATGCAGCCTTGCCCAGTGTCATTGCAGCCTTGCCCAGTGTCATTGCAGCCTTGCCCAGTGTCATTGCAGCCTTGCCCAGTGTCATTGCAGCTTGCCCAGTGTCATTGCAGCCTTGCCCAGTGTCATTGCAGCCTTGCCCAGTGTCATTGCAGCCTTGCCCAGTGTCATTGCAGCCTTGCCCAGTGTCATTGCAGCCTTGCCCAGTGTCATTGCAGCTTGCCCAGTGTCATTGTAGCTTGCCCAGTGTCATTGTAGCTTGCCCAGTGTCATTGTAGCTTGCCCAGTGTCATTGTAGCTTGCCCAGTGTCATTGTAGCTTGCCCAGTGTCATTGTAGCTTTCCCAGCGTCATTTTGCAGCCTTGCCCAGTGTCATTGTATCGTCATTTTCAGTCTTGTCGGGTTTAAATTTCCCGCCGCCGCCGAAGAAGACCGAAGCGCCCCCCGGAAAAAGCCGAGCCGACTGTTCGGCTCCGCTCGCGGTTCCGTCTCCATGCTGTTTCCGGAGCGAGTGCAGGGAGGCGGGACTACGAGCAGAGCCGAACAGTCGGCTCGGTCTTTTCCGGCCCCGCTTCGTTTTTTTTCGGCCGCGATTCAGTCTTTTTCGGCAGCGCTCGCTATTTTTCTGCGGCGCTTGCCATTTTTGTCACTTTTTTTTGGGGGGTATCGGCGTATAACACGCACCCACGACTTTCCCCCGATTTTAAGGGGGAAAAAGTGCGCGTTATACGCCGATAAATACGGTACTTATCTAGTTGCACTTAAAGATACACATTTAAAAAAAATATATATATTGATGGACTAATTGTAGTTTGTTCACAACCACTGCTTTGAGATTATCTGTAAGCTATGAATGTTTAAACATATTGATTCCTATCTTATCCTATCTACCTAGACAGTATGTGACAATGACCTTACAGATAATGTGAACCTGGTGGAGTTTCCCTGCCTCTCCTTTTCTCACTTCAATTTCCAACATCCCCCAACTTATGATGTGCAAGATTTTGCTAACTAATTATGTGTATATTTAGCTGCAGCCTGCAATGAGCTTATTATTGTCATGTAATTAGATGTAACTGGAACTGCTTGCTTCTAAAAAAAAAAAAAAAAAAAAAAATCATTAAAAATTCTTTCCTAATGACCTAGAGATGACAAAATGTCTGTAAAGTGTGAAAATGCAGACAAGCATAGGAACATCGCTTGTAGAGTGTTAATCCAGATGCTGAAATCACCTAATTAAACAATATTTTGCTGTCATTAACATTATCACCGAGGAATTGCAGTTCTAATTTTTCTGTCAGCTGTCCCTGAGCAACTTCACCTTTTTAAAACTAAACCATTAAATGAGACATTTTAATTAATGAAAAAAAAAAGTTTTATTTTTTGTTTTTATCTGCGAAGGCATCCTTTGTCTCAATCAAACCTGTTTGTCCTTCACCTAATTGTGCGTGTCCCCTCACCATTGCGATTACTATTTAATATTCAGCCTTCCTGATTAATCTGTGTAAAATAAGTTTCTGGAATACTGTCAGCATTTGCAGATGGTCTGGGAATCTCTGGCGGTCTAAAGTCCTAGTGTCACGGGACCTTGCTGCAGCAACTCCATATTAACAGAAGACAACTCATCTATTAGGTGTGTTTCACATTAGATCTGTGTTCAGAATTGCATCCTTCTGTAATATTTATAAACCAGTAGTGTTTACTGCAAAAACACAATGCAGTATTGTAATATTGATCCTAAAAGTATTGTGTATATGCAATATAATTAAATGATTTAACATTATAATTATATGTAAAAATATTTGTAACCTGTACCCTGAATAGTCCAATTAAGCGTATAAAAGCTGTAACATTTTATAGTGATTGTAAGGGTTCGTTTATTTTTTTTAAAATAACAAACATATCATACTTACCTCCACTGTGCATCTCGTTTTGCACAGAGTGGCCCCGAACCTGATCTTCTGGGGTACCCCGGCGGCTCTCGCGGCTCCTCCCCACATCAGATAACCCCCTAGGAAAAGCACTCTCCAAGGGGGTTACCTTGCAGGCGTGCTCCCGAGTCCAGCATTCGGCGTCCATAGCCGCCGAATGTGTGACTCGGCCCAGCGCCCGCGTCATTGGATTTGATTAACAGCAGCGGGAGCCAATGGCTGCGCTGCTATCAATCTATCCAATCAAAAGCCGAGAACCCTGGGCAGAGAGACAGCGCGTCCCCGCCGGGTCAAGTTCCAGGGCTCAGTTAAGTAAAACAGGGGGCTGGAGGGCTGGTCACTGCCAGGTGTTTTTTCACCTTAATGCATAGCATTAAGGTGAAAAAACATGAAGGTTTACAACCCCTTTAATGTAATTTCAAACAGTCACACTCAATATTTTTAAAACTGAAGCTTTCATTAAATTAGGTGATCCTGTGATGGTCATTGTTCAGGCACATCTGTTATAGGATGACAGCGCTCTGTCCCTATCTTCTGATTGTGCTTTTTTTGTTGTCAGTCTATTACAGCAATGTCTGTTTGAGACTTAGGCCCCTTTCACACTGGGGCATTTTTCAGGCGCTACAGCGCTAAAAATAGCGCCTGTACAGCTGGTGAAAATAATAATAATTCAAACAAAATGCATAATCAGTTAATATGAATAACCCAAAATGATTAGTGAAATAAGTGTTCAAACAAAGTTCATACTCAATCAATGAAAAAAAACCCAGATGGGGGAAGTGAATAAATGAATACTCAAACAAAGTTCATATGTGAAAAAATTCAAAAAGTCCAAAGTGATTAAAGGAAATGAACAAATGAATTCATAAAAGTTCCTGTGAAATCAATCCAAAATGTAGATGTTGGTAGTAGTGCAGCCAATCACCACAGAGATAAAGCAGAAGGGGGGAGGCTTACCAGAAAGCCAGCGACCGCCCTTATTCAGGGGGGTCAAACTGTTATGCTATTGTGGCTAATTCAATAAACCCACTGGAAACGTCTACACTATTCGAGTCCCCTTTTGTTTTCCATCTATATCATCCATCCATCCGGTCGTTATACTGCCAGTGACGCACGAGGATTTTCGGCGAATAGCCGCCATTCGTGAGGAGATCCGTTGCCGTCGGATATCGACTCGGACGTGGGATATCCCCAACAGCACCAAGGCTGTTCTTCTTAAGCTCAGTTTGACCCCCCTGAATAAGGGCGGTCGCTGGCTTTCTGGTAAGCCTCTCCCCCTTCTGCTTTATCTCTGTGGTGATTGGCTGCACTACTACCAACATCTACATTTTGGATTGATTTCACAGGAACTTTTATGAATTCATTTGTTCATTTCCTTTAATCACTTTGGACTTTTTGAATTTTTTCACATATGAACTTTGTTTGAGTATTCATTTATTCACTTCCCCCATCTGGGTTTTTTTCATTGATTGAGTATGAACTTTGTTTGAACACTTATTTCACTAATCATTTTGGGTTATTCATATTAACTGATTATGCATTTTGTTTGAATTATTATTATTTTCACCAATTAATTTGGGCCACGTTAACTGGTAATTTACAATTTTCCACTATCCAGCGCTGCATTTTCTGTTTACATATATCTTGTTTGTGCCCTATACCGGGGTTATTAATGTCCAGCTGCAGGATCTACCTTCACGGTTTTTTGGTTCAATTTCCTCATTAACACAATTTTTGTCAATAAGTTTTCTTTTCTCACCTAGCGCAAATTCTTTCTTTATATCTAGCGCCTGTACAGCGCCTGCAAAAATCCGGCCCCATTCACTCCAGTGTGAAAGCCGGCAGGCTTTTACACTGGAGCGGTGCTCTAGCAGGACGGTCCAAAAAAGTCCTGCTAGCAGCATCTTTGGAGCGGTGAAGAAGCGGTGTATTCACCGCTCCTATACCGCTCCTACCCATTGAAATCAATGGGACACCGCGGTAATACCGCAGCAATACCGCCGCAAAGCGCCGCTGCGGCTGCGTTTTGCGGGGGGTCTTAACCCTTTTTCGGCCACTAGCGAGGGTTAAAACCGCACCGCTAGCGGCCGAATACCGCGGAAAAAACGGCGGTAAAGCAGCGCTAAATATAGCGATGCTTTACCGCCGACGCCGCTCCCGCCCCAGTGTGAAAGGGGCCTAAGGCCGGCCATACATGGACAGAGTTTTTCCTGCAACCACGGGTTGCTGGGAAGAAATTTGTTCGATTCCCCCATCAACACAGTGTTGATGCTGTAATCCCTCCTGCCAGGCCATTGTATTCTCCAGGCGGGGGAGGGCAGGGGGAGCAGTCCCCGCTGGGAGAAGACAGTGATTATTGCTAGCGGCCGCTATATTCCACTGTCTTACCATCAGGGAATCTGTCCTGAGAAATGCAATACAGCCTTCACTTGAGTACATGCATGTAGACAGGAAGTTAAAGTTATTTCTAAAGGCAAAAGGTTTTTCATCTTAATGCATTCTATGCATTAAGATAAAAAGCCTTCTGTGTGCAGCAGCCCCCCTAATACTTACCTGAGTCCCATCTCTGTCCAGCGATGTCCAGGAGTGTCTCGGCCATCCGAGACTCTCCCCCCCCCGATTGGCCATGGTTTCCCGCTACTGTCAATAAAAGTCAGGTAGCCAATCAGGAGAGAAAGGGTTGGAGCTGGGCCGGGGCTCCATGTTTGACTGAACACTGGGAGCGGTCACTCGGGTCAGGTGCTCCCATAGCAAGCTGCTTGCTGTGGGAGCACTCGACAGGAGGGAGAGGCCAGGAGCAGCGAAGAGGCACCTGGGAAGAGGAGGATCTGAGCTTACCCTGTGGAAATCCACTGCAACAGAGCAGGTAAGTTTAACATGTTATTTTTATAGGGAAAAAAAAAACGGAGTTACTTACCGGTAACGTCCTTTTCCGGGAGTCTTTCAGGACAGCACCATAGAGAGACCCTGGCTCCTCCCCTTTCAGGAAACACCGCCTTAGATTTTGAAATTTAAGCCCCCACCGTCCTGCCAGTCCCTCAGTTCTTCAAGAGTACCTCCGGCCAGCTGGGGAGACACAAGAACACGTCATAATAACTTACATCTCTTACCTGACGGTCTCATGCGATGACTTCTTCCATGTCCACAAATTAGGGTGGGTAACTTGTGCTGTCCTGAAAGACTCCCGGAAAAGGACGTTACCGGTAAGTAACTCCGTTTTTCCCCATCCGTCTTTCAGGACAGCACCATAGAGAGGATAAGCGAGCACCTTACCTTAGGGTGGGACTACTGCCTGCAGAACTTTACGCCCAAAGGCTTGGTCCTTCGCTGACAGCAGGTCCAACCTGTAGTGCCTTACGAACGTATCAAAGCTGGACCATGTTGCCGCCCTACAGATCTGCTCTGGAGAAGCACCAGCCCACTCAGCCTGCGAAGTCGCCACTGCCCTGGTGGAATGCGCTCTAATACCATCCGGGGGCTCCACTCCCCCCGCTACATAAGCCTGTCTGATGGCTAACCTAATCCATCTGGCTATCGTCCGTCTAGAGGCCCTAGACCCTTTTTTAGCTCCTGAAAACAATACAAAAAAAGAATCAGACTTCCTATAGTCCTTTGTACTCTCCAAGTACTGGAGGACGCACCTCCTAACATCCAACTTATGAAATGTGCGTTCCTGTTCCCTCACAGGGTTTACACAGAAGGTAGGCAAAATTATTTCCTGGCCTCTATGAAAACTTGAGGCCACTTTAGGCAAAAATGCCGGATCAGTTCTAAAAACCACACGATCCGGAAATATCTGAAAAAAAGGTGCCCTAATTGAAAGGGCTTCGAGTTCACTTACTCTTCTTGCCGTGGTGATCGCCACCAAAAACACCGTTTTGAGGGTGATCGACCTCAACGTACAAGCCTCCAACGGTTCAAACGGTTCACCGGTGAGGGCTTGTAACACTAAAGAAAGATCCCATACTGGAAAAGAGGATACTCTTACTGGCCTCTGCCTGTTCAGAGCTTTAAAAAACCTAGATATCCAGGGATCTAATGCTAACTGTTTCTCCAAAAATACACTTAAAGCAGACACTTGTCCTTTCAGTGTGCTAACAGCCAACCCCTTGTCTGCCCCCGCTTGCAGAAATTCCAGTACCGCTACCGGACTGCTTGTGTCGAAGGAACTATCCTCACACCAACTATTGAAGTGTTTCCACACTTTCAGGTAGATAGCTTGCGTCTCCCTTTTTCTGCAACTTAGTAGGGTTGATACTAACCGATCTGAGAACCCCTTGCCCTTCAGCAATTCCTCCTCAGTAGCCAAGCAGCCAGGTTCCACCGCTCCACCTGAGGACAACAGACTGGACCCTGGGACAGAAGATCTTCCTGGAATGGCAGAATCCACGGGGGTTCCACTGCCAGACTCTTCAAGATGGAAAACCACGGCCTCCTGGGCCAATGAGGTGCTATCAGAATGAGAGTTGTGCTCTCCAACTGTAACTTCCTCAGTACTGCTGGGATTAGTACGGGAGGGGGGAAGGCATAGCACTTGGAGAACTCCCAGCTCTGAGCCAGTGCGTCCACTCCAAGTGCTCCGTCCCATCTGCTCAGGGAGAAGAACAGATCTGTCTTTCTGTTTTCCCTTGAGGCGAAGAGGTCTACACAAGGCATCCCCCACCTCTGGGTAATTGCCTTGAAGACGTCCTGGTTCAAAATCCAGTCGCCTTCTCTCAGCTTTCTCCTGCTGAGAAAATCCGCAACCTGATTTTGATCCCCTTTTAGATGTACCGCCGACAGGGACAGAATATTTGCCTCGGCCCACCTGAGAATGCTGCTTGTCAAGCTCCACAGAGACCTGCATTTGGTACCTCCCTGCCTGTTGAGGTATGCTACTGCAGAGGAGTTGTCTGACCTGACTCTCACGTGTTGACCCTGGAGTTCTTCCTGAAAGGCTCTGAGCGCCAACTCTATGGCTTTCAGCTCCCTCCAGTTCGAGGATTCCCTTGCCTCTTGCCTTAGCCAGGTGCCCTGAACCATCCAGGAATCTAGATGAGCTCCCCAACCTGTGCCGCTTGCATCGGTCGTGATGGTTTTGGATACCGGGAGGACCCATTCCAAACCCTGGGAAAGATTGGCCCCTTTTCTCCACCACCAAAGTGACCTCTTTACCTGACTTGGCACCTCTATCAGGGCGTCCAGGGAATTCTGACTGTGGTCCCAAATTCCCAGGATGAACAGCTGTAAGGGGCGAAAATGCAGCCCTGCCCACTGTACTGCTGGGAGCGAGGATGTCAATAGCCCTAGGGCTGACATGGCTTTCCTTATTGAGATCTGTTGATTGCCCTGCAAGAACAACATTGCCCTGTCCACCTTCTGGATTTTTTCTTCCGGAAGAAAAACTTTTTGTTTTGTTGAATCCAACCTGTAGCCCAGGAAGATGATTTTCTGAGATGGGGTCAGGCTGGATTTTTCCAGGTTCAAGAGCCATCCTAGATTTTCGAGGATTTCCCTTGTTACCTGCAGATCTCTGGACAGCTGCTCTGGGGAAGAAGCAAATAGGAGCAGATCGTCTAGATATGCGACTATTGCGATGTTTCTGAGTCGCAAGAAGGCCAGAACCTCCACCATGACTTTGGTGAATATACGGGGGGAAGATAGCCCGAAGGGAAGAGCCCTGAATTGTAGATGCACCATGACTTTGGTGAATATACGGGGGGAAGAAGATAGCCCGAAGGGAAGAGCCCTGAATTGTAGATGCACTATCCCATTCTGGGGAAGAAGTGCTTTTACCGAGTAGATCGAGTCCATTCGGAACTTCCTGTATGTAACCGAGACGTTCAGGGGCTTCAAGTTCAGGATAAGTCTGAACTTTCCCGATGGTTTGCGGACCACAAAGATGTGGGAATAGAAGCCCCTGCCTGTCTCTTCCACCGGAACTCGGGTTACCACCTCTTGTTCCTCCAACTCCTGTAGAGAGGAAAGAAGAGCTGAAGCCTTTTCTGCACCTCTTGGAAGCGTGGTGACCAGAAGCCTGAGAGGTGGGGGTTTTGAAAACTCCAACCTGTAACCCCTCCTTATAATCTCCAAAATAAAATGGTTGGAGGTGATCAACTCCCACTGTGGGAGGAAGTACCCCAGTCTTCCTCCCACCCTGGTTCCGTCATTTAGACTTTTTGGGCTGTTCAGGAGGGCGAAAAATAGCTCCCCCACGCCCTTTGCCCTTCTGTCCCCAAACTTTTTTCTGTTGCTCATTTTTAGGAGGCTCAAACTTCCTCCTGGGTTGAACCCTCCTTTTGGCTTCCGCAAATTTCTTTTTGATAGGAAAGGCCTTTTTCCTGTCGGCCGTCCTATCCAAGACGGCCTCCAAGCCAGGACCGAACAACAAGTCCCCTGTGAGGGGAATACCGCAGAGCTTGACTTTTGACGCGCTATCTCCCTGCCACGTCTTAAGCCAAAGGGCCCGCCTTGCTGAGTTGGACAAGGCTGCTGACCTTGCTGACATCCTTACTGACTCTGCTGAGGCGTCAGCAAGATAAGCTACTCCATTGAGGAGCATAGGAAAGGAAGACAGGATTGTTTCCTTAGGAGTTCCTGCCTCTATGTGTGCCTTAATTTGCGTCAACCAGTATTCCATGTTCCGTGCCACCACTGTGGACGCCATGGCGGGTTTGAGGTTGCCTATTGATGAATCCCAGGATTTTTTCAATAGAGAGTCCATCCTTTTATCCATAGGATCTGGGAGGGCTCCCATATCTTCAAAGGCAAGGTCGGTGTGCCTAGAGACCTGCGAGAAGGCCGCATCTAGTTTAGGAATTTTATTCCACACTAGAGCTTCCTCCTCTGCAAAAGGAAACCTCCTTTTCAAACTTCTTGAAAAGAATGGTTTCCTTTCCGGGTCCTGCCATTCTTTTTTAATGGCGTCGACCAGTACTTCATGGACCGGAAACACTTTCCTTTTCTGTTCCCCTAAGCCCCTGTACATTTGGTCATGGAGCGATAGCTTTTTTCTTTCTTCCTGGATTCCCAAAGTGGTGTGAATAGCTCCTAAAAGCTCTTCCACTTCCTCCAGAGAAAGCTTGTAGCGAGAGGCTCTCGTGGACTCGCCATCCACCTCCTCTCCCTCGGATTCCCCTTGGGAATCAGAAGCAATGCTATCTGGCTCCTCCTCAATCTCTTCTCTAGAGCCCCCCGGATTCTCACCACTCGCCGAGGGAGCATCCGTTAGGCTTGGCGCAACACTCTGCTGTGCTGGTGGAGGGTTAATCTGAGTCTGCGGCAACTGAAAACTAGAGAAGAGCGTTTTAAAAGATTGTACGGTGTTAGATAGCTCCTTGACGGACGCAGCTAACTCCGTATTTTGCTCCGCTGACTGCTCCCTCACTAGCCCCTCTATACATTCCCTACAGAGTGCTTTGGACCACGATTCCCCCATTGTGGTTCTGCACAAAGGGCATTTTCTCTTTGAATTGTGGGGCGATTTGGTTTTCTCAGCGGACTTGCTCTGAAAAAAGACAAACATGAAAGAGAGCAGTCAGACTCCCCTTAACCACCAGCAATACACACAGAGGGCCACCAGGGGTGCTATAACTGTGACCACCACCACCAGGGTCCTAGTTACCCCCCATCTTCCCCACCACCAAGGGAGACAAACACACCTGTGGAGCTTACAGGTTATCCAGTAAGGGAACACCACCCCAGGGTTCCACTTACCTTAGAGTGGCTGGTGCAGGCATCTCCAGGAGCCGTTCGGGAAGCCTCTGCTTCCGACATTTCCCGCTGAGGATCGGTGGTGCCTTCGCCTCCAAACACTGTCGCTACAGGCCAAAAGTGAGGCAGCACCAGCCAGAACGCCCGTTCCGCTTTTCAAATCCCGTGGCCGGAACCGGAAGCTGCGGGTCGAACGGAAGCACTGACCCCCGCCGGAAATGACGTCACCCGTCATCCGACCCGGCGCACTGAGCTCCACGCCTGAACATGGCGGCCTCCTGTGCTTCCGTTGGCGTCCCCCTGGACAGGAGAAGAGCGGAACCCTCCGGCTTACAGTTTCGCCAAAAGAAGCCGGAGGTGCGTGTTGAAAATGACAGCCCAGTCTTAGGCTTCCCCAGCCTCCCGGACCGCAAGGTAGGATGAGAAGGCAGAGAGACCCTGGTCCCCCCCCTTCTCTGGAAACGATCGGCCTTAGCCTCCCTGGCTATTCAGCCCTTGGCTCCATAGCGGTGTCTCCCCACCGGAGGAAACACCATAACTGAGGGACTGGCAGGACGGTGGGGGCTTAAATTTCAAAATCTAAGGCGGTGTTTCCTGAAAGGGGAGGAGCCAGGGTCTCTCTATGGTGCTGTCCTGAAAGACGGATGGGGAAAACAAGACTTTGCAATCATTTTAAGGTTTACTTTGACTTAAAAATGTATTCCAGGTATGGATATTTTATACATAGATGCCCCTGAAAGCTGGAAATCACTGAAGTAGACATCCATGCTACTCCAGTGATCTCCATTTGTTTATGGGCCCCACAGTACCTAGTTACATTGGTCCAAGCATTTTTAATGTAACTATGTATACAATATTCATACCTAGAATTCAAGTTCCAAATGCAATTAAAATGATTGATTTAACGTTTTCCCATAGTTGCATGTGCTCTCAATCGAACTGTCAAGCCATCAAATGGCTGTGTAAACAATATGCAGGGACTTATCCTGCGGAGTGATTTCACATCACTACCAGTGATGCATCAGCCGAGTCTCCATCAGGACTACCCTTCCCTCCACTCCCATCTCCCTTTGGGATCCCTTTGAAGAGCACCATATCACAGGTCACCTCTAGGGATACCAGACTCCATATAGGTCCAGTGCTGTCTTATGAATACATTTTTCCTCAAAAGATCTCCACCAGAGAGATAGACAAGCAGCAGGACTGAAATTCCAGCCTCTGGGCTATCTCCAAAATAGAGACAACTGGAGAGCCAAGTTCTACCAGTCGGCTCTACCACCAATACCACCACACGTCCCTGCATATCGAGCATGCCTCATATCTTATTTACCCTTATCCTGCAGAATGATTTCACATTGCTACCAGTGAGGCAGCAGCCGAGTCCCCATCAGGACTACCCTTCCCTTCACCCTCATCTACCCACAGGATCCCTTTCAAGACGTCCATATTACAGATCATCTCCAGGGATACCAGACTCCATTTTACGTCCAGCGCTCTTATAAATACGTTTACATACATTTTTACATCAAATGGCTGTGGTCATAACTGACAGGTTAAGATGACAGCTGCAAAGCATAGGAAGGTTCAGTTCTACTTTAATATTCAAGATACAATGTGATAAACCATTTGAATTAGAGGAGGGGCTGTCCATTGCAGCTTTCATTAGGCCAACAGTTCAGATTTGACTAGGACACTCCAAGTAACTAACTCTCACTGTGTCTCTATGTATTCTACATCAGTGGTTCTCAACCTCAGTCCTCAAGTACCCCAAACGGTTCATGTTTTCCGGTTTTCCTTTACTTTGCACAGCTGCTTTAAGTCAATATCAATGACATGGTATTTATAAGAGCTATTTTATCTAATGATCCATTGAGGGTACTTGAGGACTGTTCTACATCATCTTCAGTTTAAAAAATCTCTATGAAGTTTATTTAACCACTTCAGCCCCGGACCAATTGGCAGCCAAAGGACCAGGCCCCTTTTTGCGATTCGGCACTGCGTCACTTTAACTGACAATTGCGCAGTCGTGCGACGTGGCTCCAAAACAAAATTGGCGTCCTTTTTTTCCCACAAATAGAGCTTTCTTTTGGTGGTATTTGATCGCCCCTGCGGTTTTTATTTTTTGCGCTATAAACAAAAATAGAGCGACAATTTTGAAAACAATGCAATATTTTTTGCTTTTTGCTATAATAAATATCCCCAAAAAATATATAAAAAAACAATTTTTTTCCTCAGTTTAGGCCGATACGTATTCTTCTACATATTTTTGGTAAAAAAAAATCGCAATTAGCGATTATTGATTGGTTTGCGCAAAAGTTATAGCGTTTACAAAATAGGGGATAGTTTTATAGCATTTTTATTAATATTTTTTTTTTACTAGTAATGGCGGTGATCAGCGATTTTTATTGTGACTGCGACATTATGGCGGACACATCGGACATTTTTGACACATTTTTGGGACCATTGTCATTTATACAGCAATCAATGCTATTTAAATGCATTGATTCCTGTATAAATGACAGTTGTAGTGAAAGAGTTAACCACTAGGGGGAGGGGAGGGGTTATGGGCTGTGACGTGTGTGTGTTTTTTTTACATCAGGGGGCGGGGCTGACGTCTGACGTCATTGATCGGCTTTCCCGATGACTGGGAACAGCCAATCAATGACAGGCAGAGTAGGAAGCGCGGGGAGAGGTTTGTTTACACATACCTCTCCCCGTTCTTCAGCTCCGTGACCCGATCGCGGGACACCAGCGGCGATCGGGTCCACTGGTCCCGCGGCCTGGGTCACGGAGCTCCCGACCGGGTCGCGAGCGCGCTGCTGGCGGCACGTGCACGACCCACGGCTAGGCAATTAAAGGGCAACGTACCTGTACGTGCTTTTGCCTAGCCGTGCCATTCTGCCGACGTATATGTGCAGGAGGCGGTCGGGAAGCCGTTAAACAAACTGATTATTAGTAAAAGTTGGATTAAGGAGCAGTGGAGATGATTCCTGTAACCATTTGCTAGACTACAGTATTAATGTTCTAGCCTATATTTTAAAAAATCAGCTGGAACCTAATTTGATATATGGGGAGCACAGATAACATTTCTTTCCATAGTGTAGAAATTTCAGTCCGAAATGTTTCTCTAGAATGGGGAAGGATTATAGGCTCTTTATGGTTATTATTGCTGTCTAAGTCCCTGTTTGGTGACCCATCGGGGCTCTTTATCATAATGACCATTGTCACCAATACAAAAATTATAGGGAAATCCAAAATGTTGTTACTGGGGATGGAGTAGTGGGTTACCTTCCAGCTAGGACACCTCTTCCAGTGGCAGCTGTCAATGGTGGTATTTTTTGTCATTTCCTGTAAAGTCTTTGGAACAGGAAAGTAAAGCCAGTGCCGATCCTGACCACCCTGGGGCCCTAAGCAAAATTCTGCTAAGGGGCCCTCTACTTGACCCGTGATGCCGTGAGCTATGTAAACCATTTGCCATTGCCACACAGTCACACCTGACACTTCAGTGCTCCCAAAACAATCCTCCCTCCTTTAAACAAAACAGTCAAAGAATAAGTACAACAATATAGAACGGAATGAGGTCCCCAGACTAAATCAGTGTCCTCAGAGAGTCTCACCCTACATCAGGGTCCCTAGAGAGCCTCCCCCTACATTAGGGTCCCTAGAGAGCCTCCCCTTACATCAGGGTCCCTAGAGAGCCTCCCCTTACATCAGGGTCCCCAGAGAGCCCCCCCTTACATCAGGGTCCCCAGAGAGCCTCCCCCTACATTAGGGTCCCCAGAGAGCCCCCCTTACATCAGGGTCCCTAGAGAGCCTCCCCCTTACACCAGGGTCCCAAGAGAGCCTCCCCTTACATTAGTGTCCCAAGAGAGCCTTCCCTCTTACATTAGTGTCCCCAGAGAGCCCCTGCTTACACAGGGTCCCCAGAGAGCCCCTCCTTACACAGAGTCCCCAGAGAGCCCCCCCTCTGACATTAGTGTCCCCAGGGGGCCCCGTCTTTACATCAGTGTCCCCAGAGGGCCCTGTCTTTACATCAGTGTCCCCAGAGGGCCCCGTCCTTACATTAGTGTCCCCAGAGGGCCCCGTCCTTACATTAGTGTCCCCAGAGAGCCCCCCTCTTACATTAGTGTCCCCAGAGGCCCCCTTCCTTACATTAGTGTCCCCAGAAAGCCCCCCCTCTTACATTTGGGCCCCCAAACAGCTGACTCCCCCCCTTGCAGAGGTTCCCCTGTACCTGGCTGGTGGAGGTGGGAGGCGGCGATCGGCAGCTATATGGTGTCCACAGGCAGGGGGATCTCCCTGGGGCTAGTAGTTCTATCTCCGAATGTATACAGCGGAGAGGGGAGGGGCCTCTGACCCGGGCATCAGCAACAGTGTTCAAGCAGAGTGAAAGTGAAACTGATACCTGCCTGGGTCAGAGGCCCCTCCCTTCTCCTCTCCACTGTATACACTGAGAGTACTACAAACCCCAGGGAGATCCCGCCGCCCACTCAGGCACCATAGAGCTGCCGATTGCCGCCTTCCACCTCCTCCCACCTCTCCTCATTTCCTGTAAAGTCTTTGGAACAGGAAAGTAAAGCTCCCTGGTAGGGATACTGAGTAAATAACCTGAATCCTATTAGAATCTAAATCTTTCAATTTAACCAATTTTTTAAGGGTGTTTGGATTAATATATTGTTAAAATCGAAACCCCTTTAACTTTTGCAGTCATAGGTATCAGGACAGCATACAGCGTTCACCTTGTGTGAATATCATACTCAGTGCTTTATGTTCTGGCAGCTGATAGCACTTTTGTTAAATCTGCATAGAACAAGGAAAGCTCTGTTCACCACCCCAGTACTGGTAAACCAACAATCATTAAAACCTAGAAGGAAACGGTCTCATGACAGCATAGTAAATCTCGTCCCAGCCTGGGAATTGATAACCTAGGTTAGTTCTGTCAGTTTCTGCAGGGATACATTTTTATTTAGTTAGCAGACAGGGGAACACCAAAAGCAGATCATTAATGGTTGGTGTTATGTGACTCACTGAAAGCAATAGCACTTTTCTTGGAACAGTGTGAGGGCTATTCATCGCACTTGTTGCTGCACACCATCCAGCACTCTACACTTCTGGTTCTCTGATACAAAATCAACCTCTGTTTGTAAAATAAGGTTTCTCCAGTTTGGTGACCCTTGTAAAAAGAACCTATCAGAGTTAAACTGCTTAACAGCGCATTCTAAAAAAATAAAACCTCTGACTTTACCTTAAAGAAGAATTAGACTTTATCTGAGAACCACAAACTGAAAACACTATGTAATTAATTTTTAATATTCAAAGCAAACTCGCCCATCCATCCATATGTCCATGCTTTATTTTATTGAGAAATCACTTTGAAAAACACCTACCTAGCATTACTACCTGCAACCATCTTGAGTAAGGGCAGATGATTCATGTAGCATATACTACCTGGAATCCATCTGCCCTTAGCTCAGGCATGCTGTCAGGAGGGTGTGCTTAACCAAGAAAGCCCCTCCAGATTATAGGAAAAAAAATGCCCATGAAGACTCTTGGAATGTATGGTCTAGGCCAGAAACCAGGAAGCAACTGACGAAATGTAAAAAAAAATAGGTTAACACAAGTAAATATAATATACATTCCTCTCTATGTACTAACTCTAGCAGCATAAGGATTAAAAATAGTTACGGTTGATTGTGAGAGTTTTTTTCTTCAACTACTTGCCACTCACCCGCCGTGTACTGCTGTACGTCATTACATCACTGCCTAGTTTCAGGCTTAGGGCACGCGCATGTGCAGCACCCGCTATGATTGTACACAGTGGGAGCCTATCAGCAAGTCCCAGCCAATGATTCATGGCAGGGACCTGCTGATCGGTTGTATGCAATCAAAGCCCAGAGCTTTTGTGTTGGTAAACAACACAGAGCTCTGTAGGAAGGGAACAATCTGTCAGTTAGGGATGAGAAACTGAGATCACTTAGTAAAAGCAGCACACTGCACACACATTACACATAGTTGGGCACAAATTGAACACCTTGATTACCCGAGATGTTAACCCTTTCCAGCCAGTGTCATTAGTATCAGTATTCTGATCACTGTATTAATGTCATTAGCAGTTAGTCAGTCCCCCCCCCCCCCCCCCAGCGCTCATTATTGCAGTCCTGTTGTAAGTCGCTGATCACCGTATATAAAAAAAAAAAAGATTCCAGTGTATATATACACACCATAGTTTGTAGGCGCTATAACTTTCATGTAAACCAATCAAACACTTATTGGGATTTTTTTTATCAAAAATATGTCACAGAATACATTTTGCCCAAAATTTATAAAAAAATACATTTTTTTTATTGGATATGTTTTATAGCATAAAGTAAAAATATTAGGCTTTTTTTCTAATTTGTTTGCCTTTTTTCATTTAGATCGCAACAAAAAACCTGTAGTGATCAAATACTAGCAAAAGCAAGCTCTATTTGTGTATAACGTTGCATGATTACGTAATCGCCAGCTAAAGTAGCGCAGTGCCGAATAACAAAAAATGGCTTGGTCATGATGGGGGGGTAAAATCTTACAGAGCTGAAGTGGTTAATGTTTAAAAAAAAAAAGAGTAAGCAAACAATACCACAGTTCAGGCAACTAGGAGTGTAAGCAAGCAAGTAAGTTAAAATAAATCCTAGTCTTCCCTCTTGATTACAGGCTCAGTATATACATATGACCTTGACTTTTGTCCAAGTCAACACAAACCCCGCCCCCTACAACCATGCAATAATTCAGCACCAGAAAGTCAGTGTCCAGTAGGGGATCTAGCATTAGTCTACTGAATAGCAGATGTTTGGCATAGTGCATGCTGGGCTTAGCGCCAGTTAGTACAAAAGTATGTTCCCTGTGTACAGACTGGGTCCGCCATCCAGGCAGGCCATCTAGACAAGGAGACAAGAATTGGTTTAAGCATCATCACATGTACTTGCAAGCACCACAATTTGCCTGTAACATGCCTTTTCACAAACTCAAAACGTGCCATTTTGTTTTTTGCTGAAAGTAATGGCTTTCTTCTGGCCACTCTGCCATAAAGCCCAACTCTAAGGAGCATACAGCTTATTGTCGTCCTATGTATAGATACTCCAGTCTCTGCTGTGGAACTCTGCAGCTCCTCCAGGGTTATCTTAGGTCTCTGTGCTGCCTCTTCTTAGATTAATGCCCTCCTTGCCCGGTCCATGAGTTTTGGTGTGTGGCCATCTCTTGGCAGGTTTGCTGTTGTGCCATGTTCCTTCCATTTGGTTATGATAGATTTGATGGTGCTCCTAGGGATCATCAAAATTTGGATATTTTTTTTATAACCTAACCCTGACTTGTACTTCTCAACAACATTACCCCTTACTTGTTTGGAGAGTTCCTTTGTCCTCATGGCAGTGTTTGGTTAGTGGTGCCTCTTGCTTAGGTGTTGCAGCCTTTGGGGCCTTTTAAAAAGGTGTGTATATGTAATGACAGATCATGGGACACTTAGATTGCACACAGGTGGACATCATTTCACTAATTATGTGACTTCTGAAGGTAATTGGTTGCACCAGAGCTTTTTGTGGGCTTCATAACAAAGGGGGTGACTACATACGCACATGCCAATTATCAGTTTTTTATTTCTGAAAAATGGTTTTATGTGTATATATTTTTCTAATTTTACTTCACCAACTTAGACTATTGTGTTCTGATCCATCACATATAATTCAGATTAAAAAAACATTGAACTAAAGGCTGTAATGTAACAAAATAGGTAAAAAGCCAAGGGGGGGGTGAATACTTTTAAAAGGCACTGTATATACTACCGGGCTTATCCAGTGCACATTGGAAAATAAGGCAGCCCTTTGAATTACTTTGTTAAATATTATAATAGGAATGATATGATTAGGCTTTTGGAAGATATTTATTCAGCTGACATACACATCTTCTGCTAAATGTTGGGCGAGCTTAGCAGGAGCTTTGCCCGGGACTAGACTGGCATTTTCTAGAAAGATTGGTATATCTGTGGATTTGTAGGCTGCTGCTCATACAGATGAGTTCTATGAATATTGCCGCAAAGAGCCCGAAGCAACCAATCAAGGTTCATTCTGCAGACAAAACAAAGATTTATTTTATTAAAGTAATCAAATTTACTTTTAATATTTGAATTTAACCCTCCCCCCTAGTGTTTCATCTTTCATCCTTTGCAAAAGTTGTAAAATGAGAATAGCTGTATTATATAGAGTGATATATTGCAATTAGAGATGTGCTTCATTTTCAGTACATCTTATCCTTCCATATTTATAATTGTATATGTTTAGGTACTTCACTGCTGTGACCTGCTCTGTGCTGGATTGTTGGACTTCTAGTGCTGGACTTTTACTGGGGGTGTTAAATTAGGCACATTTGTATAGAACACCCAAGTCAACGAAAAAGATATAGCAAACGTAAAATGTATCTAAACCCAAGGACAAACATTTAAAAAATATCAGCTCACTGGACCTTAGATGTGATGGCTGCATTTGTTTTCTTTATTTTCCTTGTCTTTCACCTGGTGAGCCTACCTGTCACACACTTCCTGTTGTAAGCTCGGTTCACACTAGCGTGGGCCTTGTGTCCCATGTTTAATCGGGCACAGCAGACCATACATTTGAATGGGTTGCTGTGCCACGTGAAACACACAAAAAAGGTATATGCACCTTTTTACAAATGACGCTGCAGGGAAACCACATGGACTTTTTGACCATGCTGTTTCTCTGTGGTTCCCGCACCAATTATCACGATGCGGGCGGAGATGCGCGGGGCCCCAGGCGTCTCACAAGAGCAGGGCGATTCGGCTGCAGATGGACGGAACGCACGGCCCGCACTAGTGTGATCCAAGCCTTACAGTGACAATACTGTATCTATGTAGAAGAAGCAATGTCACTCTAGAACAAGAGGTCTCTTAGGACTAAAGATGACCACCTCCCTCTCCTCTTCTCCATAACATAAAGGGGTGCTGTTCCATAGTTCAGGTTTGATCAGACTGCTTGAAATATTACAGCAGAGGGCACAGAACAGCGCTGGATCTCTGGCAGGATCACCAGGTCTTTTTTTGCATTTATTGTACAGATATAACAAAAGGACACAAAGAAAAATGCTCCTATTGGGAGCTGGGTTTTTTAAGGTGCCAGTAATGGACAATCATAACCTCAATTCAAATTCATATATTTTATTTGAGTTAATTAGAAAAGATTACCATATAGGCTCGAGTATAAGCCGACCCGAATATAAGCCGAGGCACCTAATTTTACCACAAACAACTGGGAAAACTTATTGACTCGAGTATAAGCCTAGGGTGAGAAATGCGCAGTTACTGTAAGTGGAAAAGAGGGTCAACAATGCCCATTTGCAGCCTCACTGTGCCCATTTGCATGCCTCACTGTGCCCATTTGCAGCCATAGGTCCCCCAAACTTGGTAGTTGAGGGTTCCTAAATGCCCCCTAGCTGCAGCCAAAATTTGGGGTCTCTGGACCAAAAGGGTCCCGAAATGACATTGCTGCAGATGGACACAGTTGACCGATTTTGGGGCCCTGTATCTCGTGGTCACTTGGTGCTAGGAACCCCATCTTTGGATATGTTGTGGTGCCACTGGGTTTGAATACCAAATTTGGGGTTCCTAGCACCAAGTAGCCCAGAGATGCAGGGCCCCAAAGTCGGGTCAGAAAATGTCATTTTCTGCTGCAGAAAAGTGCTTGACTGGAGTATAAGCTGAGGGGGCACTTTCAGCACAAACAAATGTGCTGAAAAACTCAGCTTATACTCGAGTATATACGGTAATCAAGAACAAAAAATATATACAATAAACTGACAAAAAAGTCATCATTTTAAAATTACTCGATCAATTCATTTTGGATTTTACAAACCTGATCAGTAGTTGGTAATAGGTCTGGAGTGATAATCCCAACGTGTTTTGCCAATTGTTGGGCTTCTTCAGGTTATGTTAGTTATCACACCTAAATAAACGGAAATGTAATCATGAGTAGATGAAGAAACAAAATAGAATATAACAAAACATTTTCAATGGTATATTAAACATTTGAAAAGGTAGCAAATAAGAGAAGTTCATTGTTAGGTTTTGCCTAAATTTTTAAGAACATTGAGTTGGGAAATGAGATATAACAGAGGAAACTGAGACTACTACAGTTCTTTTTCATGTGGTAGATGATGTAAAGATGAATATGAGTTTTATTATAACAAATTACACACCGATATGAGCAGGCATATGTTGTATGGCATTATATGTTTAATTCCAGTCTAGCCCTACTCTAAACATTTTTATCTCAGTTCACAGTTTATCTCAGTACTCGCAACAGGGAACAGTGCATTTAGACTAACATATCTGATTGCACGACCTAAAATGAATTTTATGCTGGAATTCAAAGGTCATCTGTTTTATCGGTTGAGCGCAATGTGCCATGGGCATATTAGGGGGGGGGGGGGGGGGGCATGTGTTTTTCTCAATGATAGGCTTTAGTAGAAACTTTAGACTTCACAAGTGTAATGCAAGTTTGCTTGTATTCATGGTATTTTTGTTTATAAAGAATATAATGAATCATCGCTAAACTAGTGTGTGTGTCTTTTTATTATTAACACGTGTGTCTTATTTCCTTAGGGCGAACATACAATGACTTGAATCAGTATCCTGTATTCCCATGGGTGTTAACAAATTATGAATCCGAAGAGCTGGATTTAACTTTACCAGGAAACTTCAGGGATCTTTCAAAGGTATGGGCCACCAATTTATTTAAACACTTGTAGTAAATACTACATCCCAAAAGAGCTTCAGGTGTCATTACAAAAATCATAAGATATGCAACTATATAAAAAAAAAATCAAGAAAACAAAACAGTATCTTCAAAAAATAAAAAATAAATGATTTTGCTGATGACCCAAGGTAGGTACTCAAGTGCCGGGATCATCAGCCAAATTAAGCCTTTTTGAATATATTGTTTTCTTCTCTTGAGTTTTTTGTAATATGTATAGTTGTATATGTTTCGTGATTTTTGGAGAGGCACCTGGAGTTTTTTTTTGTTTTTTTTTTACAGGGTTAACATACTTTTTTGCCCCCTTTCTTTATCTAAACAGTGTCATGGGAAAAAAAATATATAATCATATTTATTGTCTTTTAAAAGTTCTATCTTGTTCTTTTCTGAAGAGTGGTGTTTCATAAAGGTATAAACACTGTATAGCTTTACGTTTCTAAGGTGATCCAACTTTTAGTTTATGGTAGGAAATGCTCATTTATCCATGTTTTCAGTTAACACAACAGTTTTTTTTGTTTTGTTTTTTAACAATACATTTTTATTTGTTTGTAATGTACATTGTTACAAATATTTGGTAACATAAATTATGACTGCAAAAGATTGGTCGTAGTGCTAAGATTAACACATATAGTAAGAACCGTTTGCAAAATAAAGAAGGGTTAACAGAAGTTGATAACCAAATCTTGTCTACCTCAATTGTCCCAATTTGTGTCAGTGGTTGGGAGTCGGGTTCTGTCGGTGTGGGGTGTCAGTGGCAGGAAGGGGGGTTTGGCCAAGTGTTAGTAGTTGGGGGCGGGGTGTCAGTCTGTATGTAGAGGACGTCTGTCAGTCTGGGTTGTAAGTAGTTGGTGGTGGAAGTTGTCAGTCTGGTGGAGTGGGGGTCTATCAGCCTGGGTTGTCAGTAGCTGGGAGGTGGGTTGTCAGGAGATGGCGTGCCTCCGGCGGCGTGTGCACCCCCTACAGCTCTAAAAGGACTGACATACAGTTACAACGATTTGCCCAGGGGAGCCAACCTGCCGCAGTTCTAATTACGGCGGCTGGTCCTTAAGTGGTTTATATGTGAACTACAATCGTATTATATATTGAGGGATATTTATCGAGGTTTATTCCCAATAGGGCCATAGCAGGGGTAAGCTTAGTTAGGTTTCCCGTAAAGGTAGCTATGAAGTAGGATACAGACTTGCAGAAGCTATGCAGGTTTTACAGCTCCATAGAGTGTGGTAAAGGTTACCAATTTGTCCATTACATCTCCAACACATAGGAGATGTGGAAGGGTATATTTTTAATAGTATTTGACCCCATACAAACTATTTAGTATTTTTTGTGTGTTGTCCCAATGCTCAATACATGAGAAGACTTTACTGGATATCTTTTATAGCATTCTGCCATTGGCCCCAGGAAAACTCTTGATCTAGGTCTTTTTCTCATTTGAACATATGAGAGTTTTTATTTTCATACAAACACAACTGTGTTTCTGAGACATTTGAGTCGTAAACTTAAAGAGTTTTAGTTTATGGAAGTAGAAGACTCCTATTTTCTTAGTTTCAGTTGAATGTGGTCAGCAGCTGTAACAGTTTATTGATGTGTGATAATCAGTATTTTTAATAGAAGCCCGCCTGTTCTATGTTCTAGTGATAGGCACATGTGAGAACCAAACACTATAGAGTTTGTTATTCACTTTTTCCACTGATTTATTTTCTGGGTCACTCAGGGATGCCTGTAGGTCAACTTTCATTAATAAATAAAATTGTTGGGACTTTGTATGAGACAACAACTGCTACAGAGTTTGTATGTCTCCATCCCTGAATCATAGAAAAAAGGGGGGGGGGGGAAAGGGGAATGGTGGGACTTTATATGAAGCACAACACCAAAACCAGATGAATCAATTGGTAGATATTATTAAATATTTAATGGTGCACATGGATTCATGTGGGACACTAAGTAACATGTAGCAAATAATATAATGATATAGTAATATAATACATACATAAAATTGTACACACACATATAAGTGTTATAAATGCGTACATATACATAAAAGTTCCTACATAGTAAATATTTTTAAATGTAGCCCAAACTTGCATATAAACATGATTGATTGCACATATGATAATATAGAATTGCTTCAAGGTTCTTCAAGGTAGTCACATGGTAAACGCATGGTAGCTGTGACAATACATCAGTATATAGCTCTACGCACGTTTGGTGGATAAATTCCACTCATCAGAAGCAAATGCAATCCAAGGATGTCTGTAATGAAATATAAATACCAAATATTATAGTAAACTAAAGTAACAGGAAGAGGGGGAACCACAACTTAATCCCAGCACTCTTACCTATAAGTAGGCTACAATATTAAAAACATGGGTAGTGTTAGTAGCTGGAGGCACTATAGCCTGTAGATTATTATTATTCACGATTTATATGGCGCCAACAGTTTACGCAGTGCTTTACAATGAAGATCAATATATAGATCAATATATATGTAGATCAATATATCTAGTCCATCGACAAGAAGAACAGATCTTGTTCTTGTCCCTCTTTATGTACCTCCACTCGTTCACATTGAAAAAGAAAACAGTCTAATGCCTTAAAGCAGTGTTATACCCAGAAACAAAAATGTATTTAATTGCAGCTCACCAATTCTTAGTAGTGGCTGCATTCATTTTATTTTTTAGGCCTATTTCCTTTATTTTCACCAGGGGATCCTGCCAATAAGTCTGTTATTTTACAGCTTCCTGTAACTGACCAAGCTGCCCTGACAAAGTAGCAGTTAGGCCTCATGCACACTGGGGCTCTTCTAAATGCTTTTCTCATAGCAGGAGAAAAGCAGCTGCAAAAACACTCCTAGGCTGAATTTTTTCAAGTGCATTTAGGCGTGTCAAGTGCTTGGGCATTTATTAATTTCATTGGGTAGAATATTAAAGGAGAAGTACAGCCAAAGCTAATTTCTGTAGATCACAGTAGTGCAGTTCGTTCTGCACTCCTGTGACCTGTTTTCAGAAGACAGCAGGCTGAAGTCCACTGTTGGCTAATGTCACAGAGCCGGTCCAGGCTGGGGCAAGATCACAGCAGTAAAGTCAGGATCCGTTTACATCAGGGATATGCAATTAGTGGACCTCCAGCTGTTACAGAACTACAAGTCTCATGAGGCATAGCAAGACTCTGACAGCCAAAAGCATGACACCCAGAGGCAGAGGAATGATGGGACTTGTAGTTTTGCAACAGCTGGAGGTCCGCTAATTGCATATCCCTGGTCTACATGCCTGGACCAGCACCTGACTCAGCCTCTCAGTGAGTTGCTGTGAGCCTGAGCTGGTTGCTCCCACCCTCTCCACAGCCCAGTGCTACAGTGGGGGGGAGGGCAGAGAAGAGAGTGGTGATGGACAGTCACCAGCTCTCTGCTCACGATCTTTGATTGCTCAGTTCTCAGTCTTTGAACTGGCGGGGGACAGATGCAGCAAGGGGGCAGTGAAGGGGGGCAGAGGACACTACTGTGGAAGGGTGATGTGAAGGGGAGCAGAGGACACTACTGTGGAAGGGTGATGTGAAGGGGGGCAAAGGACACTACTGTGGGGGTGGGTGAGGGTGATGTGAAGGGGGTCAGAGGACACTACTGTGGGGGCAAAGGACACTACTGTGGGGGGGTGAAGGGGGCAAAGGACACTACTGTGGAAGGGTGATGTGAAGGGGGGCAGAGGACACTACTGTGGAAGGGTGATGTGAAGGGGGGCAGAGGACACTACTGTGGGAGGGTGATGTGAAGGGGGCAAAGGACACTACTGTGTAAGGGTGATGTGAAGGGGGTCAGAGGTCACTACTGTGGGAGCGTGATGTGAATGGGGGCAGAGGACACTACTGTGGGAGGGTGATGTGAAGGGGGGCAAAGGACACTACTGTGGAAGGGTGATGTGAAGGGGGGCAGAGGACACTACTGTGGGAGGGTGATGTGAAGGGGGGCAGAGTACATTACTGTGGAGGGTGATGTGAAGGGCTGCAGGGGAAACTACTGTGACGCACTATGTGTTCTTCATGACAATTTTTAATTGGGAGCTTGATAGTTAGTTTTTTTTCATTTATGTAAAACTTTTACTGTTTGCTGTAACAACTTATGCAGTATGAGCTGGAGTTCAGCTCTGATTTGTTAGTCAAGTCCATCTAAATCTGTTAGTCTAACACTCCCCTCCCCCGAGACTGACAATACTGCTGTGCAAAGGGCCACGCGACGTAGTAAAGCCAGCAACCAGGTGTCATCCTTGGATATAAATCTTGTATTGACTATGTGGTGAGTTTACAGCACAAAGGGCTAACGTGTTTCCGAAACACATTAGCCCTGGTGTGCCACTAGAAATTTTCAGACACACAAAAAATGTATAATTTATAATTTACTATTATGGTTCAAAATAACTAATGTGAGTAATATATAATCATGTTTACACCATGATGGAAAATAAAGATTTTTTTTTATTCATAAGCCAGACATGCCCTCGCCTGACAGTGGGTACTGGAACTTTATGCCAGGAATCTCCAGTCCTATCTCTGGCAATACACATGGATCTTTTCCTTGGGGGACATATAAGATACATGTAGCCATCCTAACAATCACATAATCATTTTCAGAAACTGTTGTACATGTGTCTCGCTTTCTTCTTGCCAGATTGAGTGGCATTTCCTTTTGCACATGGGTTCATTAAAGTTCACTGTTACTTGCAGTGACGGGAGTGTGAGGCATCACACCCACCATTTACACCAAGCACCAGAAATCTTATTTGTTAATACTTGGGCTGTATGAATGGCAGGAGATGATAAGCACAACAATTATGCTTCAAATTAGTGTGTTGCAGGAAGTGATAAAGCCTGCAGGCTTCTTACTGTAATAATGCAAATGAGCGCATTGATGTGTGAATTCTTTTGGCAAAGCCAATGCAGCTCTATGAGACGCTCTTTCATTTCATCATTATGTACAGCAAGAACAGCAGTGAATCAGTCAGCCATGAATTTCAGTTCCGAAGACTTTTTCCAAGTTTCATTTGGTAAAGACTTTGTGCGTCCGCACCGCAGCTAACTTATCATTTATATAGGACTGATGGTCTAATCTGAGTACAGTTTTATTTTTATTTTTTTTCTGTACTGTAATTTTAAGTATAGGGTATATTTTATCTAACATGAATATGTATTTTGGCAAAACTAAACAAATTATTTATGTAAATATTTTCTGTATGTTGGGGCAACATTAAAGCGGAGCTCCACCCCATTTTACATATTTTGCTTAATCACATGCCATAAATCTATTCAGTAATAAACAGATATTTTTTTTTTCTTTTGTACCTGTATTTTTGCAGAAGTCCTCCTCTGCTTTCTGTCTTAGCTCTCTGCGGATATGGGCGGGTATTACGTAATTTCCTTTTTTCGAGCAATGTCTCCTGGGAGCTTCTGTCATTATTCCCAGGAGTCATTGCGGATGTCTGCCGCAAGTTCTCGCGGGATTTCGACGCCACCGCCGTTGTGATGGCAACCCCTCAAGTTTACGGCGCTGCTCACTGTAAACACTGAGCATGTGCGGGAAATATCGGTGAATGCTGGGAGCTCAGCATTCACCATATCCCGGAAATCCATGCTTGTGGGCTTCACATGCCCACAAGCAAGATGGGAATGGCCACAATCTTTTTTTTTTATGTATATATATATACATATATATATATAAACGGATATATATATATATATTTTATTTATATTTATTATATATATATATATATATATAAATATATATATATATTTAAAACGAAAACGGACAGCAACAGCATAAAAAAAAACTGTGATTTTATTTATCATTTACATTTATCTCAATGACTGCAAAAAAAAAAATAGGAATGGATGCCGGAACTCCGCTTCACAGTACATCTCAATGCATGCACATTCCCCCATGTTGTATCACTTTAAAATGCTGCCAGTACAGAAGAAATACCTGTCAAGCCTTCAGAAATCCAGTGTGCTCCTAACTTCATGTTTGTGCTGACAACACAGTGCTTTTTCTGCACTAAAATCCCAACCAGTGTTGCTAACCCTGTACTGACTACAGAACCCCTCTCTGTCCCCCTCCACACACAAAACAATTCTGCTGCCTTGACTCCCAGAAGCCTGTTAACACACTCTGTAAGTAAAAGACTTTTGGGAGATGTAGTTTTGGGGGTATACCTACAAATAGAACAGAAACTATCACTGCAATCATTTTAACCACCTCAATACAGGGCACTTTCATCCCCTTCCTGCCCAGGTCAGTTTTCAGTAAATTTTGTAAATAAGTCATTTTAATCCTTCACTGATGTGCACTGATGAGGTGGCACTATTATGCGGCACTGACAGCAGTTGTAATTGATTTTTTTTTAAATTAAAATAACAAACATTTTATACTTGCTCTGTGCAATAATATCGCACAGAGCAGCCCTGACCCTCCTCTTCTCAGTGTGCCACCATAGGAAGCCGCTTCCTACAGTGGCACACCTGTGGGCTTTCTCCCAAACCAGGCTGTGTGTCCATAGACATACCCAAACCCTCCTTACAGGATTTGATTGACTGCAGCAGGAGCCGATGGCTCCCGCTGAGGCTTGTGAGGAGAGGAACACAGCCAAGTGCAGCTGCAGGCGGGCATGGTGCTGAATTGAGACAGGTTAAGTATAAAAGGTGATGAGGGGGCGATAGGAGGTCACTGCCATCAGGGAATAGCGTTCCCCAGAAGGGGTATACTTGGTCAGCAACAATGTTTAGGTAGGTGGTACGTATCAGGTAACATTTACATAAATACCAGAACCAAGGTTTCCCAGCAGAACATTGCTGCCCAAAGCATCACACTGCCTCCACAAGCTTGCTTCCCATACTGCACCATGGTGCCATCTTTTCCCCAGGTAAGTGACGCGCACACACACACACACACGCACACACACACACACGATCTATAAGAAAACATGATTCATCAGACCAGGCCATCTTTTTTCATTGTTCTGTTGGTCCACTTCTGATTTTTTTCATGCCCATTATAGGCATTTTTGGCTGTGGACACAAGTCAACATGGACACCCTGACTGGTCTGCAGCTACACAGTCCATACACTGCAAACTGAGATTACTCTTTTTCTCTGCTTTCAACACATCAACTTCATGGACAACATGTTTACTTGCTGCATTATATATCCCAATGCCATTGTAACAAGATGATCAATGCTATTCACTTTACCTGTCAGTAGTCCTAAAGTTGTGGCTGATCGGTGTATGTTGATGGTTTTACCACTATCTAGATTCTATAGCTAGTTTCCTAACTAGAACTGTCCCTGAATATCTTACTGTACTTGGTCCATAGCCCGGGGTTCTCCTCCTTCCATAATTTTATACTCTGTTGTCCCACTGTGAGTTCACAAAATGTAGATTTCAAATTCACCAATTAGTATTGCTGCTTAGTGTCACTGAACACATCAGCCATTCCGCATGAACTGTTTTCATCATTAAATGCGCTTTACAAACTATGCTGGGTGAGCCAAAGTCACTTTCCATTAGATGTGTTATTCTGGTGATAGACTTCAGCAGGCATATTGATATGGTTTGAAGGCAGTCTCCACACAAGCTGTCCCAAGGCTGATGTGAGAATTTCAGGCCTGGGGCAACTAGCCCAGCCACAGATTCTTTATCTCCTAATCCTCCCTAATCCACCTCTTTTATTACTCTTTGAGAGCAGGACATGAGGAGAGGGAATTCAGATGGCCTTTACTTACTGACCTTCAAACATTACTGTATCATTCAAAGAGTATAGTTTTGTGATTGTTGATAAGTAATTGATAAACGCCATCTACAACAAAATGGTATCTGTTTAGACACTTAAAGTGGAGTTCTGCTAAAAAAAAATGTATAAGTCAGCAGCTACAAATACTGCAGCTGCTGACTTTTAATAATCGGACACTTACCTGTCCCAGGGTCCAGCGATACCGGGGAACGAAGCCCCCACTCGTCTCCCCCCTCCTCTCTGCGGCGCCGGCATTGTTACACAGCCGGGCACGCACTGCGTATGCGCGAGCCGCTCCGCGCGCCGTGACTCGCCGGGCAATAATCTGGGACCTGTGACGTGTCCCAGCTGATTGCCAAGAGGGAGGTGGTAGAGAAGGGGATCTCTCTTCCGGTGCCGTGGTGAGCCGGGAGGAAGTGGGAGCTGGGAGGGTAAAAGAGGGTATCCGCCCCCCCCCCCCCCCCCCCCAAAAAAATGACATGCCAAATGTAGGATGTCAGCGGGTCACTTCCCTTAAAGCGGAAGTTCCATTTTTGGGTTGAACTCCGCTTTAAAGAACTTTAACCAGTATCGTAGGACAGCAAGGGAGCTATTGGGTGTACAGGGTGTACAGTGTGCTCAGTAAGGCAACATTTGTATTTTTTTACATTGTGTGCTGTACCTAGTTAAATATAAACTAGCAGTCCTCAATCTTTTCAGGGCCACATTGTATATGTTACACATTTTCGTGGGTTGAAATAAAAAATCAGTTTTATAAATGAATTAAAGAATGATTAAAATGTAAATACACACGCTCTAAGAAATATTTTCACATCAGAAGTCTCTCCATCACGTCAGAGCCCCCGCCCCTTCTATCAGAGTCTCCCTTTCGAATCGGAAGCTCCCATCACATCAGAGTATTCATATCAGAGTCTCCCCTTTCCTATCAGAACCCCCCTGCCCCTTCACATTGGTCCTTCCATTCACATCAGAAGTCCCCCTATCACATCAGAGTTGTTGCAGGCTCATAGTGGGTTGGATGTGGCCCCTAGGCCGTAGTTGGGAGGCCCTTTTGATATAAACCTATGCCATTTGCAGCTTGCTTAGCTTTTAAAAATTGTGCCAATTTTTTTATGCATTTTGTATTCTAAGCATAAGTAAAATTTTCCCCATGGTCTGTTGTAAAACTAATAAATATATATGCTCACTTTGTATGGGTATACACAAACATATTACATGTGCGTTAGTATATGGAGGCTGTTTGTAGGGAAGCGGCATACTGAAATTGGAACCATTTCCTTGTGTGCCAGTTATGGTAGCCTATTTGCTAACAGTTTTCTTTACCACATTTATAAAGAATAGAGCCTCTGATAGACTGAAATAATTGTAAACCAATCTTTAATTTTTTTTAAAGTATCATGCTGAACTGAAGCACCTACAACGGAGGAGAAGAGGAGAGACTACTGCCAGTAATTACACTCATTGCTCCTATCACACTACTACTGCACTGTGCCAACCATGCAGCCCTCATTATTTTGTGCGTGGTTCGTACCATTGATGAACCCCCAACTGGTGTCTACTGCCTGTGGCCAAGATAAGACATGAAGCAACTAAGGCAGGCTATACATTATGTAATTTTCCTTCCTTCAACCACAGGATTCCTCCATCAACACTGACTGTGTTGATGGGGGAATCCCTCCCGCAGCACTATTGTGTTCTGCTGGCGGAGAGCTTGGGTAGCCTTCCCCACCAGCAGAATACAATAACCACTGCTGGGGGCTGTAGCTACCAGCAGTGATCGGGCGAAAAAAACTTGCCAGGCTAGTTCTCCTGAAGTTGATGGATGGATTGACTTCAGTACAACCAACCTGCCCATAGACGGATTGAAATTAGGCCAGTTCCTGCTGAACCAGCCGAGTTTCGATCCATCTGTTGACCAGCTTAACACCCAGCTAGAGGTGTATTTTAATACAAGGCTGTAAGAATGGCTAAGATAGTTGGAGATTGATTAGCAAACAGTTTATTGAGAAATCTGACACATTAAACCTGGTGAATTAAACCAGTGAACCTGCTTTTACAAAGACAACAAAAGAAAAATAAAAAACACTAAAGACCATATTTAATACAGAAGTGGCATGTATTGCATTTGGACCCTTGATATGGCTCGGTTCACACCAATGTGTTTTTGTCATGCTTTTTGCAGAAACGCAGGACATTATTTTTAACATGGGTTCCTATGTAACAAGTTCACATCAATGTATTTTTTTTTTGCATTTTTGGTTAGACTTCATTGGAGAAGCTGCAGAAAAATCTGTGTATTTGACGCGATATGTGTTTTTTTTAATCTGTCCAACATCAAATTTGCCAAAAAAAAAAAGCATAAAACACGCAAAATGCAGTAAAATCACGATAAGAAAATGCAAAAAGCACTGCAGAAACGCTCAAAAGCAAACTGCATAGGTGTGAATGGAGCCTAAGTGCCCCTCTATTTGTTCAAAGCATACTATGGGCTCCATAAAGCTACCTATGGAGCAGATCAGGGTGTTACTTGGCTTGCTGTAATGTGTCCTATATGTCAATGCTTCAATACCAGGTTTTGAGCTTGTTAGATTCGGTTGTTTGATTACACACCACAGTATTGCTACATTTTCTGACACTCTTACTTGACGTCAGGTGTCAACACTCCTTTGACAGCATCTGAAAAGTAATTGCTGTAATCAGATATCAAAGTGTGTTTTCTTGCATTTTCCTCTTAGGATTGCTGGTATGTTTCCTAAAAAGGCTACATAATTGTTAATGAGTCAGTGCTTGAGGTATTATTGTCATGCTTTTGTGAAGTCGGTGATTCCAGCGTGTCAGAATCATGTGCGTTGTAAAGATATACTCCAGTCAAACATGGGAATTATGCATTTAAAGTGACCCTTGGGACCCGGCCTGCCTGACAAATTGCTCCAGCTTTCAGCCTAACATTCACCCTATACAGCTTGCTGCGCTGTTGGCTTGACCACTGTAGCAACATCGCAGGTTAATATGTCCCTTAGTTGAAGCACAAGTATGGACACATTAGAAGGAGATTCTAAAGCATGATTTAGATTTTATAAAACTCTTAAGTAACGTAAGGTGGACTCTCTCTGTTGTTCATAAATTTTGTAAAAACATTATATAAATCTAACATAATCAATTGTTCTCTGTTTTTATAGCCTATTGGTGCTTTGAATCCAAAGAGAGCAGTGTTTTATGCAGAGCGCTATGAGACGTGGGAGGATGACCAGACCCCACCCTACCATTACAATACACATTACTCCACCTCCACCTTCACACTATGTTGGCTTGTTCGAATCGTAAGTATATATATATTTATTTATTTTTTTGTTTAAATACATACTTTGGATGAATATGAGTGAATTATTTCTGGCTAGCTTCACTGAGGAATCGAATGTAAACAAATGATCTGAAGTTCCAGGAATGTTCTGAGAATGTAGTGTATCTACTAACTCATCTAACAGCGTTATATCCAGCACTCTTTATTAGAAAGAAACTCGATGGCCTTGAAGGACCGGAGCGACGTCATGATGTCACTTCCGGTCCAGACAGGAAATAAACTTATGTTTTTGATCTTTTGCTAAAAAAAAAATAAAAATTTATTTTTATATATTTTCCTTTTAAAAGTAAGAGAGAAATTTGGGCTCTTTGACCCCCAATCTCTCCATAAGGACCTGTATTCCTTATTTCTATAACAAGCAATGTTTACATTCCTTGTAATAGGAATTAAAGTGATCCAAAAAAAAAATTTAAGAGACAATGTAAAAAAAAAAAAAAAAAATGCCCCCATCCCTCGCGCGCGGGAGCAAATGCATACATAAGTCGTGCATGCATATGTAAACGCTATTCGCACCACACATGTGAAATATCGTGCAAACATTAGAGCAAGAGCAGTAGTTCTAGCGCTAGACCTCCTCTGTAACTCTAAATGGGTAACCTTTAAAAAATTTAAAGCGCCACCTATGGAGATTTTTAAGTACCGTGGTTTGTCGCCATTCCATGAGCGTGCACAATTGTAAAGCGTGATATGTTAGGTATTTATTTACTTGACGTAACATCATCTTTCACATTTTACAAAAAAAAAAGAAAAGGGGGTATACCATATATACTCGAGTATAAGCCGACCCGAATATAAGCCAAGGCACCTAATTTTACCACAAAAAAATGGGAAAACTTATTGACTCCACTATAAAGCTAGGGTGAGAAATGCGCAGCTACTGTAAGTGGAAAAGAGGGTCAACAATGCCCATTTTCAGCCTCACTGTGCCCATTTGCAGCCATAGGTCCCCTGAACTTCAAACTTGGTAGTTAAGGGCTCCTAGATGCCCCCTATCTGCAGCCAAAATTTGGGGTCTCTGGACCCAAAGGGTTCCAAAATGACATTGCTGCAGATGGTCACAGTTGACCAACCTTGGGGCCCCGTGTCTCAGGGCCACTTGGTGCTAGGAACTCCAAATTTGGATATATTGTAGCGTTGGTTCCACTGGGTTTGCACACCAAATTTGACCAAGTGGCCCCGAGATATTGGGCCGCAAAGTCGGGTCGGAAATTTTTTTTTTTTTTCTGCAGAAAAGTGCTTGACTCAAGTATAAGCCAAGGGGGGCACTTTCAGCACAAAAAAATTTGCTGAAAAACTCGGCTTATACTCGAGTATATAAGGTATATTGTTTTATGGGTTTTTTAAATTCATTAAAGTGTATTTTATTCCCCAAAAATTTTGTTTGCAAAACTGCTGTGCAAATCTCGTGTGACATATAAAATTGCAACGGTCGCAATTTTTTTTTCCTGCTAAAAAAATGTATAATGTTTGGGGGTTAGAAGTAATTTTCGGGCAAAAAATACTGATTTAAACTTGTAAACAAAAAGTACCAGAAAAAGCCTTGTCTTAAAGTGGTTAAATCAGACTAGCGAGCTTTTTCTCACAAGGGACAGCACTATGGGAATGAAAAGTTCAGTAGCCTATATCAACCAGTTTAGTTTTACTGTAGCAATATCAGTCAAGAAATACCTTCTAATTGGTTTTGCTTTTTGTAACCCTTGTTATATGATATTGACAAAATTTGAAATGGTACAGTATATATATATATATATATATATATATATATATATATATATATATATATATATATATATATATACATGACCGAGAACTGCATTGCTTATTGCAGCCAATCATAATTGTTGTTTCAATTTTATAATGCGGGTGAGAAAAATAGAAGGAGCACTCTGATTGCAGCACTCCTGCTTTGGACATTTGTAATCAGGTGTCTTCATATATGTCCTTAATGTGACCTCATTTAATTGTGTGTCTTTGTTTAGCTCCCCTGTCCCCTGTCCCCTCCAGCTTGCTAAGTCACTTCAGTCAAGAATGTAACAGAATGCACCATGCAGTTTTAGGTTAACACTGATCACCTCGCTGCCTCTAATTGTGAATACATTTAAGCTGTCAGGTGTCTGCTCACTTCTCACAGACTCTTAAAAGGCTATCGGTGAAATCAAATACCAGAGTGACTTGAAAATGTAAAATATTCTGAGTAATACTTGCTTGATTGACACATCTATGTAAGAAAATATTCATTTACTGCGCTTAATGGAGAAAAGAACATGATTCAGAGATTAGGAACACATATTTTACAAATTTGTAGTGTTAAAAATTCTAGATATGTCTACATACAATGGCATGAAAGCAACACTTAATCATTTTAATACATGCTAGTGTTAAATAATTTTACTTTAACGTAAAACTTGTCCAAAGCTTCATACAATTTTTTTGGAACATTTATCATTATTGATTGATGAGCTTTCATAAAGTATGTATCTTTGCTTACATGTTCCTCACTCTGAGCATACCTTATGCAGGAACATCATGGAGAGCTAAGATTTTTATATTCTGTAATCAGACCTCAGCTATTTTTTTCTAAAGTGACCCCATGTAGGTAGGGCTGGTGCAAGGATTTTTGACACCCTAGGCCAGTAATGGCGAACCTTGGCATCCCAGATGTTCTGGAACTACATTTCCCATGATGCTCAGCTACACTGCAGAGTGCATGAGCATCATGGGACATGTTGTTCCAAAATATCTGGGGTGCCAAGGTTTGCCATCACTGCCCTAGGCGAAACCTCACTTTGCCCCCCCCCCCGGCTCCGCCCCTGATTTCTGATTTGTGATTATTCAGTGCAGTTTTCTGTCATCACTGACACATCCAGATCTATGACAGCCATCACTACACAGATGTGGCAGGTACACTTAGGCTTGATTCATGCTATAAATTACATGTAATTCACATGAGATTCAGTGTGGTGTGATTTGAGCCCATTTATTTTGAATGGGCTCAAGTTGTGCCACACTGCACAAAAGTTGTACAGCACCTATTTTGGAACCGCACTGCAACCAGATAGCATGGTCCATTTGTACCATGTGATCCAGTGCAGGCAAATGCACTGCCTTTGCAACCAGCATCTCATTACCATTGCACTGACACCCACTGCAGATTGCAAAGGCAATGCAATTTGAATGCGTTGCGGGAAATGCACATGGATGGTGGGTTTCCTGGACCATGTTCTAGTGTGAACTGGGACTAAGAGTCTGGTGTGTGAGGGCCAGGTCTGTCTATGCCAGCAATCACCAGGTAGGATGGACAGTTCAGATCCCTGTATCCCTCATCTCCCTGATCCTGAATGGCCCCCTCTCTGTATGTGCAGATCCCCGGCCACCCCTTGTGTCAAGCTTCCTGGCTCAGACTTCTTACACGTTTGCCTTCTGGTGACGTGTTTGTCAGCTACCTTCTTCTGACTGGGCTGCAGCACCAGGCGGGACATAGTGCCTGTTCTCCAGGCTCCACTACAGGTGCTGGCGCCCTCACCGGGAGGAGAAGGGAGTGGAGGAGAAACAGCAGAGATCTCAGTTTGCCTTGGAAGGAGAAGGGAGAAGGTCCAAAGTGGTTAGTTGTTACTAGGCATAATATAGGAATAGAGTGGCATATGAGGAATGGGGTGTGTGAACCAGTAGGAGTGTATTTTTTATTTTATTTTAATTTTTATAGTCCTATATTCAGTGTCCACAATTAAATTCAATAAATCTTCAGTGAAAAAAAAATGGGTGTAACATTTTCATTTACTATCCGAGGGTCTGGCTGCACTGAAAATGGGCAGATTGTAGGTGGTGCTGGATTAGAGGGAAGCCCTACAAGATTTCAAAGCACTTCTGGGACCCTAGTATGGGCCCTAATTCTTTGTGACTGATGTGAAACACTTGGCCTATCATCTGGGTGTACTGCACTGATGGTGCTCGCCACTTCACCAGGATGTATAGCGCTGCTGGTGGTTGCTTGCTGCTGTTCAGATCACCTGATTCTTTTTGTTGGGACCTCTTCCTCCTGAATCTGTTACTGAACTGCTGCCCTCCACGGGTTCATTTTCAGAATCTTAGTCTGACAGTGAGATTCCACTATCATCTGTGATGCTCAGAATCTGGAATGCCTTCTTGCTGGTGTACAATTGTTTGGCATTTCAATGTTGATGCTGCACTTTTGACACTATGACAAATGTTGATGCTGCACTGCTGACACTGTAATAGATGTTGGTGCTGCACTGCTGACACTATGACAGATGTTGGTGCTGCACTGCTGACACTATGACAGATGTTGGTGCTGCACTGCTGACACTATGACAGATGTTGGTGTTGCACTGCTGACACTATGACAGATGTTGGTGTTGCACTGCTGACACTATGACAGATGTTGGTGTTGCACTGCTGACACTATGACAGATGTTGGTGTTGCACTGCTGACACTATGACAGATGTTGGTGTTGCACTGCTGACACTATGACAGATGTTGGTGATGCACTGGTGCTCTGTGGGTGGATGTGGTGTGTGTCCAACTCACAGTTCCCTGACAGGCTGCTGTTTACATTTTGTGATGGCTGTGATGGGCACAGTCATCGCATGGTACAGGGGCCAATCACAGCGGCTCTTTAGCAATCAGTGATGCACTATCCAAAAAGCTAGGGGCACAGCCATCACAGATTGCGCCACGCACAACCGCGGAAATTGGGTGGACGTACAGGTACATTATCCCAGAACGACGCTTCTCCTGCCCAGCCATATATACAGTATTCAGTGGTTGGATGGGAAGCAGTTAAACGCGAGATCTGCTCTTTTAAATACATATGTTTTGTGGATGATATACCTTATCAGACCCTGCAGAGAGTGCTATTAAGATGGGAAAGGGGTGAGGAGGGGTTGCTACGAAGTTGTTTTGTGAATTTTGGTTGAATTTATTTTGTTTTTGTGCTCTTTATAAATTCTTTGTTGTAATGCGAAGTAAAAAGGGAAACGGTCGCATCAAATATATATTTTCTGTAAACCTTGAAAGAGTTACTTAAAGTGGTAATAAACTCTGTTATACCACTTATATCTACAGGTAAGCCTATAATGAGGCTTACCTGTAGGTACTGTGAATATCTCCTATATGGTGCAAGATTTATGTGCTAGTATGCAATGTATACTAGCTCATTATAAACATTGCCTAGTAGGGACTTTTTTTTTTTTTAAACCAACTGTGGTTTACTACCACTTTAAAAAGTGTGCCCCAGATATCTTAAAATAAGCCTCAATAATTTCTAGTGGGCTTTTGAAGTCTGGATAAAACTTTTCTGAAGACATGGAAGCCTCTCTGTCAATCATAGCCCAATACTATGTTTCTGTGGATTGGGATTGCCTATCGGTTTCACAGCACATAAATGTACACAATCTGTCGGACTGTACCTCTCTGTTACTTGACAAGGTGAGCAGGTACATGGGCTGCTAGCTTTCCCACGTTCTCTTGTAACTTTATCCAAATGTTCCCAAAGAAAAATACCATCCAGTTCCATAATAAAAGTTTATTTGTATGGGATACAGGCTATTAAGGCCCCTGGGGCAAACTAGGTGACCCCAAGCTCATTATGAATTCGGCATGCAAGCCAAAAACAGCATTGTACCAAAGCCACATCACTCCTCGATCTGCTAGTATATTTAAAGAAGCTTAGGTTTATCTGGCCATTACTGGTGGTGAACATAAAATATGCATGTTTATATTGGTGTTATTAGTAATATTTGGAATGCAGAGTAAATGTTGCAGCTGTTATGTTTGCGAGCCATAAAAGTTATACAGTGTGCAGAAATAACAAGTTCATGAAGTTTAAAGGGCCACTAAACCTAGAGCACCAGTTAGCTTATATAAAGGAACTCTTGATACGGCTCACAGAAAGCTGCCTAAATTCAAGAGGCATTTTCAACACTGATCTCTATTGTAAACGTATTATTGTGGAGAGCAATATTTTGCTGCAGGATAGTGCTTGCCATAAAGTATGGGCTGTACTTGTCTGCATAGTAAATGTTAAGATGAAGTTGAAGTGATCAGCTTAATATACAACTAAATTATACTGTATCTGTGAACTGCTTTTTTATTAGGATTTTTTTTTATTCTGTTCAGTAATCCTTGTGATTCAGGCATCACTGTTAGGCAACATTAACAGTTCATTGACCTCGCATTTCTCAGCTGAAGTTAAGTACTACAGCTTGGTTACTAATCCACTCCTAGCCAGGTGATTGAACACTGGAGTGCGTTCATTAAACTGTATTACTACTCTGGTTTACTTTCTGTTCTTGTCAACCGGCCTGTTAGGCAGCACTGTGCGGTCTAAATTGAGTGTGGTTCGCTTGGAGTAAATGTCATCCTATTTAAAGGTACAACAACTTATAAGGCCAGAAGCTGCATTCTTGTCTTTTTTTTTGCCTGGTGGGTCAATGAAATTAACCAAATATACTGAGGTGAGAATTAAGAACCTCCATGTACTAGATATTAACCACTTAAGCCCCGGACCAATTTGCAGCCAAAGGACCAGGCCCTTTTTGCGATTCGGCACTGCGTCGCTTTAACTGACAATTGCGCGGTCGTGCGACGTGGCTCCCAAACAAAATTGGCGTCCTTTTTTTTTTCCCACAAATAGAGCTTTCTTTTGGTGGTATTTGATCGCCCCTGCGTTTTTTTATTTTTTGCGCTATAAACAAAAATAGAGCGACAATTTTGAAAAACATGCAATATTTTTTACTTTTTGCTATAATAAATATCCCCCAAAAAAATATAAAAAAAACTTTTTTTTCCTCAGTTTAGGCCGATACGTGTTCTTCTACATATTTTTGGTAAAAAAACAAAACGCAATTAGCGATTATTGATTGGTTTGCGCAAAAGTTATAGCGTTTACAAAATAGGGGATAGTTTTATAGCATTTTTATTAATATTTTTTTTTTTACTAGTAATGGCGGCGATCAGCAATTTTTATTGTGACTGCGACATTATGGCGGACACATCGGACATTTTTGACACATTTTTGGGACCATTGTCATTTATACAGAAATCAGTGCTATTTAAATTCACTGATTCCTATGTAAATGACACTGGCAGTGAAGGAGTTAACCACTAGGGGGCGGGGAGGGGTCAAGTCTGTGTGTGTGTTTGTTTGTTTTTTTTTAACAGTAGGGGGGCGTGGCTTTACGTCTGAAGTCACTGATCGGCTTTCCCGATGACAGGGAACAGCCGATCAGTGACAGGCAGTGTAGGAAGCACGGGGAGAGGTTTGTTTACACAGACCTCTCCCCGTTCTTCAGCTCTGTGACCCGATTGCGGGACACCAGCGGCGATCGGGTACGCTGGTCCCGTGGTCACGGAGCGCGACCCACGGCTGGGCTCTTAAAGGACCACGTACAGGTACTTGGTTGTGCCCAGCCGTGCCATTCTGCCGACGTATATCGGCGTGAGGTGGTCCTTAAGTGGTTAAAGGGATTTTTTTTCTATAAAAATAACCAACATGCCTATGCTTACCTGCTCTATGCAATCGTTTTGCACAGAGCATCTTCGATCCTCCTCTTCTTTGGTGTTTGTCCAGCACTCCAGGCTCTTCTTTTTCATCGGGTACCCCCATGGAAAGCTGCTTTTCATGGGGGCACCCATGCAGGCTTGTTCCTGAGTCCCGCTGCTGCATCCATTGAAACAGACACCAGGACTCGACCCTGACCCCGCTCCCGTGTCACTGTATTTGATTGACAGCAGCAGAAGCCTATGGCTCCTGCTGCTATCAATCTGTTCATTGAGGAAAGAGACAATGGCTAGAGCCGCTGTGCTCATGCACATCCCTGGATCGGATCGGGGTCAAGTAAGGAAAAGGAGGGGGGGGCTGGAGGGTTGGAGCTGTAGCATAGAAGGTTTTCCACCTTAATGCATTAAGGTGAAAAACCTTGGGGCTTTATAACCACTTTAAAGTTATGATCAGGAACACAGCCCTGGAACCTACACCTTAAAAAATATAGCAATGGCAGCTACTGTGTTTATTTCTTCATGGGTTTTAAAGCTTTCCCTCTACCTCAGCCATTAGTACAGGTTTTCTCAACCAGTGTTTCCTGCAACCGTGGGGCTCCTTCAGATATTGTTAAGGGTTCATTGAGTGAAGCGCAATTTCTTCCTCTTAGATAAGTAACCACCACCACCACCACCAATGATCTTTTTCAGCTATCTGTAATTCCATCTACTGATCCTAAATGTAAGGAACACTCTTCTAATTGACCATCAAACTAATATAGCGTAAGCTGTAGATATAGTAATTATTGGCAGTAGTTCCCTGAGACTAAAAATGTATTTCAAGGATTCCTCCAGGTTAAAAAGGTTGAGGAAGGCAGCAATGTTGTATGTGATAATATTGGTCCATTGGGCTTAGCACAATTGTAGCCATGCACATAGATGTATAGATGCTGTAGTTTATTTCAGAATCTCAGCCCATGGGTGAATATAAAAAAGCTATTATTTTTATGCTGTAATTCTGTAGTACATTTGTGTGCGGGTTTATGAAACCTACAAACACAATATCTGATATTCATGAATTTTAGAGGCTACTTCGCCTCTTCATATTGTAATGCTTGAGTATGCAATTTTAGCGTAAGTTATTACTTGACTGTTGCCCACTGTGCATGTTTAAGTAAATATAATTTATTATTTAAAAGCCATGTAAGCAGATCATATAGGCAGCATGCTGGTATAATCTACCACCAACTGTGGGCAAAGGCAAGCTGTGGAGCCATACAACTGCTTTAACATAATTGGCGTGGTTGCAACTCTGATTGCTGACTTAGGGTGAAAATCTACTGCTTTTATTAAAGTATTTTTTTTTGTTATGCTGTAGGCAGTGTTTTCCATATGAACTCGAAGTCATTATAAGGGAATGTATGGCATTGCAGAATATAAACTTCTATTCTGTATTGCCACAATTTCAGTGATAGATTTTGTTCTCTGAAAAGTTTACATTGCAGTTTTGATACAAGTAGAGGAGATGGTGAAATGTGTGTTTTTTTATATTTTGATACAAATTGGTAAAGATCTAAGGTTTTTATTTTAGGAAAAAACAGTCACGATCGAGCCTATGCAAGCACTGGAACATTCTGATTTCTATAAAAGCTTACATATCAAATAGTTATAGTTGCTTCCATATATAGCTGTACTTTGCTTGTGTTTGAATTCCCCTCTCTGATTTGTTTTAAGTTATGGATAGAATGAGAAAGGAAAAGAAACCCTTTTTTGTTTTTGTTGCTATAAAAAAAGATTTATTTGGATTTTGGGTAGAGGATAAAAACATTCATATTCTTGTGTAAGCCCACCTGCAACGCATTATCTTTTTAAAAGGTTGTCCTGCCAGTAATCATTAAGTACTAAGAGGTTTTTAACAAAAAAAGAAAAAAAATTCTAAATATACGAAAAAATATATAAATGCAAGAGGTTTTTATTCAGTAAAGAAAAAAAAAATCCAAATATACTAAATGTATAAATGCAAAGAGGTTTTTATTAATAAAGAAAGAAAAATCAAAATATACAAAAAAAATTATAAAATATATAAATGCATATATTGTAAATTTTTATGATCTCATCTTTCAGATGATTTAGAAATTTGAATAAATATGTTTGTTTTTATATATTCTAGATTTAGATTTTCTTGGTTGCCAATAAAAGTCCCTATAAGGGGATACTTACTTGGTATAGTAATCAGAAAGTGGAATAAGCCCTTGGACACTGGTGAAATCTACCAGGCACGGATCTCCCCATTCTGATTTCCCACCGTCTAGCTGTGTGCAATACAGAATCACAGCCCCAAACTTGTAGCACTTACCTATTTTCAAGGTGCCTAGATCCTTCTTGGAAATCCCATTCTGTGCAGCAGCAAAAAGTTTCAGCGGCTTAAAGCACTCGATAACCTTTACTTTGGTACTACAGATAGATGATCAGCGTGTTACCGAAAAGAGAAACATGTAATGCGTGAATTCTCTTTAAATACTTAGGCTGGGTTTAGTAAACTATGCAAGGTAACCTGTGTCTTTTATTCTCAAAGTCCAATAAATTAAATTTTCAAAAGGAAAAAAAACTTAAGTCAAAAACATACACAGAAATTTCCATTGTATTATATCCTCCCACCATTCACGCAATTATTAATTTTTATTTTATTTTTTATAGGAACCTTTCACTACATTTTTTCTTAACGCCAACGAAGCCAAGTTTGACCATCCAGATCGAACATTCTCTGCTGTGGCAAGATCGTGGAGAAACTGCCAAAGAGACACATCTGATGTAAAGGTAAAGCATTGTGTATCGATATATCCGCGCATCGCCCTATAAACTGTTATAGTGGCACCAAGTAAGATAGGGCCAGTTACCAGAACACTATGTAGATCTACTTCAGTAACACAGAAAAAAACATACAATTAAAGTACAGACTATTGTTTTTTTTTTTTTTTAAACAAGAAAACAGACTATTAGTTTACTTAAGTATGTATAAATTACTGGAGAATTTACTTAAAATGTTTAAATTACTTGTGAATAATGTTCCAGATCTTCAGCCCACTCCTGGTCTGGAAGGTCAAAGGCTTTAACAGGCAAACTCTCCTCTGATAAAAGGATGTACCTTATATCCTATTTTGATCACTTGTCATGCCAATGTTGGCCTAGAGATTTAGTTTTATTGCATTTAACATTCAATTATGTTACATTTCGAAAAAGTTGCATAGAACTGTGCTTCAGAATGATACAGTCATGGAGGGTGAGAGACATTGGTGAAAGTGACTTGTTTGGAGTCTCTTTTCTCGTAATGCACTATAGATGTGCTGGAATGTCATTAGTTAAAGCCCTGTTGTAGTCGGCTACTAAAAGACAAATAAAACCATATTGTACAGCCCTCTACTTGGTTCCCATATTCCCAAAACCATAAAAGCCTCTCACACCATCCGAGACCAGGTAATGGATCGGGCCTATGGGAGGGTCCTAAAAATATCCTCTACAAAAAAACAATCATAGGAGAAAATAATTAAAGGGTCATGTCAGTGGCTGTGCACATTGTTGCTTCAAGCAGTTTAAAAGAAAGTGGCCCCAGAGGAGCCTCAGCACAAGTTTTATGGGTTTTCCAATGCAGACAGTTGCTGTGCAATTTTAACAAAGTGGCTTGGATTATCTTTAAAGGCCTTTGTAAACATTGTCAAAGTATTATTTCTGAAACTGCTTTTTTGTAAAATGGGGACATATCAGATTTGCATTGAAATCAATTGGGGAGCAAAACTGAATGGAACTGAAGTCCCAGAGTAAAAAGAAAAAATGCTAGAGGTTTTTCGCCAAATAGATATTTAAAACCTCTTTTGCCAAAGAAATAATTGCCCTACACTCCTGGCAGTTTTGCTCATAGGGAATAGAATCAGAGGAAGGGACAATGTAATTTACAAGAATTAAATCATAAGTGGCCATCCCTTGGTTGAAGAGGAGCATTGTGGAAACTGGAATGAGCAGCAGGGGAGATGTTGGATGAAACAGAGATTGGGGTGCCAACCTGTCACCACTGGAAAAAGGCACACTAGGAGGAAAATATACCATAATGTGCAAGTAGGCAGTATATCCCACACAACCATCTATTTCAGCTTTGTGGTGGTTTATGTGGTAGTATTTGTGGGTGCAGTGGTCTTCCTTTCAGCTATCCTGAACTTTACCAAAAACTGCTTCTCTTCAGCTGTAAATTGTTTTTAAAGTTGAGAAAAATAGAAACCCCCAACCTTAACTTTTCATACAAATGGACAACAATAGTGAGAAAAATATATAAAATAACATTACTACTTTTGGGGGGGGGGGGGGGTAGTTCAATCATCTTAACCACTTTAAATTCGCAATTTTGTAATCTTACAGGCACATATTAAAATCTGCATTTTATTTGCTAGAAAATTACTTGAAACCCCCCAGCAATTATATATTTTTTGAAAGCAGGGACGTTGTAAATTTATGTTGCACACTATTTGTGCAAACGGATTATCAAATACCTGGTTTGAGTAAAAAAAAATACACTAAATTAATTTTTATTTTTTGGTAAAACACTTAAAATATGGAGTTGCTTCGAGTAAATAGATACCAAACATGTCAAACCTTAAAATCGCCCAGGAAATGGCAAAAAAACTGTGGCTGCAGCCATAAGCTTCTTTTAATCACTTGAATCCCAAGCCGTTTATTTAAGTGTAATCTATTGATGGCAAGTGATTAAAGAAAAGGATTTCTTTCTAGGTGCACATTGAGTAAGAATTACAGTGGCAATTATCATTAATATGACTTTAATTAAAAATAGCTTATATTCACCATGTTAGTATTGACTTTACTTTAAAAGTAAAGTCATGTGATTTTAGTTTTTCAAACAAATTTCTACTAAACAGTCTGCATGGTGTAATTTGAGGCTAGTTTTGAGGAATATCTAGCAAAATCACTCAGCTCATCCCTATTGTTTATATTATATTATGCTTTACATGTTTATCTGCCAATGGACTGTATAGTCTTATCAACCAGGAACCTGAAAAGCAATTTGTGACTGTTTATTTGTATGGCAGAGTCTTATAATTCTACTAAATGTTTTCTACAGACTTTCTAAAATGTGCAAATGAAGTAAAGCATAAACCCCCCAACATCTTGTATATGGCCCTGACCAGCAAAAACCTCATGATACATAAGACTTAAGATTAATACTTTTTAAATAACCCTATCATACTTGTGTGTAATAGTTGTCAATGTGCCACTGTAATTATCCTCTGTATTTTGCCTGGCACATTGTAAATATGTTACCATATTGCGGTCAGTAATTAATGCGTCCGTTTATTTAACCCTATAAAGTGATTGCCCAGGAAGTTGTTCTAAAATTGAACATCTGTGTGGGGAATAATTTTGAAAGCAGACTAACAATCCTGCAAGAATTATTGTAGCTGTTTAAAACAATTGATGTTTGTTTGATCTTGAGTACTGAAGGTTTTCTGCTCCTATTAAAATTTCTGCTTTAATTTAGATCAAATGTTTGTGCCACAGAGGTAAGAGGAGAAATACAATAAATTCTGCCTTCCCGCTGTTAACTCAATATTTGGTCTACTCCATAAAACACAGCAGGAATTGGATTTGACCTTAAAGTGTCATATTGTAACGGCTTACCCGACACCGAGCTTGCATGGCCTGGGGCAATTAATAAAGCATTAATGACAAGATCCATTTAAAATGTGGGCTTTTTCTCTTCAGCCGTGGCTTTTTGCTTCACTTGCCCGGGGATATTATGCAACAACGCACATTAGATTAATCCAGCCAACACAAAGCATTGTGAACTTGATAGAGCATCTTAGTTATAGCCTCTTTTATGCACTGTGCATGCTTACTGTTTCATCATGACCATAAAAGTACACAGTCTGTTGTCATATAAGTGTATGTTTTAAAGTTTGCAGCCTAAAATCTTAAGGAGATTCTCTACACAGATATTTTAATTTATTAATAGGATGCTTTGGGGGTGATCATTAGAAATTGTAATGTCAACTCCATTTTGTGCACACTGTGACCCATGGCCAGGAGGCGTTGAGGCTGAAGCCGTACCTTTACCTCCCTATGTAGTGGCTGATTCCGGTCTGTGCATTTCCACTTTCTGTCTTCCATTTTGTACACTCTGCATGATAATTCAGGGGCTATTTCACTAATCATATCTAATGTCAAGCTGGCTGTTGGCCTGTAACAACCAGTTATAACAAAAGGCCAGGAAATTTTCAGAGCCCTGCGCCAATGGTCAGCTGAACATGTTCAATGAGATTCAGGTCTGTTGTAGCAAGTTTTGTATTCCCTTGTACCATGATTGGAGTTTTACTGGTTAGTTTTCTTGTATGGCACTTAATAATTTGGTTGCTCCCAGTGCTTCCTTGGCTGAAGTAGCAGTACTGTAAAGCTTAGTATCTTCATTTTTCTCCAGAGGTGTTCTTATCTATTGCTGATATCATTAAGGAGACGAGGCATCACGCTGTGGTTAAGTTATTGTTTGTAAGGCATCACAGTCTTAAATGACTGGACTGACTTATTGAAAACCCATTCATGATGACAGCTGCTGAGAAAGCAAATGTGCTCCCCTTGGGGGATAGCTGTAATATTTTAGTGATGATTCCCTCATGTTAGTAAGAAGCAAAAGTTCTACATAGAGTGCCTTCAACCTATTTTGATGTTCTACTCTCTAACTTTGTGACTAGAGTGAATTTTGCCAGGAGGCTTTAGCTTTTTGTTTAATGGTAATTTTTCACCTGTTCCTATAGGACTTTTAGTATTGACCCTAAATGGCTCAGTGCGGGCCAGCAGTTTTGTGGATTTGCCACCTATTTTCCATGACCTCCATGAGAAGAACATGAAACTAAAACACTTGGTTAGATATTCTTGTATATCTATCCCAATGTGAATGAAGCCAAAAGATTCTTGTGCACTGTGTATATGTCTCTCATTTTCGGTTCTTTGAATTGCCCACAGCAAAGATCCTGCTTGGTCACAAACCCACCTTCTACTGACAAAGCTGCCCATTCACATGGACAGGAATGCATAACGGTTGCAATCATACCAACACTTGGTTAGATATTCTTGTATATCTATCCCAATGTGAATGAAGCCAAAAGATTCTTGTGCACTGTGTATATGTCTCTCATTTTCGGTTCTTTGAATTGCCCACAGCAAAGATCCTGCTTGGTCACAAACCCACCTTCTACTGACAAAGCTGCCCATTCACATGGACAGGAATGCATAACGGTTGCAATCATACCAATAAAGCAGAGCTTAGATATATACCGGTAATCAGAAAATGTGGTTGCTGCACATACATACAATTAGAAACTTTTTTAAAAAAAGGTGCAGTGTTTCTAATATGATCATTAAAGGATCTCTAAGCCCAAAACAACAAAAATGTGTAATATATTGCAGATTACTGGTCTTTTGATGTGGTGTCTGTATTTGTTTTAATTTTTTTAAGTACATTTTCTGCAAGTACAGAAATCTCCTGTCAGAATTCCATTACATTTCTAACTTCCTGTGAAAATAACTGGCATCTCCACCAATCAGCGGTCTGAACTGCAATCCCCACCGTCCCCTATGTAACGGTTATCAGAAATTGTGTCAGGGTTTGTAGGCCAACTCCAGAGAGCAGCCTAGAGGGACATAGCGGATGCACCATAGATACAGTACAGTTGAGCGAATTACCAGGTGAAGATAAAGGTAAAAAAGGAGACTAATGCAGTCAACACATCTCTGGTAAGCTGCATTTTATTGTATTTTTTGTTTTAAATTTAGATCTGCTTTAATTCTCCTATAAAATGGGCTTTAGTAAAATGGTCTTTTCTTGGTAGTAAAAAGAATATTAGGAAGAAATAATGGCTCAAAATGACGTATCAGGAAGCAAGTCACCCGGAAACAACCTTAGCTCGCTCTGCAGTCTGATGACTTTCCTATTTCTGTCTGCCCCTTTCCAACCTTCCCTATGACAGTTGACATCTAAAGAACCTACTGTTGAACGCTAATCTGACCCTAAAGCCTCTCAAAATTGTTTTATGACTTTCTGGGTATAATTTGTTGTTGTGTGAAAGGGTTGTTGTGACAAGACGTCGTTACAGTGACATAGTGTAAATTAATACAGTTAATGGAGATGATGTGGACTGACTTGCTGACCCGTAGTGAGGCTCATTCCAACTTAATAGATGCCCAGGGATCACCTTTAGCTGAGAAGAAATATGGAAGCCATAAAACTCTCCGTGATAGTGATAGGAGAGTGAAAAACACCTCCTTCAGGCTTTCATTTCATAGAGTAGCCATAAAAACAGTAAGCTTTTCTAGCGGAATGTATTAAAATGAAATGTCAGTTTTGATTCAGGAGGTATACAGTTTTGATAGCGTTAATAGTCGCCTTTTATCACGCCGAGACATTCCTGAAAATCTCTTTAATTTTTCAACAGCTCAGGCCTGTCACAAGCCTGTAAATTACAAATGTGTTTTGAGATTTTCTCCAATGCAGTATAGTTTGCCAGAAAATTTATTTTCAGGTTTTAATAAAGCAGTGAAAAATTTGGATCATATTTACAAATCAGCTATTCAATGTTTTATTTCCAAATATGAAGGCTCAGTGTCTCAGATACGAAGCCTATGTGTTTTAGCATAACTTTCATATGACGTATTTAAAAGGTGGATTTTTGCTGTCTTTGCTGATATTGCGTAAAGGTATTAATAGGGACCTCCTTTCCCCAGGGCTTTTTTTGAAAGTTTCACAAAAAAATTTAAAATATTAATTAAAATCTCCTAAAGTATTTGAGGCTAAACTCCAGGGAAAATGTACTTTTGCAGTGGGTTCCCCTCCCTAATGCAAGGGTTAACTACATATTTGGCCTAGTTGATCCTCGCTGACACGGGCTTCCTACTCTATCCCACATTCATTGTGTTGCATGAGTAAGCGAGGAAGTATGTTTGGACAGTCCCGTGTATTAATCACAACTCCAAGGGGCCTGGGTAAAATGACATCCGGCCTTTATTTTTTTTAGAAGGCCCTATTGATTTCTGATTTCCAGTTTTATTTTTATTTTTGAAAAGCCAGTGGCGTGTCAAACAGACCCAAAAACTCCACCTGGTCCCAAAAAAAGTGCACACACATTAAGAGTGAAACACAAAACATGCAATGGGTTTACTATGGTCCTCCCAGGAAGGACCTTACCCTGATGCCCCGGGGCGTTAGGCTCCAAACGGGGACTGAGGTACTCACTATGGCCCGGCAGGTGCGAAAAAAGTGTGTAAGTGTAGTGACCATAGTGCCAACAAAACTCACAGTGCCCCTCAACACAGTGAGAATTATGGCACCCCTGGACTGCCACTCCAGGAGCACATACACCACAGGCTTTTCTCCAACCCTGGCCCACAGCCAGGCCGGTGCAGCTCTATCCCAACCAGGAAGGCCTGGAGCTCTGAAAGCTTAGGGAGAGCCTCCTAACCCTAAGGCTCCACCATTGCTCCCGCCTAATTACATTCAGGAAATACTAACCGGTGGGAAGGGGGGAGCAAGTGGTCTTTCCCGATAAACTGACAGTAACAGGAACTATACCAATCTAGGCCAGAAGGCCAGGGACCCATCCCTTCGGCCAGACCCAGTGGTTCTCTGTCCATATCAGGAGGCAACCCTTCTGGCTTTCTCTAAAGGAGGCCTAATAACGTCCCTCTGTTCGTCGAGCAGTACAGTTTCAGTCCTCCCTGATACAAACTGTCCAGGTTAACATTACGCCAAGTGGATTTGCATAGCCCCCGCCACCCCTAATCCACCACCGTGGATCAGGGACGGTTAGCACAGCGCCACCACTTGGCAACTGATAAGAACAGATACTATCTTAGCCAAAAGGATTTCTGATTTCCAGTTCACCACTCACATCAGTACTGATGCTTTATAATATAATCGGAGATCTACAGGCCTAGCCCATCTGTGGTTTTAGCCATTCTCAAAATGGAGAAGGCAATTCCGACTTTCTGATTTCCCAATACAAAGGTCTGAAAAAACATGCGTACCAGGCAGAAAAACTGATCTGGCAGCTCAGCGGGAAGTATTTTGGAGGTAAAAAAGTATTCTAGGGAGGACATTCATTTACAATGTTTGCGCCCCTTTTCCATTCCCACATGTCCCTTTGCACCACCTGTAAGAGCATTGGGAAATTATGTCTCTAAAAAGCATTAGTGAATTGAATGCCAAAATAGATGATAAAGTGCTGCCAAGAGAAAGAGAAGGCAGAGGGTATTTGAGTTACATCACTGTGTTATAGAGTAATAAGTAGAGTTTCTGATTTACTCAGATTAATCTTAAAATTAGAGAGTTCCTGAAATCTAAAGAGTCCAGCCATAATATTTGGCAGGGAGATCTGGGCCTGGTTATGGAAAACAGAATATCCTCTGCAAAAGCTGTGGTTTATGATGCATTAAGCCTATCTAGACCTCTGTGATGTTTGGGTTGTTTCTGATTTTGCACAATAATGCTTCCAATAAAAGCACAAAAATCATGAGGGAAAGAAGGCATCCTTGTCCTATGCTGTTTTTATTCAGCAATGGGAATAAAATTGTTGTTAACGTTAAACATTGCTGCGGGACAACTTTATAGTGCCCCAGCTAACTAAAGCATTTTCTTACCCAGGCCTAATTGTTGTAGAACCTCATGCTTAAAAAACAATCCTATGCTATCATTGCTTTTTTAGCATCTGTTGAAAGAATAGGCATGGGGGTTTGTTAGCTTTCAACCAAAGGATGATGGAGAGTGTCCTCTGATATATTCCAGGTTTCTCTCTGAGGTATAAAGCCCACTTGCTCCCAATCAGGGATGAGCTCAGGCGTGTTTGGGTCCTAGTGCAAACCCACCTGAACTTTCCCACCATGAAGTTGTCACTGTGCACTGGCAATCGTAAGGGGCCAAGCATATAAAAGGTGTGTATTCTTGTAGCTGTGGAATGGGGTAATGCCCTGGCCACGTATGATTGGCAGTGTGCAGTTAAAGCTTCCCAGATAGCTCAGACAGGTTCAGACTAAGATCCAAACACACGTTCGCTCATCCCTAGCCCTAGTGGACCTTTGTCAGGTAGGATTTCAACCTGTATGCAAGGATTTTGGCCAGGATTTTCATATCCACTTTCAAAAGGGATATGGGCCTGTTATTTTGCCATTGTATGGTTTATATATTAATGTTTATTTTCAGCCATGTGACTATAGTAAGCTCTCATTGCCCTCTCTACCAAAAATAATAGTCATTAGGGCAAGAAATCATTATAGCTTAGCAAATTGAGCAGATCAAAGGCTTGTATGGTAACCCTAGCAGCCTCTGAAGAATATTTTTGTTTTTAAGAAATGCTGCTATTTAATCCTGATTAATTAAGACTAATTAAGAAAATTTTTTTGGTAATGTCGCATTACAAGAAAAAAAATAAAAAAACACATAAAAATGTATTGGTTTATACTGTAATAACTTTGCCTTTATTTGTACAAATGGCAAAGCTGCCACAGACTTGTTTGTTCCCTAAAAAAATAAAAATAAAAAACATGTATATATTAACAAATTATATATAATCTGCAATATCTTACATGAAAAAGTAAGTCCATAGCTGAAATGTAAAAATGTCTCTTGCCTATAGAAAATATACAAGTGCACCAGCTCAAGTAGTTAACACTATATCACCAATAACTGTGGTGTCAATGGCCTGGGACCTACATGTCTGGTTCTGTCTGTCACCTAATTCCTTCTACCTGTGACTTTAATTATCCAAATTTTGATATACAAAGGCTTGAGGCCAAGGTGAGAGCTGCCTTTTTTTCAGATCTAATTTCTAACATACGCTCAATTTTTTTTTCACCAAAAAAATCCTTATATATATATTTATTTATTCGTCGTGGTGTTGTGTTTTTGAGTAGCACGATGCTAAGGTTTCAGTGCAGCTTTTAATTGAGCAGAGATTATCTCCAGTTTCTAGTGCAGGAACATTATTTTGGTCATGTTACACTGCAGACTAGATTAATGTTTTTGGGAGTTGTCGTCTGTGAATTTAATACTCCATACTAAGATTACAGAAGCAAAACGTAATTACTCCAGCTGCTGCAGGGAGGTTTTCAGTTAGGGGATGCATAGGCACATAGAAAGTGGAACTATTTTCAACTACTGACCAAAAAAACTTTTTGAAGGATTAGCCAATATTTGGTTTACTGAAATATGGAAACATCCTATATAACCCATATTGCGGTTTAAACTGGCAAAATGAATCCATTGATGTAATTTCATCAAGAACATCTAGGATGGGTGTCTTTACAATAGTCTTATGCTCTGCCAAAACCTTTCATGGCATCGCCATCCTTCTGCTGCATTATCTGCAATGTAATAATTGAAAATCCAATAATAGCATTGTAACCCCCTGGTATTGGTAAGAGTCTTCACATGTGGAACAACAGTGTCAAAAAATCACCACGACTGTTACTAAAATGTATACGATTTCTTAAAAATAATGATAGCTTTTTATAAATGATTTTTTTTTGCCACACAAAATGCTCTTCCTGAAGCACCTACTAAGGCTTTCGCTGTGTTAACTTTTTTTATTCCTTTGAGATTGTTGACCTAAATGCTTTATTTTCTACCTGTAGGAGCTAATTCCAGAGTTCTACTACCTACCGGAGATGTTTGTCAACAGCAATGCTTATAACTTTGGTGTAAGGGATGACAGTAATGTTGTTAATGATGTTGATCTGCCAGCCTGGGCAAAAAATCCTGAAGATTTTGTTCGGATCAACCGAATGGTAAGTGCTTTTTTTATTTTTTTTATTGTCTAGCTGCACTGATATATATTTATTGTCGCCTTTCTTTTTAATGTATTTATTAGTGTATTACTTTAGCTATTTAAAGTGTAAGCGTCTAGTTAATTTTCAAATTCACCTTTAACTACTAAAATCGTAAACTTTAGATTTCACAATTTGATGTTTACTTCCACCATTATAACCTAAAGTGGTGTGGCAGGGGGAGGCCTACCATGGTCTAAAATGGCACTCTAGGCCAGGATTTGCAGAGAACAGGCACACTAATGGTGCAGGTGTGTGCTGGGTTCATAGTAGAGTCAGAATCAGAGTTCTGGGCTCCAACCTCCTGGGAGTCAGTGTTTGTGAAAAGGAGAAGAGAGGTGCATTTCTGCATCATGTTGTCCAAGACAGGACAGACAGAGGCCCGAGCCCGAAAGAAAGACAGAGCAGCAGGGAGATACAGGAAACGAGACAGGTACAGCGTTTGTGCACGAACATTGGGATAGATGTTAGAGTTAGATAGTCTGGAGTGCCAAGGCACGAGGCCTGAGCAGTAGAGATGCAAAGAGAGCCAGGAAGCTGAAAATTGTTCTTTTCTGTGGTGATGGTGGAAACTGCCTGCGTGCAAACCTGTTCGTTTGTGAACTTTCCTTCTGTTTTAAATAAAAGTAGGCAGAAAAAGCCCTAAAAAGCACATCTGAAGGAGACTGGACTTACTGCTATGCACTACCATTGAGTTAAACAACCCCCAACTTGTTCCAATGGTTTTCAAGCCTAAACATTTGTTATCTTAATGCATTTTTTGCATTAGGATAAAAAATGTTCAGGCATCAGTATTCCCCCTCAACTCGAGCCCTCATTTGATCCAGTTCTGTGCCCATCTGCAGCTCTTCTCAACCCATCACTTCCTTGTCTCACAGGCTCTGCTAAGGCAGTGGTTGCCATTTGGCTCCCACTGCTGTCAATCAAAGCCAGTAACAAGGGGGTGGGGTGGAGTCTCGCTGTCTGCGCCTAATGGACACAGACAGCAAGGCTCGGAAATGAGCCTGCACAAGTGCCCCCATAGAAAGCGGCTTTCCTGGGAAAAAAGGGACCTGAGAAAAGGAGGTTCGGGCCACTCTGTGCAATTCCCATGCACAGAGCAGGTAATTATAAACAGTTTGTTGTTTAAAAAAAAAACAAGCATTTACAATCACTTTAAAACGGTTGCCAAGGTTGTCAACACATATAAATCTTACTGTAAACAACATTAAATAGAGAGCATTGCACATGTGACTGCGCTCTTCTAGTTCTTGATAGCAACTTTGGATGGGCACAGACAATGTCAGAATCATTACTTCTAACTACAATTCTTGTCACTCCTTGCTGCAGATGATAAAGCTGTATGCTCAGAGAGCGTTGCACTAAATAGCAGGCCTTTATGTGGCAAGAAGGTTAAGTGTCTGACACTGCCCCTTCAGTAGTGATAACACTGAGCCACTGGGGGAGGAGGCAGCAGCAGTCCAGCAGCTGCAACCAAGAAGAAAAGGTGGCAGGTCTGGGGATATTTCCAAAGTGATATTACAGCAGTCATCCTTAGGCAGGAAGTGGACTATAGACCATTTTAGTAGCAAGGTCAACTGGTATAAAGATTTAGATAAGTAGATGATGGTTAAAATTAGAGATTTCACAGTCACATAGTTGAATTGTTCATTTTGCCTGAACTTGCAATTTAAGATTTCCTGCTATGAATTGTAATATCATCAGCATAGTCCTGAATGGAACCTTTAAATAAAAAAAATAAAAAAATGTCAAGCAGGGCGGTTGTACAGAAGTCGTTCAGTAGATCAACTTCTGTACTATCACATGCATGGCTCAAAATGTGTCCGGTCCCTGCTTAAGGGTGGCTTAGCGTATACCTTAGTAATTCCAGAGAAATGTTATGGTCGCCTTAGTGCTGGAATAATTTGCAAATTAACAAGTAAATTAAAGATTTTGCATTTTTTTTAGTTTGGGTTTTTAGAAAGTAATGTATTTTTTCAGTGATGCCCAGGATAGTATTCATTTTCCTCTGCAATACATTACATTTTTTTTAATTTAGTTAATTTGCTAGTTTTAAACTCATTAGCAGTTTGAAGTTAAATTTCCAGCCTATATCTACATCACAATATATGCCCTTACCTTATATCATCTGAATTCTATGAACAAGGAAGCATGGCCACTCACAATAACACAATTGCATCAGGAGGTGATAGACCACTTTGCATGACCTTGATTGAGGTTAGAGGAACATCTCACCCCCTGAGCCACTGAGAAGACTCGGAAGCCAATTCAAACCACTGTTATCCACAATAATGTTGGTTTTGGCTTATCTTTTAATTTGGTTTTCAAACTAAATCCTTTATCTAAAAAAACATTTATAAATAATTGTAATAACCATTTACAGCAATAAGAAAACACAGAAGTCAGTTAATTCCTTTTTTGTTATTACCCTTACAGTATGTGAAGTCCTTAGGGTAGATAAAAAAAAAAAAAAATCACTTTATACTTTGGGGAAGGTTTTACTGGTCTCCTTCACTCATGGAATCCAGTCTGATTACTGCTGAATTACTCATGAAACATTAATAAAGGCTTGTGTTCAATGCTAACGTGGTTATATTCTGACCTCAGTGATGTCACAGAGGACAGGAGCAGTAAGTAGTCCCTGATAACATTACCTTAATGCTAGCTTCATCAATCATAATCTAGCAGTGGAGAGAAAGCTTTCACAGATGTGCATCTGCAGCCTTACTCAGCCTCTCAATCCCTGCAGACCTGAATTGATGCTGATAGCCAAAAATAGAACGCACACAAAGACAAACTAGCCCAGTTTATTCCAATTATGGGCCAAAATAAAGGGATATCTGTTTATCGTGTTCTAGACTATTTAATGGATAGTAAGCTAGAAGCAATTTTAGCAAAATGTATCACGTGTGACATAATGAGTTATTTGGAAGTGAAACACCAGCTCCTGTCCATGGTATTTTATGCACATTGCTTATAGAGTGAAGGCATCTCCGTAAAACATTATTAATTCATATGAGAATTTACCGTATATACTCGAGTATAGGCCGACCCGAATATAAGCCGAGGCACCTAATTATACCACAAACAACTGGGAAAACTTATTGACTCGAGTATAAGCCTAGGGTGAGAAATGCGCAGCTACTGTAAGTGGAAAAGAGGGTCAACGATGCCCATTTGCAGCCTCACTGTGCCCATGCAGATGGACACAGTTGACCGATTTGGGGCCCTGTATCTCAGGGTCACTTAGTGCTAGGAACCCCATATTTAGATATGTTGTAGTGCCAATTCCACTGGGTTGGAATACAACATTTGGGGTTCCTAGCACCAAGTGTCCCCGAGATATGGGGCCCCAAATTCGGGTCAGAAAATCTCAAACACTTTTCTGCAGCAGAGAATGACATTTTCTGAACCGACTTTGGGGCCCTGTATCTCGGGGCCACTTAGTGCTAGGAACCCCATCTTTGGATATGTTGTAGTGCTAGTTCAACTGGGTTTGAATGCCAAATTTGGGGTTCCTAGCTTAAAGTGTCCCCGAGATATGGGGCCCCAAATTCGGGTCAGAAAATGTCAAGCACTTTTCTGCAGCAGAGAATGACATTTTCCGAACCGACTTTGGGGCCCCGTATCTCGGGGCCACTTAGTGCTAGGAACCCCATATTTGGATATGTTATAGTGCTAGGTCCACTGGGTTGGCACACCAAATTTGGGACTCCTAGACCCAAGTGGCCCCCAGATACGGGGCCCCAAAGTCGGGTCAGAAATTTTTTTTTTTGCTGCAGAAAAGTGCTTGACTCGAGTATAAGCCGAGGGGGGCACTTTCAGCACAAAAAAATGTGCTGAAAAACTCGGCTTATACTCGAGTATATACGGTAGTCTAGTTAGTTTTATGTCATGGAGAAAAAAAACTTTTTCATAAAGGGAAAAAACATAGCTAAAGTCACAAAAATTTGGTTTGAGCCAATCACATAAGCAAATTTTTTAAAACCCTTCTTTCTGTGTTGGTAGACAACTTTAATTTTTAGACGAAAGACAAATTATGATAGGTCTTAGAATTTTTAAAACACTTAGGCTGCATTCACACCTGAGCGTTTTGTCGCCCTAAGCCGCCCTACGCCTGAAGCTACAAAACGTTCGAGGGGATAAAATACATTATTCTCTATGGAGATGGTTCACATCTCCACTCCATGTCGCCTGAAGCCGAACGCCTGAAGCTCAAACAAGTTCCGGACCCTTTTTTGTCGCGCGAATCGGGCAGATTTGGGCGTTTGTATCCCCATAGAACATAGCAACAAATGATGACAGTGATGATCATTTTTCCTATTGGCTATCAAGAAAAACGCCGAAGTTGAAAAACGCCTGTTACGCCGTATGCAAATGTGCAAAAAACGACGGTATTCGCGCGACAAAACGCCGGTAAAACCGCTGGTAAAAACGCTCGTTCCGCTACGCTCAGGTGTGAATACAGCCTTAGACAGTAATTACTTCTTTTTAAATAAAAAAACACAAAAAATGGTTCATATAGGCAAATTACTAAAATGCAGTGCAAAGCAATTAGAATTTGTTCCTGGAAAAAATTGCAAGATTGAACCAAACATTTGACTAGTTTCTATGGACACATTCTCCAACCTTAACATCACAAATGGATTCAGTAGTGATTGCGGGATCAGAGAACGAAATCAGACACTCCAAGAAATATTGAATGCCGAAGACACCAAATGAAGGGTAGGCGGAGGTAGGAGAATGTTATTGGATGAGGTATTTTAGGGCAGGACTGTTGGTTGGTTTCTAATGTTGTGAGTTTGTAGAAATTACAAAAAAAATTGTCCATGTGTAGCGCATGCATAATTACATGCACATGTAATGCAGGATGTATTTTAACGGTTTTAAAGCATAAAGTAAACTTCAACTAAATGTAGGTTTGCTTTTAAGTCTTTTTTCTGCATGATTGTTAGCATTATTTTTTCTTTTCTGTTTGAAAGTGTCATCAAGCCTTATGCCCCGTACACACAGTCGGAAATTCTGACGGAAAATGTCCGATCGGACCATGTTGTCGGAAAATCCGCCCGTGTGTGGGCTCCATCGGACTTTTTCCATCAGAAATTCCTGCTCTCAAATTTTCCGACAACAAAATTCCGATCGGACTTTTTACGATCGTGTGTAGAGAATTCTGACGGACAAAGTGCCACGCATGCTCAGATCAAATTACGAGACCAAAGCTATTGGCTACTAGCCTCTACGTAGTTCCGTCGTACGCAACAAACGTCACCACGTTCAGAATGATAGGATTTTCCGACAACTTTGTCCGACCGTGTGTATGCAACACCAGCGTCGGATAAAATCCGCCGGAAAAAATCAGACGGATTTTGTGGTCGGAATTCCAACGGTGTGTACGCGGGGGCTTAGAGTGGAGAAGGGACCCTGTCTAGTTTTTACTGTTCTCCAGAGCTTCATTAGAGAGATTTTCCTTTTCTTTCTTTCAATGCTTTTTACCTAAAAGGAAGTGAGTGAAAATCTGCAATAGGGACACAGAAATAAAAATCATTTATAATTATAATGATTGCAACAGCAGACGAGCCAACACTTGGGGATAAGAAAAAGTGGCATGGAAAACTATGGCAAGGAGAACAAACCATTGGTAACTCCAACAATACCGGAAATAATTTTTGGTGGACTGACCTTACTTTTTAGGGCAGTAAACATATGGTTACCCTGCTTTGCAGCAGTATAACCAGACTACAAGTAAAACTTGTATTAGCAGTTGTTTTCTAGCATGCCCTGCAATCTGGTCTATATGCAACTAATCATTGAAGGAAAATATCTGAAATAGCTGAGACAGAGAAAAACAATATGAAACACAATCCCCTCTAGCCACATAGACCTCTGCCGCCTTATGTGCATAATTAGATATAACCAGTGCTTTCCCCCGCTTACATGAATCTTTAAAACTGAGCAAGATAAAGGCTAAAATTCCCTGAATACATTAAAGGCGCATCCTCATGCTGACAACGCCTATTTTATTGTAAATGGAAGCTACCAAATCTGTTTACTTTGATGAAAGAAACATTTGTAATGTGAATGTACTACAGTTTTAGTTTTTTTTGCCAATATGAAAATGACTGTTCTTTTATTGTTTTTGAATAAACCGCTTTCTAGATAAACTGAGGAAGATTCCTATCAATTTCAGGAGCTCTAAAATAAAGAGCACCTCGCAATTTCTTACGCAGGTTTAACGCTTAAAGATTGTTTTGAACCAAGCACCTCATCTCAACCTGGGGCTTATTTAAAGGTTAAGTTCACCTTTGGGAACAAGTTACATGTTCCTTCTGAGTTTAGGGTGTTCCCGCACCTGCAGCCTCTCTCCTCTCACCATACCCCTTCCAATTGTGACAGCAGGCTGGGGATCTTCTCCACACACCCGCTGTCACAATTTAAAAAGAACGCAGCCATGTGCGGCTCCGCCTACACGGCCGCGTCATTCATTCACAGAGTTCTGTGAATGAATAAACCAGTAGTACCAACATCATTTGCAGCTGACAGCTTGTAGTTCTCAATAAACTACCAGGGTTTTGGTGAGCACTCTAGTAGTTCATTGATTCTTCCTATCATTCAGTAATTGTCTGCCAGTACAAGGTATGGGCAGACAGCTAAACAGACAGTCTGCAGGTGATGCGGGTGCTTTACAGTCTCCTAAACAAAAACAAAAAGACGCACATTTTTTTTTACCTGCGAATAGATTTGCATTTGTTTATTTATTTATTTATTTATTTTATATATATATATATATATATATATATATATATATATATATATATATATATATATATATATATATATATATTTTAGAAAGGGGAACTTATCCTGTAATTTTCCTGGACAGTTTGGTCCTACACAGAGACAAATTCACTTCTAACTTCTATTTTTTGCTTTTGCTATGGTGAAGGAAAATAATATCGTAGTTAAATAGAGCTGTTGTGACCCACTATAAAGATACAATACCTATAGTTCCAAGACCGGCCATATTAATCCTTACTCTTTTATTGGATTATCAGATAATACCAAGACTGCCTGTCCTGCTGTATAACCTGTCCTGCATAGTTATCTTAAAAGAGAAGGGGGAGCCAGCCAAGTGGGAAAAGCATTTTATGGGAAGCCAGATGGACAGGTAGAGTCCCACATTTGCTGATGATCTTTTTGTTGACCAAAACCCAAAAATTGAATATGATGGCAAAGGGGTGTTCTACCGTGACTTGTTTAATTATAAAGTTAAAACCTGACATTGGATCCCTCTGCTGCGTGGCTAGTTGATAATATAATATAACTTGTTAATTTATGTTCACTGTTTTATTTGCTTTTCAGGCTCTGGAGAGCGAATTTGTATCTTGTCAGCTACATCAGTGGATAGATCTGATATTTGGCTACAAGCAGCGAGGCCCAGAAGCGGTGCGCGCACTAAATGTTTTTCATTATTTGACCTACGAAGGTTCCGTGAACTTGGAGAGCGTTACAGATGCTGTATTACGAGAGGTATGTGCCTGATGGAATAAAAATTCTCATCCTTGCTTTGATATGAAGCTGGAAAAAGACTACACAATGTACATAGGTAGTCATTATCTTTAAAGGCATAAAATGTATTTCAAGATGTTTTGACAACGAAAAACATCTGTAACACTGGTATCACTTGGAATCTCATCCTGTCAGACCCTAAAAAAAAAAGTCCCTTTAAATGCATGTGCGCTTTTAGTATTATTCCTAGTGATTTTTAGTGTATGGCAGTGTAATGTATACAGGCCCTAGCAGGGAAATCTGTCCGCTGATCCCTGCTGGGCAAGCGGATGGCTTATCCATGTCCCCTCCAGTTATGCAGAACAGACACAGCCTGCTCTCCTCTATGGGCGCTCAGATGTAAACGGACCACCTGTTCATTTACACTGATGGCCCTCAGATACACTAGACTGGTGGGGAATATCCATCTGTTTTTAGCAGATAGTATCAGATGTCAGCGGATGACAACAGACAACCGCCGCTCATAGAGGGAAGTGGATGGTCAAATTGGGTCTGCCTAAAAAACTGACGGACAGGTGGACTGATCAAAAAGGGCCTAAGGGTGTGAAAAGGGGCCTAAGGCTAACTCCAGTCTTTTATGTCTTCTTAGTGTGTGCAACTTATCCTGACAAAGCTAGTAAATAAGACTGTAAAGGAGTACTCAGCCTGTCATTCACAGGACCATCACTGTGAACGCTTTTCTAAAACCTGTCCTACTAGAGCTGCTATTTTGAAAAAAAGATGTATCTTAACGTATATACTCGAGTATAAGCCGACCCGAATATAAGCCGAGGCACCTAATTTTACCACAAAAAACAGGGAAAACTTATTGACTCGAGTATAAACCTAGGGTGAGAAATGCGCAGCTACTGTAAGTGGAAAAGTGTGTCAACAATGCCCATTTGCATGCCTCACTGTGCCCATTTGCAGCCATAGATCCCCGAACTTCAAACTTGGTAGTTAAGGGTTCCTAGATGCCCCTAACTGCAGCCAAAATTTGGGGTCTCTAGACCCAAAGGGTCCCGAAATGACATTGCTGCAGATGGACACAGTTGACCAACTTTAGGGCCCTGTATCTCGAGGCCACTTGGTGCTAGGACCCCAATTTGGATATGTTGTAGTGCTAGTTCAATTGGGTTTGCACACCAAATTTGGGGTTACTAGCACTAAGTGGTCCCGAGATACGGGGACCCAAAGTCGGGTCAGAAAATGTCAAGCACTTTTCTGCAGCAGAGAATGACATTTTCTGAACGTCTTTGGGGCCCCATATCTCGGGTCCACTTGGTGCTAGGATACGGGGGCCCAAAGTCGGGTCGGAAAATGTCATTCTCTGCTGCAGAAAAATGCTTGACTCAAGTATAAGCTGAGGGGGGCTTTTTCAGCACAAAACAATGTGCTGAATAACTCGGCTTATACTGGAGTATATACGGTATTTATAGGGAGTTTAATGCAACCAATTAGGAGGCAAACTAATACCATCTTTTCCATCATGCTTTAAAACTTTTACACTATTTTCCAGTTAAATCCCTGTGAAAAGATCTGCGGATTTGGGTAAAAGTTGTGTGTATCTTGTGTGGAAACATTTATAAATGGGGCTCTAATGCCGCGTACACACGGTCGGAATTCTCGTCAGAAAACTCTCTGATGGTTTTCCCGTCGGAATTCCGACGGAATTTCGCTCAAACTGTCTTGCCTACACACGGTCACACCAAATTCCGACGGTCAATAACACTGCGGCATACAACACGTTCGACTGCACTATAAAAGGTAAGTTTAATGATTCTGAGCATGCGTCAAATTGTTTCCGAGCATGCGTCGGAATTTTGCGTGTCGGAATTGCATACACACGATCGGAAAATCCGATAGAAAGGTTTTCCGTAGGAAAAATTAAGAACAGGTTCTCAATCCAAAGTCCGTCGGAAATTCCGACAGAAAAGACAGACTTCCGATGGGCATACACACGGTCTGAAATTCCGACCATGTGTACGCGGCATTAGTCTTTCAGCCTATATAGAGAGCAATTTACTACCAAAAACGAAATTACTACCAGTGTATGAGGTATACACCATGTTAATTTAATAGTTTTCCCATGAACGTTTCTTGGATCATATCTAGAATTAACATCTATGGAAAAGAATAGGGGAACTGCTTTCCTTAAACTTAACATTATTTTAAAATATTGCTGTACAAATATAAAAAAAGGAATCTGAGTCTGGTGTAAAGCAATCCTGGTAGTAACTAATCCTATGGCTGTGTGCAAGCTGCAGTGAACCTACCATGAGCTGTTTTTTTAGAAGGCATTGAGCAGGCAGCGACAGACCCTACCCACATGTATCCAGAAATAGACAGTCGGGCACTATGGCTAGCACAAATGTTGATTAAAAAATTGACTTTTGTCAAGGTAGGTGGTGCCAACTGGGCTACTCACACCTCGATTGCAGCTGATTCAGCAGGAATCATCTGAAATTTAAGCCGTGTATGGCCGGGTTTATTATGGAAGCAGCAGGCAGGGAGAATGAAACCTCAGCCTAAAGGTCTTGCAATGCATCATTCTGATCACTGAAGGTTTGAAGTTGTTAATATAGTGTTATTAAGACAACACAGGTCTGCCTTAAGCCAAGCTCATTTTTATTATATATTTATGCACCTATCCTTTAAAGAGAACCACAGTACTCTGTTTATGAGCAATGTAAGTCATTTACAAAAACGCTCAAGGTCCTTACAAGCTTTCAGTGTGCTTGAGGCATCTATATATATGCAATTTTCAGTATCCTAAAACAATTGTCTTCAATACCTTTACATTGCATAGACACTTATTATGTACACAGCCTCTGCTTCGATTTGAAATATTCATGCACTTGTATTATGACACTTTCACCCTCCGTTGTCAGCACATTTTTTTTATTGTGAAACTCATTTTATTTTCCATATTTATATTCCCTATCTTCCATGGGGGATAGAGAGAGAGTATAAAGACAAACAGTGGATAGGATTTGTGGGTGAAAAAAAGCAGACAATAAATGTAAACTTTAGCAAAAGGTAGGAAAAAAAAAACCACACCAAATTGACCAAACCTTGCAAGATTGAGATGGAGCCGATAAAAAAAATCCAGTGAATTGACATGCTCCTTAGATTCTTTGACAAATGGCTGCAGTGCCAGGGGCACAGTGCATATTTTACAAATATTCACAGACCAAAAAATAAATCAGTTTTATAAATAAATTAATAAAATTTAGGTGAATTGATACATTTTACTTGAAACTTTGTTGTAATCAGCATGATATGATTCATAAGAACAGAGAAAGAACTTTAGTAAAACAAAGCAACAAAAATTCCAAGCAAATTTGAACCCATCAGTGTCCCCCTTAAATCAGGGTCCCCATCCCTTCACTCCTCATTTTTACAGTGTGGATCGACCTGCGCTTGAGACTGGATGGGGGAGATTTTGCTTTTTGGACAAAAATGGAGACTGTAGGCTGACCTGAAGACCAGTGTGAGAGGACACTGACCCTAGCTGAGGGACGGATAAAATCTTGCTCCGGGTTGTTTGGAGACCCCTGATTTAAATAGACCTAAAAAAGTGTGGTTCGGTGCCCCTCATTAATCATCACGAACAATGCAGGACCAACAGTCCTGCATTGTATGTGAGAAAATTTAGGAAAAGCATAACAGCACGCCAGCTAAAGGGAAAGTGCAGAGGGAAGGAATAAGGTGTGTAATTCAGCCTTCTCCCCCTAGACCCATGGTGCCCAACCTGCCGTCCTTTGGCACTTGGAGCCTCCGCAGAATAAGTATGAAAAAGAGGAAAGGGTTGGGACTTTGAATGAGGAGCGTCGCGAACGGTGGATAATAGGTACCACATAGGAATCTAATAGATTCATGCATACAAAAGAAAAAGATGATATTAATACAAACAAGTATTTTATTAAATAGCCTTATTTGCGAGTAGTAATATTTTAATATACATCATGATTTCAGCAATCCATATGGTAAAACATTTACATGGTAGTATAATAGAACTAGAAAACTAACATGGGGTTAAAAACTGGTGACATGAGGGGTCACAATTATTACAGTGTATGTTCATTATGGACAAAAATGGTTACGACACAAATCTAAACGCATAACTGTAACAGAAAGATTGCATCCTATAGTGCTCGATGCGTTTCGTGGGATTTTCTCTTCCTCAGGAGCAGGTGCAATCAGCTATCTACAAGGAATATATAGACAACAATGGAATTGGATAATAAACAGAAAATACAAATATTTAAAGAGACCAAATTAGACTAGTACTCTTCATAGCTTTAACTCACAATTCAGCTTAAAGCGGAGTTACACTAATATTTTCATCTTTCCATGAATCACCTCAATCCTGCAAGTTATAACAACATTGGGTGTTATTATTTTTAATTTTAAAAGAAAAAATAAATAAATTATGTCTGGAACTCCGCTTTAAATATTTGTTGCATGGTGCTGAGGGCCATCTGGGGTGTCTACACTGGGAACTGTGGGAGTAACCCATCAAGGTATGGCAAAATTAGCAAGGACTGCAGGAGATGAACAGATCTTCATAGTGGGATACATAATGGCAAAGCTAACAATCCATAAGAGATTCTATGAAAAATATTTATAATCAGTATGAGTATTAAATGTATATTTATTACTTAGTAGCACGTAATGTGTGATTGCTAGTTAGACCCCAAAAGTAGAAGAAAATAGAAGCCAGCCCCTAATTAGAGTGCAAGTTGTGTGTCACAATACAAATGTGACTTTGTAGTGAAACTGAAATTTTACATACACATTTGAAATGCAAGATGGGGAGAGAGTGGATAAAGATCGGTGTGTGTAAAAAAGATGTGGTTTTCAAATATTATAAGAGACCATACTGGAAGTAGCCCTGTAGGGGTCTAGTAGAAGTGAGTGCTAATGAGAGTGAAAAGAATGTTAAGTGAGTGAATGAATTGGAATGAACATAAGCTAAATTACCTGGAGTTCCCTTACAAATCAACCACCAACTCGTGTAGCATGTTTGTAGTCTCTGACCATCTCCTGCAGCATTTCTATAGTCTCTGACTCTGTCTTGCATGTCTGCTGTCTTTGACAACTTTCTGTAGCAGTGCATTCACTATTTATTATGCGGCCCATTGGTGATTTCAAGGGGAGTTCTTGGGACCCCCTATATAAGAATATGAACTATCATTGCCCTAGACTGAGCATAACCCCTTACTGTGTGTTGTGTGTGGTCATGTCATGCTATTATTTATTGTCCTAATCAAACTTAAAACATATGCCTAGGTCAGTGATGGCAAACCTTGGCACCCCAGATGTTTTGGAACTACATTTTCCGTGATGCTCATGCACTTTGCAGTGCAGGTGAGCATCATGGGAAATGTAGTTCCAAAACATCTGGGGTGCCAAGGTTCGCCATCACTGGCCTAGGTCAACCTTGTTTTACTGTAAAATCCCCTTTTTGGTTCCAGTAATAGCGTCAATCAAATAAATTTTCTGGCAAGGATAAGAAACAAATTACAATATCTGGTGATAGGTCACTTTAATTAATGCAGTCAAATGGTACAAATACATGTATGGTTATATTTGCTGTTGAAACAGGATGGTGCAAAATTCTATCTACACTAAATGTGTAAAGGAGTTACTCTGCATGTAAAACTGTCACGCAAGTCTTGATCCTGCCTAAAAGTAGACTATGCAAATACGACGTGAGAGTCAAAAAGAGCAACAGCTGCTAGATGAGTTGTACTGAGATGTGGAAGACACTCTCTGCATTTTCCATTCCCCCAGATATATGCCATCTGCTGTATGTAAAACATGTAATCATTTATACATTGCCAGGCTGAGGACTTGTTATATTTCTAGTTCTGGGGGACACAAAATAATGTGCAAGTGCACAGAGGCTTTGAAAAGCAATATAATTGTGAACAATGTAATCAACTTTTAATGGTTAATTATGTGCCTGAGTAAGGTTGGGCAGCATGTTATCAAAACACAGAGACTATAATACATTACTGTAAATTCCACTCCTCATGCATTGCTGCAGCATTGGGCTGTGATTCTAGTTCTGCAGATGCTGAGGCTTGATATCTGTGTAATGTATTCAGGGCTTTACCAGCACCTGAGCTCCTTTTTCTTTTTATTCTTCCTATTCCACAGCATTGATGTGATGCTACCCAAGGAAGTGATTGTTTTGTAGCCTTTAGGCCAGGGGTCTCAAACTGGCGACCCTCCAGCTGCTGTCAAACTACAAGTCCCATCATGCTTCTTCCTGTGGGAGTCATGCTTGTAACTATCAGCCTTGCAATGCCTCATGGGACTTGTAGTTTCACAACAGCCGGAGGGCCGTCAGTTTGAGACCTCTGTTTTAGGCTTACATTTCCTTGCGTGCTGTGGAGACTTCCCTGGAGAGTGCTGAGTATGATGTGAATGAAGTGTTTATAATGTATGCCAGAAGATGCCCTCTTTTACAGGCGATAATTGGCATGGTCATTGGGCTGTTGTCAATCGGTAAATGCAGCTTTCAGAGTTCTTTACCCTTACATAATATCGGATGCATCTCAGCGTTCATTGACTGTGTATTTGACCCGTAGTTGACCTCCTTCTGATTTGCTTTTGACCTTCTCCTAAGCTGTATAAACCTGCAATAAAGTGTCCAAAAAGAAATCAAGTTCAACACCATTGTTCACATCATGTAATGGCGCCTTACACGCTGATCGCCAGGATCAGCATTGTTCACTGTCACTTACTTACCTTCTTCTAGTATTCTAGTATTATCTGACAGTACATCCCAAAAACTAGATTTAAAATTTGCTGTGCTCCTACTTCTGTTATATGAGGGTGGCTACATTCAGTCTTCATGGTCCACATGTATGGTCCATGGTTCCACTGTATGGAGTAATGTAGCCACCCTCCTCTACTCACTCCTGATGGACTACAGTATTAGGTGGTGACGTACCAGCACAGGAAACCTCCCCATATTTAAAATGCCTACCCACATAGCACCTCTCATGAGTCTCTGTATGAATATCAGGGACACGTGCACTTTAGGATTACCAGCTCATTTAAAAATGGGTATTGTAATTTGAGTAGAGCATTGCAAATGATTGCAATATATTTGTACTGCACATACTTAACTAGCAGGGGTGGGGGCAGTAAAAAACATATGGCTGATTTCCCCCACCAACCTATCCCCCTTAACCACTTGATCTCCAGAAGATTTTAGCCCCTTCATGACCAGGGCATTTCTTGCTATTCAGCACTGCGCTACTTTAACTGCAGTCATGCAATACTGTACCCATTATATCATTTTTTTCAAACAAATATAGCTTTCTTTTGGTGGTATTTGATCACCACTGGGTCTTTTATTTTTTATTATAAAAACCCCAACATTTTGAAAAAAAAAACTAAAATACAATATTTTCTATTTTCTGTTATAAAACACATCCATAAAAAAATATTTATAAATTTAGGCCAAAATGTATTCTGCTGCATGTCTTTGGTAAAAAAAAAATGCTAATAAGCGTATATTAATTAGTTTGGGTGAAAGTTATATTCTCTACAAACTATGGTATATATACTGTACTTTCCGCAGCTATAGACGCTATACTGTAATGGTGGTGATCAGCGACTTATAGTGGGACTATGATAGCGCCAGATTGCCCACCACCCTAACAGACACTATTTAGGAAGGTCACCCACTGACAATGCTAGTTATACAGTGATCGGTACTAAGGACATTTGCTGGGAAGGGATTAACATCTGGGGCAATCAAGGGGTTAACTGTGTGCCTAACAAGTGTAATGTGTGCTGTAACTGTTTTTTTTCTCCCTGCTTTTCAGGAAATCGGAGCCAGATCACTGCTCTTATGCACATAGAGTTCTGTGTGTTTGTAAACATCAAACTCTGCATGCGATTGGACACAACCGATCAGCTGATTGCAGCCAAAATCATTGGCTGAATTCTGCTGTCAAACCCGTGCTGTGTCCAATCACAGCATGGGTCAGCAGAGGGTTGAACCCAAAAGAAAGGCCATCATGTACATGTATGTGATTGTGCCTGTACCTGCCACTTGCTCGCAGTGTATTTACTGTGAGCAGTTGGAACATAGTTAAGCTGCAAACGCAGCAGACGGGTATATATTTGCCACAGTCAAAATGCTTTGCCTTGTGACATGCCAAAAATTATCCCTACTGTCACGTTCGCCCTGCAGTACTGCCTGCCAAACTTGCCCTATTCACCTGAATTGGGCATGTGCCATGATGGTGTGGGTTTTTAGAAAAAAGGAGAGCCTACAAAAGAAAATGAATAAGGCCATCATATCTAAGAATTGTTAAGCTGCAATATAATAAATGTTTGCTTTTAGGTTTAATACTGCTTTGAACTGCTATTGCAATCGTATTGACTTATAGGGGAAAGAAGCAATTCTAATCAAAAAGCCCATCAACACAGGCCCCAACCCCGATACACTGGACATTGGCCTTTGAGTGCCATCATGGTAAAAACAGCTACTTGTAACCAAATCTGAGCTACATAAGTTGACTCGATCTGTGTATGCTTAGTTGGCTTTAGGTTTAGCTTTTAACCTTGTACAGTCTGTAGTCTTATCTGGCCAGGGCTCACTAAATACTAACTGCTTTGTTGGTTAAGGACTTTTAGGCCAGCCATGCACGGTGCAAATTTCTTTCCTGCAACCACGGGTTTGCAGAAAAAATTATTTGCACGACTCCCCTATCAACACAGACAGTGCTGACAGGGGAATCCCTCCTACCGAGCCATTGTCTGTTCCCAGCGCGGAAGCCGTCCCTGCTGGGAGAAGAAAATGATTATTGCTAACAGCTATAGCAGTTGCTAGCGATAATCATAAAATAATATGGCGTATGGGTTGTACCCAAGTTGATTGATCGATCAACTTGATACATTCAGCCTGCCCATTAACGGTTCGAATTTTGGCCAGTTCAGCAGGAGATTCGAACTGTGCATGACGGCCTAATTCTTTATGTACTCGAACAGTAGGATGCATAAATGCAGCCAGGAAAAGTAGGTGCCAACACCCAATGCTGTTCAGGTAATAATGCTTTGCAGTGACATAACTCATCACAGGAGTCATAGGTGAAAGGCTGAAGTGCATTCAAAGTTCACAGCTTCAGAGGTTAACACTTGGGAAATTACCGATTGTTGACGTGTGCACTCCATTATGGAGTCCATGTAATAGACACCTTCAATTTGATCAGGTGACACTTTCAATTTGATCATATGCCTTCTTTGCCTCATCACGTATTAACATTAACGAAATATGCAGCGTTCTAGATATTCAAAGCAGAATTTCTCACACCTATTTTCGAGTCAATGAAATGTCTCCATACAGGTGTGTAGTGAGTATTGGCTTTCTGTTTAATGAAACACATACACCGAAGCCAATGTTACACAGTGAAGAGGAGCTCCAGGCTATTGATTCATTCTTTCTTGACAGGTGAAATCATGGCTGCTCCACTAAGCACAGCAATTATAGCATTAAAATATCAGAAGGTCAGAGGAACAGATAATATTCTTCCTAGTGTCAGATTAAAAATTGACACTCTTTGACAGCATGGGATCTCTGGCTGAGAACATTATGACAGCTTAACTCATATTGCTGTTGTAAAGCTGTAATTTATAATGAACTTTACAATGACTGTCTGCTCCTGTGGTGAAACATGACAGAACACTCTGGATACAAAGCCTGTATCTCTTTCTAATATGTAAACATCAATTATGTGGAGTATTAGATATTATTTGGAATTGTCTTTACCACAAAAGGGACATCATAATCCTGTCACATTTCCTCTGGGCATATCTATTGTGTATTTGTAAAGAATGCAGTTCCAGCCCATTAGGCTGCACTCTTCATTTCACCGTTGGCTCGTGTCTGGTGTAACTGGTTTACAACAGAATACCGCCTTTCGCTTTTTCTTCTGGCGATCTTTTGTAAGTATTAGATCAGTTTTGACTTCTATATGGATGTCCTTGACATTTTCAGAAATTGACTTATTTTTAAAGTCTATATAGACTCAATCACTAAAATCGTTAACATTAATTACATTTCAAAATACCTTTTTAACAGTTTAGAATCTGCAGCTTTCACCAAAATAATACCCGCTGATCATGCCATAAAGGTCATTTTTCAGACACCTTTAATCCTGTCTCCTAATGGGGACTGCAAACGACCAAGCTAACACATATTGCGCTTGCATGGTCCACTGTCCACACCATCAGGAAACATGCCCTGCTGAATAGGATGCAGCCATTGCTGGAGTGAATGCATGTAGACATGCAGGCACTACAAAGAGCCTGCCGGAGATCCACAGTGGTAATATACAACAAGGGATAAAAAAAAAAAGGTAAAATAGGAAAAAATATTAGTCACAGTCTAATTAGCTGCTCTTACAGTGTTTTCAATAATTTGTGAATTGACTGCATGCCCTTCCCCTATCTTTGTAAGCAAGCCAAATCAAAGAAGGTTGGTTTTGGGTTGGAGACATTACTGTATGCAGCCAATTCACTGGTTATTAAAAACACTGTAATGCCGTGTACACACGGTCGGAATTAACAATGGAAACAGTCCGATGGGAGCCCATTGGTCTTTTTCTGTCGTAATTTCCGACAGACTTTGGATTGAGAACCTGTTCTTAATTTTTCCAACGGAAATTCTTTCTATCGGATTTTCCGATCGTGTGTATGCAATTCCGACACGCAAAATTCCGACGCATGCTCGGAAACTATTCAACGCATGCTCAGAAGCATTAAACTTCCCTTTTATAGTCGTACATGTTGTATGCCGTGGTGTTATTGACCGTCGGAATTTGGTGTGACCATGTGTAGGCAAGACAGTTTGAGCGAAATTCCTTCGGAATTCCGATGGGAAAACCATCGGAGCTTTTTCCGACGAGAATTCCGACCGTGTGTACGTGGCATAAGAAGAACTAATGAGAATGCAGCTGATATTTTTACCTATTTCGATGAAGCGGTTGTCCATTTGTAGGAGAGGCCAGTTTTGATCAGAGCTATGGATCTATGTGTGTTTCAGGCAAAAAAAATGGTATTTAAAAAAAAAAATGGCAGTTGTTTGACACTCAACGCTTTAGCAACAAAATGTCATTCACAATTTGCATTTACTTTAATTCAATGTTTATCCCTTCTGGCCTTTGAATTATCCACTGTACAAACATGGTCAGTTTTTGCTTGTTGCCATTTGGCATCTGCAGATATAGATCTTGTCTATGGCAAGAAATAAAACTGGAATTTTTACCCACTGCTAAACCAACAGCAGCACCAGGTTCTGATTACAAAGTTTACTCCATTGCCTTGTACTGCAGTGCCAGATCTGATGGCACACTTTAAACCTAATTTAAAAGAGAAGTTTTCAGTCGACAGCAGGCTAAAGCCCACTGTCGACTGACGTCACAGAGCCAGACCAGGCTCTACAGGGATCCTGACTTTAATGTCAGCATCTGCCCAGAAGCCTGACCGACAGCTGGCTCAGCCTCTCTCTGTGCACTGCTGAGAGCCTGATGCAGCCGCGTACACCCCCGACACAGCCCAGCTCTCTGGAGGGACAGAGCAGAGAGCTGTGGCTGACATTAACACACAAGTTCTAAATTTCATTGCTGTGCTTTATAAATACGTAGTGTTTTGTTTTTGATTATTACTGACTGCCTAAATCAGATATTCCCAAAAGACATCACTGAAACTTTTTTAACTGGCCAGTCAACGTTCTGTTTTAACAATCAGCTGACCTGTGGGATATGCCACAGTCATATGATCATTGCCAATTCTGTTAAACTTGTCTACATCAAGTCATGCTCATCCTATATCTCTGGATACCTTTAAGATGGACATATATGGGTCATTTTTTTAAATTCACCAGAAAGCTGATCGAAAATACTGAACAGGTTCCCCAATTTATACGAGCACCGTGGAATCTTCCTTTACTGTCTTATTGTATTCTGACAGCAGGGACTCCTTCACTCTAAGTGGCGGTTCACACTAGTGGGATGGCAGACATTGCATGTAATTTGCAGCGCCACTACTGTTCACATTACATACGATGTCTGTGCGGTGCGATGTCAGCCATACAGATAGTTTGGCTGATATCGCACTGCATTCGGTCAAAACACGCACAGGACCTTTTTTTCTGTTCGGGCCAGAATCGGATCGCATGTGTGTTCACACATATGCGATCCGATTCATGTCCGAACTGTCAGTTCGGTCCGTGTTCATCCCATCCCCCATAGGGGAGAGCGGAGATCTGACAGGGCGGTCCCTGCACAGTGTGAGCTGAGCAATCCCTGCTGAGCAGCAGATCTTCACGGGGCGGATCAATACGGATCTGTCCCGTGTGAAAGGGGCCTTAGGCTGACAGAGTGATTTACTAAAACTGGTGCAGCTGTGCATAGTAACCAATCCGCTTCTAACTTCAGCTTGTTGAATTTAAGGATAAGTTCACTGTGTGTTTAACACTGCAAAAGGTATATCAGACAGACTTAATCTCTCCTCTCCTGGTGAACTCACAAGAGGATAATGCATTCAGAGAGTCAGGTTGTGAAAAGCACAGCATTGTCTATGTTTGTGGGAACAGCTGATGGTGCTATTGTGCAGGAACTGATCAATCAAATAAATGTCTATAAAAGAATGAGCTTATCAAAGCTGATTACTTCAGATTGCAAGGGAATAATTAATGAAAATTGGATTATTGGTGAGCTCTATGGCTGCTGTACACACAAATACCCTTCATTTAAGTGCTTGTATTTGACATTGGGGGTCCCTAAATTGCAGTATCGTGGTCTGAACAGAAATTATTACCTTAAATACTTTCAGTGTTATTACTTATATTAAAGTCGGCCTTGCACCTAAAAAGCAAGGTCCAGCAGCAACTAGGTGAGGATTATGTTGTTGTCCTTCTGGTGTGATCTGGGGAAAGTGGAGTAGCCCATATCTTACTAAAAAGACCATCTCGGCACTGTGCTGTTGCATCTCTAAGTACTCGTTGGCAGGAAGATGAAGTCATTGTCCACACTACAGAAGCTGCAAGGTGAGTATATTAAACTTTTTTCTGCCTACAGGTGTTTTTCAAATGTTGTTTAGCAAGGGGATGAGGACCACATTTAAAAAGCAGACTTTGTATGGAGTGGAAGGTGCACTTTATCGCCTAAAATCATGGATGTAAATGAACGCTTATGCCGCGTACACACGATCGGAATTCTGGCCAGAAAAAGACAGATGAGAGCTTTTCATCGGAAAATGCGACCGTGTGTAGGCTCTGGAATTTTGCTGGCCGAATTTCCGACAGCAAAGAATTGAGAGTATGTTCTCAATTTTTCCGATGGAAAAGGTTTCTATCGGAAATTTCCGATCGTCTGTAGCAATTCTGACACGCAAAATTCCTACTCATGCTCGGAAACAATTTGACGCATGCTCGGAAGCATTGAACTCGGCTCGTTGTAGTGTTGTACGTCACCGCGTTCTTGACGGTTGGAATTTGGTGTGACCGAGTGTAGGCAAGTTGAGCGGAATTCCATCGGGAAAACCGTCAGAGCTTTTTCCGACGAGAATTCCGATCATGTGTACGTGGCATTAGGTTAAATCACAATTAAATCCTTCTATCCTTTATAGCCAAGGAAACTGCCATTTTAGCCTCTGTTTGATCTGCAGTTGCCATGGTGCTGCACATGTGATCATGACCCAGCCATTTGACAACTTGACAGTTCACTTGAGAGCAAAAGCAACTGTGACAGTTCTTATTCCCAGCATGCCTTGAATGTGACTCTTTTGGGATATGGTTAAATCAATGGGTTTAGTTCCACTTTAAGATTGCCTTGCTGCTTGTAATATTAAGCATCTTAGTACAGCCGTGTACAGAACATTTGCTGTACTCCTATATTCTATTGTGTGATTTAATGCAACTGTTTTTTTTTTTTTATTCAAGATTCCTGAAGCATATTTTAAAAGAAACCCCTATACTTTCCTTCTTACTGGGGAGTTTGTGAAGGTATCTTTACACAAGATAATGGTGTGGACACATATTTTTATAATTAACTTGTACACGTGTGTGTTGCGAGAGATTTCTGCGGCCTTTAGCTGCATGTCACCACAGGTTAACATTCACAGATAACCTAGATCCTCTGGTAAAATGGTTATTTGGTTAAGTGAAGCATGCTCGAGAGAAAGCAAAGCTTGTCTACAACAATACTAACACTTGGCTGAGTCTGCAGCCCGAGAGAAGAGCACCGGTGAATTTTCTGGACTTCTTTCATGGCTGACTTGGGATGTGCTTGCATTGTCAAGGAGTGTGTTGACCTATCTCTTTGATGCATATTGATTATGACAATCACTCCTCTCTCCCTGCAGGCCATGGAGGCACAGATACAGAATTTTGGACAGACGCCATCTCAGTTGCTTATTGAGCCACATCCGCCTCGAAGCTCAGCCATGCACCTGGTGAGATATAACGGCTTGCTGGGAAATTCGTTTCTCTCTCAGCACAAAAATCAGATCTGTCTGCAAAATTAAATGTTTGTGAGTGGAAAAACACATACACACATTTATTTATATATATATACACACACACACACACACACACACACACACACACACACACACACACACACACACACACACACACACATATATATTCTGACATTTTGACATGATTCAGCTATTTTTTTAAAAAGTGATTTTATTACACAACTAAAAAATACAAACATAAATGTCTCTAGTTGTATGTACAATACATTCTTGACTAATATAGCATATAGAAACTAACTAAACTTGGACATTTTAAAGACTGGAGGGAAAAAAAGGAATGCATTTCTCATGGCATTTGTTTTAATATTATTTATTATTACATGTATTTATGTAGCGCCAGCAATTTATGTATATATTGTACATTCACATCCAGTCTCTGCCCTCAAGGTGCTTACAGTCTGTAAACATGGGCCGAAAATTGGCCGAAATTAGTCAGTTCTGCAGGAACCGCCAAGACTTTTGTGCCATATGTACAGCTGTTTGTTCTACAGTCTCATGACTGTCAAAAGGGCATGCTGGAAAACCAGCATCCAACCAGCACTGACAGCCAATGGCTGCTCTGTGTGTTCTGTCAGGGGAAGGGGGGCAGTCCCCCTATCAGAATACAATAGCACAGTGGGGGAGATTGCTGCACTAACATTGCTTGTTTTAGTATGGCGATCTCTCAGGTTTTTTTTGTTCATCCCAATGGGTTAAGCAAAATAAAAACTTCTAGTGTGCACCCAGCTTAAGATCCTTAACTTACATTCCTACATACACATACTTGAACCAATTTACACAGGAGTCAATTAACCTACCAGCATGTCTTTGGAGTGTGGGGCGAAAGTAGTTGGGATTTGAACCAATGACCCTAGTACTGCTAGACGGAAGTGCTAATCGCTTAGCCACTGTGCTGCCCCAACATAATGGTTGACTGGTAACCAGTTAAATTACAGCTGTTAATTTTCCCAACCAATATACAATTTCAAACTAGGGAATACGTTTTTCTGGTACATTACATGTACATTATACCTGCTGTCAGAGATACAGAAGCATGTAGGGGTGTGTAGTTTAATATTTTTATACCTGTTAAAACCATAATTACCTGATTAGTCCTCTTAGCTTACTGCTGTGGGGTCTGGAGTTCTTACATGGGCACGAAGTAACTCAGTTTCTACATTGTCTTTATATCTACATATGTTCCCTGTAGGCACTTATGTTTCCTCTCAAAATACTGATAGGAATTTCCCTACTGACCAATTTTGCTATCTAGCATACATTTTTTTAAAAGCATTGTTCAGTATATGAACTTGAAATCTCCTAGAGGGCATGGACATGCTACTAAGTATTCTGTATATTCATAGTATGTCAGTGCTATATAAAATAGAGGAAACATTTGGGTAACAGACATTTCAGATCTGTCAATCTGAGTGGGGTTTGAGCAGATTATTGTCCAAGATTTTGATCTTAAAAGGATTTGTAGTTATGCAGGTTTTGTGGTTATTCTGCAATATATAGCTTTTTCTTGTTGCACCACAAAATCTATTTTTTCACTTTTGATAAGATGTGAGTAGATGTTTTAAATACTCTTTCCTTTACAGCACTTTCCTAACGTTGGTCTTTGTTTGCTTCTCTTCCTTCTCTTGTACAACAGTGTTTCCTTCCACAGAGTCCCCTCATGTTTAAGGATCAGATGCAGCAGGATGTCATTATGGTGCTGAAATTTCCATCCAACTCTCCAGTCACCCACGTTGCAGCAAACACCCTTCCCCATCTCACCATCCCTGCAGTGGTGACTGTCACATGCAGCCGAATGTTTGCAGTGAATAGGTGGCACAACACTGTTGGTATGTCATAATCTGTCTAACTGTGTGTTAGTTTAGAGCAGTGGTCTCCAAACTGTGGCCCTTTGCTTCTCTTTGTCTAGCCCTTTGGGCACTATTCCTCCCACTGACATTAACAATGGGCCACTGCCATCTACAGTGGGCTGCTATTCCTCTCACTGATACCAGGGATGGGACACTATTCCTCTCACTGGCACCAATGATGGGACACTATTCCTCCCAATGACACCAATAATGGGACATTTGGTAACAACACCAGGACATTTTCTATTCCTACTGGTCACAGCCCTACCCCTGTAAAGTCTGCAGGGTAAAAAAACTGGCCCTTTTTTTTATAAAGTTTGGAGACCCCTGGTTTAGAGCAAAGATTTTCTTTTAACCCCGTTTTCCTAACCCCTATCCTACCCTTTGTCAAATCATCTTACTTTGATCTTTGCAAATATATTTTTTGCAACATCTGCCTTGTCAGCTCGATCCATAATGTGTTACTTCAGTCACAGGACACACCTTTGGTAATGGTTAAAGTGTATGTCAGGCCAAAATAAAAATAAAAAACATATGCAGTACATCTCTACAATACATGCATATTTCCCCATGATTTAACCCTTTAAAGACCCAGCAAGTCCAGAAAAATACATTTTGATCTGCCAAAAAGGCACCCAGCCTCCAAGTCTTCTTGCGGTCTGACGCCACACAGCAGTTTTGTGAACTGAGTGTTGTCAGCGCTGCCCAGTTTTCATTTGGTAAACCACTTAGACCTACCTGTTGTCTCATTTCCACAACATAAAGCTAATCATTCTGTAGTAACAAAATAAGGACTGGGAGGGATATCTACTCCCCTTGAGATAACACTGGAAGTGAGTACTGGACACAGGACAGCTCTACATTTTTGTATGGGTATAATTTTTTTGTTTGTACTAATCGGATAGATCTAGCAAAACACTTTCAATGGTATATTTAACACACCAAAACAGAACAAATACGATACGTTTTTTTGTTAGGCTTTACATATGCTTTAGGAGATGAGATACAATTTTAAAATGAATAAAATGGGAAGAGATAGGTGACATCGCAGCAAAAGACCTCTTGGTGCAAGACCTTTCTGCCGTTTGGTCAGCAAATCTATGGCGCACTCATTAGTGAAAATGAAAACTGATTACAACCAAGTGGAGAAATCTGTCAGAGATAGGAGAAAAGGAATTTGTAAAAGGAAAATTGTATTGTGTTTCTACTGCATTAGTAAAATCCTAATGTAGTCATACATACTCCACTAACTGTGACAGTTACAGTTGCTTCATATATTTGCGGTCTCAAGCGTGTTGTGTCACTTAGCATGCACTAACACAATGCCGTTTTGTGGTAGCTTATTTTCTGTTGTTAGCACTAATACTCAGGGAATTGTGCTTCCTTTGGGTCAGAGTTCTGTTTCGTCAGAGTGAGCTCCATGGTCTCTGCTCACACAGTGGGTGTCTGACATTCAGCCCTCCCCTGAGACAAACACTCAGGACTAGAATTCAGCTACGACTCCCCTCTTGTCAGTTCTGCTCACTCTTACCGTGTGCTGCTGAAGGTAGAAAATAAACTATACAATGCAATGCTGTAAAAGAGAGAGCACAGAAAGAATAGTTTGAGGAATGCTGATTTTGTTAACATTTGTATATTTTGTATCGCTGTAACTCCCACTTTGTAAAGGGCTAATTTATTATATATATAAATATGTAATCCTTCAAGAACCTTTGACAAGTGACTGTAATTTAAAGGAGAATTATGGCCAAAGCTTTTAGCAAGCTAAAGCCCCCTGTCGGCTGAGGTCACAGAGCCAGTCTAGGCTATCAAAAGCTCCCAATCATATGGTCGGGATCCACCCAGAAGCCTGGACTGGCAGCTGGTTCAGCCTCTCATCGATCTCCTCCAAAGCCTGAGCCAACCCCCCCCGCCCCCACCACAGCCCTGTGCTCCAGTGAGCACTGGAGGGGAGAGCAGAGAGCCCCGGGGACTAACAGTCATGGCTCTCTGAGAGCAGAGGGGGAGAACTGAGCGATCAATGGTGTTCAATCGCTCAGTTCTCAGTGCAGAGCCAGCGAGGCATCGATGCTGCATCCACATAGGATGATGATAATTGTTTTTTTAAGCCCTCTTTTAAGGATTCTCTTTTTATAGAATACAGTTATTCTTTCTAACTCCCTGCCCTAACTTAAAAATAACCCACCCAGATGTATAGGTGAACGCAGCCTCCCTTTAATGCTGTCCACCTGTGATAGGGTGCACCTACACACTTGTAAGGGGGGGATGTCAAAAATAGACATCTTTGGCAGCATCATGTCACTGCTCTCTCCTCCAATTAATAAATTCCATTTGTTAGATTCCCAGCACTATATAGTGCAAAAAACTACTTGATTGGCTTACATTGCCAACCTTTTCTTCTTTTTTACCCAGGGAAGATGCAATTTAATAATACATTTAGGTATTTTTATTGAACACATATCTGTTTTAAATGGGAGTTTTTTTCTGTCTTTTTTAGTACTGAGCAGATGTTCAGATTTATTTCTTGGAGTGGTAGCTATATACTGAAGAGCAGCAGTGAACCTTTTATCCTTAACCACTTAAGGGCCAGGCCCATTTTTCAAACTTGTTGTTTACAAATTAAAATCAGGGTTTCTTGCTAGAAAATTACTTAGAACCCCAAACATTATATATATATATATATATAAAATAAAATATATAAAATATATATATATTTATGTATTTATTTTTAATTTTTTTTCCAGGCACCCTAGAGAATAAAATGGCGGTCGTTGCAATACTTTGTCACACCGTATTTGCGCAGCAGTCTTGCAAGCGCAATGTAGTAAAATATAGCGTTTTGAATTTAAATATAAGAAAACAGTTAGCACAATTTTTTTTTTATATTATGAAAGATAATGTTACGCCGAGTAAATTGATACCCAACATGTCATGCTTCAAAATTGCGCCCGCTCAAGGAATGGCGACAAATCTCCATAGGCGACGTTTAAAAATTTCTACAGGTTACCTGTTTTGAGTTACTGAGGAGGTCTTTTGCTAGAATTATTGCTCTCGCTCCAATGATCACGGCGATACCTCACATGTTTACATATATGGGCGCAACTTTTTTCTTGTTTATTTTACTTTTTATTTTTACACTCTCTTAAAAAAAAAAATGTTTGGATCACTTTTATTCCTATTACAAGGAATGTAAGCATCCCTTGTAATAGATAAAAAGCATGACAGGACCTCTTTAATGTGAGATCTGGGGTCAAAAAGACCTCAGATCTCACAATTACACTTAAATGCAATAAAAATAAATAAAATTCATACAACATCACCGAGTTGAGTGCGGGCCACCATTCCCTCACTCGCACAGTACCTCTGAGGGGAAGCATCCGATCGTCTCCGCCGCTACCGATGGCTTTGGTAAGAGGCAGAGACGACCGGAAGGAGGCGGGCGGCACCTCACCCGCCACTGATAAAAGTGATCTTGCGGCGAATCCGCAGCAGAGACCACTTTTATCTCAAAGCAGATGCACCCCGTTTAAGAAAATATCAGGGTTTTGGCAGCTATCTGCTGCCATAACCCCGGTATTTAATGTCAAGGTACTGATGTAAGGCCCCTTTCACACTGGGGCGTTTTTCAGGCGGTACAGCGCTAAAAATAGCGCCTGTTCACCGCCTGAAAAAATCCGGCCCCTTTAACTCCAGTGTGAAAGCTGGCGGGCTTTCACACTGGAGCGGTGCGCTAGCAGGACGGCCAAAAAAGTCCTGCTAGCAGCATCTTTGGAGCGGTATAGGAGCGGTGTGTTTACCGCTCCTTCCCATTGATTTGAATGGGAAACCGCTACGGCGGCGCTCTGCGGGGGGTCTTTAACCCTTTTTCGGCCGCTCACGGGGGGTAAAACCGCACCACGAGCGGCCGAATACCGCGGTTAAAATGACGGTAAAGCAGCGCTAAATATAGCGCTGCTTTACCGTCAACGCGGCTCCCCGCCCCAGTGTGAAAGGGGCCTAAACGACGGCAGGCAGTCCAGAAGTGGTTAATCACATAAAAATGGCAGTTTGTTTTTGAACCACTTCTATGATTTTTTTTTTCTAGATGTACACAGATTTACTAAGAATTGTATTAGGTCTGTAGGCATTTCGGATACATACTTGTTAGCCTGACCACACCTGAAGAAATGTATTTTTAGTCACCACAACTGTTTGTTCCATTGTGTTCTGATCTATGCACACAGATATAGTTCTCTAGTTATTTAAAAAAAGTTAGACTAATTTATGTTAAGCAGTCGTGTGTACCCATTCATGGATAGGTGAACAGCCATTGCATATCAGTAATTCATTTTTATTCATTTTTTCTGCAGGCTTGAGAGGAGCACCTGGCTACTCACTGGACCAAGCTCACCATCTCCCTATTGAGATGGACTCTTTGATTGGTATGTGCTAAATTCTATTATTTCTTTTATACCAATCTACCTTCTTATGTTTAGAAGAAATCGTAAGAAATATTATGGGTGTCAGTTTAAATAAATTGCAAAGGTGAAAATGATCTTCCGAGCCAGTGATGTTATTCCATTCAGTTTTATGGCACAAGATACAGTGCTAAGTTATGATACAAGATTAAAAATGAAAGTAAATGTCTCATTAATTGATGGAACATGTTAGCAGCAGCAGCAGCTGACTATTGACTTTGGGAGTGTCATGTTTGAGCTTGCATGTTCCCTAGACCGAAACAAACTAGACTAGTTGTGTAAATCCCAGTAATACATAGGTGCAGTTCACTCATCACATCCAATGCCACCAACAAGAAAATAGCTTGTATTCTCAATTATTAATGTTATCGCTTATTCTAGACTGCATTCAAAGTTTTAGGGTTCAATAACATCTTTGCATTATGCTAAAACACAACACATGGTAATGCGTGAACCACAGTGCTTTGCCACACAATTATACACAAACATTCACTTTGAATGGCACACTGACATACTAATAAACAACCTTTTTTTTCCCCAATGCAGTGCCAGCCCATTCAAAATAATTTGACTGCTTAAAGCATTGCTATAATAATGCAATGCATGCTTAACATCGCATTGCAATAATGCAATGCATAATGTACAGGGGCCCTTAGTCTACTAAATATTGAAGTTTATATTTAGTTACTAAATAGCAACTAACTAGAAATTCAGGATGCAGGTCTCACTTATTTTTATTATATTGTATTATGCTTTGATATTTGTATAATTCACTCATTCATTATTCAATTCAATATTATGTGTAGACATTTTTTCAGATAAGCATGCATTTCTATTACTGTTAACAAAATGCACAAATGGCCAACTATATTTTGTTTTTTTTATTCAGTATCTTGTCTTCATACAAATGTATGTTTGTCCAGTAACGCTGGGTTCACACCTTAGCGTTTTTGCGGCCTGTGTTTGTGCGGGCATGGCAGCCAATTCAAATAAATGGACTGCCGTGCCTGCATTTACGGAAAAATAGGTGCATGCACCTTTTCAGAAACAAGGCTGCATGGAAGCCGCGTGGTCTTTTTGACCATGCAATTTCCCTGTGGTTCCTGCACCCGCAAACGTGCTGCAAACTGAGATGCATGGGGGTGCCATAATATTTTTTAATTCCTTTAGGTTTCATGATGTCTTTGGTTTCACAAAACATTCAGGTGCTAAAGAAGATAGGTTCCCAGCTAATGTTTTTTATTTTTTGAATTCATACAGAATCTGCAGCTCAACTGAACAATTACTACAATGGTGTAACAATTACTGTATATAAAATGTTTGCTTCAATTTATTTTCTTTAGCCAACAATTCTGGAGTAAACAAGCGTCAGATCACTGATCTTGTGGATCAAAGCATTCAGATCAATGCACACTGCTTTGTGGTCACAGCTGATAATCGCTATATCCTTATCTGTGGATTCTGGGACAAAAGCTTCAGGGTATATTCAACAGAAACAGGTAATCCTGAACTCAAAGTATAATATATCCAAAACCCAATGTTGAAGTACAAATGAAATCCAGCATTATGGTGAAGGAATACACTGGGTGTTTGACAGGATAGTTTGAAATAGTTTTATTTATAGTACATTTGCTTGTCCAAAGCACCCAAAATGGTATTGCGGTAGGACTTCTGCTATTCAGCTACTCCAATGCATTTAGGGATTTTGTGTCCTATATATAATATATATATATATATATATATATATATATATAGCGCTGCAACTAAAACTTTTTTAAGTGGGGAAGTTTTCAAACTTCTGTCAGGTTAGGATAGCTGTGTCCCTGTTAACCGAACAATGAGGATAAAAACAACAGGGATCGAAATGGCAATAAAAGCTGATGGAGATTCTATCTCTCATCCGGTGGTTTTTTTTTTTGTTTTTTTTTTTGCCCAAAGACTGGTCTGCATGAGCCCCCATACTTTTGCTGACCTTGACCGGTCTTTTATTTTTCTATTTTATACTGCATGTGATATAATACCAATATTTATTCTTTAGCACTTTTGATCCTGTATTCACAAGTTACTAGAGTTATTACTATGCTTGAGAAATCAGTATCACCTGGCCCTTCACTTTCAGCATAACATTTAATATTTGTAATTTCTTTCTCTCCTTAGGAAAGCTCACCCAGATTGTGTTTGGGCACTGGGATGTAGTCACTTGTTTGGCGAGGTCCGAGTCCTACATTGGTGGTGATTGCTATATTGTGTCGGGATCTCGTGATGCCACGCTACTATTATGGTATTGGAGTGGGAGACATCATATCATTGGAGACAATCCAAATAACAGTAAGTTATGTCTACTGTCTTTTGCAGATGTTCAGTGTTTCAAGTCTTTTTTTTATTCATCCATCATAGCAGTGCCCATCTATCCATCATAGCAGTATTCATTCATCCTAGCAGTGCCTGTCCATCCATCTATCATGGAAGTGCACACCCATCCATTCACCGTAGCCCAGTTTCCAAACAAGGCCCTGTGGCTTTCTCATTGGAGCCTTGGCTACAAGTAACATGTATTGCCCTTGTTAACATACACATGCTCTGATAAAAGTGGGTATTGTACTCTGATTAAAGTGGAGAACACTGAGTACCCAAGGACCATATGGAATTGACACCAACACTGCACCATACTAAAGAGGATCCTGCACAGGCTTGACAATTTGGAAATCTTCCAAGAAGTTTGGTGTTTTGGTAGCTTGTTTTACTTTTGGCTAAAAGTAAGGCTTTCTTTGTAAATTCAGTAAAATTAGTGTGAATAATGAGGTAAAAAGAACTTTCTTGATGTTGCTATTTCTAGTACCTTCAATTGTTGGTACTACAGGCAAAATCATTTCATTGCTAGTGCAACTACCAGTGTACATGTTACTAAGATTTTAAAGTATAATGCTATGTTATCTAACTGCTATAGCATTTGGCAGACCTGATTAGATTTAAAAGAATACATACACATTTGGCTTTTTAGGCCACCATCAAGAATCTTGCCATTCTCATGATACATAATTGTTTTCATTTATTATAAGTTTTCAGCAAACCTATAATTGCCACCTTATTTTCAAATTTGATATTGTGTTCATTTTCTTTGTAAGTTCTCTTGGGTTACCTTCTAATTTGTGTATGTTTAATCTCCCTTTGGTGGGTTTTGCAAGAATATAACAGGACTTAGACAATATAGTGAATACCAGAAGGCCATTTACATACCTACAAAACATAGGTCGTCATACATCAGTACACAATATCATATAAAGAAATACATCAATATTTTTTAGTACATTAGCACTTGTCAGTCTGCAGATATCTGTATTGGGACAGAGTGTAATTTAACAGTTCAGTATTGTCATGTAAGCTAAATATACATTTGCACACCTACATCTTGGGCCTGATGAATGGTGTTGCGATGGGTTTCTGTCCACATTAATTGTCAAGTCACAAATCTCCACAAAAGCTGGCTTTAAACAGAACTTTACCCATAACAGTTTGATGACAATGTTTTTTAATAAAAGAACATATATTCTACGTTATTAATTGTGCTACCAAAATTATTGTGTGCTGTATATTGCCTCCAGCATTGCTCTTATTTCTTCTTGCTGAAGGCCGCCATTTTCTTGAAGCCCAGAGCAGTCACTTCCTTATTGGAGTCTTGTCTATATTCCTATCGCACACGTTCCTGGAAAACAAGGTTTATTAATGGGTGCTGTAGCAATTACAAGCTGGATCCTGGAGACATAAAGAAAGTGTACATATTCACCAGCACACCATGGATCTACAATCACCATCCAAAGGTTTTTATTGCAGAGATCACATCACAAAGACAAGTGCAACATTTATGTTCTGCCTGATGAAGGGGTCCTGTGCAACTCAGAAACATTGCACTTGTCTTTGTGATGTGATCTCTCTGGTGCATGGCGTGCTTGCGAATGTACACTTCCTTATTGGAATCTCTCCCTTCTCCTTGGTCTCAAAAACTATATGTCACTTTCTTCAATTAAAATATGTACAATTCCAGCCTTGATTGTATGTCTTGGCAAGTTAGAGAGGAAGGCTGACAGAAGCTTTACAGTGCTGAAGCTCACAGATCTGCCCATGAGAGAGGAGATAAAATAAAACACTATCCTTGTATGTTTAACGCTTTTGTGTCTCCTTAGCAGCAGAGTTTGCAATGACCTGCTTTTATTTTCTCCCTCCCTAATCTGTGTTCCCTCCGCACAGTCTGTGTCATTCCTGTTGCTTTTTTTCCTCTTTAGCAAAAGTAAATCTTAAAGATTTCAGGTGTCCGGCCTCTAGTGGCTCTGATTTTAGGCAGACAGTGCCAAGAATAGAGTGCAACTGAGCATGTGCAGAGCAGGATGAGACAGTGCATTACTGTATTTTAAACAGTATAGACTCCTATTTTTAATGTTTTAAACAGCTTTACCTGCAAAACAAGCAAGCCTGAAGTGATCAGTCAGGACCTAATAGGAGGTCGTAGAGAAGGTTTAGCATCCTAAAAAGAGGGACAAACTCCTAAGATAGAGAGTAAAAAAAAAAAGCTGTCAAGTTTCAACCCCAGTGGGTGCCAATGGCAACTAGTAAACAATACTGTACCTTCAGTATGCTTGTAGTATTCAGAATACTTAATTAATTTATTAGTATACCCAGGCACACCATGTGATTTGGAAGTTATCATTTATGTCTTTGTCTTGGGAAAGCGTTTGTCCCCTCAGATAAAGAGAATCTAGTTTACATGCCCATCTGACGAGAGGTCTCTTTTTAATCGGTTTCTAGCAATAATGGCGTAGGCTGAATAACTAAATGTTAACAGATTTCTCTATTCACACAACGAGACAAATTTTGATCAGTGTATGGTCAAAAATTTAAAATACATTAGATCAACAATAGGAGGTTACTCTTGTCAGTTTGAGAGGCCAAGAGTATCCCTATCCAGCACTGCAAATCCAACTCTATATTTTAGCAGGACCAAGAACATGCTTATATATCTTGTATTTTTTTTTTTTCATATATAAATGTCCTGATTTGGTGAGTAATTTATGAAAGTCAAGTGGAGGGGGAGATGGGGGTGGCTTGTATGTATAATATTTTAGGGAATATTGTGAATCCATTTTTATTATATTAATCTGTCCAAGCCATGAAGAGCTTGGTTTATTATAGTATTATAGAAATGTGCAGATCAGTTGTGGCACAAGATTATAGTTTAATGTCACTAAGGTTGGCCATACACAGTACAAATGTCATTACTGCAAAGAAATGTGCACGATTCCCCCATCAACACAGACCACATTAACAGGGGAATCAGCAATTGTCTTCTCCTGGCGGTGGTGGGCGGGGGAAGCTAGTGCTTATTGTTAGTGGCTATAGCAGCTGCTAGCAATAATCACTAGAGAATTCAGCAGGCTGGTTTTACCCAAGTTGATCGATAGATCAACTTGGTGCATTCTGCCTACCCAGTAACGGTTCGAATCTCGACCAGTTCCTGCTGAACTGGCCAAGATTCGAACCCTGTATGGCCGGCCTAAGTCATAATTATAGGCATTACCACCCATTCTATTTCTTTTGTTTTATTATGTTTCATAACTTGTATCAGAATGTTTTCCTGTTTGTTAATGTAACAGAACCTCCCACACTCCGCTTCAGTGCTTTCGTCATATACCACTTCCTCCCAGTCTGGATACAGATATCAGATATTCCAACCGCTCACATGCACAAAACAAGACGATACTTGTTTAGTTGCTGAACATGGACTAATTTATTTGAGATGACACACAAATATATACAGCAGGCTTACATTAAAAACTGTAACCAGAAACCTAATTAACATGAGCTAATTAACTAATCCCTTAAAGCAGCCAACGTGACTCCCTAACTACAGTACACATTGTCATACATCTCAACACAGAACTCATACAATTGCAGGGTTAATTAGCACAAACAACAATGGGTGAAAGACTCTTAGAAGCTGTGGCAAGCCAGACTAGACTCATTTACATTTTCGAAGACAACAGACAGGTGGCTGGAGTTGATGACATTAGCATCTAGCAGTATGTGTCCCAACATTATGAATCAGTCACTATTTCTAATATGGCACATACAGGGTTCCCAGAGTCTGTGTGTCTTGGGGGACATGGACCTGAATCTAAAGTAACACCACCTCAAGGGTCCCCAGGCATACTGCTCACAAAGAGCACCATTCCACCAAATGCCAGGGCCCATAATCGGAAGGCAAGAGGCTAGCATTCAGTCCCCTCCAAAAGCCTCTGTCCCAGGTGAGTCTGTCACAGTTAAAACTTAGTAAAAAAGAGATTTACAAAAAACATCTACTTTTTTAAGCACACAGCTTTTTCCTGTTTAATCTCTGCATCATCCTTTAGACATAGTATATACACGTACAAATAGGCATCTTATAATTTCTTTAAACCTTAATGGGTTTGTCATTTGATATGAGCATCCTCTGCCTAGTACAGCTATAAGGCCACAGCTGTCTATAGAGGAACAAGTGCTGTACCACTTTATCTTTACATAGTTGGCAGAGAAAATAGGACAATTTTTCTATTTGGCAGACAGACGTCATTACAGTCACTGCTAGTCTGGTATTCATACAGTCCATTCTTTTGTATTACTGCATGAGCGATATATTTATACATGACACACAATGTCATAAGATAAATTTGGATTGTAAGGCAAGTCTTTCCTGTGTATATAGGTTCCTTTACATTTGAGCATTAAGGTTGAACCAGCTTACCCAGCTTATGCCTTTACTTGGGTGACCTCAATTTAACTGATTTGTAAGTGTGTGTTTAATTTGTACCCCTGCAAACTTCAGAATGGTGCAAAGAACAGGTGCACTTATAATGCTGCTGTATTTCCCATGCCAACTTTTTGATGCCTTGTTTAATAATGATTGGCCAGGAGTGTGTATACTATATATGGGACAACTCTTACAAGATTCAATGTAAAATTACTCAATCTGGCCAAAAAAGTAAAACCGCATAAGTTTTCCATATATACACATGGAGAAATAGAAGTGGGTGTATAGAATTACAGCAGACAATGTGCTTCCTGCTTACCAGCTTCATTAAACAACAATTCTTCAAGCAAACTGGAGCTTGTTAGATGAAAATAAATGATAGCAAGATGCACAATCTAGGTTAAATCCAATTAGTTAACATCATTAGGATGAGCATGAAAAAAAAAGATACAGTGAAGATACACTCAGTAAAGGATTACATTTCAGAAGCTGTCATCCAGAGGTTCAGATTAGAGATAGACTATGAATTATGTGGAAAAACCCTGATAGGTTATTATAATTGACTGAGCTATGTGTTAGACGTGATATTTTTGAAGGTTTTTCTATTTTTTTTTTTTTCATTCTAAAACAACTGAGACAACTAATTATCTGTTTTTGGCTTCAGTGCATCCAATTAGTAAATGACAGGTAGTTTCATGCATGTTGTGTGTTCAAAACATTTTTATCCAAGATTGTTTAAAATGCACATATAAATTGATGGGGCACATAAATCATCATACCTGAATGAGCTTGCCTAAGATAGCTGAGCGCGGTGATGAACTCAACTAAAGATATTAATCATGTTATCAGTGTTCTGAGTTCATTTAATGATGCTTACATTCAATTTTATTAAGTAATTTAATACAGTATTGTTATTCTATATATAAATATGTATTTTAAACTGGATAATGAAATAGATCACTGCCCAAAATATGTCCCAAATGTAAATTTTTTCCCTGCTAGCCTTACCCTAACACTCAATCCTCTCCCAACCCGATCTCATAGAGCTGAACTCTGGACAATTTTTTTTTGTAAACCCGTGCTGCACGGGTTGACTATTCATTTTTGTCTAGGGGATTGGAGAGCGGAGATACTTACCTAATCCTCTGATCCTCCCCACACAAGACCAGTCCCTATGGCTTCGCCAACCCCCCGGGCTGTCTAGCAATCTTGTGCAGTGGACTTTTTCTCATGCCCATAGACCTGCTCTAGATGTAAAGACGTCAGGAACAGGCCACCACTAGATCTTGGGGGAGTGCCGCTGGATAGGAGAATCGGGTGAGTATACAGCTTTTTGGTTGCCCCTTGACAAACCGGATTTTTTCCCCACTGCATTGGGAAAAAATTGCCCAGAATTCAGCATTATCCTTATTTTAGTCCCTAAAATCTCCTCTAAACCTCTTTCTAAACAATTAACCTTAAAGTGGTTGTAAAGACACTTTTTTTTCTTCCTATATCTCCAGTGTTATATTACAGTATGTGCCCCAGTGCATTTATTTATAAAAAATATGCCGCTTTGTACATAATTTCAGAGCGCCGGTAGGTGCTTACATGACCACCCGCCACTGTCTTCCCCGATCTGACAACTACAGCGAGCGGGGCTGAGAATACCCCGCTGACGTCAGTCAGGAGGAGAGGAGAGCGGTGGGCAGTCACGTTGGGTAATTGGGAAAATATACATTGGGGCACATACTGTAATATAACACTGGAGATCATAGCAAAAAAAATGTAATTTTAGCAGTAGGAAGGGAGTGAACTGCACTGACACAGCTGACAAGGCAGAAGGGGGGGAGCAAAGAGATACAGCGGGCTGACGGAGACACGTAAACTGACCACGGTATCAGGGGCTCAGCAGCCATGATAAACCTAATCAGCTTACAGAGGGTGGGACAGGATCAGCCAGGTATTTTAGATTATAGAAAGGGCCAAATTGCACAGCACAAGCACTGTGCTATTATTTGTGCAGCAGGAACTATTTTTTTTTTTTTTTAAGGTAACAACGACTTTAATCCTTAAAATTCCTCACCTTAACAATTACCCTGCATGCTAACACATAAAGATGAACACTAGGCAAACTGCTAAATTCACAGAGTCAAAACACAATGGGAGCTGCTATACTTGCAAAAGGGTTTGCTTCTGTATTCATTCTGTCCTGAGAGTTACACAGGCCTGCTACAAAGCACAGCCAGGAAAGCGACACCATTTTTTTTGTTACAATTAATAATACAGTAGAGTAATTTCTTAATCTCCAGACTGCTAATTGGACACTGAATTAGAAGCAGGGGAATGAGGAGGTCATCTCTCTGCTCAATGTACTTTTTCCTTCTCCTCCTCCTCCTAGCTTGCTCCTTCTCAGCACATTTGCACGCAGCACACCTTCCCCTTTCTCTCTCAAGGGGAGTTCTGCTCTGCAATGGATATTTATCAAAATAAGAGTAACCTTCTCCTTCCCTGCACTGCATTGTAATCCATCATATCTTTCTGGGGTCTGAGAGATCTACCACTTGTTTCCTATTGCTGCGGAATTTGGAGCTTTTTAATATGCATCAACCTGCTCTTGACTTTTTGTTTATTTTTATAACTGCGATTAGCTTAATTTTCTGTCCAACCATCTGTTTACAGCTTTACACGTTCATTAATTGCCTTTTTCACTTTTTGTGAGTACTTTGAGGTATGTTTATTGTGAATCTCTGTATTCGTATTTATTGCAAAGATTCACATGTAACAGTTTGTTTTCTTACTGCCGCTGAAAATACATAAAAAAAAAAAAAAAAAATCCTTGAAAGGAAGTCAATTCAAGTTTAATTGTGATGCTAACCCTTTAAAATAAAGAATTAAAAATAAACAAGACAAACCAAAATAGGTCACACAACTGAATAGCGCCTATCAAACAGCAATATAGAGAATACTTGATAAATTATTAAAACCTTAACCCATTTATGAGTACCCAATACGTTTCCTTAAAGGGGAGTTCCAGGCCTTTTAAAAGTCAGCAGCTACAAAAAGTGTAGTTGCTGACTTTTAATAAACAGACACTTACCGGTTCCGCGGTCCAGCGATGCGGCCGAACGGGGTGTCGCTCCTCTCCGCCGGCGCCTCCATTGCCACTCTGGGCACCCGGCCGTGACAGCTTTCGGCTTCACGGCCGGGCGCGCACGGCGCATGCGCGAGTCGCGCTGCACTCCTGGGTGGATAGGCAATTTCCTGGGACCTGTCACGTGTCCCAGGAGATCGCCTAGAGGGAGGGGCCGCCTAAGACGAAAGGAGGCGTCGCCTAGGCGGTTCCTGGGCGGAAGGAGGAAGTGGAGCAGGAAGTCCCCCTCCTAATGAAGCCCCCACCCCCCCCCCCCCAAAAAATTACATGCCAAATGTGGCATGTAAGGGGGCGAGGAGTGCTTAAAGCGGAAGTTCCATTTTTGGGTGGAACTCCGCTTTAAGTTTAGGATGAATGCTATATGAGAGGATACACTCTATTTTGAGTATAAAGAGAACATTACACCAAGCAGTGTGTGGGGTAATCCCGATACTTTTAACCTGGGTTCAGTGAATACAAGCAAAGTGTATACAAGCAAGTATAATATTACATACATGTTGTTTTCCCATGTGATATTACATATATATATTTATATACTGTATATGACATGGGGGGGGGGGGGAAAAACAAACATTCTATGTTAAAGGGGTAGTAAAAAAAAAAAAAAAAAACTTTCTCCCTGCAAGGTAGAGGCATAATGTGCTAGTATGCATTGCATACTACTACTGTATGAAAAAATCACCATAAATTGAAGCCCTTCACTTGAATGGCTGAGCCGCGAACACGTCACTCGTCCCATGCTCATGGGAGTCACGGCCTGGGTATAGCAGTCTGATGGAACGGCACGGGTATGCTGTTCAGAGCTCATGTGCTGGTGACGCCACCGGGTGCCAGCCAGGCAAATGTCTCCTAAATAGTGCACGTTTAGGAGATATTAATTTAACCTACAGGTAAGCTTACCTTTAGGAAACATATAAATTTAGGGTTTATTACCACTTTAAAATCAAATACTCTGCAGGATTTAAATACAAACCGTATTGACAGAACAATACAGTACTTGTATAACACATTTCTTCATACAGTAAAATAAATTCATAGAAAATAAGAGCCCTAAAAAGAGTCCTAAAAAGCAATTTGACAATATATATAAGTGATTCAAATGTAATAGAAGTGCTAATAAATGTTCCCTCAATATGAAATGAATTGATCACCAAGACTAAGGCAATTCACAGTTGGGAATCAAGTGCTTAAATTGTATAGTGGCCAAACCTCTTTTCATATATGTACTGCTGTTGTCTTTGGCAGGACATTGCTCTTATTAACCACTTCAGGCCATTTTTTTGTGATTACAGCACTGCGTCGCTTTAACTGACACTTGTGCGGTCATGCAATGCTGAACCCAAACAAAATTGACCTCCTGTTTTTCCCACAAATAGAGCTTTCTTTTGGTGGTATTTGATCACCTTTGCGGTTTTTATTTTTTGTGCTATAAACAAAGAGCAAAAATTGATTGGTTAGCGCAAAAGTTATAGCGTCTACAAAATAGGGGATAGATTTATGGCATTTTTTTTTTCTAGTGAAGGCGGCGAGCTGCAATTTTTAGCAAATCGACCTGCTGCAGTATAATGACGGCGGCTGGTCGGCTAGTGGTTAGTGATTGTAAAGTCTTGTTTTTAGTTAAAAATAACGAACATGTTATACTTGCCTGCTCTGTGCAGTGGCTTTGTACAGAGCAGCCCATATCCTCCTCTTCTCGGATCCCTCTTTGGTGTTCCCCTCCCTCCTGTTGAGGGCCCCCACAGAATGCAGCTTGCTATGGGGGCACCCGAGCCGAGCCACTGCTCAGTGTGTTCATTCAGACATGGAGCCATGGCCCAGCCCCGCCTCCTTTCTCACTTCATTGACAACAGCAGAAGCCAATGGTGCCCCACTGCTGTCTCAACCAATAAGGAGGGGAGTCCCGGGCAGCTGAGACACTCCTGCAACATTGCTGGATAGAGATGGGGCTCAGGTAAGTATTAGGGGGGCTACTGCACACAGAAGGCTTTTTACCTTAATGCGTATAATGCATTAAGATAAAAACCTTCTGCCTTTACAAACACTTTAAGTGTATTTATGATTTTGTTTGAAGGTATGCTGCTTACTACAAGGACATTTAAAGTATTTTCATAGCTGTGTTGTAATGATTTTGTCATTCATAGCTATAGAAATAATCTTTCTTTTTCTACAGCAATCAGGCTTTGCTCAGATGGACACATAGTGATTGTGTGAACACTTTATGAAGATAAATTGTTTTCTAACAGAATATTGAACTTTAGGTTGTCTCAATAAGTGATGCCGGGATCAATAAACATTGACATTTAAGTCCACATACGTGATGCTCTCTGCCTCCCCAGGGGAATGTGTGGAAAGTGGAAGTGGTGAGGTCTCCTGGATTTTGACAATGTTCGAGATAATAATTTACTACTGGAAATCCTCACTAATCACAGAGTCCTGCTTTAAGAATCTTCTGTACTGCCTCCAAGTGTTATAGTCAGTCAATTTGCCCTTTAGCAGTTATTTGGTTGCATAATATCCTGATGTTACCTACCGATCTTAACACATATGTTATGCAGTTCACAAAGAGAATAGGCAGCTTTAGATATATATTTTTTCCTGTTATCAAATGTGCTCTGAGTACAGATGACATAGAAAGCTGAAAATTAGGTGGAAGATACAGTAATGCAATGACAGCATTCATGCCATGACTACACCTGCAAATATTGTTCATAAGTTCACTTCTGTGGGCCTACTGAAAGGTCAGATCAAGGTCTGTAAAAGGTTTGGCCATACAGACCAATTTAGTCTGTAAATGGTTTGGCCATATGGACATAGTAATTCATGTTAAGATCATTCTGTCTGAACCCAAATTTAATCCAGCTGCACATTTATTTTTATCATCATATTTAGAATTTAGTACACTGTGTGCTTTTTCACCTGTCAGATATTTTTACATTTTAAAGAACTGTAGCTCACAGTCTGGGCAGCAGCCACTTGATAGCCAATTACTTGATAGCTAAACTCTAGGCAAATCACCAAATACACAGATGAAACACATATATGGGAGCTGAATTACCTAGCAAAGGAAGGGAAGGAGACCTGATTTTGCTCCACTGCAGTTAAGTAACACTTAGGTCTCCTCCCCACCCCCTTCCGGAGACTAGACTGTAAAAGGAGAAAAAGCAGACTGCTGGGCTCATCTCTCTGCTCCCTTTTTTTTTATCAGGATGTCCTTTGTTAGGACATGAGCATTGGAGCACCACTGACTTTGTGCTGCTCATCCCTCTCCCAGCCTGAGCTCTGCAGGACACTTACCCTTCCTACTACTAACCTAGGCAGGAATTTTTTTTTTGCAGTGTCCAATTTCATGGATAGAATTTTGGTCCTCTTAGAGGATGTAGATAACAGGGGATGCAAGCAAGCCCCTTTAGTTTTTTTTTTACTTTACCCTGCCTGCAGACACTTTGTGGAGGTGGTAGATGAGGATGATCCAAACTCTCCTTCTGAGAAATCGGATCAGGATGAGATGTCTTTGGCTAAAATTTAATTTAAGCTTAAGGAGATCATTCCTATGCTAAGTCTGCTCACCCCAAGGTATTGAGCACAATGGTATGGTCGATATTTAGATAACCTGCTCCTAGTATGGGGAGGTTCTATGGAGGAAATTGATTCTTTTATTGCTTATGTCAATGATAATTTCTTGAATTTGGAATTTAGTGCAGTATATCATAGCAAGTCTATACATTTTATGGATATCACCCTGGAAGGGGATCATCAGGATGGCAGTGTACATTCAAGGACCTATCGTAAGGAGTGTGCCGGGAATTCAGTTTTATTAGCTACCAGCTGTCACCCAGCACACACACACAATATGATCAGTCCCAATGGGTGAATTTACCAGAACCAAACGTAAATGCTCTAATATTAAGAGATTTTCCCAGGAGTGTGACATTGTTGCTTCTAGGCATAGAGCACGATGTTACAAATCTTAGGATATAGAGAGAGCCATTGACATGATCAATACGAGAGATAGGAGTGATTTTTGGGTAAATGCCCTACGAGGGAAAAATAAATATAAAAATAAAGGGGATGGAATTAAAGACCTCATTAATAAATACTTACCAGTACTACTAATGAGGTCATGAAAATTGGTTGCCGTGGAACACATCCTGTCCTTGTCTAGATCACATCTGGCCTTGGATGCCAAGACAGACTAGTTAAGGCTGTTGTACAGGGCGTCGGACACATCTCTCTTCCTGTACGCCCCCTGATTACTCCATGGAAACTTACCCCAATTCTTTTGGCAGATAACGTTGGGGTGCCATTATTTTCCTATTGCTTCAGTAAATGAGGCAGTTCAAGACTAGTTTTAATTTTTAATGATTTTTTTTTATTGGCCATTGTTTTACATGGTAAACATTACTATTGCTTGTCTATTGTCTTAGAAATCGCATTAGGGAATGATATTTTCAGTCCAGTTATGGAGGAGACAGACTTCTTCTATTAAAGAGCATACGAGTCATAGACAGAGCTAATAATTCACCCAACATGTCACTGGCAGATGATGCCCTGGCACAGCAGAAGGAGCGAACAAAAAGCCTTCTCTGAAAAACAAGCTTTTCACAAATCCAGAAACTAATTTGAAAGTGATAAAAATTAATTTGCACACTTTAATTGGAAGCAGCCTCTGCCTTGAGAGCTGACTAAAGGAAGGAGCAGGCATCGCGTGCTACAAGGCTGATTGAATTTTTTGTCAGGTAGGTATATCAGACTCGCCTGCTTATCCTCCAAAGCCTTTCTGTGCAATACATTATGTTCAGCCTCTGACTGGTGTTCTTTAAAAGGATCAATGCTATTCATGTTCCGTCCCCAGTGTCTGAAATTTCATTGATCCTGGGACTTCACCTGACATTTCTCATTACTTTCCTTCCAACAGGATACTCGCCAAAGGTGTGGGCTTCAGCATCTAAGTGTGAATTACTGCCTTGTCTAAAGGGACTGTCTGCTGTATTTCCCTGCATATTGCAAATATATATCCTAGCAAATGTTATGCTTTGTGGTCCTTATTTGTCAGATGGTGCTTCATAAAGAACTATCTGTATTATCCCATCTCAGTACAAACAAATGGCCAGTGCCCCCACCTATAACTGGCCTTCACAGCAAGGAGCAAATGGAAGAGCACCGCATGTCTAACAAAACCAAAGAAGATTCCCAGCTCAACTTATCAACCAGCCTGCAACCAACCAAATTATTGGGTCTAACAGTTTGCGTTAAAAACAGGGGTTTAGTTTGCACACATTTGCAAATACGTACATGTGTAAGCTGCAGATCCACTTCATGGTACCCCCGTATTATCTGCATTCCTAATTCTATACATTCTTGAGAGCCTCCATAGTAGAAGCACATGCATGATAATGGATAGAGGGCAGGTAAGTCTGCAGCTTACACATGTATTTGCGTTAAAAACAGGGGTTTAGTTTGCACACATTTGCAAATGCATGCGTAACCTGCAGACCTGCTTCCAAAAAAAATTTCTTATGAAAGCCACTTTAATGACAAATACCTTTTATACTGTATACACATTCATCTCAGTCATTCTCTTAACATCATCACAGATTGTTTTCTACGTATGATGTAACAGTATTTTTGTCATATTATTATAAACCTCATATAAGCCTATTTTAAACTTTTGTACACCTATTGTAGAATTATCTTCGCTATTGTGTAGTGCATTACAATATACTATTGTACTGTCCCCATCTGACCCTCTGGATATTTAGAAAGCCACACTTTTGCTGAATTGGTTAAGCTAGCAGCAATGAGGTTTCAATTCCCTGTAGATTCTCTTCACCTGAAGCCCTTTTTTGTTTCTTAGCCTTTAGCCTTGTGCTACATCTATCATTTAGGATGTGACAGTATGCGTTGCTGAATTTTGAATGATTGTTGCAGTGCTTGGCATCTGTCCCTTGGAAGGATGAAACGTTTTTTGTCCTTTATGCTTCAGCCATTGTCTTATCTCCGGGATTGTGTTTACAGCGGCCTTTTGATCTTGGATATTAATTCTGTACTGTAAATGCAAGCAATGGAACATGCATGTAATTTCACACAGACATATGGGGGTATGGTCGGGGGGGGGGGGGTCAGAACAAGCACAGACTGAAACAGGGTAAATGCGTACACGTTTAGTGTCACAAGTCGGCACAACTTGAGTGCTAAAGATTGATATTTCTAAAACAATGTTTGCATTACTACTAGAATATCTGCGTTTTGGTTCTGTATACCCAGCAGATTGTGTAGTTTTCTTCCCATATATTTATCATTTTACGTTTTTTTATTTAAAGTGGTTCTAAAGGTTCAAGGTTTTTTATGCATTAAAGTGATTGTAAAGGTTATTCATTTTTTTATTTATTTTTTAATAACAAACATGTTATACTTACCTACTCTGCGCAAGGGTTTTGCACAGAGCAGCCCCAATGCTTCTTTTCTGGGGTGCCCTGGCAGCACTCCTGGCCCCTCCTCTTCATCGGGTGCCCCTATGGAGAGCTGCTTTCCATGGGGACACCTGAATCATTGCTGCGTCCATTGACACAGCCAGCAGGACTCGGCCCCGCCCCCCACTCCTGTGTCAATGGATTTGATTGACAGCAGGGGTCTGGGGGGCATCTGAAGCACAGAAGGTTCTTCACCTTAATGCATAGAATGCATTAGAGTGAAAAAACATGACTTTACAACTGCTTTAAAGTGATTGTAAAGGCAAAAGTTTTTTTTTATCTTAATGCATTCTATGCATTAAGATAAAAGCCCTTTGTATACAGCAGCCCCCCCCCCCCAATACTTACCTGAGCCCATTTCTATCCAGTGATGTTGCACAAGAGACTCGGCAGCCCAGGACTCTCCTCCTCATTGGCTGAGACAGCAGCAGAGTGACATTGACTCCCGCTACTGTCAAAGTCAGTGAGCCAATGACGAGAGAGTGGGGGCGGGACACACAGAGCTGCACCTTGGCTCCGGTGCCCCATAGCAAGCTGCATGCTATGGGGGGCACTCATCAGGGGTGAGGGGCCAGGGGAGCTAAAGATGGACCCGAGAACGGAGGATCCAGGCTGTTCTATGCAAAACCACCACACAGAGCAGATAAATATAACATGTTGGATATTTTTAAGAGAAAAAAAAACAAGACTTTGCGATAAAAAAAACTTTTGGGTGCAGCTCCCGCTGCAGTCCCCTTTAATACTTACCCGAGCCCCATCTCGATCCAGTGATGTGCATGAGAGCAGCGGCTCTCCCGGGTCTCTCTCTCCTCATTGGCTCACACAGCAGCAGGAGCAATTGACTCCTGCTGCTGTCAATCACTGCCAGTGAACCAATGAGGAGAGAGCGAGGGGCGGGTCGAGCCACGCTCTGTGTGTGAATGAACATACAGAGCGTGGCTCAGGAGCGAGCCTGTTTGAGTGGCCCCATAGCAAGAGGCTTACTATTGGGGGCACTTGGCTGGGGGAAAGAGCCAGAACCACTGGCGGGGTACGCAAAAAGAAGAGGATCAGGGCTGCACTGTGCAAAACCATTGCACAGAGCAGGTAATTGTTTCTTTTTTCCTTTTTTGTTTTTAATTCTTTCCTTTAGAGTCACTTCAAGATTGCCTAACAAAACTGTGTATTTTCCATAACCAAAATTACCTTTATTTTTTCTTTAGAGCAAAGTGTGGTTTTATAACTAATATTTTATGGTTCTATTGCAGGAAAAAAAATATCCTTTTGTATGTATTTTTATGACACTTGTATGGTCTTAAATGTTTTTCACCTCCAATATTTCAGGTGATTACCCAGCTCCCAGGGCCGTCCTGACTGGCCATGACCATGAAGTTGTCTGTGTATCAGTATGTGCTGAACTGGGTCTCGTCATCAGTGGAGCTAAAGGTTTGTTCATAGTGTATCATTTTTATTCAGCATTATATTGATGAAAGTTAACAAAAAAATGGATCCATGTTAACTTTAAGAGGTTGTACACAGACAGCATGGCTTCCAGCAAAGTTTGAATATCACCCATCAGTACAATGCATTAGGAGCCTTTGCAAACCTATTGGGACATGTTACACAATTACTGTATTCATCGGTGTATAACACGCGCCGGCATAAAACACGCACCCCAAGTTTAGGAGGGAATTTTAAGGAAAAAAACTTGCATTTAAATGCCCATCAATGCAGCCTTATCAGTGTCCATCTGCAGCCTTGTCCACCATTGCAGCCTTGCCCGGTGTCCATCTGCAGCCTTGTCCATTATTGCAGTCTTGCCCAGTGTCCATCTGCAGCCTTGTCCATCATTGTAGCCTTGCCCAGTGTCCATCGGCAAGCCTTGTCCAGTGTCCATCTGCAGCCTTGTCCAGTGTCCATCTGCAGCCTTGTCCAGTGTCCATCTGCAGCCTTGTCCAGTGTCCATCTGCAGCCTTGTCCAGTGTCCATCTGTAGCCTTTCCCAGTGCCTTTGCAGCCTTGCCCAGTGCCTTTGCAGCCTTGCCCAGTGCCTTTGCAGCCTTGCCCAGTCTCTTTGCAGCATTGCCAGTCTCTTTGCAGAATTGCCCTGATTTAAAATTGGTTCCGATTTCCGCTGACTGTGAGCGGAGAGGAGCGAGCGGAGCCAAGATACAGAAAGCCAAGTGTACTTTGGCTAGACTCGGCTCTGCTCACAGGCCTGGCCATGTCCACTGATTGCGAGAGGAGAGGAGCGAGCGCCGCTGACATACAGAACGCAGAGTGTACTTCGGCTAGACTCGGCTCTGCTCACAGTCAGGGGCAGGACTGCAAGAGGAGCCGAGACAAGCCAAAGTACACTCGGATTTCTGTATGTCAGCGGTGCTCGCTTCTTTTGCAATCAGTGGAGGTGGGCGTGACTGCGAGAGGAGCCGAGTAAAGCCGAGTGTACTTCGGCTTTGTGTATCTTGGCTCCGCTCGCTCGTCTCCTCACAATCAGCAGATCGGCGTATAACACGCACCCACGATTTCCCCCTGATTTTAAGGGGGAAAAAAGTGCGTGTTATACGCCAATAAATATGGTATGTGTTTTTACTAAGGTTGTGAACTTCCCTGCTTTACCATTTAAATTTATCAAAAATGTGAAATTGCATTTTCAAGTGCAATTGTAGTTTTTGAAACATGGGTGCTGATATTGAGGATGAGTAAGGCTCTCAGCCTCCACCAGATTTTTTTACATTTTTTGCTACTGTCAGGGGGTGGCAATGTTCTTTCTTCATGGTCCCACTGTAGAAATGTAGCCACCCCCTTTTAATCGTTTCCAAGATGGACTAGTACCCAGACAGCAAGGGTATCTTGCCACAAATTTGTGGCAGTGTTGAACTGGAAGTCTGTTAACTTGCTGCACATTTTCACAGGCAAGTTATACACTTGCAGAGCACTTGAAGCGCAAGTTCTAGTTGACACTTTTCCAATTCGTAGCAAATTTACATGGCAAGTCTCTAGCTATAGCAAAGTTGCAGTGGTTAGTCTACAGCAAGAGCTCTGCAAGTCACAGTGACCCCTGTGGTGGGATGACTATTGCACAACATAACTGAACCTGAACTTGCAGAATGCTTACAAAGAAAGTTAATCTGGAGAGCATCTCTCCCTCAATAAAGACACTCCGTCCGCAAGAATTCTTGTCTCCAGCCGAAGGGGATGGACAGCCGTCCCATCCCAGAGAACCCTAAAAGAAGACAAAAACATCTAACTCTTACACCTAACTACTCACTGTACACAATGTTTGTTGGAAGGGGGTTAGCATCCTGCCAACAGAAATAAAAATATGGAAACCAAATTTCAGTATAGCACATGCATTTTTTTTCCTGTCTTGTTCTGTCAGAAGGGGGTTATAACCTACTAACAGAAACAATACGGGGGGAAAAACGCATAAAATTAAAGCAACAGTATTTCTTTGGAGTTCTTGATGAGAGGGGGCCCCTCCCAGAGCAGACAGGCTCCAAATTGATTAGCTTAAGAAACAGGCCCACCCAAGTGTCCTTGCAACAGAGAAAGAAAGAGGATCTATCCATTGGGGGCATGGGTGGCAGGCTGGCCTGTTCAGGGAGGAAAAAGAACACACATCTGCAACTCCCCTGCAGTCTGTGATTTTTAATCTATAATGACTGTACACTTACAGTCCCCTCACTCATAGAAGTGGGGATCAGATAGTCTCCTCCTGCCTCCCCCATCCTCCCTGATGGAGACCTAATGGCTCATTGTAGGCCGCCCCGCCTTCGCAGTGAGCACCCGGTCTTTGTAAATGGCTCTCCCCAGCCTCCATTCCTGACGGATGTCCACAAAACAGGCCCAGGCTTCACTCTCCGGCATCTGCAGAGGCTTGGGGATATGCAAATAGTCCCAGACCAGGTCATCCTCCCACTCTCCCCATGAGTTTTTAATGACATCCATGATCTGGGGAGGGACGTAGGGATAGTCCAGACCCCACTCCAGAGCAACTTTCCTCTGCGCCTCCTGCTGGAATCTGGAAAACCTGGGCATCTCCTTAGGTTTCTCCTTTACCAGCAGGACACAAGAATCCTGGGATCTCACAACCCATTGCTGATAGGTAGGTGCCCTGGTCTGGGTGGTGAAAGATCTGTTCAAAAAGAGTTTACTGCTGTGGACAAGGGTTCCTGTGGCTTCCTCTGTTCCCAGCACTGACTCCGGTCCATCTCCTCCCTCAGACTGAGCATGGGAACCTCCCGTCTCCCATTCTTCCTCATCCGAGCTCTTCTCAGGGGATGACCATTTCACCAGTCTCTCCGGTTACCCAAACTCTGCCAATAGTCTGGGGGAACCCCAATCGATGACCCTGCCCTCACACTCTCCATCTAGCACATCTGAGGGCACACCCCCTCCTGCACTGGCTCGGCTGGAATTAGGATGGCGAGCGGCATAGGGCAGCCAGCATTTCAGGGACTTCTGGCTCCTGCTGGGCAGTACTCATAGTTACTAGGTCCCTGACCAGGTTGCGGGTCACGACAGTCCTCTCTTTCCCAAAGTCCTCTTTCTTTGCAGGGGAGTCACCAGATCTCATTGAAAAACACCCCCTAGCATTTCTCGCTGTGGCCATCTTGAGTAAGGGCAAATGCTTCATGTAGCATTTACGAAGTCTGCATGCAGGAGAGTGTGCTTAGCTGAGAAAACCCCTCTTCTCCTCCTGAAGACTCCTGGAGTGTATGCCATCATTTGCCTTGGCAGGAAACCAGGAAGGACTTGAAGAAATGTAAAAAAAAAGTTTAAAACAAGTAAATATGATATAATTTCCTATCTATTTACTAATGCTAGCAGCATTAGGATTACAAATACTGATTGGGAGATTTAAGTTCCACTTTAAACTATAAAAAATTAAAAAATAAAGCATTGTAAAAATTGTAACTGTCCTATAGAATTTTAGTCTTTTATTGTGATAGGGAGGCTCAAGAGAGGGGAGATTTAAAACTATTGACAGGTTGTTTTTTCCCTTATCTGTGTCTTGTTAGGGAATTCCTTTCACTGTCCTGTGGAATAAACAGGGTATGAGAAGATATCTTTCCATTGTGGGGGATATACATTCTTAGACAGATGTCATGAGAAAAAGTGTCTACAATGGAAGATTTTTACCCTCCTGTTCCTGTTCTTGTGGCAACTTAACATTTTGGATTTACCCTCACATTCAGTCCCAGTGAAATAGTGTAAAGATGACAGTGGTTCCAACTACTCACAACTCTATTCTTTGCCTTTTAGTTATACTTAAAGTGGACATCCATGAAAACATTTAAATCCCTGCATCTATAGACACCACCGATCTAACACTAACCTATCTTCATGTAAAGAGAAAATGAGTATACATACCTTTTTTGAAGCCGATCCGACCCGATCTCACGCTAAGCTGTCAGCCGCGGCTTCTCTGTGTAGGCGGGGGATGAGGACATGGCTGAAAACGGAAGCCCCATAGTAAGTCTATGGGTGACGTCACTTCCCATTCATTTCACAGCCGTTGTCGGCCGTGTCCTCTGCAGAGCTTCCACTGCTGGAGATTGGATCGGGGTGAATTGGGCTCATAAAAGGTATGTATACTCATTTTTTCTTTACTGGGATAGATAGGTTAGTGTTAGTAGGCTGGTGTCTATAGATGCAGGGATTTTAGCTTTTGCATGGACTTCCACTTTAAGCTTTGTTATTCCAGGAAAAGTTAAAGCGATTGTAAAGTTAGAAGGCTTTTAATGAATGCATTAAGGTAAAAAACCTTATGTGCATAGGATCCCCCCCAGCCCCCCCCCTAAATATTTACCTGAGCCAGATCTCGAACCAGCGCTGTGCCTGAGAGCAGGCTGCTTTCTCTCCCTCCTCACTGGACATGGAGGCAGCAGTTGCAACCATTGGTTCCTGCTGCTGTCAATCACAGCCTTTGAGGAGAGAGCGGGAAGCAGGCCACTCCATGCTGTGTGCGTCTATGGACACACACAGCGTGGCTCTGGATCGAGCTTGCATGAGTGACCCCATAGCAAGTGGCTTGCTTTGAAGGTACTCAGCAGGGGGGGGAGCCAGGAATGCCAGCAGGGAACCCCAAAAAAGAAGAGCATTGGGGCTACTCTGTGCAAAACCATTGCACAGAGCATGTAAGTATAACATGTTTGTTATTTAAAAGAAAAAAATTTGTTTTACAATCACTTTAAGGTTTGTATATCAACCCCATTTCTTGAATCCCAGGATCTAATGATTGTTTTGACATAGATTTTTCTGTGAATGCATTTTTCCCTATTACTTGCACACTTTGAATAGCCAAGGCTTTGTCATAGGTTTGGTTTAGTTTTTAGGAACTCTTACTATATCTGCAAGTTTGACGTTATCTTGCCCTCCCACATATTCCCATCAACAGACTTCACATCAGCATTTGTGATTGGTGTGCCTTTTTAATCTTGTAGCCCGAGTGGTGGAAACAGATTTTGATGAATGTTCCACCCTCCCTAGAACTTGTTCAATATTTTAAATAGTCAGTGGATTTACATTAATTTTCCCAGATGATTAGCTTACAAGCTATTTTATCCCTGTCTGAACACTCTAAGATCCTTTGATTGGATTTTCTCTTGAGAAGGCTTTGGTATATTTGGTTTCATTTAGCATGTTTTTTTCTAAATAAGAGGACAGATGTCAGAAGAGCTTCTAAAAATCTCTCTTGCACTTTATACCTCAGCTGCCTGTGGCTTTGATCAGGATCCACCTCCCGTATTGAGGGACACGCCTGTTAGTGTCTACCTTACTATTTAACCTCAGTAGATATGTTAAAAGCCACTCATTCTAATTGAGTGGGTTTCCTTTTTAATTTGATAGTCAGTCTATTATTTATTCAGTTTCTCTGGTTATCCGACATGAGTAAATCCCATTTTGGACACAAATCTATCTGAAACTTTAGCTTTATCAGCTGCCACTTTTTTTTGTCAACTCTTTGGCTGTCTTTCCTTATCTAGTTTTGTATAATCTTACCGCTTTAGGTGTGGTAATCTAAAAATGTGTATTTTATATAATACATACATCTTCAAATAAGTCAGTTATAAAATTAAAAAAGGGGTCCCCAGCACACTTTTAAGCTAGCCAGCACAACCCCCCCCCCCCCCCCCCCCCCCCCCCCCCCCCCCCAAAAAAAACGAATCTGTTCAAAAGAGGTTAAAAACAGAGATTTTAGTTGCATACATTTGCAAATACATGGAAGCCACATTGCCAAGGTGCCCCTGACGAATGTGTTCCGTAACACTTTTTTTTCTGAAATTTACAATCACCTTCATCTGTTTTATGTGTGATATTTTTTTTGGCACATACAGTATCTAACATCTCACATTTTTGTAAATATTGTCTTATATATTTTCATGTGACAGCACTGAAGAAATTACATTTTGCTACAATGTAAAGTAGTGAGTGTACAGTTTGTATAACAGTGTACATTTGCTGTCCCCTCAAAATAACTCAATACACAGCCATTAATGTCTAAACCGCTGGCTACAAAAGTGAGTACACCCCTAAGTGAAAATGTCCAAATTGGGCCCAATTAGCCATTTTCCCTCCCTGGTGTCATGTGACTCATTAGTGTTACAAGGTCTCAGGTGTGACTTGACAAAATTTGAAAAATTTCAAGGGGTATGACATTCCCAGCGGAAGATATATACAGGTGCTGTTCCCCTGTGGATTTTTGCAGTTGGAGCTGTGAAATGGATGAGCTCCATGCTATGTTTTAAATAGGCTATAAGTACGGTCTGGAGTGGATGTGACTATTGATGTCAGTGCAGCCAATATGTGATTCATCTCTGATAAGTGTACTATACCAGTTTTCATTTGCCCCTAGAGGCTAAACAATTTTTGTCATATATTTCAAATTTGGACCCTGGTTCTGGTTATCTCGGTGCTGCAGCGCCCATCTAGGGAAGGTCCTGTACAGGTGGTGGCATAGGTCCACATCAGAGATCACTCATCTGGCTCCCTGTTAATACCCCCTTAGCTTCATTGACTCATTAGGCATGTGCCTGTTTGGGTTAAATTTTTCTGGTAAGCCTTGTGGTGGTGGAATCGTCTATTGGCAACTTTGTCTTACATTTGAAGTCACTATGATGTTACATTCGTTCATTTATGGACTTTAAATCATTTCACTTTCTGGGCTTCTGTTTTATTTGTTTTCTATTATAGTCACACGATTGTTTTCTATATTAGAGTCATGTCACAAGTATTGTATTGAGTTGAAGGTCTCTTCACGATTTTTCACACAACCTTTATGAGTATTGTTTCACTTTTGATATAGTGTACATTCACTTTTGTATACACTTATTGTTTATTTTTCCACTATTCAAGGTGTTCACATATACTGCACACCTTGTCTAAATATTACGTCTTGGTTCATTCTAAGACAGTTTATTAGCGCTGCACATTTCACTTGTTTTTTTTTTTACATTTCAAGGGGTATGAATACTTTTTCAAGGCACTGTAGGTAGGGATAGAGAGATGTTTGACATTCTTTATCAATCCCTGCCAGAAGTTACTGTTACTCACACTTTAACCACTTCAGCCCCGGACCAATTGGCAGCCAAAGGACCAGGCCCCTTTTTGCGATTCGGCACTGCGTCGTTTTAACTGATAATTGCGCGGTCGTGCGACGTGGCTCCCAAACAAAATTGGCGTCCTTTTTTTCCCACAAATAGAGCTTTCTTTTGGTGGTATTTGATCGCCCCTGCGGTTTTTATTTTTTGCGCTATAAACAAAAATAGAGCGACAATTTTGAAAAAAATGCAATATTTTTTACTTTTTGCTATAATAAATATCCCCAAAAAATATATAAAAAAACTTTTTTTTTCCTCAGTTTCGGCCGATACGTGTTCTTCTACATATTTTTGGTAAAAAAAATCGCAATTAGCGATTATTGATTGGTTTGCGCAAAAGTTATAGCGTTTACAAAATAGGGGATAGTTTTATAGCATTTTTATTAATATTTTTTTTTTTAACTAGTAATGGCGGCGATCAGCGATTTTTATTGTGACTGCGACATTATGGCGGACACATCGGACATTTTTGGGACATTTGTCATTTATATAGAATTCAGTGCTATTTAAATAGCACTGATTCCTATGTAAATGACAGTTGTAGTGAAGGGGTTAACCACTAGGGGGCGGGGATGAGTCAGTGTGACGTGTTATGTTTATTTTACTGTAGGGGGGCGTGGCTGTACGTGTGACGTCATTGATCGGCGTTCCCGATGACAGGGAACCGCCGATCACTGACAGTCAGTGTAGGAAGCGCGGGGAGAGGTTTGTTTACACAAACCTCTCCCCGTTCTTCAGCTCCGTAACCCGATCGCGGGACACCAGCGGCGATCGGATCCGCTGGTCCCGCGGCCGGGGTCACGGAGCTCCCGACCGGGTCGCGAGCGCGCCGCTAGCGGCACGCGCGCGACCCACAGGCAGGCACATGCACGATCACGTACAGGTACGTGATTCTGCCTGCCCGTGCCATTTTGCCGACGTATATTGTCGTTAGGCGGTCGGGAAGCGGTTAAGTAATGGCAGCTGTATTCTGTCCTCGGGAATACAAAAAACTGGCTATACATGGCTGAAATTCAGCAGTAATCAGCCAAGATTCGAGCCATTGGGTGGACCATTTGGAAAATTATTAGCTAAACAATGACTGTATCCTATCAGATGCTGTCACTGTTAAGTTATTCAGGCCACTGCGGGTGCTGTGGTAGTCTGAATACAAAAGCAAGCACTACAGATTCCTCATTCCATGCTGTTTAGCATGGATGGAGCGATCAATTGAATTTTTTTTGTTTAGCCCAATTTTTCAAGTTAGAATGACCTTACACTTTAGGACATAATAGGATTTTCATATATGTAAGATGGATAAAGCATTTAATGATCAATCCTCACTCTGTAATGACACTTGTAGCCCTTGTTATCAGGCATCAATTAAGAGCAATAAAAACATCTAGTAGTAGGTAACTACTTGAAGCATTGCTTATTGATTGTTTACTGTTAAAACTAAGTAGCTTTATGTTAAAAGGCCATCGGAGAGAAAGGCCACATAAAATGAGTTCAATATTGTGCTTTTCAGGAAAACAATGATTATGTGAGATGTACTCTTCACAATATTACAGACTCCTCAGTGACTTTTTTTGAGCTGCCAAATTACTTTCATTTACGTGCAGCGAGGAGTGAATAATCCACAATTCAATGAAAGAACAAAAGGGGCGATCACCCAGAAACAGCGCATTTTCTTTACATCTGTGTTCTAACTTTCAGAGACAATGGAGGAGTGCCGCGGAGAATCTTGTAGTAAATATGTGTACGACTTCCTCCCTCATAGCCCACTGACCTTGTCTGAATGTCCTACAATTTGCTTTGAATAATTTAGCTCCTTTTTTGTGCCATTTGTCAGTGGCTACTGTGTTTGCATTGACGCTTGCATCTTGACATATGTGCTAGCTTCAGCCACGTATTAAGCCCATCGAAACTTGGAACATGGAAAGATGTAGTATTCAGACCCAGCAGATGTCTGCACCTAATTTGAAGATAATTGATTTTAGAAATAGAGAGAGACAAAAATCTTCTTTTTGATTAACGATTAAATGAAATTGCTTATTTTATATAAATGTTCATGTTTTCTTACACTCAATTTTCCCTTTCTTGCTGCTTTTTTTTCTTGACATAATAATATGGCAAATAGGTGCAGGAAGGGCCTTGGGTATTTCACAGAAAAGCCTGTGTATACAGCTATTCTAGTCCAAGGAGCATTATTTGTTAACAATGAGATAAAAAAAGAAGTTGGCTTCATTTGTGTTTTAGTGAATGAGGAGGATGAGGAAGTGGCTAAAATAAAATGATGAACGTAAAAAATTGGTATTCTGAAGGGCTTTTGAATATTATTAATTTGGATAAATTCTGTTGGACTGGACATCCAATAAACGCTACAAACTCCGAAAAAGAACCAAGGTTGCCTGTAACTTGCTTGAAGTTTGCATTATGCACACTTTCCTTTTCCACATAATTTATACTAGAAAAATGTACAAAAAGCAGGGCTTTTAGGGTTCCCAATTACTCAACATGTTTTGCCAAGTTTACAGCTTCTTCAGGAGTTTTGTAGCAAACTGAAGTGTATCCAAAACATAATAAACAATAAAAATCTATACATTTTAAAATGACACAAAGCTTAAATTGTAAGTTTGCATTGCACATATGCCACTTGCTGAATCAAACCTGGGGCGTTGAGATAGTAACATCTGTTGTAGCATGACATATGTCAATTCAGCCTTATACTTTAGAATGATACCAGATTATTGTTATTGGTTTTAATCTGATTTTAATGCATTAATTAAATGGATTGTTGACATTTGAAGTTTGTGTAGTAATGGGGCACCTTAAAAGTCCTGCTTTTTGTACATGTTTCTATTTAAGTCATGGGATGTGGTGCAAAATGTAAACCCTCTTCTACCCATACCGGGCACTGAATAACATATTTTATACTATACATTTTGTAGTAGGTTTAATTTGTATTACACCTACTTAATGCATTTTTATTGTTTTACTTTATATCATTGATACCATTCCAGCCTAAGTAGAGTGTATTGATGCAAGGCTAGATTAAAGTGATTGTAAACGATCACCTTGCAAAGCAACCCATTCAGTTTAAAATAGGAATGAAAGGCAAAACATTTGTGTATAATTAAAAAAAAATATATAAATACCCTTTTTCCTTTTTATTTTTTATTTTTTTAGATCACATTCCCTCTGTTCTCAGCTGCATAAGAGCTAGGGAGGGAAAAACAGCAGCACACTGAGCTTCCTAGTAAATGGCTGTGCAGTGGAAGAGAGCAGGCTGGGTTCCCAGCATAGCTAAAGAACTGACAATGGTGTACTCTCCTGCTTAGAGTGGTCAGTTTTTAATAGGAAAGCAGAAGGAACTAGCAGGCACAAAAGGAACAGGATACTTTTTCATACAAGCACATGGTGAAGCAGGCACATATCAGGAATATGTTGGGTTTACGTTCTTTAAGAGTTAGCTTACATTAGACTGTAATGCCTGTAAGTTAACATGGAGAACCTGATTTACTAAAGAGTTTGGGAATGTTCATACTATTTGAACACTGCTATAGGGATTTTGAACATTAAACCGGGCTGATTAATATGTGTGACAACTTGTTCTTCTCTAGCTCAAGTATAATGCTAAACAATCCTTTTCATTCATTTATTTATTTCTTTTCAGAGGGTCCATGCTTGGTCCACACCATCACTGGAGATCTACTCAGAGCACTGGAGGGCCCGGAGAATTGCTTATACCCTCGTTTGATTTCTGTTTCCAGTGAAGGTCATTGTATTATATATTATGAAAGAGGGCGGTTTTGCAACTTCAGCATTAATGGCAAGCTTCTGGGCCAGATGGAGATCACCGATTCAACCAGGGTAGGCGCTGATACCTGTTTTTTTTGTGTTTGGCATTTTCAAGCTAAAATCTCGGTCCCCAAGATTCATTAAAAACTGGAAAAGTGTTATTCTGCTACTAATAGTTTGTGAATACTGGTAACTCAATGTGGTATTGTGTTCAGCCTTTTACATCTGATATCTTACCAAAACTCACAACATTTTTGCTTCGCCCAGTAAACATCAGTATATTTATGCCTAATGCGCAAATTGGCTGCTTTGGTGCAGGCAGTCATCAGAACTTTGAAAGTACAGGACAGCAGTGGTGGCTGGTGCGGAAATATTTTTTTTTGGGGGGGGGGGGGGGGGGGCGCGCAAATAAACTGAAAAATTCTGAAAAAAAAACCATCAATTGCAGCCTCACTGTACCATCAATTGCAGCCTCACTGTACCATCAATTGCAGCCTCACTGTACCATCAATTGCAGCCCCACTGTACCATCAATTGCCACCACTGTACCATCAAACGCAGCCACTATATGCCCATCAATTGCCGTCACTGTGCCATCAAACGCAGCCACTGTACCATCAATTGCCACCATTGTGCCATTAAACGCAGCCACTGTCCCATCAAACATAGCCACTGTGCCCCATCAAACATAGCCACTGTGCCCCATCAAACGCAGCCGAAAGGGGGCCGGGCGCCTGAATAAGGGGTGGCAGCGGCAGCCATGGGTAGATTGCAATGCATGAATCTATCTATTGGTCATAGAGGGTGTGGCAGGAGAGAGGGGCGGCGCCCGTGCGCCCTTATGGGCTGTTACCAATAGCAATCAACTATCATCTTCCTTCTGATTTCTAATGGGTGTCTCGGGCCACACTGTGTTAAGCTGAAGAAAGCCCAAAAGTTATGAGTGATGGTGGGCTGTTCATACAGGTGACTGAAAAGGGATTGAACTGTTCAGATTCTCCAAAAAATTTTGAGAGTGCAAATTTCAAAGTAATTTAGGAAACAGTAGGTTCCTACAGCACAATATGAATCTATATTTCATGGGAAAGTTTGATAAAGGAGAAGACCGCTCAGTCTCCAATTTGATATGGTCCTTTGAATAAGGAGATAAATGTCTAGTTGATGGAAACAGAATATCGGTATTGTAAAATAAGAATGGTTTTAAACATCAAATTTCCATACATGTATAATAATGGCTCTTAAACTTAGAAGGCGCTGTTGCCCCAAGGCTTTACTTTATTGCCAGGGCTCACTTCCTGGCTGTAGATCTTTGCCTAGCCAGTAAATCATCATTTTTGTCTTGTACTGTCTAGATTTTCTGCCATAATAATTAATCTCATTGAAACGGCTGTGAATGAATGCTATGTTCTTTTTCATCCAGGCAATCCTTCTGAGCAGTGATGGCCAGAACCTTGTGACTGGTGGAGATAATGGTGTTGTAGAAGTCTGGCAAGCTTGTGATTTTAAACAGCTCTATATTTACCCCGGCTGTGATGCTGGAATACGAGCAATGGATCTGTCACATGATCAAAGGTGAGTCCACATCTACAACTATGTTTAACTTTTAATATGCACATAGAGAAGGTAACTAAATTGTAAAAAACTTGTTCCTTATCAGTTGGCCTACAATTCATATTGCTAAATACATAACAATGAGTAGCCTGTATATTAGTCCGCAAGGAGAACTACCACCAATTCAACAGCATAGTGCCTGGTATTGAGAACAAACTAGAAAGGTATCAATCGTACATTTTTATGTTCTGACCACACAATACTGGGCCCAATTCACAAAACGTTATCTACCACTTTAAGATCAGCTGTAAAATAACTTATAGTGTTTTTCAAAAATGTGTTTTGCAATTCACAAAAAAACACTAATAAAATATTGCATGTGCTATTTCTAGACGTGATACAGTATGTCAGTAGTAAAAACTTGCAGTATTTTAATGCTGGCACCCGCCAGCGTCCTTAAAGCGGAACTTCGACCAAAAAAAAGTTTGCCCCCTTTTTGGGCGGGAGGGGAGTTGACAGGTACCCACTCCCACTTCCAGTCAAATGCGCCACAAAGATCTGAGCGAGGATTCACCCCTTCCCCTGCAGGGTTCTGGGAAACATCACAGGGCCAAGTATACTGTGGGGCCATTCACAAAGAGCAGAGCAACAGGAAACTGGCTTTGAAGCCGCAAGGCTTCAATGCCGGTTTCCCTTACTTAAAGTACCAGCGCTTGATGAAGAATCAGCTTGGGTGAGGACATCGCTGGATCCCTGGACAGGTAAGTGTCCTTATATTAAAAGTCAGCAGCTACAGATCACATTGCAAAACATCCTTTCCAGGCTAAGCTATCGGGGACACCGAGAGGCTGGCCTGGAAGTGACGTCATAGACGTCGCTTTCCATGTCACAACAAGAAGGGGGAAGAGAGCAGACTTGTGTGTGCTCGCTCTTCTCCTTCCCCTTCAGCACCTGCCATGTTGCTCCCGGGCCAACAGAAGGGCAAGGGGAGCCCGGAAATTGCAGGGGAACTCCGGTACGGGGGGTGTGTGTGAGAGATCAGGCGGCAGCGGTGCCCCTGGAATGCTTTTACCTGACAGGTAGCAGTCTGCCTGTCAGTTTTCCACACAATCCCAATGCAGCCACGGGATTGTGTGTGAACCCCCCCCCCCACCACCCATACCCCCCCCCCCCCCCCCCCCTAATGTCAGGTCCATATGGCGTACAGATCTGGCAGCAAAAGGATTAACAATATATTCCTATCAAGTGGCCCAAATATTCTAGGTTTGTTACTTTAAGGTTTTTATTACCATTCCAGTGTCTAGTGAACACAGCCTTAGTGGCCAGTGAAGGTTTTCTCATTGGATGGGGGAAAGGTCCTGATAACAAAGTGAAATTGAATCAAAGAGGGGAGCAGAGAATACTTTTCAAATAAAGGCAATTGCAGCATCTTGTGATGTCTGTTCTTAGGAATGTTTTTTCCACGTTCTCTTTACAGAAACCTCTCTGTTGGAAGTATTTTAATTTCAGAGAAATACATAATTAAAACTAAACTCCAGGCAGAAATAAAATAAGAGTTAGTGCAGCTCAGTATTTAACATATAAATCTATTTTTTTTTATGCAGCTAATGCATGTACCTGAATTTGACTTGCTATTAGACTCTTGCAATCCCCTTGTATCCCCTGTACAGCAGCTTTCAATCTTGGAGAGATAGACAGTATTGGGAACCAATCAAGTGTGCTGCATGCAAATGTCCTGATAAGGAACATGCCAATTGGAAGAGGGATCAGAGGAATGGACCTCCTCACTCTCTGGCTACTTTTCCACTGTCCAATCAGCGGGCTGGTGGTTGAGAGAGAACACCACTGTGTTTTGTAACTGTAAGTGGTGTAATCCACCTGGCTGTGTGGTGTTAAGGGTCATGCACACAGGCCTGAATATCAGGTGGCATTGGCCGATTCAATAGAAACCGGACGATATTCAGCCCGTGTGTACAGCAGCTGATCAAAGAGGCATGACTAGAAAAGGTCTGCTGATCGGCCAATGGCTGAGACCAGTATCTTATGGCCGGGGGCTGTCTCCCTGTCAGCACAGCAAGGAAGATTGTGTACAAACTTCGGCTTGTTAGTACAGCAACTCTTTCTGTGCTCTTCAGGTATTTTTATTCAGCCTGCTGGGTTGAATGAAAAAATCTACTAGTGTGTACCAGGCTTTAGAGGACTAGATAGACAGAAATACAAACCTTTGACAGGTAAAAACTGCTCCATTGTATGTGTTTTGGCCTACTTTATACAAGGCAATGAATGCAAAGAATAGTTCTTGATCCGTTTCATTTTTTCTCTCCTTACAGGACATTGATCACTGGCATGGCTTCTGGTAGCATTGTAGCTTTTAACATAGATTTTAATCGGTGGCATTACGAACATCAGAACAGATACTGAGGTTGACTGAAGTGCTGAATGCCAAGTTTTCATGCTGAGAGCACAAGCGCTGCAGTTCCTAGGCGTTGTCACCTCCGGTGGAAAAGCAAGTCTGCGTAGAGCTCCTCCGTTGTACATTCCATTACACCCAGCAATAGCTGTACATTGTAGTCAGCAAAGCCACTTTTCATTGTGTTTCTTTTTCACAACTGAACACCAGCTGCTAAAGGCACGCTTGTACCATGCAAACTGACGATGAAATGGAGTCTCAGAATTATTTTAATTTTCATTCTTTCTAAGAAAAATAACATTAAAAAACTGGTGGGACACACCGTGTAAACAAGACATTCTGGAGAGAAGACTATGTGTCCAAGCTGTGATGGTGTTTAGTCCACACGTCTTACATCCCATTTCCAGCCTCTTTTCAAGCTGTGAAAAAAAAATAAAAAATAAAAAAAAAATATGTTTGATACTTTGTACATCAGATGCACATCTTTAACTTTAAAAAGGGATACTTTTGTAAAAGTAAAACCTTGTATAAAGAACAAACAAAAAAAGTTTCTTAGTTTTATCGTGAAGCTAAACTGTGCTTGTACTTTAAACCTGGTGGAGCAGGTATATTCTGAAAACGTAAAAAAAAAAAAAAGGACGCGGCTTGCTTTAAAAGGTTGAATATGGGTCTATCCAATCCTTTTAACATTCACACCAAAATATGCTTTGCACTTTTGTGTTTTTTTTTTTTTTCTTTTTTTCCCTTTCACGTCAAATCCCATAAACCTTCGTAACATAGGGATATGAAGCCATGGTTTGCCATAGATCTCTCACACTTGCTGTACCTATTTTATTTATGATCATTAAAAAAGAGAGATAAGGCAACAATTACATATGCCCTGGTGTTTCCCCCTGGAAAGGGTATTTATATTTTATGGTGCCGAACTACTCCAGTTTTTGACCAGAAATTGAAACTCCACAGCAAACAAGTAGCAGAGGTCAAGGAAGACAGAAGGTGATTTATGTTTTTGTTTTTAATTGAATTGCTTAGGCTGTAGTTAACAAACAAAAAAAATGGTGCCGGTCTACCAAGATGCAGTGACGGCATCACCAAAAAGCCAAATTCTTAGCCTAAGACACTGATGATGCTGTGTGTTTTATGCTACTAAATTGATGGCTGTCAGGATTTCCTGCACAGTGTACTGTTAAAATGACACATCCAGGGGTCAATCCACTTGTTCTTTCTTTGTATATTTAGTGACTGTATTGTCATAGATGTACATATTGTGTCAGTAGGGCTATGAGGCATGTAACAGGAATGTAATTTTCTCAAAAATGTACACACACTTGCAGTCATTTATTTTAAGAGAAAAAAAAAGTCAAATAAAAAAATTATTTGTATTGGCACTTTGCACCAGAAACATATCATTATTTATTGATGTGATTAATTATTTGTTCATCACCTTGTATTAGTAAGTTTTACCACTGAGTTTCTTCTACATTGTTGTTTGTATTTAAAAGCGAAAAAAAAAAAAGATAAAAATTGGATTCCGAGACATTTGCAGAGTCTGCGTAAATATTAAGTTATTCATCAGTCTGTAAGCAATATCTTGAGTTGTAGATTTAGAATTGGAGGATATTGAACACCTGGAAGACAAATTCATTTCATCTTGAAATCATGGTGAAATATTTTGGATATATCAATTCCTTAAGCTATTGTAACCATGTTTTATTGCAAAAGTGTAAAATATGCCAGATGTGTTCAGTTGGAAATAAAAAAAAAAAAAAAAAAGAATTGAGGAAAAAAAAAAAGAAAAATAAAATATGCAAACAACCAACTTTTTCTCGTTCTTTATATTTATTTGCATTTTTATGTTATTTTTACAGCTAATAAATGTTGGTCTGCCCCAAGGCTCTTGGACCAATTCTGTTTAATTTATTCATAAATTATAAAGAGCAGGGGCATCCAACCTTTTGACCTTCCTGGGCCACATTGAGGAAGAAGAGGAATTGTCTTGGACCACACATAAAATACACTAATCATAAGGATAACTGATGAGCAAAAAGTCAGACAAAAGTTAGCAATCACTGATCTAGATAATGTATCTCATTTTTTTTTTTTGTAATATTTTTTGTTGTAAAAGAGGGCAACATAAAACTAGTGCGATATTTGATAAACAAATGCATCAGTATCTGGCTCGATGGATGTTGTAGCAAATCTCAATGAATTCTCAGGGTGCTCATCAGATATTTTGGCCTTCATGTGCTTCATCCTTGAAAACAGTTGCTCACGAATATAGGTGCTGACAAAAACTGATGACATGAATAAGGTGTGATTGTGAAAAGCGGGACAGTTTTCTTTGGGAAGATAGAACTTTTAAAAGTCCAATAAAGAGATGCTGTCAAATTTTGTGTTCACGAAGTGTAAACACATTTTTACAAAATGTTTAAAAAAAATCAAAATCTTTAAGCAAGTTCACGATTTTGTATTGTGCCGCATTCATAGCCATCTTAGAATGTGGGTCGGACACACCTGATATAGAGGTTGGCATAAATAGCCCAATCTCAGTGTCTGCTGATGATACAATGCTAAGCAGGGCAATAATTTCACAGCAGGATATAGAAACTTTACAAGAAAACCTCAATAAAATGGATGGTCAACTACATGGCTAAAAACATGAATGCAAATTACTTGCTAGGGAAAGAACCTTTGGGGGAATCCAGGATGAAAAAAAAATCTGGGGGTCCTAGTAGATGACAGGCTCAGCAATAGAATGCAATGCCAAGATGCAGGGAGCAGAATGTTTGCATGCATTAAAAGGATTAAAACTATAATTTACAAAATCCTGGTTCAGCCACATCTTGAGTATGCTGTCCAGTTCTGGTCACCAGTGTTTAGGAAGGATGTGCTGAGGTCCAGAGAAGGGAAGCAAAGCTAATAAGGGGGCTGAAGGACATCAATTATGAGGAACAATGTGCCTTGAAAAAGTTATCATACCCCTTGACATTTTTCACATTTTGTCATGTTACAACCAAAAACGTAAATGTATTTTATTGGGATTTTATGTGATAGACCAACACAAAGTGGCACATAATTGTGCAGTGGAAGAAAAATGATAAATGGTTTTCAACATTTTTTTTACAAATAAATATGTGAAAACAATGGCGTGCATTTGTATTCAGCCCCCTTTACTCTGATATCCCTAACTAAAATCTAGTGGAACCAATTGCCTTCAAAAGTCACCTAATTAGTAAATTCCACCTTTGTGTAATTTATTATTGGCATAAATAAAGCTGTTCTGTGAAGCCCTTAGAGGTTTGTTAGAAAACCTTAGTGAACAAATAGCATCATGTCAAGGCCAAGGAACATACCAGACAGGTCAGGGCTAAAGCTGTGGAGACGTTTAACCACTTCAGCCCCGGACCATTTGGCAGCCAAAGGACCAGAGGTCTTTTTTCAATTTCGCACTGCACTACTTTAACTGGTAATTGCGCGGTCATGCAATTTTGTAACCAAACGAAATTTGCGTCCTTTTCTTCCCACAAATAGAGCTTTCTTTTGATGGTATTTGATTGCCTCTGTGATTTTTATTTTTTGCGATATAAACGGAAAAAGAGCGAAAATTTTGAAAAAAAAAGAGATTTTCTACTTTTTGTTATAAAAAAAATCTAATAAACTCAATTTTAGTCAAACATTTGGGCCAAAATGTATTCAGCCACATGTCTTTAGTAAAAAAAATGCCAATAAGCGTATATTTATTGGTTTGCGCAAAAGTTATAGCGTCTACAAACTAGAGTACATTTTCTGGAATTTACACCGCTTTTAATTTATGACTGCCTATTTCATTTCTTGAGGTGCTAAAATGGCAGAGAAGTACAAAACCCCCCCAAATGACCCCATTTTGGAAAGTAGACACCCCAAGCTATTTGCTGAGAGGCATGTTGAGCCCATTGAATATTTTTTTTTTTAGTCCCAAGTGATTGAATAAAGACAAAAATAAAAAAGATTTTTTTTTTTTTTTTCAAAAAGTTGTCACTAAATGATATATTGCTCACACATGCCATAGTTATATGTGGAATTGCACCCCAAAATACATTTTGCTGCTTCTCCTGAGTATGGGGATACCACATGTGTGGGACTTTTTGGGAGCCTAGCCGCGTACGGGGCCCCGAAACCCAAGCACCGCCTTCAGGATTTCTAAGGGTGCAAATTTTTGATTTCACTCCTCACTACCTATCACAGTTTCGAAGGCCATAAAATGCCAAAATAGCACAAAACCCCCCCAAATGACCCCATTTTGGAAAGTAGACACCCCAAGCTATTTGTTGAGAGGCATGGTGAGTATTTTACAGCTCTCATTTGTTTTTGAAAATGAAGAAAGTAAAGAAAAAAAAAATTTTTTTTTCAATTTTCAAAACTTTGTGACAAAAAGCGACATCTGCAAAATACTCACAATACCTCTCAGCAAATAGCTTGGGGTGTCTACTTTCCAAAATGGGGTCATTTTGGGGGGTTTTATGCCATCTGGGCATTCCATGGCCTCCGAAACTGTGATTGGCAGTGAGAAGTGAAATAAAAAAATTACACCCTTAGAAAGCCTGAAGGCGGTGATTGGTTTTTGGGGTTCCGTACGCAGCTAGGCTCCCAAAAAGTCCCACACATGTGGTATCCCCGTACTCAGGAGAAGCAACAGAATGTATTTTGGGGTGTATTTCCACATATGCCCATGACATGTTTGAGCAATATATCATTTAGTGACAACTTTTTGTAAAAAAATATATATATTTTTTTTTTTTTCATTATTCAATCTCTTGGGACAAAAAAAAAAAAAAATATTTAATGGGCTCAACATTGCTCTCATCAAATAGCTTGGGGTGTCTACTTTCCAAAATGGGGTCATTTGGGGGGGGTTTGAACTGTCCTGGCATTTTATGCACAACATTTAGAAGCCTATGTCACACGTCACCCACTCTTCTAACCACTTGTAGACAAAGCCCTTTCTGACACTTTTTGTTTACATGAAAACATATTTTTTTTTTTTGCAAGAAAATTACGTTGAACCCCCAAACACTATATATAATGTTAAAGCAAAGGCCCTACAGATTAAAATGGTGGGTGTTGCATTTTTTTTTCCACACAGTATTTGCGCAGCGATTTTTCAAACGCATTTTTTGTGGAAAAAATACACTTTTTTTTATTTTAATGCACTAAAACACACTATATTGCTCAAATTTTTGATGAAATAAAAAAATATGATCTTAGGCCGAGTACATGGATACCAAACACGACATGCTTTAAAATTGCGCACAAACACGCAGTGGCGACAAACTACATACATTTTTAAAAGCCTTTAAAAGCCTTTACATGATACCACATTAGATTCACGGAGGAGGTCTACTGCTAAAATTACTGCCCTCGATCTGACCTTCGCGGTGATACCTCACATGCATGGTGCAATTGCTGTTTACATATGACGCCAGACCAACGCTTGTGTACGCCTTTGCGCAAGAGAAGGGGGGGCAGGGGTGCTTTTTTTTTTTTTTTTTGTTTTTTTTTTTATTTATTTAGCTTTTTTATTTTATTTTTAAACTGTTCCTTCCATTTTTTTTCTTTGTTATGATTTTTATTGTTATCTCAGGGAATGTAAATATCCCCTATGATAGCAATAGGCAGTGACAGGTACTCTTTTTTTGAAAAAATTGGGGTCTATTAGACCCTAGATCTTTCCTCTGCCCTCAAAGCATCTGACCACACCAAGATTGGTGTGATAAAATGCTTTCCCAATTTCCCAATGGCGCGGTTTATATCTGGGAGGGGGGACATTCCCTCCCACTGCTTGTAAAAGCAGTCTAGAGGCTAATTACCCGCTAGAATTGCTTTTACATGAAAGCCGATCACTGGCTGAAAAGAATGATACCAAGATGATACCTAAACCTGCAGGCATCATTCTGGTATAACCATTCAAAGTCCAGCAACATACTGGACATATATTGTAATCTTTTTTTTTTCATGCAGCCTCTTGGCTGAACGAAAAAAAGAGATTGATTGGTGGGTATGCCCACCATTAGAATACCTCCCTTCATCCACCCACTTCTAATGATGGGCATACATGCACCATTTATATATGCCGATGCATGGGGGCATCCTCCCGCAAAAGTTATGCCGTGTACACACGGTCGGAATTTCGACCGTATGTACGTGGCATTAGGAGCCAATCGCTCCTCCCCCCCCCTGCTGCCCCCATGCTTCGGCATATATGCTCTTTTTTTTAACTGTGGTGGTGAAATCACCTCCTACAGTGTTGGAGTCGCGTCTTTATGTATCGTGGGAGCAAACGCTGTTGCTGTCAAGATAAATAAATCCGCGTTGCAACTGAATGGCGCACCTGAAAAAAAAAAAATGCTTAACACTAAAACACAGTAAACAAAATTACATACCTGAAAAGCAAGCATGATAAAACATGATAAAACATTGCAGAATAGAATGGAGTAAAAAAAGAGCAACAATAGAGAGAGAATAGAGTGAGAGAGAGAACAATAAAACGACAACTATTTTATTTTTTTTTATTTTTTTGAGATTCACAGGTAAAAAAGCTCCTGACTGAAGCGACTGAATCAAAACGCTACCACAAAAAAACTGTTAGCGATCGCAGGGATCAGGCCTGACTCTGCGAACGCTGCAGTTATGTGTGCTTAGTGTTTTGTAAGTGACAGTGATCGATCGATACTGCACTTGGGTGGGCTGGGCTGGGCGGAGGGGGAAAACGCAGGTGCTAGCAGGTATCTGGGCTGATCCCGCTAACAATGCGGTTTTTTTTGGAACCCTAAACTGCTGGGACGCTGGTATAGATCTGATCAGATCAGATATTGATCTGTTCAGATACTGTGCCACTAAGGGAGGTGTATGCTTTGTGCGTGGGTGTTTGCGGTACTGGCACTAACCTGGGGCGACGCAGACCTTATTTGACCCTAAAACCTAATTGATATCACCCGCCGGGCGATCAGGGGGTTAAACCGTTATTGGGTAATAAATGGCGGGTGCCCTGACAGTATAAAAAACAAGCTAACTAACCAGCGTCACCCGTAACAGTAATACAAAAAAAAAAACTGGTTACCTAGCGACACTAATGCAGCGATCAGAAAAAACGATCGCTTAGTGACACTGGCAAAAGGGGGTGAAAGGGTTAACTAGGGGCAATCAGGGGGTTAAAAACTTTATTAGGTAATATATGGGGGTACCTGACGCTATATAAAAACCTGACGGGGAACCTAAATAACGAAATAACTAAACTGGCTAACCAGCGTCACCAGTGACAGTTATACAGTGATCACTGGTGAAAGGGTTAACTCTAGAGGCAATCAGGGGGTTAAAACCTTTATTTAGGTTGTAATATGGGGGTACCTGACCTATAAACCTATTTATGAACCTATATAAACATGGCGGTTACCTAAAAAAAAAAAATGGTTACCTAGCGACACTAATGCAGCGATCAGAAAAACGATCGCTTAGTGACACTGGCAAAAGGGGGTGAAAGGGTTAACTAGGGGCAATCAGGGGGTTAAAACCTTTATTAGGTAATATATGGGGGTACCTGACGCTATATAAAAACCTGACGGGGAACCTAAATAACGAAATAACTAACTGGCTAACCAGCGTCACCAGTGACAGTTATACAGTGATCACTGGTGAAAGGGTTAACTCTAGGGGCAATCAGGGGGTTAAAACCTTTATTTAGGTTGTAATATGGGGGTACCTGACCTATAAAACTATTTATGAACCTATATAAACATGGCGGTTACCTAAAAAAAAAAAATGGTTACCTAGCGACAGCAGTGACACTAATACAGCGATCAGAAAAACGATCGCTTAGTGACACTGGCAAAAGGGGGTGAAAGGTTACCTGGGGGGCAATCAAGGGGTTAAACCTTTATTAGGGGGGGGTAGGGGGCTACCTTGGACCTAAAACTAACTGCCCTGACAGTTATTACAGTCACACTGACACTAAATGCAGTGATCAGTAAAAAAATGATCACTGCAATTAGTGACACTGTGACTGGGGGGGGAGGGGGTGATCTGGGGGGTGATCAGGGGGTGACAGGGGGGTGGAATATGTGCCTAACTGTACTGGTGTCAGTGTAGTGTTTGTGCACTAACCTGGATATGTTCGCCGCTCGGCGTCTCCGGTCACATAGACCGGCGCACCGAGCGTGACATCACTTCCGCCTTCCTGTCTATACAATAGACAGGAAGGGGAAGCTTTTCATTGGCCAGGAGCGATCGCGAGGGGGTGGCCAGAAACCACTGGCCGTCCCCTCGTCCCGGATCGCTCCTGAAGCGATCCCGACCGTCCCCGCCGGCGGAGGGGGGTCCGATCGGACCCCCCAACCGCCGGAAGAATGTCACGTACAGGTACGTGATTCTGCTGTACGTGCCATTCTGCCGACGTATATATACAGGGGGCGGTCGGGAAGTGGTTAAAGCAGGGTAAGGTTATAAAAAAAATGATCCACGGAGCACTGCTCAATCCATCATCCGAAAATGGTAAGAGTATGGCACAACTGCAAACCTACCAAGACATGGCAATCCACCTAAACTGACAGGCTGGGCAAGGAGACCATTAATCAGAGAAGCAGCCAAGAGGTCCATGGTAACTCTGGAGGAGCTGCAGAGATCCACAGCTCAGGTGGGAGAATCTGTCCACAAGATAACTATTAGTCGTGTACTCTACAGATTTGGCCTTTATGGAAGAGAGGCAAGAAGAAAGCCATTGTTGACAGAAAGCCATAAGAAGCCCCGTTTTGCAGTTTGCGAGAAGCCATGTGGGGGACAAATTAAACATGTGGAAGAAGGTGCAAACCAGATGAGACCAAAATTTAACTTTTTGGCCTAAAAGCCAAACGCTATGTGTGGTGGAAAACTAACACTGCACATCACCCAGAACACACAGTGAAACATGGTGGTGGCAGCATCATGTTGTGGGGATGCTTTTCTTCAGCAGGAACGGGGAAGCTGGTCAGATTTAATGGGAAGATGGATGGCGCCAATTACAGGGCAATCTTAGAAGAGAACATGTTAGAGTCTGCAAAAGCCTTGAGACTGGGGTGGAGGTTCACCTTCTAGAATGACCCTAAACATACAGCTCCCTCAAAGGGAAAGGTTTAGATCAAAACATGTTAACATGTTAGAATGGCCCACTCAAAGTCCAGACCAAAATCCAATTGAGCATTTGTGGCAAGACTTGAAAATTGCTGTTCACAGACGCTCTCCATCCAATCTGACAGAGCTCGAGCTATTTTGCAAAGAATGGGCAAAAATTTCACTCTAGATGTGCAAAACTGGTAGAAAAATCCCCAAAAAGAATTGCAGCAAAAGGTGGTTCTACAAAGTATTGACTCGGGGGGCTGAATACAAATGCACGCCACACTTTTCACACATTTATTTGTAAAAAATGTTGAAAACATATATCATTTCCCTTCCACTCACAATTATGTGCCACTTTGTGTTGATCTATCACATAAAATCCCAATAATATACATTTATGTTTTGGTTGTAACATGACAAAATGTGGAAAATGTCAAGGGTATGAATACTTTAAGGCACTGTAACGGAAAGCATTAAACTTATTCTGCCCAGAAAATAGATGCATGAGAGGAGATATGATAGCGATATACAACTACCTCAATGGTGATTCCAGCTTAGGGAAAAAAAACTATACAGTTTCAAGCAGCTTAAGAAGGCACACAACCACAGAATTAAATTGGAGAAGAAGCTGTTAAATTCTAAGCTGTGTAGGGAGTTCTATACTGTCAGAGCAGTAAGGATGTGGAACTCCCTTCCACAATCAATGGCTTCAGGGGGAAGTGTAGACTTTTAAAAAAAAACTCTTAGATGGGCATCTTAGCAAACTCAAAATACAGGGATATGGAAAATGGTTTTGACATAAACACGCACACACACCTGTGTAGGTTGAACTGGATTGATGGGTGTCTTTATTCTTATAATTTATTATTATAAGCTTACCAACTATGTAAGGCTGGGGTGCCCAACCTTTTGAAGAGCGAGGGCCACTTAAGCGACTTGGTAACCGGTCACGGGCCGCAATGAGCAGAGCAGGCGGATGACAGGTCCATGCAGAGCGGACACGGACACAGTCCACTCTACGGGTCCTCCGATCCGCCCAGACGGAAGGGGATTGATCCCTTCAGTTTTTTTTGTTTTTTTTTAGCGAATCAGATTGGAGGTAGGCGGGTGTAAAAGGACACAAATTTGTTTACATCTGCCGGTTCATAGAGATGAATGGAGGGTCCGATTGGGTTGGAACGATTGTGTGTAAGGGGCCTTTCACATTAATGCAGCGCAGTGCACCTGTGTCTTTCCTACGGGTTAGCTACACTTTGCCATAGACTTCTACTATATCCTGCAGGTGTGGTGCACTTTCTGAAAGCACACCAAACCCACAGGTAATAGAAGTCTATGGCTCAATGCAGGTAACCCGCACCTGCGGATCAGTTTGAAAGCAGCCCAGTAACCACTGCGCAGATATGCCCATATATACACTGCAATTTTAGTAATAAACTGACCTTTAATAACAGTCTTCCATTCAGGTATCACCAGCTGTTGCTGTCCCAGGCAGTATGCATTTGGTATCACTCCGCCTGTGGCAGGAGATGGCGCTATACAGGAAGCATCAGCTTATACAGCTCTGCTCCACAGCCGCTTGCTTTGCCGGCTTCATTAACACAGATGCTCTGGGATGGCAGGTCTTCAACCCATGATCTGGGCTTGCCAATCTGCCATCCCAGAGAAGGAGGTCGCGGGCCACATCAGAGGGCTCCGCGGGCCACATGTGGCCCCCGCGCCACTGGTTGGGCACCCCTGATGTAAGGTATTTTACACATGAATTATATAAAAAGTTGGAACACGGTGCAAAATTTACATAAAAACAGAATGCAATGATTTGCAAATCTCATAAACCCATGTTTTATTCACAATAGAAAACATATCAAATGTTTAACTACTTGCCGCCCGCCCACCGTCAAATGACAGCAGAGTGGTGCTGCTCTCGTTCTGAGACGACGTCATCTAGTTTAGATGCGATTTTGCACGCACAGTGGTCGTGGGACACGGCTTGACCCCGATCTCAGCAAAGAACCAGCGGCTCTTTGTCCATGTGATTGGCTGTGTCCAATCACAGCGGATCACATGTAAACAGGGAAGTACCTTTTATCGGCTCTCCTCGCCTCACACTGACAGAGTGTGAGGCGAGGAGAGACGATCAGCAGCTTCTCTTAACAGGGAAGATATGAAAAGGTAATTGGGACACTGATCATCAGTGCCCTGATTACAATGCAGCCCCAGCAGTGCCCATTAGTGATGCCACTCTGTGCCAATCAGCGTCACCAGTCTGTGCCCATCAGTTATGCCAATCAGTGCTGCCTTTCAATGCCCATCAGTGCTGCATATTAGTGCCACCTCATCAGTGACACCTCATCGGTGCAGCCTTATCAAGAGAAAAAATACTTATTTACAAAATGTTATGACAGAAACAAAGAAACTTATTTATTTTTTCAAATTTTGGTATATTTTCATATTTTTTTGTAAAAAATAAAAAACCCAGCAGTGATTAAATACCACCAAAAGAAAGCTCTATTTGTGTGAAGAAAATAATTAAAAATGTATTTGGGTACAGAGTTGCATGGCCACGCAATTGTCATTCAAAGTGTGACATCGCTGAAAAATGGCCTGGGCAGGAAGGGGGTGAAAGTGCCCTGTATTGATTGTTTCACTGCCTTAGTAATTACCACAGCTGTTTCATCTGAGGGAAATCCTGAAAACATGACCTGTTGGGGCGCCTTGAGGACTGGAGTTGAGAAATACTGTCTTAGAGAGTTAGAGTCTCTTAGAAATATAGATGGGCAGAGGTCCACCAATCTTTGGGAGCTGTATCTACATACTGTTGAACGATTTCAGAATAATGTTCCTCAATTTAAAATTGCAAAGGCTTTAAACATATCATCTACAGCAGGAATCTTCAAATGAGGGCTCTCCAGCTTTTGCGGAACTACACATCCCATGAGGCATTGTAAAACTCTGACTTTCACAGACATGACTAGGCATGCTGGGAATTGTAGTTCCTGAACAACTGGAGGGCCATAGTTTGAAGACCCCTGATCTATAGTACATAATATCAAAAGAATTTTGGAGAAATCTTTGTGCGCAAGGGACAAGGCCAAAACGCATTACTGAATGCTCATGATCTTCAGGTCCTCCTCAGACAGAACTGTATAAAAACAGGCATGATTCTGAAATGAACATCGCTGTATGGGCTCAGGAACACTTCCATAAATCACTGTCTGTGAACAAACTTCGCAGTGCCATCCAAAAATTAAGGTTAAAGCTCTCTCATGCAAAGAAGAACCCATATCTGACCATGATCCAGAAACACAACCGTCTTCTCTGGGCCAAACCTCATTTAACCACTTAAGGACCAGGCCATTTTTTGCGATATGGCAGAACATCGCTTTAACTAACAATTATGCGGTCATGCGATGTTGTACACAAGCAAAATTTATATCCTTTTTTTCCCCCACAAATAGAGCTTTCTTTTAGTGATATTTGATCACCTCTGTGGTGTTTATTTTTTGCGCTATACACAAAAAGAGACTGACAATTTTGAAAAAAATAAAAATGTTGTTACTTCTTGCCATAATAAATATCCAAAAAAAAATAAAAAAATGTCTTGAATGAATGACTGAATGATTTGTATAGCGCTGCAATTGCGAACTGAATTGCCTCAAGGTCTTCATCAGTTTAGGCCAATATGAATTCTTCTACATATTTTTGGTAAAAGAAAAACGCAATAAGCGTATATTGATTGGTTTGTGTAAAATTTATAGAGTCTACAAAATAGGGGATAGATTTATGGCATTTTTATTATTATTATTTTTTTTATTACTAGTAATGGCTGTGATCATCGATTTTTAGCGGGACTGCAACATTGTGGCGGACAGATCTGACACTTTTGAAACTTTTTTGGAACCATTGACATTTATACAGTGATCAGAGCTAAAAGTAGCCACTGATTACTGTATTAACCACAGGCCGACCGTGCCATAGTCGAAGGATGGCTACAGCGTGGTCGGCTTATTCTGGGAGGGCGTCCATGGACGTCCTCACAGAATCGCGCACCCGGGAATGTCCATGACCATCGGGTCCTCCGGACCCGGCACGTCATAGAACATGGTAAAGGGCCAATGACATCGGCCCTTTACCACGTGATTGCTCCATCCAATGACGGAGAGATCACTTGTCAACAAAATGGAGCTTGTCCGGTGCAGCTCCTCCCCTCTCCTCACACCGATCAGTACAGTGTGTGCGAGGAGAGGAGGGAGTCGGGTGCAGCAGCGCTGTGGGCTATCTCTGGAGTGCCCACAGTGCTGATCCGTGCCCATCCATTTATCCATCTATGCTCATACATGCCTCACATGTGCCCATACATGCTCATAAATGCCTCACATGTGCCCATCCATGATCCATATGTGCCCATCTACACTTCATCCATTCCTGGCTCATCCATGCTCCATCCATCGCTGGCTCATCCGTGTTCATCCATGCTCAATACGTGCTAATCCGTTCTCAATCCATGCTCCATCCATCCCTGGCGCATCCATGCTCCATCCATCCCTGGCTCATCTGTGCGCCATCCGTGCTCATCCATGTTCTTTCCATCCCTGGCTCATCCGTGCTCATCCATTCTCTATCCATCCCTGGTTCATCTTTACTCTATCCGTGCTCATCCATGCTCATTCATGCTCCATCCATCCCTGGCTCATCTGTGCGCCATCCGTGCTCCATCCATCCCTGGCTCATCCGTGCATCATCCATCCCTGGCTCATCCGTGCTCCATCCATCCCTGGCTCATCCGTGCTCCATCCATCCCTTGCTCATCCATGCTCAATCCATCCCTGGCTTATCAGTGCACCATCCATCCCTGGCTTATCCGTGCGCCATCCATCCCTGGCTCATCCATGCTCCATCCATCGCTGGCTCATCCGTGTTCATCCATGCTCAATACGTGCTCATCCATGCTCATCCATGCTCCATCCATCCCTGGCTCATCCATGCTCCATCCATCCCTGGCTCATCTGTGCGCCATCCGTGCTCATCCATGTTCTTTCCATCCCTGGCTCATCCGTGCTCATCCATTCTCTATCCATCCCTGGTTCATCTTTACTCTATCCGTGCTCATCCATGCTCATTCATGCTCCATCCATCCCTGGCTCATCTGTGCGCCATCCGTGCTCCATCCATCCCTGGTTCATCCGTGCATCATCCATCCCTGGCTCATCCATGCTCCATCCATCCCTGGCTCATCCGTGCTCCATCCATCCCTGGCTCATCCGTGCTCAATCCATCCCTGGCTTATCAGTGCACCATCCATCCCTGGCTTATCCGTGCGCCATCCATCCCTGGCTCATCCATGCTCCATCCATCCCTTGCTCATCCGTGCTCCATCCATCACCGGCTCACCTGTCCACCATCTATCCCTGGCTCATCTGTGCGCCATCAATCCCTGTCTCATCCGTGCTCCATCCATCCATGCTCATTCATGCTCCATCCATCCCTGGCTCATCTGTGCACCATGCGTGCTCATCCATGCTCTATCCATGCTCATCCATGCTCCATCCGTGCTCATCCATGCTCATCCATGATCAATCTGTGCTCATCCATGGCTCATTCATGCTCATCCATGCCTCATCTGTGCTCATCCTTGCCACAGCCATGCAACATCAGTGCTCATCCGTGCCACATCAGTGCTCATCCATGCCACATCAGTTCTCATCCATGCTGCATCCTTGCCACTACAGTGCCCATCAGTGTCTCACAAAAGTGTAATAGGTAGTCAAATTAGATTTGAAATTTATGTCCTTATGTCCCTGGTGGTGCTCCCTACATGTTGGGCCTCTGTATGTGGCCAGGCTGTGGAAAAGTGTCCCACATGTGGGGTATCGCAATACTCAGGAAGTGTAGCAGAATATATTTTGGGGTGTCATTTTTGCTATGTACATGCTATGTGTTAGAAATATCTTAAAAATGGACAACTTTCTGTAAAAAAAATGTGTTTAATTTTCTTTCCACGTTTTCCAAAAACTTGTGGAAAAAAATAACATGTTCAAAAGACTCAATATGCCTTATAGAATATACGTTGGGGTGTTTACTTTCCAAAATTGGGTCATTTTGTGGATGTTTCCATTGTCCTGGTGCTCCAGGGCCTTCAAAAGTGTAAGAGACAGTCAAAAAATTAAATGTGTCATTTATGTCCCTAGAACGCCTGACGTTGCTCCCTGCATGTTTGGCCTCTGTATGTGGCCAGGCTGTGTAAAAGTCTCACACGTGTGGTATCGTCATACTCAGGCGGAGTAGTAGAATGTGTTTTGGGGTATTATTTGTGGTATGCATATGCTGTGTGAGAGAAATAGCCCGTTAATATGACAATTCTGTGGGGGGAAAAAAAATCTTCACGTTGCAAAGAATTGTGGGAAAAAATATAACTTCAAAAAACTCATAATGCCTCTTACTAAATACCTTGGATTGTCTGCTTTACAAAAGGGGGTCATTTGGGGGTACTTGTACTTTCCTGGCTTGTTAGTGTCTCAAGAAATGAGATAAGCCCTCAGTACATCAGGTGAGATCAATTTTCAGTGATTGGCACCATAGCTTGTAGACTCTATAACTTTCACACAGACCAAATAATATTCACTGATTTGGGTTATTTTTACCAAAGATATGTGGCAGTATAAATTTTGGGCAAAATTTATGAAGAAAAATTACTAATTTGCAAAATGTTATAACCGTAAAAAAAAGAAAATGCTTTTTTTTTTTTACAAATTTTTCAGTCTTTTTTCATTTATAGCGCAAAAAAAAAAAAAACCCAGTGGCGATCAAATACCACCTAACGAAAGGTCTATTTGTGTGAAAAAAAGGACAAAAAATTCATATGGGTAGCATGTTGCCGGACTGAGTAATTGTCATTCAAAATGTGAGAGCACTGAAAGCTGAAAATTGGTCTGGTTAGGAAGGGGGTTTATGTGCCCAGTGGTCAAGTGGTTAATGTCACTGGCAGGGAAGGGGTTAACACTAGGGGACATTCAAGGGGTTAAGTGTTAAGTGCAGTGAATGGAGGAGGAGAGAGAACGCTGTTCCTGATCACTAGGAACAGAAGATCTCTCTCCACTCCCGACAGAACAGCTCCGTACGCAGGCGCCCCCTAAAAGATTATTTAATGCATACAGTATATTGGAAGGAAAAATGGTCCGGTTGTTGGAAGGACAACAGCATGCAATGTAAAGTACTGTGAACTATATACTGTATGCATTATACTTATCTATGCAGTACCATCTTTATTGTGTTATATGCACTTGTTTGTGTCCTCTTCCTGTTCCATGATAAAGATATCCTCCAAAAAAGTAAAGCCGTTTGCTGTAAACAAGCAGGCACTGGAGCAAAGAATTCTGCAAATCAGTGAATACTGTATACAAGCTGCTGAAAGATGGAAGCAGTTCAGATGTTAAGTTTGCAATTGCAAAGCTGAACAATGCCAATTACCAGCTGTGGAAGTTCAAGCTAGAAATGCTTTTTAGTAAGGATGACTTGTGGCAGGTGCTGAATACAGAAAGGCCAATAAATGGAGAGACAGAAGAATGGGATAGGAAGGATAGGCAGGCAAAAGCAACTATAAGCTTACTACTGGAAGATGACCAGCTTATCCACATAAGAACAGAGAAAATGGCCAAAGGTATGTGGACTTCATTACAAAATCTGCATGAACGTTCAAGCCTTAATAGCAAACTGTTTTTGCTAAGAAAGATGTACAAGGTGAGACAAGAAGAAGGCCAGCAAATGTGTAACCACGTGAAAACTAAGCTAGAGATCATAGAGCAGCTGCATAGAATGCATTAAGGTAAACAAAAACTTTTACCTTTACAACCCCTTTAAGCAATCTGCAAGGATGTGGAATGAGAAATTAAATCAAGTACTTACCAGAGAGCTATTCTCAAGAAGTAAAGCAGACCCCTGTCTCTACTCCAGGAATCAAGAAGACATATAGATATACATTCTTATCTATGTTGATGACATTATAACTTGTTTTGAACGAGAAGGGGATTACAATCAGTTCACAAGCTGAAAGAAAATTTTGAAATCGAAGAGCAAGGTGTTATTGACATTCAATACTGCCCATCAGAGGAGATGACTGCTGACGCACTCACCAAGCCTTTGTTGAAGGAACGTCGTATTTCTATCCAGAGGGAGCTGAATGTAATTTGACAAAGCATATGCTGTTGAGAAGGGGTGTTGGAAGGACAACAGCATGTAATGTAAAGTAAAGTACTGTGAAATATATACTGTTAGAATTATACTTATCTATGCAGCAGGTGGCGCCGTAGTATTATAGTGTGTATTCTATGATATGACAGGATGTACCTGGCGTCTATCTAAGTTCAGTGCACTTGTTTGTGGTTAGTTCCTGTTTCATGTTTCTCATCCTGTAAGATATGTTCTGTAATCCTCCATAAAAGCAAAGCTATTGCTGCAAACAAGAAGCTTCAAGGTCATGATTTCAATACTCAAGCTAACCCCCGGTAAATGGTAACGTAAAAGTATACGTTGCCACCTTGGAGTTTAATTATTTGTATAAAGCAGAAGATCATGTGAATGTCTTGATGTTCTCTGTTATCTTTACATTAAAATATCATTATTTCGCTGCATTCAAATAGATACACCATCTGATACACCTTCATATTTTCTCTTTGTTCATTTGGGGAACACAGCAGACATTACTTATAGGAAGTTGAACAATAAACAGTTGCTCCTCCCATTTTGGTCACTACGCTATGTAGCTCTAACTTTCTAATTGTATTCATTACTTCTTTAAAGCAAATTGTTTTTGCAAAACGGTGAGGGAGTGACTCAAATTTTTAGAGCTAAACGATCTCCTTTGACAATAAGTAAATATCACTTAACTTGACAAACCATCATGAGTAACAAAACGCTAAGGTCAGGTGTTTAAAGCGGACTTTGCACCACCTTGACAAAAAACTTGAAAATGAAAAGGTTTTATACTCGTCTTACCTTCAACTTCTATGGTGCAAGGGTTATGTCATCATCCAGCTGACAAGGTCCCTGGGAATGCTGAGTACTGCAAATTTTGTGAGAAGATGTTGCAGCACAGTGCTGGGAGAATCTTCTCTGCAAGATCTGGAGTATTCTCTATCCCCCAAATCTCACTGGAAGGAGGATCATCTCCATCCCCCTCTAGCTTAGGCGTCGCTGGCAGAAGCCAGGGAAAGGCTTATATACATATGTATATATATAATTTTTCAGATGATTATTCAACTTGCTTTTTAGGTGCAAGTTCTATTTTAAAAGCATTATTCTACAGTGGTCTACATAGCCCTTGTCATATTACAGTGCAACATTTTGCTGGAAAATGCATAACCAATTTATTTTCTGCACACCCATTGCATATTCAGCATAAAAAATTGTTAGCAGCCATTTAAAGTGCAGATTTTTTTTATTTGAAAGGTCAAAGTTGAATTACATAATCTTTTAATCAAGTAGGTGGGTATTATAGTGTCCTCCTGGAGCGCCATAAACTGACAGTGTGTTGAATGGCAGAGTTAATATCACTTGACAGTTTGCCAGAAGCCATTAATTTAAAACTTTTTATTTTCTTTAGAGCTTGTTCATTTGTAGATGACATTATCAGTGAACTGAACAAACAGATAAAAAAAAAAAAACAGCCTAGTTAATCAGTGCCCCGATTAGACGAGACACATTCTGTAGTATTTTATTGTAAACCATTAGTAAAATTTAACAGATGTAGTTGGTTATGTTGATAAAAGGGCTGTGGCCTTTTCGGCCTACAAATCCTTCCATTTTCGAATCCAGACCACTGTGTCAGTTGACAATGGGATGTTTACTGCTTCGTTAATTAAAAAGCAAAAAAATAAATAAAAATTTTTTCTTAAAATCGGGGGAAAGTCGTGGGTGCGTGTTATACGCCGATACCCCAAAAAAAAATGACAAAAATCGGTTGCGGCGCCGAAAAATGGCGACCGCGGCCGAAAAAGGCCGAACCGCGGCCGAAAAAAAGGCCGGAAAAAGCCGAAGCGCGGCCGAAAAAGACCGAAGACGGCTGTTCAGCTCCGCTCGTAGTCCCGCCTCCCTGCGCGCGCTCCCGAAACAGCAGGGAGGCGGGACTCCGAGCGGAGCTGAACAGTCGGCTCGGTCTTTTTCGGCCACGGTTCGGTCTTTTTCGGCCGCGCATGCGCGGTTTGTCACGCGGCGGGAAATTTAAATGCGGGCAAACTGCAAATGACACTAGCAAGCTGCAAATGACACTGGGCAAGCTACAAATGACGCTGGGCAAGCTACAAATGACGCTGGGCAGGTTGAAAATGACGCTGGGCAGGTTGCAAATGACGCTGGGAAAGGCTGCAAATGACGCTGGGAAAGCTGCAAATGACGCTGGGCAAGCTGCAAATGACGCTGGGCAAGCTGCAAATGACGTTGGGCAAGCTGCAAATGACGCTTGAATGTAAGTTTTTTTTTTTCCCTAAACTTCTCTCCTAAAACATTTTTTCCTTAAAATTCGCTCCTAAACTTGGGGTGCGTGTTATACGCCGGTGCGTGTTATACTCAAGTATGTCTGTGTAGGTTTCCCCCAATTCCAATCTGCCTCAGAACTCAGAAGGTAAAGATTTCCTATGTTCTAGAGCAGTGGTTCTCAACCTCAGTCCTCAAGTACCCCCAACAGGCCATGTTTTGGGAATTTCTCTTAGATAAAATAGCTGTCTAAAATACCAAGCCAATGACAGATTTAAAGCACCTGTGCAAGATAAAGGAAAACCTGCAAACCTGGCCTGTTGGGGGTACTTGAGGACTGAGGTTGAGAACCACTGTTCTAGGGAACATTTAGATATTATAATCTTACCTAAGCGGTATCCTGAAAAATGTACCTTTTGTATGGAATGCATCACGAAAGGTAATAGTGCACTTCTTGGTATGTGAGTGTGCCTAGGCACTCCTGTGTCTACAACTTCACAGTTTTTTATCTGAAGTGTGAGATCTAAGGTACTGCAGCCTTTGACAGTAAAGCCCCATACACACGGTCGGAAAATCCGACCACCAAATCCATCGGATTTGGTCCGACGGATTTAGTCCGACACTGGTGTTGCATACACGCGGTCGGACAAAGTTGTCGGAAAATCCGATCATTCTGAACGTGGTGACGTTTGTTGCCTACGATGGGACTACGTAGAGGCTAGTAGCCAATAGCTTTGGTCTTGTAATGTGATCTGAGCATGCGTGGCACTTTGTCCGTCAGAATTCGCTACACACGATCGGAATTGGTGTGATCGGACTTTGTTGTCGGAAAATCTATCCAGCAGGAGATAGAACTTTGTCCGTCGGACAATCCGATGGAAACTGTCCGATGGTGCCTACACACGGTGGGAATTTCCGACAACATTGTCCGATAGGACAGAATCCATCGGAAAATCCGACCGTGTGTATGGGGCTTAAGGCTCGGTTCACACTGGTGCGATGCGGGAAACCCTGTAAATCCAGTGCGGATTCCCACATCGCACCTAAATCGCCAGTGGTTCACACTGCCCTCTGCGAACCACTGCGGGTGTCAATACACCCCCAGATTGGTTTGCAGATCGCAGTGCGAACTGTGAGTTCGGACAGGAAATGGATTACATGTTCACACCCATGCGATCAGATTCTGGTGCGGACAAAAAAAAAGGGTTCTGCACAAGTTTGGTTTGAATAGGATGCAAATTCAGCCATACAGTTTGTATGGCTAAATTCGCATTGTGCAGACATTGCATGTGATCTGCACAGTAATGCGGTGCGAATCGCATGCAATGTCTGGCATCACACCAGTGTGAACCGGCCTCACTGTTGTCCATACTGGAGGCATGAAGCAGCAACATCCTTCCTCTACCAAAATGGCAGAACAAGGCATGCTAAGTCATTAATGGGGAAAGATCAGCTGCAGGGGGGACACAAGCAATACTGGTGACTAATCATTTGCCCACTGCTTGCCTTTTTTTTTTTTGGCATTGCTTCCAGAGTTGTTTCGTTTTTCAAATAAAACTGGCCAAGGAGTTTGTGCTTGTATTGCAGCAATACCATTGCATTGGCTCTGTGTGTTTAGAACTCTGTAGAATATGAGGTTGTTGTGTATATGAATAATAAAAACAATGAAATGAAAACCGGCTACTGGTTATTTGTGATGGCTCTTTCCCTTCCTGTTTTTATAAATAAGTCCTACTAATCATTAGAAGAATTAAGATTATTGTATCATGTTGCTGTATGCAACCAGCATTTTTAGAAGGCTGGAAAGAGGAGCCTATTTTATGACAGATTTCTTTTAAAACTATATTACAATTTTTTTTTATTACCCATCAATGTGGGGTCTCATTATAGCACAATATACACATGATAATATTGTAGCGCTACCCCCGAAGGAGCCGCTTGGTGAATTTGGATTCTCTGATCTCCGCCTCAACTCCAAGAATGACCTCAGCCCCTCTGACACACCTGGTTAAATAAAATTACTGCAGACACATGCGGTAAATACCATTATCCTGGCTGTGGATTATCACCAAAAATAGACACACACCTGGTAGTGATAAACAAGTTGAATATATTAGCACGGTTTAAAGTACCTCATTTATTGGCGTATAACACGCACTTTTTCCCCCTTAAAATCGGGGAAAAGTCGTGGGTGCGTGTTATACGACGATCCCCCCCCCCCAAAAAATGGCGCCGAAAAATAGCGAGCGTCGCCCAAAAAAAAAACGAGAAAAAACGAAAAAAGAGAGCGCCAACGAAAAAGACCGAACCGCTCGCAGTCCCGCCTCCCTGCGCTTGCTCCCGAAACAGCAGGGAGGCGGGACTGCGAGGGGAGCCGAACAGTCGGCTCTGTCTTTTTCGTCGGCGCTCTGTCTTTTTCGTCGACGATCAGTCTTTTTCGGCGGCGGGAAATTTAAACGGGGCAAGCTGCAAATGACGCTGGCAAGCTGCAATTGACACTGGGCAAGCTGCAAATGACATGGGCAAGCTGCAAATGACGCTGGGCAAGGCTGCAAATGGCGCTGGGCAAGCTGCAAATGGCACTGGGCAAGCTGCAAATGGCGCTGGGTTAAGCTGCAAATGACGCTGGGCAAGCTGCAAATGACGCTTAAATGTAAGTTTTTTTTCCCTAAACTTCCCTCCTAAAACTTTTTTTCCTTAAAATGCCCTCCTAAACTTGGGGTGCGTGTTATACGCCGGTGCGTGTTATACACCGACAAATACGGCATATGGAAACTTTCAACACTGTTAAACCTTGCTACAAATAACTAATACATTATAAAAGACAACCTTCAATATTTAGCAACTGCAGGTATAGAAAGGGCAGTAATCTATATGCCCTTAACACAGGCGCAGAGAAGGAGGAGAGAAGACTTGTCAACTTCTCAGCTCCTTCTGGGCCGCAAACACCTTTGAGAGGCAAACACACAATGAAAAGAAAAGGATTACACAAGTACAGTAAGCACAGTTTTGTAATGTTGCAGGTTCTCAGGTGAAGAATACTAGTGTCTTCTGCTAGCAAACGGTGGGGCCCTTGTTTTAAAAGAGTAGGTTTAAACAAGCTTGCATGGAGCAGTAATCCTCTAGAATGTTCCGCTAGGTAGAGATTTAAAAGGGCAAACAACTAAAGATGGCAGCTCCAAACCAGCATCCCGTGACACTATAAAGGGAAATTGCTGTCTGCATGCAGTCTCAGTATGGTGTCAAGAAGGATGTTGGGTTTGCACCCTCTCACCAATCCTTTGTGCAATGACACAACGATAATCACAGGTGCTGGTTCAGGCTCCTGATGCTCCTAGTGATGTTGTAAGGCACTGGATCCCCTTCTGAGGGCCAATTGCGATGACTGGTAGCAAAACGCAAGGTGAAGAGACAGTGGCCAACCCAATACCTGGATGGATATCACGATCCCTGAAATGGCGTGGGTCGTCTCCGCTGAGCTGGGTGCTGCTTGGGTCACCGATCAGGGTTCCTGAGCTTATCGTGGCGGAATGTGTGGGTGACACAGATCCTGGCTCCCCTCTATCTTCTTGCAGTGCTCTTCCAGTTGTCTCAGGAAAAACGTGTCTCTCTCTCTGGTGGAGTTCCACCACACAGTCTAGTCACCTCACCACACTCTCTCTCTCTTGGCAGTCTCTGGAAAGGCTTGGCTTTCTCTCTCTATAATAGGTCACACACTCTTTGGTGTCAGTGTGTGTCTCTCTCTCCTTTAGCCTGATGCTGGTACCTTAGCCCGCTCTCCTCAGACCAGACAGCTTTCCCTCCTTTAGATCGCTCTCTCTCCTTTAGATGTCTCTCTCTTTCTTTTAGCCTGATGCTGGTACCTCAGCCCCCTCTCCTCAGGCAGCTCTCCCTCCTTAATAATAGGTCACACACTCTCTGGTGTCAGTGTGTGTGTGTCTCTCTCCCCTCAGCTCCAAAAATCCCTCTCACAGCGTTTTTCTCTCACTCTCTTCGCGTCTCTCCTTTTCCCAGGCTTGAGGATATCCCTCCTCCTCTGTTGGGGCACACAGTCCCTGGCACCTCAGTTCCTTCCCCTCACACACTCCTCTTCTCCTCACTATTAAGTGTCACTGTGACCCAGCAAAGGACTTTTTGAGCCTTGGTGATCTTCCTCTCTTTTAAGCAATCTCCTCTCCTCTGTCTCTTGTCAGCACTCTCTCTTTCTTTTACCTCAGTACTCCCCTCTCTTCCTTCCCTTAGCACTTCCTGAAACTCCCCTTTTTCCCAGTATGGTCTGTGTCTCTGAGTTTTTCTGGAAGGACCAGTCAGCATCTCTCTGTCTCCATCTTGTGGCCAAAAGGAGAAATTGCATTACAACATGCCTGCTACATATTATACCAAATATGATAAAATATTATTGTCCTCTATGATGGATTAACTAGCAAGTGGAGGAGTCATAGTTTGCTACCAAAAGTGCTTCCATCCACTTCAGCAGCTCAGACTCAAGTTAGCTTGGGTCTTAGCTAGGGTCTTAGAACCCCTTTACACCTAAGCATACGTTACTGACCTTGGAATTGGCCCTTAATGAGCCGCAACATATTAACATGTACCTGTTAATATGTGAACTATAATCTATGTGTGTGCTGAATGAAAGGCGTGCTTCTTTACACAGTATATTTGCCCTTGAGTGTCATTCAGAATGAACAGCAATCCTTCAAAAACACGAGTTGGGGTCACGCACATAAATACAGTATCTCACAAAAGTGAGTACACCACTCACATTTTTGTAAATATTTTATTATACCTTTTCATGCGACAACACTGAAGAAATTACACTTTGCTATAATGTAAAGTAGTAAGTGTACTTCTTGTTTAACAGTGAAAGTTTGCTGACCCCTCAAAATAACTCAACACACAGCCATTAATGTCTAAACTGCTGGCAACAAAAGTGAGTACACCCATAAGTGTCAATATTTTGTGTGGCCACCATTATTTTCCAGCACTGCCTTAACCCTCTTGGGCATGGAGTTCACCAGAGCTTCACAGGTTGCCACTGGAGTCCCCCTCCACTCCTCCATGACGACATCACGGAGCTGGTGGATGTTAGAGACCTCCACCTTCCATTTGAGGATACCCCACAGATGCTCAATAGGGTTTAGGTCTGGAGACATGCTTGACCAGTCCTTCACCTTTACCCTCAGCTTCTTTAGCAAGACAGTGGTCATCTTGGAGGTGTGTTTGGGGTCGTTATCATGTTGAAATACTGCAGCCCAGTCTCCTGATCATGCTCTGCTTCAGTATGTCATACACAGTACATGTTGGTATTCATGGTTCCCTCAATAAATTGTAGCTCCCCAGTGCTGGCAGCAATCATGCAGCCCCAGACCATGACACTCCCACCACCATGCTTGACTGTAGGCAAGACACACTTGTCTTTGTACTCCTCACCTGGTTGCTGCCACACACGCCTGACACCATCTGAACCAAATAAGTTTATCTTTGTCTCATCAGACCACAGGACATGGTTGCAGTAATCCATGTCCTTAGTTTGCTTGTCTTCAGCAAACTGTTTGCGGCCTTTCTTGTGCATCATCTTTAGAAGAGGCTTCCTTCTGGGATGACAGCCATGCAGACCACTTTGATGCAGTATGGTCTGAGCACGGACAGGCTGACCCCCCCACCCCTTCAACCTCTGCAGCAATGCTGGCAGCACTCATACATCTATTTAATAAAGACAACCTCTGGATATGACGCTGAGCTTGTGCCCTCAATTTCTTTGGTCGACCAAGGCGAGGCCTGTTCTGAGTGGAAGCTGTCCTGTTAAACTGCTGTATGGTCTTGGCCACTGTGCTGAAGCTTAGTTTCAGGGTCTTGGCAATCTTCTTATAGCCTAGGCCATCTTTATGTACAGCAACAATTATTTTTGTCAGGTCCTCAGAGAGTTCTTTGCCATGAGGTGCCTTGTTGAACTTCCAGTGACCAGTATGAGAGAGAGAGAGAGCGATAACACCAAATTTAACAGTCACATGACACCGGGGAGGGAAAATGCCTAATTGGACCCAATTTGGACATTTTCACTTAGGGGTGTACTCACGTTTGTTGCCAGTGGTTTAGACATTAATGGCTGTGTGTTGAGTTATTTTGAGGGGGCAGAAAACGTACACTGTTATACAAGCTGTACACTCACTACATTTCATTGTAGCAAAGTGTAATTTCTTCAGTGTTGTCACATGAAAAGATTTAATAAAATATTTACAAAAATGTGAGGGGTGTACTCACTTTTGTGAGATACTGTTGGTGTAAAGGGGTCCCTAGACCAGCAATGCCACTGCCTGAGAGACCACATATTTAGAGAAGTAACACATTTAGAGACACTATACACAAATGTAAATTCATTACTTGCAGAATTAATATTTACCCCAGCTTCCCTCCCTGCAGTCTCCAATGCAGGTTCCCCACCCTGCGCTGTCTTCATCCCTGTTGTTGATTGATAGTACCACCGGCAAACTATAACATGGCTTCACCAGTATTTACAGGACAGAACTCCCTCTGTCTAGACCTGCTCTGCTTCTTAGCTCCTGCCCTACTGCTAGAGCCATGCTGTAAGCTTTACAATGAAAAAGGGGACTCAGAGGGGCACTGATGTAAGGGGGGCTCTAATGGGGATCCAGATGTAAGGCAGGACTCTAATGGGGGACTCTAAGGGGGAATTCAAGCAAAAGTCATTAATTTATATTTTTGGCCCACAAATATTTCTAACATATGCAATATGGCCCTCATGCTGAAAAGTTTGGATACCCCTGTTCTAAACCAATCGGATAATGGGGCACCCTGTCAGCTTGCCATTGTCCTAAGAGTTCACCAAATTTAATTTTAATTTACAGCAGTAAAACAAGAATAAACAGGATCTAGTAATTTTGAGACATATGTCTACCTTCGCTCTAAACCCTTTTTAATTTGTAAGGACTGTAATCATCATATTATGTAGGTACTTTATATTTCTCCTATACTATGTGCTAGCAGTATCACATTGTTTTCAGCAGCTCTTGTAAAACAGTTAAACTGTTTTTCAGAATGTAATATGTTGTAACGTTACATCCATCAGTATCATCTATCAGCAGTTTTATCTGTTTTGCAGTGTTCAATAGAGCGTGACATGACATGACACATTAATTAGTGCACAGGAGTGCATGACTCGGGTGTGTTCAGGTGATAGGCTGGAATGTCAGACATTGATTGACAGGAAGCACCTGATTATTATTACCAGACACAAGAGAACGCCTAAACTTCTGACCTTGTCTCTGTGTACAACTTTTGGGAAATATTCTCGGAGAGGCTCAGTGAACTCGAGGCATTTGACACCCAGCTCTCTGCAAGTTGTATCCAAGGGTCATATTAATCATAAGACACATATTTACAGAATGATATCCTGGTAATGCAGAGATCATTGCATTGTTGTGTTTGCCCAGGACCCACCAATACATATAAGTAGTATGGTAGAGCAGTGTTTCTCAACTCCAGTCCTCAAGGCGCCCCAACAGGTCATGTTTTCAGGCTTTCCATTATTTTGCACAGGTGATTTGATCAGTTTCACTGCCTTAGTAATAACCACAGCTGTTTCCTCTGAGGGAAATCTGGAAAACATGCCCTGTTAGGGCGCCTTGAGGACTGGAGTTGAGAAACACTGTGGTAGAGAACTCCAAATGATATTTAATTTGGGTTAATGGTGCAAGATTACATCACCTACCACCTTCTAATATCTCTCTGGGGATGGAATCTGCATTAAGTATTAGGGATTACACATCTGTTGATGCTATTTTGAGGTGAGTGCAGCAGTTGAATGAGTGGGAGGATATGATGGGAAGGGCAGAGCCTGAAATTACAGTAACTAGTTATAGGCCAGTTTGGGACACTATATACACCATTTCCAAAATATATATCCAGGGGCTAACTAAATTCTTATTCTGGGCTCAGTAAAGTCAGTCTGCCCAAAAAATTATGTTTCAGTTATAGGCTCACACAAGCCTCTCATACTTTGGCATCATAATAGAAAGATTCCATGACACAAGACCTGGCTGTTACCACCTACCTTGGAACTCCCCTGCGAAAAAAATGGGTGTCCCCCTCTCTTGTTTTCACTTTTGCCATGATTGTCTGTGTAAGGTTCTGATTATTCACACTGTAGCTACGTTGAGACTGACTTGTGACAAAGAAGGTCCAGCATCCTTGCTACCCTGAGAATGCATCTTTGACAACTATGAAGAACCTAAACAACTTTAGGAGCCTGTGTTGACCTGCTTTTATTTACCTCAAACGGGCTTTGCACTCTTATACATATTGTAAAGTTCGGGGGACCAGCTAGACCGCAGGACACAGGCTTTTAGTTCAAAAGGAGGTTTATTAAACTTAAACAGCTTCACAGCAGCAAAACAAAAGAAAAAGGTTTCAGTCTCACCGACTATCAAAGTCCAGAATTGCTATCGCAATCAAACACAGTCCTGGGGTGCTGTCGCAGGTGACTTCAACTGCTAGGAGGCTTCCAGGCCGAACGCTGCTGTCGACTTTGGTTGCTGCAAATCAAGCCACACACAAACCACTATCTCCTCTGCACTCCTCCACACCCATCTGCAACTTCCTGTCTTGTTTTTAAACCCACCTCCTCTGACAGGTGAGTTAACCCTTTTTGTTCCCTTAAAGGGATCACAGACCAAACAGAGGGGAAACATAGCGTCCTTCCAGGACCCAGCCACTGCGTCCTGTACATATCCCCCCCCTGTGCCCCAACGCCAAGGAGGTGGAGGCAACAGTGGAGCTCAAACAATGGACTCGGGAGAGGGCATCTGCATTTTGATGCAGTCTCCCGGGCCTATGCTCCACTACAAATTTAAATTCCTGGAGTGCCAGGAACCACCGAGTAACCCTGGCATTAGTCCCTTTACCTTGTCTCAGCCATGTTAAAGGGGCATGGTCAGAAATCAGCCTAAACTTCCTCCCCAAGAGGTAATATCTGAGGGATTCCAGAGCCCACTTAATGGCCAGACACTCTCGTTCAATTATAGCGTAGTTTTTCTCCGCTGGTGTTAACTTCCTACTGAGGAAGACTACTGGGTGCTCCTCGCCATGAATAACCTGTGACAACACCGCTCCCAATCCTACATCGGAAGCATCAGTCTGTACAACAAACTCTTTAGAAAAATTGGGTGCTACTAGGACAGGGTGTTGGCACAGTGCCGACTTGAGCTCCAAAAAAGCCTTCTCAGCGTCTGCATTCCACTCCACCATGACCGATTTCCGACCCTTAGTCAGATCGGTCAATGGAGCCGCCAACGTGGCAAAGTTGGGTACAAACCTCCTGTAGTATCCCACCATACCCAGGAATGCACGTACCTGTTTTTTTGTGAGGGGGCGGGGCCAATTCTGTACAGCCTCTACCTTGTCGACCTGAGGTTTTACTACCCCTCTACCCACAACATAGCCCAGGTATTTCACCTCCTCCATTCCCAAAGCACACTTTTCCGGGTTTATTGTAAACCCCTCCTTCCAAAGAGAGTCCAGTACTGCCTGGACTTTGGGCAAGTATGAATCCCAGTCTCTACTAAAAATGACTATGTCATCCAAGTATACTGAGGCATACTCCCGGTGAGGACGTAAAATCCTATCCATTGCCCTCTGAAATGTGGCTGGAGCAGTTTGCAATCCAAAAGGCATTCTCTTGTACTGAAAACTTCACTCTGGGGTAGAAAAAGCAGTTTTCTCTCTAGCAGCCTTAGTCAATGGGATTTGCCAATACCCCTTGGTAAGGTCTAATGTAGTGATATACCTGGCTGGACCTAGTCTCTCAATAAGCTCATCTACCCGGGGCATGGGGTAGGCATCAAACCGTGAAACTTCATTTAGTTTCCGGAAATCATTGCAGAATCGCAGAGTCCCGTTGGGCTTTGGTACCAACACAATCAGGCTTGACCACTCACTCTGTGATTCCTCAATAATCTCCAGGTCCAACATCTTCTTCACTTCCTCTGAAACAGCCTTCCTTTGGGCCTCTGGAATGCGGTAAGGCCGGACAAAAACCTTGACTCCTGGTTCCGTGACAATATCATGCTCTATGACACTAGTGAGCCCTGGCAAGTCTGAAAATTTCTCTTTATTTCTCTGCAAGAACTCCTTTGCCTGCTGACTTTGGACTCTAGACAGGGTATTTGCTACTTGGACACTCTCCACCCCAACCCGAGGCTCAAGTCTTGCACCAGCCAGGGAGGTCACCGGTTCCCTGTCTGTCCAGGGCTTTAACAAGTTTACATGATATATCTGATAGGGTTTCCTCTTACCTGGTTGGTGGACTCTATAATTTACCTCTCCCACTTTTTCTACAACTTCAAAGGGGCCTTGCCACCTGGTCAAGAATTTACTTTCCACAGTGGGGATCAACACCGCTACTCGATCCCCCACTTGGAAGTTCCTTATTCTAGCAGCCCTATTATAGACCCGTCGTTGAGCCTCCTGGGCTTTTTGCAAATGTTCTTTGACTAGAGGCATCACAGTTCGGATCCTCTCCTGCATTTGGGAAACATATTCAAGAACACTCTTATGCTGAATAGGTTCACTTTCCAATTCCTCTTTAACAAAATCCAGTAGTCCGCGAGGTCTCCGCCCATATACCAACTCAAAGGGCGAAAACCCAGTGGAGGCCTGGGGCACTTCCCGGATAGCAAACAGGAGAGCGGGTAACAGGCAGTCCCAGTCTTTCCCATCCCTTTGTACAACTCGCTTGAGCATAGACTTAAGGGTCTTATTAAAGCGCTCTACCAACCTATCCGTTTGTGGATGGTAGACCGATGTGCGCAGCTGTTTAATCCGGAACAGCTTACACACATCAGCCATAACCCTCGACATGAACGGGGTGCCCTGGTCCGTGAGTATTTCCTTGGGAAAACCAGTCCGTGTAAACAACTGGAATAATTCCCGAGCAATAGCCTTAGAGGAGGTATTCCGCAGAGGTAGCGCTTCAGGATATCGGGTGGCATAGTCAAGGATCACCAGTATGTAGGAGTGACCTCGAGCTGACTTTACCAAAGGACCTACTATATCCATGGCTATCCTCTCGAATGGGACCTCAATTATGGGCAGAGGGACCAAAGGGCTCCGGAAGTGGGTCACCGGCGCGGTCAACTGACAGGTGGGACAAGAGGCACAGTATCTTCTTACCTCTGCTTTCAGACCTGGCCAGTAAAACCGGTCGGTGATCCGTGCCTCCGTCTTTTCAACTCCCAGGTGTCCCCCTAAAACATCATCATGGGCCAGGTCCAGGACCTTGCGTCTATACTGTTGGGGTACCAATAATTGTTCTACCACATTTTCTCTCACTTTGGTAACCCGATAAAGCAATTCATTACATATTGCAAAGTGGGGCCACCGCTCATTCGCACCTGGCTCTTGGGGTACCCCATTTAATACTACAACTTGTTCCCGTGCACGGGCCAAAGTGGGGTCCTGCATCTGGGCAGTACCAACTGTCCCCTGGGGAACACCCAAATCCGGCAGGGCAGGGGTAGAGGCCACTTCCTCATCCTCTTCAACCAGCATTACCTGAAGTGGGGAAGGTTCCCCCTCCTCAGTGTTCAGGTAGGTCTGCGAACCACACATTTTGACACCCTTAACAGTATCAGCACTACTTTCATCACCATTAATCCAATCATTAGCATTTGTATCAACTGGATCCACATTAGGTACATTTGGCATCTCAGGGTTATTACCCTCAACCGTAGGAACAGAGGAACTAGTTTCTCCCCAGTCTTGGGATCGTTCAGATAGTTCTCCTTGTCCCCACAGTTTTTCAAAAAATGGACAGTCTCGTCCTATGATAACATCATGTATCAAGTTCTTTACCACCCCCACCTCTTGAGTACCAGTGCCATATGCTGTGGAGATGGACACCGAGATGAGAGGGTACTCTCTAGTGTCCCTGTGAATGCACACAACCTGTAAAGTTTTTCTTACCGGACCGATCTTCCCAAGTACTCTAGGATGAACAAGGGTTACCATGCTTCCGGAGTCCAGCAAAGCCCAGGCAGGGAGGTGGTTCACTTGGACTACACACTCAACTCTTCTCCACGGTCAAGGTGTGTGGTACATGCTCTATGAGCATAAAAAGACCCCCTCCGAAGAACCCCGCATTCCATGGGCTCCTCTTGCAGTGGGCAGTGGGCCCGGGTATGGCCCCAGGAATGACACCGCCAACATTGTACATCCCCTCCTCTCCGAACAGGAACAGATCGCTGAGGAGGTACTGGGAGTGACTCTTGACCTTCCAGGGTGTTGATTCCAGGGCTCCGGGGGACATCCTTTCGAAGGGCGGCAGTCGATCGAATAGGCCGTGGCAGACTGGGCCCTTGGCGCTTGGTAGGGCCAAGCAGATCCTCCACCACTGTATATCGCTCTACCATCTCGACAAGGAGGTTCACTGTTTTGGGGTCTCCATGGCTGACCCACCGTTGAAGGTCGTCTGGCAGTGACCGTAGGTATCGGTCCAGGACGACCCGCGCCACGATTTGGGGGCCCGACAACACTTCGGGCTGCAGCCATTTTTTTACCAGTTGCACCAGGTCATGCATTTGAGACCGTGGTGGACGATCTGGACAATACTTCCATTGGTGCACTCGTTGGGCCCGAACGGCCATAGTCACCCCCAAACGAGCCAGTATTTCTGCCTTTAGTATTTGATAGTCTTTAGCGTCCTCTGGTGGCAGGTCGAAGTAGGCTTTTTGAGGATCTCCAGTGAGAAAAGGGGCAATTAGGCCGGCCCACTGGTCCTGGGGCCACCCTTCTCTCTCTGCCGTCCTCTCAAATGTAGCAAGAAATGCCTCTACATCATCACTCAATTTCTGCAAAAAATGGCTTGCCCTCACGGTCACCTGGTTGCCAGGGGCCACAGCTGCTTGCTCACGACCCTGAGACAACTGCTGTACCACTTCTTTTAAAGCAGTCACCTGAGCCTGCATAACCCCTTGCTGGGTTGCTTGCTGGGCTGCCAACTGAGCCACCAACAGGCGAGTATTTTCTTGCTGTACCTCCAGCTGGGTTGCTAAGCGCTGATTAGCTTCCTCATGGCGGGTCTGCGCTTGTATATTAGCCAGGGACAGTTGTTTAATTAGTTCCTCCATTGCTTCAGCTTTCAGGGTTTGGTTCTGTACTGTCCCTTTAAATGTCAGTTTTAAATTCAAATGCAAAAACCAGCAAAAAAAAACGCCTGTTACTCTGTCCTGCCCGCATTCTCCACCACTTGTAAAGTTCGGGAGACCAGCTAGACCGCAGGACACAGGCTTTTAGTTCAAAAGGAGGTTTATTAAACTTAAACAGCTTCACAGCAGCAAAACAAAAGAAAAAGGTTTCAGTCTCACCGACTATCAAAGTCCAGAATTGCTATCGCAATCAAACACAGTCCTGGGGTGCTGTCGCAGGTGACTTCAACTGCTAGGAGGCTTCCAGGCCGAACGCTGCTGTCGACTTTGGTTGCTGCAAATCAAGCCACACACAAACCACTATCTCCTCTGCACTCCTCCACACCCATCTGCAACTTCCTGTCTTGTTTTTAAACCCACCTCCTCTGACAGGTGAGTTAACCCTTTTTGTTCCCTTAAAGGGATCACAGACCAAACAGAGGGGAAACATAGCGTCCTTCCAGGACCCAGCCACTGTGTCCTGTACAATATCTACGGGAAATGCAAAACCCTGTTGGAGCAGGTTAAATTCACCTGTCAATGAATTCTGAAAGACATCAGAAACTGTATGAGAGCCTTTGGACTCTTTCAGGCGGGTGGCCGGGGATAGTAAAAACAAGTTGTTGAGCTTTGGGTTTTACTGCCACCTGGCTGCCCACACAAATTGTAACATTATAGCTTGACAGGTATGTACATATGCTGTGGCCACAATGATTTGCAGCTGTGCCATTTCTAACTTTTGGTGCAGTTGCAGCACAGTTCCGCAATGTAAAATTGCTATTCAATGCCTCCTGAAAGCCTGTCAACTGCTGCTATACCTCCTTCTAAAAAGTTAATTACCCCAGATAGCTTTTCAGAGGACATTGAGTAGTACTGCTAATGGGAAAGAAGCCTTTGGGCTTGTAGACAAGCAGAGTTCCTGTTTATTTAGTGGGAACTCCCCTTAGTAGGTGGGTTTTTGAGGTTTGGCCCTGCCCCTTGCCTTTACCTGTGGGAGCAGTAACCTGGCTCTCGCTCTTGGGTTGCCAGCAGCAGTACAGAAGAAATGTCCCTGTGGGCATGGGAGAGCCCCCCCAGAGCTTGAAGAGGAGCCTCGGAACAGAGGAGACCTAATGCCTAAGTAGCCACACCATGGGATAAGTGAGTAGCACCACAGCACCACTCCTGTTAAATAGTGGGACAGTTAATAGAATAGCTACTAGGATTTGTAAACGGACCTACCGATGTTCTACATCTACTGCCAATATACTGGACTGTTGTATAGGATCCAGCATGTATAGTTACCAACATATGGACTGTCATGTTATACTTCTTTTTTTAAGTAAAGTTACAAACAACAAAGTATCTTATCTCTTTAATGTCTCAGTCTGGGGAAGAGTATCTTCGAAACTGTGAATTAACGGCTCTGTGGCTTGTAGTGTTTGTGCAAACCTGGTTGGCTCAGAAGGTTGCTGCAGTTTGTGGGATAGTGGGAAACGCTAATTCAGGATAGGTGGGTCATCTCTACAGTGTCTCAGGGGTACAGGCTGGAATTACACTGTTACCCTCCTCAAAGATTTGTGAGGTCCAGCGTTCCCACAGACCTTTTCAAGAAAGGGCTTATTACTCCAAGCACTAGACCGTTTAAGGCAGCAGGGGGTGATCATGGAGGTCCCAGTTCTCGAAAGGGGAACAGGGTTTTATTCAAATCTGTTCACGGTTCCAAAGCCAAATGGCGACATAAGACCAATTATGGATCTAAGATCACTGAACCGTTATCTCTCAGTGCAGCGCTTTCGAATGGAATCAGTCGGCTCTGTCATGACCTCTCTCCAAGAAGGAGATTTTCTGGCATACATAGACATCAGGGATGCGTACCTGCACGTGCCAATTTTTCAACCTCACAAAAGGCTTTTGCTCATTGTCATAGAGGAACAACATTTTCAGTTTGTGGCTCTGCCCTTTGAGTTTGCAACAAAGATCCAAACACCCGCACTGGGTGTTCTAAGATTTTGAGGGATCTTGATTGCCGGATAATTAGACAATCTCCTACTCAGGGATCAATCACTGCAAGTTTTGATAAGAAACGTGACCTTTACGATCCAATTCTGGAACATCTCGGATGGATCATAAATTCAGAGAAATCGTCCGTTAAACCTGGAATCTGGAATACTTAGGCCTTATCATGGACACAGTCCAGGCAAGAGTGTTCTTGCCTCCAAGAAGGGTTGAAGCCCTAAAGGATCAGGTTCAGCAGGTAAGCCGAAAGAGACACCCGTCTGTCCGACTCTGTATGAATCTTCTGGGAAGGATGGTTTCCTCATTCGAGGCAATTCCGTATGCTCAGTTCCATTCCAGGGCATTGCAGCAAAACATTCTTTTGGCATGGAGCAGGAAGATGCAGGCTTTGGATTCCTGCATGATCATAACTCCCAAGGCTAGAGGAAGTATCATCTGGTGGTTAGTAGACCAGAATCTGGTACAGGGAAGGTATTTTCTTCCACTGTCATGGAAGGTACTGACCACAGATGTCAGTTTTTCCTGCTGGGGCGCAGTAGTGGTTCCTGCCAAGGTCAGCCGTACCCGACCCCGTTCTTCTGCTGTTGTTGAGGTACAAGAACCGCAGGGCTCTCGTATGGAGCAGAAAGCCAGTACTAGTACTAGGTTCCACAGTCCAGGGGAAATTGACTCTGAAGGAACAGGGATTGCCCATCAATGTACTAGAGCTGCAGTCAATATACCTCCTGCTGAATTATTGGACGTCAAAGTTACAGGGTCATCCAGTAGGGGTGCAAACCGACAATGTCATGGCTGTGGCCTATTTTAACCATCAAGGTGGCACCAAGAGTCGTCTGGCCCACATGGAGGTCAGTCATGTGCTATCCTGGGCAGAGAGTCATGTGCCAGTGCTGTCTGCTGTCCACATTCCGGGGGTAGAGAACTGGAAAGCGGACTATCTCAGTCGCTAACAGATACATCCAGGAGAATGGTCTCTGCATCCACAGGTATTTATGCAGATTTTGCTAGTGGCGGGGTACACCGGATGTAGATCTGCTGGCATCCAGGTTCAACTGCAAGATTCAGCAGTTTGTATCCAGAGCAAGAGATCCACTTGTGATCGGGATAGATGCTCTGGTAGTTCCCTGGACTCAGTTCTCTTTGATTTATGCATTCCCTCCCGATTCCTCTTCTGCCACATCTTTTGCGCAGGATCCTAGAAGAGATGACATCAGTCATTCTGGTAGCTCTGGCCTGGACCAGGAGGGCTTGATATCTGGAGGTAGTGAGATTAGCAGTAGGCAAGCCTTGGATGCTTGCGCTCTGGCTCGATCTACTGTCACAGGGGCCTATAATCCACACAAATTTACACTCGCTGAATTTGACAGCGTGGCTATTGAAGCCAGGGTGCTAGGAGATCACGGTATCTCAGGACCAGTGGTAACTACATTGGTGAATGCCAGGAAGGCGGTCACCAGGAAGGTTTATCACAGGGTTTGGAAGGCTTACATTGCGTGGTGTGAGGCCAGAAGTTGGCATCCTCGCAGATATTTGGTACAGAGAATTTTCAGGCTTAGATAAAAGATTAGCCTTGACAACAATTTAAGGACAGATTTCAGCCTTATCAGTGTTCTTCCAGAAGCCTTTGGCTTCACATTCCCTGGCCTGGACTTTTCTTCAGGGAGTGGACTCACTTATTGTCTCCCGTTAAATCAACTCTTTGCCCTTTAAATTTGGTTTTGTCAGTGCTACAGGAGCAGCCTTTTGAACCAATCAACGAAATTCCATTAGTTCTTTTGACACGGAAGTTGGCTTTTCTTTTTGAAATTAAGTCGCCTAGAAGGGTCTCCTAATTGGCAGCCCTTTCCTGTAAGGAGCTGTGTTTGATTTTGCACCATGATAAAGTGGTGCTACGTCCTGTTACGTCCTTTTTGCTTAAGGTAGTTTCTGAATTTCATTTAAATCAGGACATTGTTCTACCTTCATTTTTCTCTCAGCCTGGCTTGCCATAAGAGAAGCAGTTGCACCTTTTGGATGTGGTGCGGGTGGTCAGAGTCTACCTGAAAAGGTCGGCAAGCATCAGAAGTTCTGATCCATTTTTTGTTTTGCCGGAAGGCCCCAAGAGAGGGGTCAGGCGGCTTTAAGGCATCCATTTCACTTTGGATTTGTCAATTAATCACTTAGGCCTATGGCCTGAAAGGTAAAGCTTCTCCCTTTGGGGTTAGAGCTCATTCTACCAGGGGTGTTGGAACATCCTGGGCTTTTCGCCATCAGTGGTGCAGATTTGCAAGGCCGCTACTTGGTCTTCGGTACATACGTTCACAAGATTTTATCAGATGGATGTTAAGGCAGCAGAGTACTCCGCTTTTGGCCATAGTGTCTTGCAGGCTGCTGTATAAATCTGATGCTGTTTTCATACAATGTGTCTCCCTCCCCTCAAGGCTATTGCTTTGGGACGTCCCAGGTAGTAATGTATATGTATATACATTTTTTTTCATACTTACCTGTAAAATCCATTTCTTTGAGTATATCACAGGACACAGAGGCCCCCTCCCCTCTCTTTTTGGGAGTTCATTGCTTGCTACAAAACTGGATTACTTCCTGTATGTGAGGGGTTATATAGGGGATCACTTCCTGTTTTTGGTTATTCTACCTGTGTCCATTCACCTATAGGTGGTGCAAAACCCAGGTAGTAATGTATATGGCTGCTCTGTGTCCCATCATGTACTCAAAGAAATAGATTTTACAGGTAAGTATGAAGAAAAAAATCAAATTTTTAGGCTCTTATTATTGTCTGTGTCCTCTATATAGGAGACGCTCTTTCTAAATGTCCTCTTCCTTACAGCCATGGCAATAGTACTAAGTGGAGAGAACTTCTACCCCCGTAGGAGCCACTGATTAGGATGCATCCTCTGGTCTTTGTCCCAACCTTTTCCAAAATCCTCAGCCCCCTAACACACCAGATTGAGTGTACAAACATATGAAGCACACTACTCCCTTGGGATCGTACAGGACATGCTGGTTTAACCCCCGCTTCTTCCACCCCTGCAATAACGAGGCACAGACAGTGTAGAACAGTTCAAAACTCCAACTTTATTTCCAGATTTGCGTCAGGTGCTACCATCTCAATGATGCACAGGATACATGTTGCCTCTGGAATGCTGTGTGTGAGGGATAGTCCCTTTCCTATGTGAGCTGACACGCATATCCCTCTGAAAGATATGAGGTACTTAAAAGGCTGACAGTCCCAGGCCTCACCTGCCTTCTCCTTTCTGCCCCTTTCCTCTTTCCCAGGCCAGCTCAGGAAAGGTACAGGCATATCCTGGTCTACTCCGGTCCATGTGTAGCTAGTTAATGATTGTAGGATGAGTACCTTCCAGCTCTGGAGTCCCCGGCTCTCCATCACCTTCCTGCAAGGTTCAGTGGCTTTCCATCTCTGGAATCGCTGCATGTCCAGGCCTTCCAGCCCTGGGCCTTATGGTCCCATCTTTAAGCCTGTGTGGATTAATCAGTTTCCGATCTCCAACTTCCCAGGGAACATGTGACCCCAGTGTATATGAATGGGCCTCGCCCCTGACCAAGCAAATTAACAATTGGACGGGTACCCATGCACACTGCCTGTCCTTCAGAATCTGACCCGCCTCCTTTCCAGATACTTCTCTGGACAAGTGAGGAAGATGTTTACCAGGGTGATGAACAGGTGGTCACACCCCCCTCTAACCTATAACTCCATCCTAACCCAGAACAAACCTTCCAGGCCTGTAGAAATACAGTAGGGCACTGGCAATTTATCCAGTGATGAAACTAATAGCGCCCACCTAAAGTGGTGGGCGCTACACATACAATACCACACCACAGGAAATCACTGAAAGTAATAATTAGTACCCAGTAGTAGCGCTTCATCAAAGAAAACAGGTACCAAACTTAATACATTGTCACCCAATATGGTTGGTACCTATGCAAGTATAAAATGGATTGACAGTGCTAAAAACACAATTTAGCATACAAAGTGATTAAAAGTAAGGAATAGGCATAAGATGACATTTGGTTTCCAGATCAGCATAGACAGTAGCAAGGCCACCTGAAGTGCAGCAATGAGAAGTAGTAAAGTTTAATCTACTGAGTGCTGGAACTATACTGCCAGAGCGTATTTATGGTGGAGATTCTAGTCCTAGAAAGACTGGGTGTGTACTGTTCAAAAGAAAAGGAGGATGGTAGAGAAGTGGGAGAGAGGACCAAAGGGGACCTGCAGAATAATTATTTTAGGAGAAGTACTTTGAGATATTCTTCTGCCGGCTATTGTTGGGGCCCTTTAAGAGCATTGCTGCACTTCACAACAACAGTCCCAGTTAACCTGCATGCAGTATAGGTACAGTATAGGTAGGGTATAGTCTTGGCACAGGTGCAAGGTAGATGTGGTTCAGATGCAGCAGAGGTTCTCTCTAACTTCCTCACTGCCAAGGAAGAAGTTTCCCAGGTGGTTTAAAAAAAAAAACATTGTCTCCCACTGGATAGAAATTAATGGGCTTGCTTGGGTTTAATGCTTGTTAAGAGGAGAATGGTGCAGCATAACATTGGTATCTCATTAGACAGAAGAATAAAAGTATAAAAAAATATGCTTCTCCATATTGCTGTAGCCCAGCAACTGGCTACACCAATGTCCTTGGGTCGACTACAGCAAGCATTTCCTCTTGGATGCTTGCTGTACAGCCTAACGCCAAAGAAAACATTTATTATTCATGTAGTAGGTAAGTGTTGGAAGCTTTTTCTAGTTTTTACTGCTGTGTGTATTCCCACTGGGCAAATTTTCTGCCACTTCTTATTTATTTCCTCTTCTTCAGAAGAGAAAGAGGGGAGAAGACAACAGTAACATTTTATTTTTCAGTTGAGCAGGGGTAGATTTAACTCCAGATTTTAGATTATGTTACACCCATTTCAGAGTGCAACATGTAACATGCTGACTGTGGAACCCCCCAGCAGCAGCTGTCACTTTTGAATTTTGTGCGGCTTTGCTGAGCTTCACCCATACAGCCACATCATTCATTCACAGAGATCTGTGGAAGAATAAACTATAAGTCCCATTTCCACTGCAGTAAACAAACCTGCAGTTCTCAATGGTCTACGAGGGCACTGATCAAGTGCCCTTGTAGTTTATTGACACATCCTCCAGCTCAATAACTGAAAGCCATAGAGATGGAAGAAGAGTCTGCAGGAGACTGATCACAGTTGCAATTCTTTTTGGGCTTCTATGCAAAAAAATGAATTTTTTGCTGCATGTATTATTTGTTTGCAAAAGGTACACTGAGCCTTGAAATGTCAATCCAGTTTTTATGAAAGTTTGTGCTCCCATTAGAAAGATTACCCCTAATTTATTTTCAAGGTAACAAGTGTCACCTGAAGTAAGACACAGACAGCAATAAAAGCCCAACAGAGGTTCTAAGCTTTCCTTGCTCTATACAAACCTTAGAAAATATGTTGGCTTTAGTTGAGCTTTAAGAAGGTGTGTAGTTATTTTATCACAACAATGAGATAGTGTGTACTGCTATCCAAGGTTTGAGAGCACTTATGAAATTCTTCAGTAAAGACATGGTGGTACATCCATTTACCATGCTGGAAGATATTGACATATCTATTATATTAACAACACCACGTAGTGCAATGTGAGAAGCTGGCCTTTAGGATTTCTTCATAAAACTGTGTTGATGGAGATAAGCTGAAGAGAAAGGATAGAGAGGAGAGAAAGGCAAATAGGCTGACTGCCAACTACCGTATGGGTCCTGGATTGGAGGGTACCAACATGCCACCTCCGTAGGACCATTCATCTGCAACCCCCTCCCTTCCCCAACTGATCCAGTATTTTCCCTACATTCTGAGACCATCATGCAGCTTATACTTCACTATTCTGAATTATAACCCAAGAGATGCACACAGACCCTGGCCATTTTCCCCTCACCCAAACGTTGGCTTGAGAAATAAGGAAAAGAACTAGAAGAAGTTGACAATGACAGCCCCTATAGTTCTCTCATAGCAGATTTCCAATGTCCTGCCTTCCAAACAGGCTGGAGCTCTTTAAGCTTATCCGAATTTACTTACATATTCCCACATACAGTATATATATTTAGCTACCATATCCCATTATCTTTAATTCACCTCCATTCTGAGAAGAGAATTTCTTAAAATCCCTGTGTCAAAAATGCAGATCTGGTCTTTGATCAAGCATAGTCTTCTGCGAACGGAAGAAAGTTGACAGTTTTCTTTTCAAAGGGAGAACATAAAACAAACACACATCGAGTACTGGGGAATCATATCTCCCAGCATCAATGGTATTTAAATATCTCATTAGATGTTACTTTTGGAACTCTGCTGCCTGGTAACTGTCCCTAACAACCGTCCTTGCTTTCCTTTCTTCTTAAAGTAAAAGCTATTGTCATTTAACCACTACATATCTAGAAATATAACATAGGCCAGGTGTAAAAATTAAAAGACCATACTATTACATTTGTAGAAAAATAAATCAAAAAAATAAAAAATTGTCACTCTTAAGTAGAAGCCTATAATGCCTCCACCTTGGCCCAGCCTACCACAAAGCAATATTCATGCCTAAACACTGATGCAGATTCAGAATCAGAATCCCTATTGGTGAAAAAAAAAAGAAGAGAAGCAAGCACTCAAATCTATCAGAAATGTTTAAGGGGGCTATAACAAACATTGCATTCATCGCTGTACAATGGCAAACTCAGACGTGTGACCTGATGAGTCAAACTCTCTTTTGGGCCTAAAGGTTGACGTTTTCTGAGCAGGAGTTAGAAACAAGTATTAAAAGTCCCCCTTACCTAAAATAGGGGGTTGGGCATCTACATGGCAGATGAGGTTCAATATTGAGAGCAAAAGTGGCTGGTCCATTCGGGGCGCAGGGGTGCCGCCCCCTAGTTTGTATGTAGGGATGCATGCAGGGCACCAGACTTATAATTTGGAGTTTTTGTTTTTCAAACCACATGATTAGAGCCTGAAGCTCTAATTGGCTTGAAAAAGGTTGGGAACCCACCCACTTGTGACACTAGCAAATCAATATTTGCTATTGTCTCCTAGCTTCTCGAAGCAGATCGGTTTGGCCGGTAGGTGAAGCAAAGGAAGCCGGGGAGGGGCAGAGTGGGGGGGGGGCATGTCGTGGAGGGGTTAGTGCGGGGGGACCATGTTGTGGAGGGGTGAGTGCAGGGGGACCATGTTGTGGAGGAGTGAGTGCGGGGGGGGGGGCGTGCCATGGAGGGCCGAGTGTGGGTGGACGGTGGAGGGGTGAGTGCGGACCTGGGAGGGGGGGTTTGTTTGCCGCCCCCCCAAAAAGTTTAGCACCAGCCACCACTGATTGAGAGATGTAAAGTTATGCACTTAGGTGCCAAAAATACACATGCAAACTACACATTACAAGGAGCTCCCCTGGGAGAATCTGTAATTGAGAAGGATCTGGGGGTGCTTGTATATCCAAGACTTAGCAATAGCATACAATGCCAAGCCGCAGCTAACAAACTTAGGAAAATACTGTCATGCATTAAAAAGAGCATACATTTCAGAGATGAATCAATAATTGTGTCCCTTTACAAAACACTGATTCAGCCTCATCTTGACTGTGCAGTTCGCCAATCCTCAGGAACGCCATTGATGCATTAGAGAGAACTCACCAAAGGGCAACAAAATTAACCCCTTGGTTCACGGCCCTTTAAAGTGTTTCAGATACCAGGAGGTGGGGCAGGGTTTATGGTCATGCGAGTAGCGATCGGGAGCTTTGCGTTAGTCGTCGATAACTGTGTCCGGAGCGTGCAGGGCACCTGCTCTCGGCACAGCTCTGTTTACACTCTGGTACACAAACTTGAAGCCTCTCTGTGTCAAGGCCCATCCACCAAGAGACTGCATATTTGCATACTGTCGGTACCAAGGAGTTAAAAGAGAAGTATGTTTATTTTCTTCCCAGCATCACAGGACAGAGTATACATCCCCAGCATCACAGGACAGAGTATACAGCCCCAACATCACAGGGCAGAGTATACAGCCCCAGCATCATAGGGCAGAGTATACAGCTCAGCATCACAGGACAGAGTATACAGCTCAGCATCACAGGACAGAGTATACAGCTCAGCATCACAGGACAGAGTATATAGCTCAACCTCACAGATCAGGTTATATAGCTTAGCCTCACAGATCAGGGTATATAGGTCACATTACAGATAAGGTATATAGGTCTGCATTACAGATAGGTGTATATAAGTCAGCATTAGGTCAGAGTTACAGATAGGTGTATATAGGTCAGCATTAGGTCAGCATTACAGATAGGTGTATGTAGGTCAGCATTACAGATAGTGTATATAGGTCAGCATTACAGATAGTGTATATAGGTCAGCATTACAGATAGTGTATATAGGTTGCATTACAGATAAGTGTATATAGGTCAGAATTACAAATAGTGTATAAAGCTCAGCATTAGGTCAGCATTACAGATAATGTATATAGGTCAGCATTACAGATAGGTGTATATAGGTCAGCATTAGGTCAGCATTACAAATAGGTGTATATAGGTCAGCATTGCAGATAGATGTATATAGGTCAGCATTACAGATAGTGTATATAGGTCAGCCTTAGGTCAGCATTACAGATAGGGTATACAGGACGCATTGCAGTTAGGTCTATATAGGTCAACATTACAGATATGGTATATAGGTCAGCATTACAGATAGTGTATATAAGTCAGCATTACAGATAGTGTATATAAGTCAGCATTACAGATAGTGTATATAGATCAACATTAGGTCAGCATTTATGATAGGTGTATATAGGTCAGCATTAGGTCAGCATTACAGGTAGGGTATATAGGATGCATTACAGTTAGGTGTATATAGGTCAACATTACAGATAGGGTATATAGGTCAGCATTACAGATAGTGTATATAGGTCAGCATTACAGATAGTGCATATAGGTCAGCATTTCAAATATGTGTATATAGGTCAGCATTACAGATAGGTGTATATAAGTCAGCATTACAGATAGTGTATATAGGCAGCATTACAGATAGGTGGATAGGTGTATATAGGTCAGCATTACAGATAGGGTATATAGGTCAGCCTTAGGTCAGCATTACAGATAGGGTATACAGGACGCATTGCAGTTAGGTCTATATAGGTCAGCATTACAGATATGGTATATAGGTCAGCATTACAGATAGGTGTATATAGGTCAGCATTACAGATAGTGTATATAGGTCAGCATTACAGATAGTGTATATAGGTCAGCATTACAGATAGGTGTATATAGGCAGCATTACAGATAGATGTATATATGTCAGCATTACAGATAGGTGTATAAAGGTCAGCATTACAGATAGTGTATATGGGTCAGCATTACAGTTAGGTGTATATAGGTCAGCATTACAGATAGTGTATATAGGTCAGCATTACAGATAGGTGTATATAGGTCAGCATTACAGATAGGTGTATATAGGTCAGCATTAAAGATAGTGTACAGTATATAGGTCAGCATTACAGATAGTGTATATAGGTCAGCATTAGGTCAGCATTACAGATAGTGTATATAGGTCAGCATTACAGATAGTGTATATAGGTCAGCATTACAGATAGGTGTATATAGGCAGCATTACAGATAGATGTATATATGTCAGCATTACAGATAGGTGTATAAAGGTCAGCATTACAGATAGTGTATATGGGTCAGCATTACAGTTAGGTGTATACAGTATAGGTCAGCATTACATATAGTGTATATAGGTCAGCATTACAGATAGGTGTATATAGGTCAGCATTACAGATAGGTGTATATAGGTCAGCATTAAAGATAGTGTACAGTATATAGGTCAGCATTACAGATAGTGTATATAGGTCAGCATTAGGTCAGCATTACAGATAGTGTATATAGGTCAGCATTAGGTCAGCATTACAGATAGGTGTATATAGGTCAGCATTACAGATAGTGTATATAGGTCAGCATTAGGTTAGCATTACAGATAGATGTATTTATGTCAGCATTACAGATAGGTGTACAGGGTATATAGGTCAGCATTACAGATAGATGTATATATGTTAGCATTACAGATAGGTGTACAGGGTATATAGGTCAGCATTACAGATAGTGTATATAGGTCAGCATTACAGAAAGGTGTACATAGGTCAGCATTACAGATAGGTGTATATAAGTCAGCATTACAGATAGTGTATATAGGTCAGCATTACAGATAGGTGTATATAGGTCAGCATTAGGTCAGCATTACAGATAGGTGTATATAGGTCAGCATTACAGATAGTGTATATAGGTCAGCATTAGGTTAGCATTACAGATAGATGTATTTATGTCAGCATTACAGATAGGTGTACAGGGTATATAGGTCAGCATTACAGATAGATGTATATATGTTAGCATTACAGATAGGTGTACAGGGTATATAGGTCAGCATTACAGATAGTGTATATAGGTCAGCATTACAGAAAGGTGTACATAGGTCAGCATTACAGATAGGTGTATATAAGTCAGCATTACAGATAGTGTATATAGGTCAGCATTACAGATAGGTGTATATAGGTCAGCATTAGGTCAACATTACAGATAGGTGTATATAGATCAGCATTAGGTCAGCATTACAGATAGTGTATATCCCCCTGTGCGGGACAGCTCCCCCCCAGCACAGGACTCACAGGACTGACAGCACCCCCCATGCGGGACTTGCGGCACTGACAGCTCTTTCCCTGTGTACACTGACAGCGATGCGGGGCTCGCAGCACTAATGATAATACCCCCGCACCCCTGGGAGGTCCGGCACTTACCGACACTTGCCGGTGCATCGGGCTGTGGATCCTCCTGTATCTACACTCTCCTCCATAGTGCAGACACTGGACCATGGGAAACCGGAAGTGACGACGTGCCTCCGGGGAATGCACTTCCAATGTCTTACGGCGATGCCAATAGAAAAACCCACAGCAAGGGGAATTGCTGTAAGATGGGAGTGTTGTGGCAGACTGCTTTGCGGCAAAAGGACTCCCAAAACCAGGCAAATGAAGCATGTCGCCTGCAATCACGTGATTGCATAGACGTCACGCTACCCATAGTGCCCTGCGTCTGGCGCCCGTACACAGTGCACTTAAAGGACATTTTTTTTTCTTTTAAAGGGCCTTTTCTTTTTTTTTTGGTGACCAGCTTTGGGGGAGGGGGGCGGTGCCCCCGTGTGCCCCCTATGGACAGGCCGCCACTGGTTTGCACAGAGGCTGCAGGAGATCAGCAGCACTGAGATGCAACACAGGATGAAAGATGAAAAAAGGTGCAATTATTATACATGATGTTTCAGCAAACCTAAAGTGGAAGTAAAGTAAAATATGCTTAAAACCACTGCTTCCCCCTCCTCCCACCTATGCTGTATACAATGTATATATGTAACACTATCATAAAGGAGTTACTATGCATCCACACACTAGAAAACACCCCGTATTCATACAACATAACATATGTAGTAACCCATATGCGTGGGTGTAAAAGTCACCTGAAACGACTTGTCAAAATAAGTTTTGTAAACAGCCAATGTTCTATCCTTTTTAGGCAGGTGAATTCTCACTGGTAACACAACTGCCATGCTCACACTTTTGTTGTTGAAATCCAAACAAGACCTTTATTTTTTAACTGTGTATTTGGTTCTATATTTAATTCGTTTATACAGTATGACCTCACCCACATTCACTCACACTTCTGTCTCTTTTTATTTGCGCAACAGCTCAATGCCGAGGACTGGGTTGCTCCACCGGCTGTTAGCCGCTTCAGTTTTGAATGTGCTTTCCGATATAGGAAACCTCTTGGTGCATGGCCTCTCAGGCACAATTTTTACAATGCACTGTTTTTTTAGGACACTAATGGTCAGTTTAGTATTATGACCCCCCCCAAAAAAAACACCCTATAAAGAGTTAAATACTCAGGGGACCACAAAATGATGGTACCTTATCTGGCCTCCTTTCCCAAGTACTGAAACAAGCAATGGAATGTACTGGTATCTTAATTATTAGTGTTGTTAGGATTAGAAATAGCTCCTTTTGACCACTTCCATGTTCTCCTTTGAAAAGCCTCACTGTTCTTTTTCTGGATGTCTTGTGGTTAAAAGCTGGATCGGCTAAGCAATGCAAGCTTGTCACACTTAAGCCAGGCTGTGCACAAAATGGCAGGGAGTGTAAACATTTGGAGCCCCCCCCCCCCCCACTTCCCCAACACCCCTGAATTTAAGTCCTGTAGGCTAGGATGAGCGTCATCCCTTCTTTATGAACATTGTTCAGGCTGTCACTGCAGACACTTAGGCAACTTTTGTCATCTGCAGTCAGTGAACACATATTTGTAATGTATTATTAACCCTGCTGAGATTCAAGATCGTTAATGCTGTCATTCCTTTGTAGCACCTTTCTAAATACCTATGATTTATTAATGGCCAGCCTTCTACTGCATTGCAGAAGCATTTACCTGTAAAAGGAAATATAGGACATTAACAGTCTACACAGTGAAATATGTGTTAAAAACTTGCCTTGTTTTTGTGTTACTTATATGTACTGTAATGTTCAGAGCACAGGGATATACCGTATATACCCATCATTTTCAGAAAGTACTTTCAGATAATTTTCCCAGGTAACATTCTCTGTTGTGTAATTGGTATAGGCCAATGATCGGACAAATTTAACACATAAAAGGATCATTATGTGGTGGTATGTGCCAACATCCCAAAAATGTAATACAACAAAACAGAAAACATGGTCAGGGACTTTAGAGGATCTCCAAGAGCTACACGTTATAACATTGGACACCCGAGATTCCCTTCAGGCCTCTCGGACCCAACCTTTATCTCGCAAGCTCCAAAGGGGCTTTTACATGCTTCTCATTTTCTACGGCCCACGGGCTGAACTTCTACTAATTCCCCATACACACGATGAGATTTTCCGACAACAAAACAGTTTTTTTTTCCAAAGGTTATTGGCTCAAACTTGTCTTGCATACACACGGTCACACAAATGTTGGCCAAAAATTCTGAACGTGAGAACGCAGTGTTGTACAACATTTACGACGAGCCGAGAAAAAGGAAGTTCAATAGCCAGTGTGGCTCCTTCTGCTTGATTCAGAGCATGCGTGAACTTTTGTGCTACGGACTTCGGACACAATCGGACTTTCCAACAAGTTTTGTTGTCGGAAAATTTGAGAACCTGCTCTCAAACATTTGTGTGCGGAAATTCCGACAGCAAATGTTCGATGGAGCATACACACGGACTTTCCGACAACAAGCTCACATCGAACATTTCCCGTCGGAAAATCCGACCGTGTGTACGCGGCTTAAGACTTTGTTAACGGGACGAACATCTTTTGCACTGGAACTATGGCGAGCCATTCAGCTATCTCACTTCCTTACTTCCATGCCCAAACCTGCACCATGTTGTACGTCCTACAACATCCTGTTGGACATCCACGCCACTACCGACCGTCCATTCTTGGCAAAGTGGGAAACAGATTTCAGAAGTCACACCAAAAGGAGCAGAGGAACATAAGACAAGGTGGTTTTACTAGGACCTTTCTTGCTTCTCAGATGAATACCTTCAATATACATAGCTTCAGTTCTGTGCCTAATGCCCATATTGTATGATTTACACAGACATTCCTTACTCCCGGGATGGAAGTTTTCCCACAACCCCCCCCCCCTTTTTTTTTTCTTCCCTTCCCCTTCTTTTTTTCTTATCTCTATTTCTGTCTTCCCCTCTCTCATTTTAACTCACAAAAAAATTGGTATGTTTCGACCCAGTGGGACGCCTCGCACCAAAGTTCCCCCAAGTCCCAATCATTTTTCTAAGAATTTCTAAGAATTCTAAGAATTTCAACCCCATTGGGGGCAGGTAATAACATAACTTGCCCAAGTGGGCCCCTAAACTTTCATATCTTCAAGACCTGGCATGCCTGAATATCTCTGGCTTCACCCTCTGGTAATTGCCTAGTGTGATCTTATCTTGGACAGGATGTACCCATACACTGATGGTGCATATGTTATTTTGTATTGATAATATGTTCTGTGAAGTTATCATTTTAATGTGTATGTCGCATTCCACTAAATAAAAAATAAAAAAAGAGCTACACGTTATCAACAATCAAAAAAGTATCTAAAATCACCAATAGTAGTTATTTAACAAACATTAAAAAACAATCATGGCTGGCTGTATAATACACATAGTCCTTCACAGATGACAAATCCAACATTATACCACTGCTTCACTCCATACAATAGTAAATTACAGTAATATCTTGCATTAGTTATAACATGTTTCATATAGGAGCAACCCAACACTTTTCAAGCAGATGTCTTTTTCAGGGATGCCTGTGGTATATTGTATAATATAATGATTAAGAAACATAACAGCCATATGAAATTAAAATCATATGACGCTTCCATTAGGTACACACAGAAAACCACTAGACCAACTGGACTTTTTTTATAGAGTTTAGCTTTGAAAGCTAAAATGGTGTTGGTTAAACAAATGCAGTAGGATAGAGTAGACTTTCAGGTAGGTATCAGACCACGTTCTACAAACTATTTGCTTCTACACACAAAACAGTCTCATCAATTAATGGATGACAGGTTGGCTTAAATTCTACACTACAAGTACTGGAAGAGTGAATAAAGCTCTTATAAATTAACAACCAACACAGGTGTCTGGAATGGAAGGGAAATTCAGATAATAGATAAAGGCTGGAATAACATTATTAGTTTCATGTGATTGCTGTGCCGCACCCTCCAGCTTTCAGCTTAATATATGTATTCAGTAGCTTAACATGCTTGTAATATTATATCCCAATCTGTCTACATATCGGTTTCAACCCCCTTATTACAGTGTAGTGCACATTAAACAAAGACTGGTCATTACTTCAAGATCTTGTTTCTTGTTCTGTCAGTGTATGTGCTTGGTAAGGGGTGAGTATATAAGGATCTCTGTCAGGTGCAGCTATATCTAAGTTGCCCTCAGGTACCCTCACTTCTACTCACTATCAAGAACTGTGTCATGAATATTGTTAATATGAGATTAAAGTATAACTAAAGGCAACACTTTTTTTTGTTTAGATTTGGACAGAGTGGTAAGGGGTTAGGTACATTGTGAGGTTTCTATTTCTATCTGTGCCCCCATTAGGGAGATTTGCTCTCCTCCATTGTCCAGATGACCAATGTAATGGGGAATGAAAGTGAGGGTAAATCTCACTCAGAACAGGCATAAAGGGGGCATCTTCCAATGGGGGCACTTGTTCCAGTAATGTCTAGAATGGGATTTCCCTCATATTGGAAATATAACCTCTCTTGTTGAGTCTACACGACAGGACATGAAGGGAATTAGACCCAGAGGGCAAAAAATAAAATACTGTGGTTTTAATGGTCCCCTATTCTTTTGAAAAGAAAAAAAAATCACATTTGGAATTTAGTGTCACCTTAAGTTATGAGAATGTCTTTTGGGGGGAATTTCCATGTACAGATACATTGATTACGTAGAGGAAGAAAAGACCAGGTGTATGGCTGGAATCTCATAGAATTAGGCAAACATGGTCAAGCAGGATAGAAATTATAATCATAAAAATATGCTACTACCTGACTTAAATTGGGCAATCTTTCACAGATTTGGCCATACACAAGTACTGCATGTCCAACTGAGGACAAAGGAAAACAATCATGAATCCACACCTGTGTTTGTGCACTTATTTGTGAAAGGTTACTCTGGGCCAGACTGTTGAAAGTAAACTTGTGACAAAAGAAATATGGTACTTCCATTATTGACCTCACTCTGAAAATACTGGTTGCTTGGTTGTTATGCCTGGAACCTGGAAGAAATGTGCAATCAAAGAAAGTCAAAAAGAAGTCAGAAGTCCTTATATGCTTCAAGGTTAGTGACTTAAAGTAATGAAGCAAGAGGGGTCAGCATGAAAACTAGGCAACTAGGATTTTTTAAACAAGACAACAGCAATGCTATATTTTGCCAGGTTACCATCAAATACATTATGGTTATATTATGAGAAGAGTAACAAGCAGCTTGTTTAATTTGTTTGGAGGTGCAACCCTTAAGCTATATTGGTATAATCCATTTTTAATGCAAGGGCTGTAGCAAAGGAAACTGACAGTAGGAGCACTAGCAAAAGTGTGTAGGGATTGGGGTAGGGGGGATATGTACCAATCCAATAAACATAAATGAAAGTCCACTACTATTTAAAAAAGATCAATCAGTCCAGTTGACATCAGTAGGATGGTTGCTTTGTCCTGATTAGTCTTCAATGTGAAGAAATTAATGTTACTAACTGCAACCTTGTTATCCTGAAAAGTCATGTCTTCTACCACATACAGGCCCCTATTGTCACTGGACATAGCCATATCTTTTAAATAAGCTCTAAAGTGTAACTTTAAAAAATGGAGAGGTGAACCGAGAGGAGTGAAAGTCCGATAATTTCTTTTTCAAATACAAAAATACGAACACAATGGGAAAAAAGGGAAAAGTGCATTGAAATTGTCCATAACTGGATGTTTGAAGTCCACATTGTTTATTTCAATTTAAGCTAAGTCACGTCACACTTTGACAGATTAGTCTTTTGTGTCAATCACCCTGCTCTGAGCCCATTTTTTTATTATTATTATACAGGACTTATATAACACTGACAGTTTACGCAGCGCTTTACAACTTGAGGGTAGACAGTACAAATACAATACACTTTAATACAGTAGGAATCAGAGGGCCCTGCTCGTTAGAGTTTACAATCTAAGAGGAAGGGTCAGTGGCGTCACTAGGGTTGGTGTCACCCGGTGCGGAAAAAATTGGTATCACCCTCCTCTCCTCCACCAACTGTAGTCCCCCTTCAGCACAGACCCCACTCCACTAACTACAAACTACTAACTACAGACACCCCTCCATTAAATACAGACCCCCCCCTCACTCAGTACTGACCCTCTTTCCTCAGTATAAACCCCCACCCATAAAGTACAGAACCCCTCCCACAGTATAAACCCCTCTCCCTCAGTACAGACCTCAGAACAGCGCGGGATAAGCACAGTGGCGCGTCCCTCCTTGGACTCCCTCCTCCTGTGTGAATGTAAACAGAGAGGAGTGAGGAGGCGGCTTCGGTCCACTCCGCTGAGGGAGACAGCCGATTGAATAACATTCCAAGGGAGAGTGGGAAGAGCTGCAGTGCAGAGGGCTGGAAAGGCGGAGTTACAATCTGAGCCGAGAGCCAACCGAGAGCCAGGGGAAACAGGTTTTCTGGGGGACACCTATTTCGGCACAACACTGGAGAGACACAGATTAGTGGGGTGTGCGGACTATGCAATGCCGCTGCCCACAGGTGTCACCCCTCTGGCAGGTGTCACCCGGGTGCATTCCACACCCCTTACCCCCCCAGCGATGCCACTGGGGAGGGTCAAGAGATACAAGAGGTAATAACTGTGGGGGATGTGGAGAAAATAAATGTACAGTTGTTAGGTGGGGGCCAGATAGGCTTCCCTGAAGAGATGAGTTTTCAGGGATTGTCTGAAAGTAGACAAAGTAGGAGATAGTCGGACAGATTGGGGTAGAGCATTCCAGATAATGAGAGAGGCTTGGAAGAAGTCCTGGAGGCGAGCATGGGATGAGATGACAAGGGAGCTAGAGAGTAGGAGGTCTTGGGAGATGTGAAAATGACGATTTGGTTGGTATTTTGAGACCAGGTTAGAGATGTAGCTGGGTGCCAGGTTGTGGATGGCTTTGTAAGTTACTGTTAGTATCTTGAATTTAATTATTGGATGAGTGGCAGCCAATCAAGGGATTGGCAGAGAGGGGTAGCAGATGCCATAGTTGTTTGTAAGGTGAATGAGCCTGGCAGCAGCGTTCATGATGGACTGAAGGGGGATAGCCTATTTAGAGATAAGCCAATGAGGAGAGAGTTGCAGTAGTCAAGGCGAGAGATGACCAGGGAGTGGATTAGAAGCTTTGTGGTGACATTGGTGAGGAAGGGGCAAATCTTGGAGATGTTGCAGAGGTTAGGCGGCAAGCTTTGGACAGCAATTGGATGTGGGCCCGGAAGGATAGTTCAGAGTCCAGGATTACACCTTGGCATGGGGAGACGGGTTGATAGTTGATTTTGACAGAGAAATCAGGGGAAGTGGCACAAGGGGGAGGAAATATCATGAGCTCAGTTTTGGATAGGTTAAGTTTGAGGAAGTGATGTGACATCCAGGCTGATATATCTGTTAATAAGTTGGTGATGCTTGAGGAGACAGATGGAGTGAGTTGGGGGTAGAGAGGTAGATTTGGGCTGTCGTCCACGTAGAGATGATTTTGAAAGCCATGGGAGGCAATCAACTGACCCAGGGAGGAGGTGAAAATTGAGAAAAGGAGAGGTCCAAGAACAGAACCTTGGAGGACCCCAACTGAGAAATAAAGAGGAAATGAGGAAGTAGAGTTGTAGGTGACACCGAAGGAGCGTGGGATAGGTAAGATGAGAATCAGTGAAGAGTACAGTCACAGAGACCAAAGGAGTGGAGTTTTTTGAGGAGGAGGGGGTGGTCCACTGTATCAAAGGCAGCAGAGAGGTCCAGGACTAGTAGTATAGAATAGTGTCTGTTGGTTTTAGCCGTTAGGTCTTTGGTGAGTTTAAGGAGAGAAGTTTCTGTGGAGTGTTGAGGGCGAAATCCAGACTTAAGGGGATCAAGAAGTTTGTTCATAGTCAGGTGGTCGCTCAGTTGGTTGTAGACCAGTCTTTCAAAGAGTTTGGAGTAGAAGGAGAGTGAGGAGATGGTGTGTAGGTTGTTAAGATTGGTGGGGTCCAGTGAGGGCTTTTTAAGGATAGGGGTGACTAGTGCATGTTTTAGAGAGTTGGGGAAGATGCCAGAAGAGAGGAAGAGATGAAAATGTGAGTTAGAGAGTGCAGAATAGAGTCAGAAGGTGAGCCTAGCATTTGCGAGGGAGCAGGATCCAGAGGCAGGTCGTTAGGTGGGCGTTAGAAAAAAGTTTGGCAACCTCGTTAATGCTAGCAGGGTTGAATGAGGTAAGCAATGATTGTGCCTGTGGATGTGGGATGTTGAGTGTGGGAGGTTTCTGTGCATTGGAGATCTCCTCACGAATTGTATCATTCCTATTTGTTAAGTGATTGGGGATCTCCTGGGCAGTGAGTGAGTTAGAGGGTGGAAGCAGTGGAGGACTGAGTAGAGTGTTAAAGATAGCGAAGAGTTGACAGAGACTTCATGATAAGGTGTTAATGAGCATGATTAAATAGTTCTGTTTGGCAATGTGGAGGCAGGAATAGTATTTTAGGAGGGCAGATTTATACTGGTTGAAGTCTTCCTGGGACGTAGTGGCTACATTTTCTGAGACTTCTGGTGTCGTCTGTTTGCCAGGGTTGTAAAGGTCAGGGGTCTGATTATGCGTGTAGTGAGGGGGCAAGCTTGTCTAGGGAGGATGACAGTGAGCTGTTGTAGATGAAGGTGGCTAGGTTGGGACATGACAGGGGTGAGATTTTGTCATAGAGGGAATAGCAGAGTAGAGAAGAGAAGGGTTGAGGTGGCGAAGGTTTCTATGGGTAACTGTTGGCGTGGTTGGGGGGAGAGGAAGTGGAAGACCTAGAGAGAGAAACAAATAAAGTGGTGAACAGAGTATGAGAGTATTGTTGGAAAGGTTGCATGGAGTGCACAAATAGGAGAAGACAAGGTAAAGGGTGTTGCCATTGGAGTGAGTAGGAGCCTGTATCCATTGCTTCTAGTCAAGGAATGAGGTTAAAGGTTTTGCATAGCCTGATCTAATCTTTTGGTTTAATTGTTAGTTTTAAAAAAATCTAACAAATGCAACATAAAGCCTTAGATATCAGCAGCCTGCAGGAAAACTTTTTGCAAGGAATTTTGGTTTCCTTTGGATTTTCCAGTTCCCTCCCACAGCCCAAAAGGACAGAGATAGGTTGACTTATTCCCACACAAGATGCAGGATAAAAGGAAAAAAATTGGCGCTACCTCTAATAAGAAATGCAGGGTTACCAAGGGTTAATGAGCAAGGGGGGGGGGGGGGCGGTGTGAGTGTGCGTTTGTGAAGCAAGTGGCCCCACCTATTATCCTCCCCTCCTATAAATACATAGACTTGTGAGAGATTGGGGAGGGTTTTTAGGGGAACAGAGGGCCCACCCTTAAATGTGGGGTAGAATCCCTAATTATCCAAACCCCAATCTCAGTGAGTGATAAATATAAATAAAAGTATATATATGTATATAAAGTGACAAATAAGATAAAGACCAAAAAATGTGTGACAAATCAATATAAGTTGATTAAATGACAGTCCCAGTGAAACATAAAGTGAAAGTGATTGATTAAATAAAAGTCCTGGGTATGACACAAAAACAAGTCCAGTTTCAAGTGAAAAAGAAAAAATAACAATAAAAAACACTGTGTCAAAAAAAAAAAAACGCTTTCTTCCAGAAGTGGTTCAAAAGTGACTTTTGTGCTCCAGCAGTGATGGTGACTTTAGTGTTGCCCCCTGCAGGGGTAAACAGCTTTTTCAGATATCTTTATCTCATCCCGTTTATGGAAGGTATCCTGGCCAGTTATTCCCTCCGATGGATTCACCCAGGTTCCTTGGGAGATGTTGAAGGGCCTCAAAGAATGAGGGGTAATGGCATCCAGCGTGCCCCACCGGGTGTGGGGGGTAAAACTCCCAAAAAAAGGAAAAAGGAAAATCCCTTGTGTGATATCAGGTGGCAAAATGTTTTTTATTTAAAATAGATAAAAACAAATATATAAAAAAATTGTAGAAATATAAGGCCAGGGTATCTCGCAGGATACACCTGGTCCGCCTCACACAGTAGACAAGATAGAGGGAATAGGGTCGGTATACAGCTTGCGCTCCAGACCTCTAGTTCCCACACCGGAAGTGACGTCAGCACGCCTTACTAGTTTCGTCGTCAGACGTTCTCAAATGCGACCTAGCCTTAAAGCCTTAGATATCAGCAGCCTGCAGGAAAACTTTCTGCAAGGAATTTTGGTTTCCTTTGGATTTTCCAGTTCCCTCCCACAGCCCAAAAGGACAGAGGTAGGTTGACTTATTCCCACACAAGATTGTTGTCCACATATGTCTGTATGGTTATTACTATGTAAGGATGGTCCATTTAGGGCAGGAACTGCTGTAGGTCCTGCACTGTCCCACAAGTTTTCCTTTAAATAATTTAATCTACCCGGTGTAACACCTAATGGCAGGTTTTAATAAATGTGCATACACAGTTATAATTTTCAAAGGTAAGTTAAGAGCATAAAACATAGAATTTTACATACCACACTGCCTGCATAACTGTCAAGAGAAGGCTTTATTAACTGCAATAAATGTCACTGTCAGAGTTTAGGCTCTGCTTCTGCAAGGAGTTTTGGTTTCCTTTGGATATTACAGCTGCCTCCTACAGCCCAATTGAACAGAAGTAGGTTAACTACACAGTTTGTACCTACAGTATTTGTATTTATGACTGTGTGGGAGATCACTCAAAGACAAGAACTTTCTTGGTCTATAAACAGTCTCAAGTACTGCAAAATATCATGATACTACAACCCCAATTCCAAAAAAGTTGGGACACTGTGAAATCTACATAAAAACAGCATGAAATCATTTGCAAATCTTATAAATCCATATTTTATTCACAATAGAAAATAGAAAACATATCAAATGTTTAAGCATTTTAATAATTTACCATTTAAAAAATAAGGTAGTTTTGAAAATTTGTGGCAGCAGCACATTTAAAAAAAAGTTGAGACAGGGCATCAAAACGCTGGCCAAGTAAGCGGTACTAACAAGGAAGAGCTGAAAGAACATTTTGCAACTAATTAGATTAATTGGCAAGAGGTCAGTAACATGATTGGGTATAAAAAAGGGCATCTTAGACTTAGAGTAAAGATGGGCAGAGGTTCATCAATTTTTGAAAAGCTGCATCTAAAAATTGTCGAACAATTTCAGATTAATGTTCCTCAACGTAAAATTGCAAATACTTTAGTAGATAATACCATCAAAACATATGATGCGATGTGATGGACATCACTGCATGGGCTCAGGAATACTTTAAAAAAAAATCACTGTCTGTGAACACATTTCTCTGTGACATCCAAAAACGCAAATTAAAACGCTATAATGCAAAGAAGGCATATTTGAACATGATCCAGAAATGCTGCCATCTTCTATGGGCCAAAGCTCATTTAAAATGGTCTGTTGCAAAGTGGAAAACTATTCTGTGGTTAGACAAATAGAAATTTGACATTCTTTTTGGAAACCACGGGTTCCGCGTCCTATGGACTAAAGTGGAAAGGGACCTTCTGGCTTGTTAGTTCAAAAACCTGCATCTCTGATGGTATGGGTGTACATTAGTGCATAAAGAATGGGCAGTTTACACATGTGGAAAGGCGCCTTAATGCTGAATAATATATCCAGGTTTTAGAGTAGCATATGCTCAGGCAAGAATTCAGGCAATAACATTCCTCTCCCAAAATGAATGGGGTAAAACCTTCCAGAGCTAAGGTGGTTAAATTTGGGCCACAAGTTCCCCTTTAAATAATTAATCTGCCTAGTGTAATATTTTTTTTTTTTTTTTTTTTATTTCTACTTCTTTTTTTCTTGGTTTTCTTGGTTTTCTTTTTTTTTTTTTTTTTCTGTCTCCTTTTTTTTTTTTTTTAAAGGTCGTATGTCTCTCTCTCACTCTTTCCTCAGGGCTTCCACATAGCTCCAGGACCTCTTAAACTTTCTCCAACCTTCCCACTTAGTTTTTGTGTCATCCCTTTCCTCTGTCGCGCTGTTGACTAGACACTCTGAGATATAGGTACCCTCTACCGCGTTAACCCATTCCCAAATAGGCGGACTCTCAGGGTCCTTCCATCTTCTAGGGATCACTCGCTTTGCTGCATTTAACAAATGCGGGACTAGTGATCCCCTATATTGCCTGGAGCCTACCGATGTATCGTGTAGCAGAACTGCCCAAGGGTCTTCTCTTATCTCCACCTTAGTAATCTCCTTGATATATTTTAGGATGGACTTCCAGAATTTTTTAATTTTTGGGCAGTCCCACCATAGGTGACCCATAGTTCCCTTCACTTGGCATCCTCGCCAGCAGTCGGCTGACGCTCCCGGCTGGAATTTGTTTAGTTTTTCCGGGGTCAGGTACCAACCGGAAATGCACTTGTAGTTAATCTCTGCGGTTTTGACATCCACAGCTGAGCTGTGGGTGAGTTGAAAAATTTTACTAATTGCCCCCGAGTGATGCGGGGGCAATTCCCTTCCCCATTTTTTGACAAAAGGCGGCTCCCCCTGTCCGTCCCCCGACAGCAGAAATTTATAGATTCTTGTGATAATTTTTTTGGTGTTCTCCGTCGTGAAGATACGTTCCATCTCCGTGAGGTCCCCCCGACCCCTCTTAGGAGGGGGGATGGACCCCACGAAATGACTTAACTGGAGGTACCGCCAATCGTCAACTATAAAACAGTCATTCATCCCCTGTAGCTCCTGTGACGACACTATTTTTCCCTTTCTAACTATGTCCCCTACTCGTGCATTGTCATTTTTTATCCATTCCCCTCCCTGATCCCTTCTCCCTGGTGGGAACATGTCATTTTCTTTTAGTGCAATTAGTGGTGAATTGAATTTGAGTTTAAGGTTTTTGTGCATTTTATCCCACACTATTACACTGCCTAGTGTAATATTTAATGTTACTTTTTAATGAATGTGCATACACATTTATACTATTATAAGGTAGGTTAACAGAACTTAACCACTTTGCGACCGCCGGCTGTCAAATGACGGCCAGGCGGCGCAGCTCTCGTTCCGGGAGGGCGTCATATGACGTCCTCCCCTTCTTTGCACTGCAGGAAGCGCGCGCGCGCCGCCGGGAGCGCACGCGCGCTCTCGCCGTGTCACTGGGCACCCGATGCGCGTGCCCAGCGGCCGCGATGTCCGCTGGGCACCCGCGATTGCCCGGTAACACAGCGGGACCGTGGATCTGTGTGTGTAAACACACAGATCAACGGTCCTGTCAGAGGAGAGGAGCCGATGGTGTTCTCTGTACAGAGAAACACCGATCGGTCTCCTCCCCTTGTGAGTCCCCTCCCCCCACAGTAAGAATCACTCTTAGGGAACATAATTAACCCCTCCCCGCCCCTAGTGGTTAACCCCTTCACTGCCAGTGTCATTTATACATGAATCAATGCATTTAAATAGCATTGATTGCTGTATAAATGACAATGGTCCCAAAAATGTGTCAAAAATGTCCGATGTGTCCGCCATAATGTCGCAGTCACAATAAAAATCGCTGATCACCGCCATTACTAGTAAAAAAAAAAATATTAATAAAAATGCTATAAAACTATCCCCTATTTTGTAAACGCTATAACTTTTGCGCAAACTAATCAATGATCGCTAATTGCGATTTTTTTTTACCAAAAATATGTAGAAGAATACGTATCGGCCGAAACTGAGGAAAAAAAATGTTTTTTTTTTATATATTTTTTGGGGATATTTAGTATAGCAAAAAGTAAAAAATATTGTTTTTTTTTTTAAATTTGTCGCTCTTCTTTTGTTTATTGCGCAAAAATAAAAAACGCAGAGGTGATCAAATACCACCAAAAAAAAGCTCTATTTGTGGGGAAAAAATGATAACAATTTCATTTGGGTACAGTGTCGTATGACCGCGCAATTGTCATTCAAAGTGCGTCAGCGCTGAAAGCTGAAAAATGGCTTGGTCAGGAAGGGGGTGAAAATGCACTGTAGTGAGGTGGTTAAACATAGAATTTTAGATACCATTCTGCCCGCAAAGCAGTCAATAGCAGGCTTTATTACTTGCAATAAATGTCACTGTCAAAGTTTTAGGCTCTGCTTCTGCTAATGTCTCCCAGAGTGTCAAAAGCAGTAAATGAGCAAGTGACAATATCTCCTGCAGAAGCTGTGTGTGACCCCCATTCATTAGCCAAGCATGTGGCACAGAGGTAATGAAAGGTGTATTTAAATAGGGGCGCATGACAGAGATCTTGTGTCAAGTCTGTTCTCACCATATAATAATGATCCTTTGAAGTCAAGCATTTATATAAAATCAACACTCCAGCAACACATTAAATTACTGTCTGAGTCTTACCCAGTTGATGTCACTAAGAAATATTGAGATGATACATCAATCATGTAGGTAAAGGTTATCATGCAAACAAAATTATGTATGTCCTTTGCTTCCAACAAAGACATAGTATATATTGTTTCTTGTAGAAAAAGGTAATTTTCAATGTGGAGTAACCCATAGCAGCAATTAAGTGCTGTTGTCTTATCTTGTCTTGAGCTGATACAAGTGCAATGTGATTGGTTGTTTTTAGCTACTGCACATCAATGCTCCCTTTGCTATCTTACTAAATAAACCTATTACTAGAGGTTCACACTAAGGATGGGCCCGGTGCTCGATGCGAACCCACGTTCGCATCGAGCACCGGGCGTTCGCTCGCTCGGCGAGCCCAGAACTATTTTGGCCGCTCGCATCACGTTCGTGTGATGCGAGCGGCCCCGCAATGCATTGCGGCCGGCGCGGCCGACGCAGTGCATTGCTGGCTGATGATTGGCCAAGCATGCACTGTGACCCCGCATGCTTGGCCAATCACAGCCCCGGAAACTCGAAGAGCCATAATTGGCTACAGGCAGGACGCCTGTAGCCAATTACAGCTCAGGGGCTGTAGTACACGCCCCCCCCTATAAAACGCCGCCACGCCGTCTGCGCCGGTCACATGCTGTTCCGGCGCAGATTGAGCAGGCTGTTTCTGTGACACTCTGCTGCATTTAGATAGATAGAGAGATTCACTTGCAGAGATTGAGTTAGATAGATTCAGTTACAAAGATTGATTGACAAAGAGGGGCTTGTAGTGTGCTCGTGGCAGGCAGGCAGAGCTCCTATATTTTGTTACCAGAAGCACCTATAGGACTTGTAGTGTGTTCGTGGCAGGCAGGCAGAGCTCCTATATTTTGTTACCAGAAGCACCTATAGAACTTGTAGTGTGTTCGTGGCAGGCAGGCAGAGCTCCTATATTTTGTTACCAGAAGCACCTATAGGACTTGTAGTGTGTTCGTGGCAGGCAGGCAGAGCTCCTATATTTTGTTACCAGAAGCACCTATAGGACTTGTAGTGTGTTAGTGGCAGGCAGGCAGAGCTCCTATATTTTGTTACCAGAAGCACCTATAGGACTTGTAGTGTGTTCGTGGCAGGCAGGCAGAGCTCCTATATTTTGTTACCAGAAGCACCTATAGGACTTGTAGTGTGTTAGTGGCAGGCAGGCAGAGCTCCTATATTTTGTTACCAGAAGCACCTATAGGACTTGTAGTGTGTTCGTGGCAGGCAGGCAGAGCTCCTATATTTTGTTCCCAGAGGCACCTATAGGACTTGAAGTGTGTTAGTCCCATTACACACACAGAGCTATATTTTCTTCCCAGAAGCACCTATAGGACTTGAAGTGTGTTAGTCCATGACACACACAGAGCTATATTTTCTTCCCAGAAGCACCTATAGGACTTGAAGTGTGTTAGTCCCATTACACACACAGAGCTATATTTTCTTCCCAGAAGCACCTATAGGACTTGAAGTGTGTTAGTCCCATCACACACACAGAGCTATATTTTCTTCCCAGAAGCACCTATAGGACTTGAAGTGTGTTAGTCCCATTACACACACAGAGCTATATTTTCTTCCCAGAAGCACCTATAGGACTTGAAGTGTGTTAGTCCCATCACACACACAGAGCTATATTTTGTTCCCAGAAGCACCTATAGGACTTGAAGTGTGTTAGTCCCATTACACACACAGAGCTATATTTTGTTCCCAGAAGCACCTATAGGACTTGAAGTGTGTTAGTCCCATTACACACACAGAGCTATATTTTCTTCCCAGAAGCACCTATAGGACTTGAAGTGTGTTAGTCCCATTACACACAAAGAGCTATACTTTGTTCCCAGAAGCACCTATAGGACTTGAAGTGTGTTAGTCCCATTACACACACAGAGCTATATTTTCTTCCCAGAAGCACCTATAGGACTTGTAGTGTGTTAGTGGCAGGCAGGCAGAGCTCCTATATTTTGTTACCAGAAGCACCTATAGGACTTGTAGTGTGTTCGTGGCAGGCAGGCAGAGCTCCTATATTTTGTTCCCAGAGGCACCTATAGGACTTGAAGTGTGTTAGTCCCATTACACACACAGAGCTATATTTTCTTCCCAGAAGCACCTATAGGACTTGAAGTGTGTTAGTCCCATTACACACACAGAGCTATATTTTCTTCCCAGAAGCACCTATAGGACTTGAAGTGTGTTAGTCCCATTACACACACAGAGCTATATTTTCTTCCCAGAAGCACCTATAGGACTTGAAGTGTGTTAGTCCCATCACACACACAGAGCTATATTTTGTTCCCAGAAGCACCTATAGGACTTGAAGTGTGTTAGTCCCATTACACACACAGAGCTATATTTTGTTCCCAGAAGCACCTATAGGACTTGAAGTGTGTTAGTCCCATTACACACACAGAGCTATATTTTCTTCCCAGAAGCACCTATAGGACTTGAAGTGTGTTAGTCCATCACACACACAGAGCTATATTTTCTTCCCAGAAGCACCTATAGGACTTGAAGTGTGTTAGTCCCATTACACACACAGAGCTATATTTTGTTCCCAGAAGCACCTATAGGACTTGAAGTGTGTTAGTCCCATTACACACACAGAGCTATATTTTCTTCCCAGAAGCACCTATAGGACTTGAAGTGTGTTAGTCCCATCACACACACAGAGCTATATTTTCTTCCCAGAAGCACCTATAGGACTTGAAGTGTGTTAGTCCCATTACACACACAGAGCTATATTTTGTTCCCAGAAGCACCTATAGGACTTGAAGTGTGTTAGTCCCATTACACACACAGAGCTATATTTTCTTCCCAGAAGCACCTATAGGACTTGAAGTGTGTTAGTCCCATCACACACACAGAGCTATATTTTCTTCCCAGAAGCACCTATAGGACTTGAAGTGTGTTAGTCCCATTACACACACAGAGCTATATTTTCTTCCCAGAAGCACCTATAGGACTTGAAGTGTGTTAGTCCCATCACACACACAGAGCTATATTTTGTTCCCAGAAGCACCCATAGGACTTGAAGTGTGTTAGTCCCATTACACACACAGAGCTATATTTTGTTCCCAGAAGCACCTATAGGACTTGAAGTGTGTTAGTCCCATTACACACACAGAGCTATATTTTCTTCCCAGAAGCACCTATAGGACTTGAAGTGTGTTAGTCCCATCACACACAAAGAGCTATACTTTGTTCCCAGAAGCACCTATAGGACTTGAAGTGTGTTAGTCCCATCACACACACAGAGCTATATTTTGTTCCCAGAAGCACCTATAGGACTTGAAGTGTGTTAGTCCCATCACACACACAGAGCTATATTTTCTTCCCAGAAGCACCTATAGGACTTGAAGTGTGTTAGTCCCATCACACACACAGAGCTATATTTTGTTCCCAGAAGCACCTATAGGACTTGAAGTGTGTTAGTCCCATTACACACACAGAGCTATATTTTCTTCCCAGAAGCACCTATAGGACTTGAAGTGTGTTAGTCCCATCACACACAAAGAGCTATACTTTGTTCCCAGAAGCACCTATAGGACTTGAAGTGTGTTAGTCCCATCACACACACAGAGCTATATTTTGTTCCCAGAAGCACCTATAGGACTTGAAGTGTGTTAGCCCCATCACACACACAGAGCTATATTTTCTTCCCAGAAGCACCTATAGGACTTGAAGTGTGTTAGTCCCATTACACACACAGAGCTATATTTTGTTCCCAGAAGCACCTATAGGACTTGAAGTGTGTTAGTCCCATTACACACACAGAGCTATATTTTCTTCCCAGAAGCACCTATAGGACTTGAAGTGTGTTAGTCCCATCACACACACAGAGCTATATTTTGTTCCCAGAAGCACCTATAGGACTTGAAGTGTGTTAGTCCCATTACACACACAGAGCTATATTTTGTTCCCAGAAGCACCTATAGGACTTGAAGTGTGTTAGTCCCATCACACACACAGAGCTATATTTTGTTCCCAGAAGCACCTATAGGACTTGAAGTGTGTTAGTCCCATTACACACACAGAGCTATATTTTCTTCCCAGAAGCACCTATAGGACTTGAAGTGTGTTAGTCCCATCACACCACAGAGCTATATTTTCTTCCCAGAAGCACCTATAGGACTTGAAGTGTGTTAGTCCCATTACACACACAGAGCTATATTTTCTTCCCAGAAGCACCTATAGGACTTGAAGTGTGTTAGTCCCATCACACACACAGAGCTATATTTTGTTCCCAGAAGCACCTATAGGACTTGAAGTGTGTTAGTCCCATTACACACACAGAGCTATATTTTGTTCCCAGAAGCACCTATAGGACTTGAAGTGTGTTAGTCCCATTACACACACAGAGCTATATTTTCTTCCCAGAAGCACCTATAGGACTTGAAGTGTGTTAGTCCCATCACACACACAGAGCTATATTTTCTTCCCAGAAGCACCTATAGGACTTGAAGTGTGTTAGTCCCATCACACAGAGCTCCTCTATTTTCTTTGCATAAGCACCCACAGGACTTCTAGTGTGTTAGTGGCATCACACAGAGCTCCTATATATTCTTCTCAGCAGCACCCACAGGACTTCTAGTGTGTTAGTGGCATCACACAGAGCTCCTCTATTTTCTTTGCAGAAGCACCCATAGGACTTCTAGTGTGTTAGTGGCATCACACAGAGCTCCTATATATTCTTCTCAGCAGCACCCACAGGACTTCTAGTGTGTTAGTGGCATCACACAGAGCTCCTCTATTTTCTTTGCAGAAGCACCCATAGGACTTCTAGTGTGTTAGTGGCATCACACAGAGCTCCTATATATTCTTCTCAGCAGCACCCACAGGACTTCTAGTGTGTTAGTGGCATCACACAGAGCTCCTCTATTTTCTTTGCATAAGCACCCACAGGACTTCTAGTGTGTTAGTGGCATCACACAGAGCTCCTCTATTTTCTTTGCATAAGCACCCACAGGACTTCTAGTGTGTTAGTGGCATCACACAGAGCTCCTCTTTTTTCTTTGCAGAAGCACCCATAGGACTTCTAGTGTGTTAGTGGCATCACACAGAGCTCCTCTATTTTCTTTGCAGAAGCACCCATAGGACTTCTAGTGTGTTAGTGGCATCACACAGAGCTCCTATATTTTCTTCTCAGCAGCACCCACAGGACTACCGACTACAATGGCTGGAAGACCGCCAAGGGGAGGCAGAGCGTGCAGAGCCAAGAACACAGGGCAGGCAGGCTCTGTTTCTAGTGGACGTGGCCGTGGACGTGGACGTGGTCGTGCATCGTCATCAGCACGTGGCCATGGGACACGCGCGTCTTTGTTTTCGGCAGCTGGACATGTGGAGCCGCATCATGCTGAAGGCTTGGTAGAATGGATGACCAAGCCCTCCTCATCCTCCTCATCCTCTCTCACCCAGGCTCAGGGTACTGACAGAGCATCATCAGCCACCCCTTCCCTAGACCCACCATGTCCTCCTGAGGAGTCCCCCGAACTCTTTGAGCACAGTGTTGGGTACATGCTCCAGGAGGATGCCCAACGATTCGAAGGCTCGGATGACGATACCCAGCTTGAGGAATCTGGCAGTACAGTTCCACCAGCTGCAGCTTACTGCCAGGTTTGCTCTAGTGGTGAAGAGGGAGGGGATGATGAGGTCACTGACTCCACGTGGGTGCCTCAAGGGAGAGAGGATGAGGAGGAGGACGAGGAGGAGGAGGATGCGGCGTCACATGTCCAACGAGGCAGGATGCCCCCTGGAGGCCAGGTAGAGGCCAGCACAGCAACTGTACAACACCGCAGAGCTCCGCCTGTGCAGGGCGCTGCCTCTGCACGTTATCAGAAAAGTTCTTTGGTGTGGGCCTTTTTTGAGACGAGTGCAGCAGATCGCACCACTGCTATTTGCAATATTTGTCTCAAGCGTATCTCGCGTGGCCAAAACATCAGCCGCTTGGGCACGACAAGCATGACCAGACATATGGCGACCTGCCATGCAGCTCGTTGGCAGGCACACATAAAAGACCCACACCAAAGAACTAAGCGGACCTCTCCTTGCTCCTCCTCAGCTGGGATCTCCATCCCCACTACACCTTCAGTCCTCTCTGAAAGCTGCTCTGAGAGGACTGAAGGTGTAGAATTCGGTGTGTCACAACCAAGTACTTGCAGTACACCGACGTCCGAATGCAGCAGGCAAATTTCCCTGCCCCAGCTGCTGGACCGTAGAAAGAAGTACACTCCCAGCCATCCACATGCCCAGCGGTTGAATGCTAGCCTTGCTAAATTGCTAGCACTTCAACTGCTGCCTTTTCAGTTGGTAGACTCGGCCCCCTTCCGTGAGTTTGTTCAATGTGCGGTTCCTCAGTGGCAGGTTCCCAAACGCCACTTTTTCTCGCGGAAGGCGATTCCGTCTCTCTACCGGCATGTGGAGGGCAATGTCCATGCCTCGCTGGACAGGGCGGTCAGCGGTAAGGTGCATATTACCGCTGACTCATGGTCCAGCAGGCATGGACAGGGACGGTACCTTTCTTTCACGGCCCATTGGGTCACTCTATTGGCAGCTGGGAGGGATGCAGGACAAGGTGCAGTAGTGTTGGAGGTTGTTCCGCCACCACGCCTCCAAAACGCGACTACTGCTACTGGTTGTGACACACCTCTCTCCTCCACCCCTCCTCTTCTTCTTCCTCCAGTGCTCTGTCCTTGGAACCAGCGGTGCTCCGTAGGCGTACAAGGGGCTACGCAAGTACGCAGGCAAAAAGATGCCATGCCGTGCTTGCGCTGGTGTGTTTGGGGGACAGGAGCCACACTGGGCCAGAGGTTCTGGCAGCTCTGCAGGGGCAGGCCGAGAGGTGGTTGACGCCACGTCAGCTTAAGCCAGGAATGGTCGTTTCTGACAATGGCACCAACCTCCTCTCCGCCCTGCGACAGGGGCAGCTCACCCATGTGCCCTGCATGGCTCACGTCCTCAACCTGGTGGTGCAGCGGTTCTTGGGCAGGTTCCCAGGCTTACAGGATGTCCTGAGGCAGGCCAGGAAAGTCTGTGTGCATTTCCGCCGATCTTATAATGCCAGTGCTCGGCTGACTGAGCTGCAAAAGGAGCTGAACCTGCCCAAGAACCGCCTAATATCTGACATGCCCACCAGGTGGAACTCAACGTTGGCCATGCTGCAGCGACTGCACACGCAGCAGAGGGCCATCAATGAGTACCTTTGCGACTACGGCACCAGGACAGGGTCAGGGGAGCTTGGTTTTTTTTCCCCACGTCAGTGGAGCATGATCAGGGATGCATGCACTGTCCTCTCACCATTTGAGGAGGCCACGAGGATGGTGAGCAGTGACAGTGCATGCATCAGTGACACTGTCCCTCTTGTCCACCTGTTGGAGCATACGCTGCGTGGGATAATGGACAGGGCACTTGAGGCAGAACAGAGGCAGGAAGAGGAGGACTTCCTTGCCTCTCAAGGCCCCCTTTATCCGGACAGTGTTCCTTCTGTCCCACCCATCACACAGGAAGAGGATGAGGAGGAGGAGGAGGAGGAGGAGGAGGAGGAGGAGGATTGTGTGAGCATGGAGGTGGAGCCTGGCACTCAGCATCAGCAGCAGCAGTCTTTTAGGGATGATGTACAGTCCCAACAAGCCAGTGGACTTGTACGTGGCTGGGAGGAGGTGGCTGGCGATCATGTCATCCTCAGTGACCCAGAAGACTCCGGACCGAATGCCTCAGCTAACCTACGCTGCATGGCCTCCCTGATCCTGCAAAGCCTGCGGAAGGATCCTCGTGTTCTTCGGATCAAGGAGAGGGACCATTACTGGCTGGCCACTCTCCTTGATCCGCGGTACAAGGGTAAGGTTGCGGACCTTATCTTGCCGTCGCAGAGGGAGCAGAGGATGAGACATCTCAGGGAGGCCTTGCAGAAAGGTCTGTGCAACGCGTTCCCAGAAACTGGGAGGCTACAAACTGCTGGTCCTGGGCGACGAGTTGCTGAGGCTTCGGTCAGTGGCAGAAGGAGCGGTGGGGAAGGTGGACGTCTGACCGATGCGTTCAGACAATTTTTTAGTCCGCAGCCCCAAGGTATGATCGGTTCCAGCAACCATCGCCAGCGTCTGATATACATGGTGCAGGAATACCTTGGGGCAAGGTCAGACTTGGACACCTTTCCCACCGAAAATCCTCTGGCTTACTGGGTCCTGAGGATGGATCACTGGCCAGAGCTTGCACAGTATGCAATTGAGCTACTGGCCTGTCCTGCCTCCAGCGTTCTTTCCGAACGCACATTCAGTGCTGCTGGAGGATTTGTGACTGATCATAGGGTGCGCCTGTCCACCGCCTCGGTTGATCGACTGACATTCATCAAAATGAATCAGTCTTGGATCACCACCAGCTACCAGGCACCTGAGGCGGATATAACCGAATAATTTTTAATGTCACATCCCTTCAAGACTGCCTATGCTGATGCTGAGTGACTGTCCTCTTATGTTCACTGACTATCCTCTTCCTCCTCCTCAATGATCCATGCCACAGCACCAGTGCCTAAGGCACAATTTTTCAGCCCCTGTTTAACAGGGGCGTGTACTTACAATTTTTAAAAAAAATGCTTCGCAACACGTGTGACTGCTGTGCTCCAAGTACAGTCTCTGTGAGGGCCGTGTTGCAGTGTTGTGGCACCAGCACCAGTGCCTAAGGCACAATTTTTCAGCCCCTGTTTAACAGGGGCGTGTACTTACAATTTTTTAAAAAAATGCTTCGCAACACGTGTGACTGCTGTGCTCCAAGTACAGTCTCTGTGAGGGCCGTGTTGCAGTGTTGTGGCACCAGCACCAGTGCCTAAGGCACAATTTTTCAGCCCCTGTTTAACAGGGGCGTGTACTTACAATTTTAAAAAAAAATGCTTCGCAAACACGTGTGACTGCTGTGCTCCAAGTACAGTCTCTGTGAGGGCCGTGTTGCAGTGTTGTGGCACCAGCACCAGTGCCTAAGGCACAATTTTTCAGCCCCTGTTTAACAGGGGCGTGTACTTACAATTTTTTAAAAAAATGCTTCGCAACACGTGTGACTGCTGTGCTCCAAGTACAGTATCTGTGAGGGCCGGGTTGCAGTGTTGTGGCACCAGCACCAGTGCCTAAGGCACAATTTTTCAGCCCCTGTTTAACAGGGGCGTGTACTTACAATTTTTTAAAAAAATGCTTCGCAACACGTGTGACTGCTGTGCTCCAAGTACAGTCTCTGTGAGGGCCGTGTTGCAGTGTTGTGGCACCAGCACCAGTGCCTAAGGCACAATTTTTCAGCCCCTGTTTAACAGGGGCGTGTACTTACAATTTTTAAAAAAAATGCTTCGCAACACGTGTGACTGCTGTGCTCCAAGTACAGTCTCTGTGAGGGCCGTGTTGCAGTGTTGTGGCACCAGCACCAGTGCCTAAGGCACAATTTTTCAGCCCCTGTTTAACAGGGGCGTGTACTTACAATTTTTTAAAAAAATGCTTCGCAACACGTGTGACTGCTGTGCTCCAAGTACAGTATCTGTGAGGGCCGGGTTGCAGTGTTGTGGCACCAGCACCAGTGCCTAAGGCACAATTTTTCAGCCCCTGTTTAACAGGGGCGTGTACTTACAATTTTTTAAAAAAATGCTTCGCAACACGTGTGACTGCTGTGCTCCAAGTACAGTCTCTGTGAGGGGTTGCAGTGTTGTGGCACCAGCACCAGTGCCTAAGGCACAATTTTTCAGCCCCTGTTTAACAGGGGCGGGTAATTACAAATCTTGATCTAATAGTTCACAGCAGGGCCCATTCCTGCGCCCACCAAGAGTAACTATGAGGGCCTGCAGTCTTGTGGCAACACCGTCCACCACCACCGCCAAAGGCCCAATTTTTCTGCCCTGTTCATCAGGTGCTTGCAATTACAAATCTTGATCTAATAACTCACAGCAGGGCCCATTCCTGCGCCCACCAAGAGTAACTATGAGGGCCTACAGTCTTGTGGCAACACCGTCCACCACCACCGCCAAAGGCCCAATTTTTCTGCCCTGTTCATCAGGTGCTTGCAATTACAAATCTTGATCTAATAACTCACAGCAGGGCCCATTCCTGCGCCCACCAAGAGTAACTGTGAGAGCTTACAGTCTTGTGGCAAAACCGTCCACCACCACCACCACCACCACCACCCCCAATTTTTCTGCCCTGTTCAACAGGTGCATGCAATTACAAATCTTGATCTATTAACTCACAGCAGGGCCCATTCCTGTGCCCACCAGTCTTGTGGCTACACCAACATCTAATAGGGCAAATTTCTGCAGAGTATATACGCCAGGCCCCTACTTTCAAACATCCAACTTACAAACGACTCCTACTTGCAAATGGAAAGAGAAAACAGGAAGTGAGAGGAAATCTACCCCTAGGAAGGGAAATTCTATCCTGTTAGATTTAATTTGGGAAAAAGGTATCTCCTCTCTACTGATACTTTATCACCAATCCTTGTTTCAATTAAAACCCCACTTTTCCAAAAACATTTGTCATTGGGACGGAAAGTGAGGTGACATGTTCTGAACAGATGTGCAAAGACAGCAAATGTTACAGGGGTGATAACCCCTCCCTATGTTCTCCAAAAAGCTTAAAAATAGATTTTTTTGGGATGGAGCTACTTCATAATGTACCTGTTCAGATTCTACTTAAGATCAAACCTAAAGCCGCAAGTGGTTTTAAATGGCTTCTTTTTTTCCTTTACACCCCCCAGGTACCATATTTAAAGGAAAATGTCACTTTTTTTTTTCACTTTATGCATCATTAAAATGACTGCTCCCGAAAAAACGTTAGTTTTTAAAAGTTCTTTTTGCATTGATATATGTCCCCTGGGGCAGGACCCGGGTCCCCAAACCTGTTTTATGACATTAACATGCATATTGGCCGTTGTAATTAGCACTTTTGATTTCGAACGTTCGCGTCCATTATAACGTATAGGGTTCGAAAATTCGCGCGAACTTTCGGTCCGTTCGAAGGTTCTGGTTCGAACCGAAACCGGGGGTGTTCGGCTCATCCCTAGTTCACACATCGTTTTCAAAGAAAAATGAATACCGGTATATACTTACATCTGACTAGTAACACCTTTTGCACCTGTATGGTAACTTAGCGTGGCCTTGGAATCTCAAGTGTCATATAAAGAGTGTACCCCCATAGAAATACTGTGGGACTTTAAGGGCAACTGATCAATGACAAAATATGAAAAAAAATTAAATGTATTTATCAATATAAAAGGTGTGGTGCCATACATCACCATAAATCGAATACATAAAAACAAAGAGCAAAATTAGATCATGTAAATACAGTTCCTTCAATATTGGGTCTGACGCGTTTTCAGGACATGTAGAGTCCTTGTTTTCAGGACATGTAGAGTCCTTTCTTCAGGGGCATTCCATGCAAAGTATTACTGCTATACAACATTCTTTAATGAAACACAGTTACATATCAGAATTAGCGTCAGGGACAAAGAAATTTGACAGGAGCATTGTTGAAGCTAAGTCTAGAAAAAACATTCCGATCCAATATGGAGTCTGCAATATGAGTACCAACTGATATAGAGCCAAAGAAAGAAAGAGGCTCAAATGTTGCAGGGAAACTTTGAGGGATACGAGACCTGGAAGAGTAACCATCTCACTTGGAATGTTTACAGACATCAGGTGAGTTTGAATAAGTGGAAAGCCATTTTTCCCAGAACGCAAACTTAAAAGGTACTGCTGATTTTACTGATAGTATTATCGACTGCCACAAGGAACAAAAATGTTTCTGTAAAAAGAACAGATTTTTTGTAAAAACATGATTTTACATGTGGTTTTAGGGAGACAAATTAAGTAATATTAAGTAATATATTTAACAATAGTATTCTTGTTGGAACAAAGTACCAGATTTTTATATTATATCGCAGTTGATGGTATAGCACTTAAGTAAGAAAGGACATGCGCTAGTTTTAAAAGCATTGTACTGTGGTCATGCAGGTGAAACAACCGACAGTGTGAGTCTTTGTGACCACATCGGTTATTATCATGATAAGACAACACCAGCAGGTAAACAGAGAGCCCCTTCATAGTATTCCAAATTTGAGACAGGTTATAGCTTTAAAACAAGTGAGGTAAAGAAATCGGGTACATAAATAAAGATTGGAGACAATAATATAGAAAAAAATATAATTTCTATGTATAAATCAATAATATGAAATATATACCTCTTTGTAAGTAGCTATATCCACAGGTATGTATAAACCAAATCAATCAGATCGATCAGTGCAATAATACTAGCAGCAGCAGCTATGTACTAGATATACTAACTACACACTGACCTCTTGTAAACAGGATAGATATCTGGCCAGGTCCAAAACGAACCAACGTTTCCCCTGTGGTGTGGGTGGAAGCAGTCGGGAGGAATGGAAATTCCTCCTTATATATCTCAAAAAGACGTCCGCATATGCACACTAAATGGTGCGTCAAACCTTGTGCGGCTTCATAGAGGGGTGTGTGTCAGTGTGAGGCAGGAAGTCCCAATGTACATGGTGTCGGCAGGGTATGTAGCCACCGATGTAACACGCCAAGTGGGAACAAGGAGGCAGTAAGTGTGATGAAAAAGAGGGGCAGGATGAGATATCAGCGTAGGGGGGAAGAAGTAAATAACATCTGTGTATGATAACACAGACTGACTAAAATAGCCATCAAGAGAGGGGGCACAGCACAAAAGTGGAAAATATCCAATACATAAATATATCAATACATTTATGGTAGCTGAGCACAACAACTCCTCAGGCACATCGGTGGATACCCCCTAAAGGAGGATTAATATGCAGTTTGGTGATGGGTGGTATATTTCCAGGCTTAGCTTCAAGGGATCATAGAACCACCACATAGAACATGAACGAGAGTCTCATATATTAAAATGACATACATATAAAACAAAAAACAAACAACATATATAGTAAATACACATATAGAAAATGGACAAAATATTACAATCCAGTGTACAGAATATTCATTGTACCCAAACTAAGTCCCCTCTATCAGAGATCCTTCTCACAAACACCTGATTTGAACCCTTTCAAGAATGGCCTATAGCTTAGTTGGGTATTCAGCCAGGTGGATGGGTGTCATTAAGCTCCATGATCCAACGGGCTTCCCCGCTGCAGGAGAAGTTTGTTCCACTCTCCTCCTCTCATATTGGGGTGGATACAATCTAGAATTAGAAATTGAAATCTAGGGCATACTCCAGCATGATAACTGCTGACATGTCTCCCCAAAGGGAGCTCAGGGTTTGCTGTCAGCATGCTGGCAATATGACGTCTTGCACGTTAGCGAAATTTCAACTTAGTCTTGCCAATGTAAAAACGTCCACATTGGCACGTAAGCAAGTATACTACCCCAACAGTTTTACAATTGGCATAGTGTTGAGGTTTGAAAGGCAGGCCATTAGGTAATAATATACCTGATTGGGTATTCATATATCGACAAGTGGTACATCCACCACCAGTGAGTGTACCTACATTTTTGCACAGATTTTTTTGTACTCTCTTTATATGATTTCTGATATTGGGATGTTGGCAACTTCTGGGTCTACTTAGGTAAATTCCTACAATTATGGAATCTCAAATGGGACCACAAATTGAAATGTATATACCTTGTTCCCAGGAAAATCTACTTGCTTCCTTTAAATGATAAGAGAAGTCCAGTATGGTGCTTTGGATACCCTTTTTCACCCACAGCAGGCTGAAGTAGTTTAGAACAAAGTAAAGAATGAAAGTAAGGCCTTGTTTAAGCTTGTGGTTGGAGGGTGGCAAAAACGTGCAGTTGAGCTGTTTACAGCTAGGTTCACCCGCCGAATGCTACACATGCAAGTCAATGGGGAAGCGCTGCAAACACCCCGCAACAGCATGCATTGCTGTGATTGCTGGCAAAAATGGGGTTAAAACAGGCTGTGAGGTGTCGCATCACTTCCTCACTGCCTGTCAGTAGGCCCGGGAGAGCAATCCTTATGCGGATTGGGCTTCAGAGGCAAGGGAGATTTAGACACATATCTAACTCTACCCTAAATCCACCAGAAATAAAGAAGGGTTGTCTTTGAAACAAGTTACACACGTAGAGATCAACACGGGGCATTAGGCGGCGGCACTGAATGCTCTTTATTGGCGGCTTTTTGACAGCTTTTAGAACGGGTCCCTGTGATGCCAGCCAGGGGATCTGGAAATGCCATTTCCTGTACACAGCCTTGCTTTGTCTCCACCTTGGTGTTTTCTACCACCTATGCTGATATTATAGAATTTTAACTATAAGTGTGCTATTTTATTCTTTCAATAACTTATTACAGTCATGCTAATGAGGATCCCGTGCTCATGTTTTCTTGTTGTTAGAACAAAATAAAGGTTCCTGTGTATTCAGACCTCTTGGCAGTGTTGGTTAGGCTTTAGCCGCAGCAATATCTTCTTAGCACCTTACTTTCCACCCATGAAGGCTAAGTACCCTATTCCGAACCCTACCATAAACCCTTCTAGAAAGTTCCCCCCAGATATCACAGCTTGCCTTACCAAAACCTCTGGGCTTACAATTACTCTGTCACCTTGCCCTGAGTAGGGCAATAACCTTTATATGACACTGTTCTGGTTTAGTAACTAGTTGCTAGGCTTAGGTAGGGATACAGGTCACATTCTCCCCCATACCCAGAAGGATTGGGTATTCTTGCCATCTCCAGAGGAGCAAGTGGCTGCAATAGCGTGTATGGGGTATGTTCATGCTGTCACTTTGTCCTGCATCCCCATCCAGGGCAAAGCAACAGGTTGGCTTTAATCCATCAAACCCAACCACAGCAGTATATACTTGCTTTTCTACAATGTAGTTCTGCTCCATTCGGCATTGGGAACTGAAAAGCAATACCCAGTGTGTTCAGGTATAGAAGCATGTGACTCACACATGTGACAGTGCTGGGCCAACCAGGGCTGTCACTTGGGGGAAGTCCATCACTGTATATAAGCTAGGACTCTGAGGACTGCGCAGGTCTGTGTTTTGCTTTGCATCTTTTAAGGTTCTTTGTGGTTAACACAAGGAAGCATTTAAACAATTATAGGAATATAGTACAAGGCCGTCAGAGATTACAAAATATGCCTACAATGTACACATGCATAAGCTATCCTTTCTAGAAAATTAGCATGGAAAATATATGCAAGAGATATACACTAAAAGTTACTTAACTTGGGTTGTAGATTTAGTGTCATCCCCAGGTAACATTCTTATTGCCAATCTTTCTTTATAATGGAGTCATCTTCCAGGATCCAGGATCTCTTTCCAGACTTCTTCTTGGAGTCCAGTTCATTTTTCTCCTCAGCACGTGGCTGTGTCCAAGTCCTCTTTCCCCTCCCCCTACTTTCTGTAGCATCATGTCTTGTCCTGTGCTTCATGAACCAGTCCAACAGGTTTGTTAGCGTATGAATAAGAGGAGTCTAGCTTCTACTTATATTTATGCTATAAAATCATTAACATAGCCACAGCAACACAGTCTGCATTAAACATGTTGCTTTGCCCTGCATGTCTAGTTGTTGAATATGTAGGGATCATTCATAGTTGTATCTTTGATATTCAACAGAAGCTTAGAGACAATACAGCTAGGAGAAAACCCTAGGGCACAGCCGTTCTAGAAAAATCCCAGCAATAGTAAAATAGTACAAATAGGGCAGCAAAAGGGACATTATGGAACTGAATCTTTACAAAGATTTAGATTTTCACTTGTTGGTGCAATCTGATGTCGCAGCGACATCATGTAAATACATTGGTTCTCTATGAGCACTACTCTTTTGGGATAGTCTAATTTCAGTATGCTATTACCAGCAGAAGCAGAATAGGATTCCTTTTGCTGTTTTGAAAGTGGTTACGGGAAGGGGAAATTCTTCACATTAACATTAAAGACCAGTCCAGACAAATAGAAGATTTCCTGCTAAAGAAAAGCTAATTTTCTTTTGTATTTGTTTATTAACTGATTGTGTATGTCATATTCTACTTAAAGGCCTATTCCAGCTTTTTATTTTATTTTAAAATGAATTAGCCTTGCTCCCATAAAGACCTCCTTTCCAGCCCTGTTCACTGTAGACTTACCGTTCCAGGCATCAAGTGCCAGACCTATTTTGGGTTGAATGCATCCAGATAGCATTCGGCTTTCATTGTATAAGATCTTTATTTTACAAAGAAACATTTAGGCCCCCGTGCACATCCAGTGACTGCAGAGTTTCGCATTTTTAGCATGTTTTTTGCTGCATTTTTGGAGCAGCACTATTGATTTGAATGGGCTGTTCTCTGCTCCAAAAACACACCAAAGTAGCCCCTGTACTTTGTGACTTTGTCATGTTTTTGAGCATTTTGTGTGTGTTTTATTGCGCATCAAAGCGCCTATTTCCAGAATCACGCAATTCTGTTGGCATTTCTAGAATGCCCAGATGTGAACAGGGCCTTAATACAGGGTGCCTCCATGACCATTGGAGTATTTCCAATAAGAAAGCTTAGCACTTTCAGTCCATTTACTGGTTGCTTTTATCCTATTGAAATTACATCCACTTACATCTTAAGACAGGGAATAGTTGTGTTCCTCCTCTGACCTATGCAGCTGTGTGTTTTAAATAGCAGTTCAAATTATACATTGCTATTCACATGATTGCAGTAAAGACTTCTTGCCAAAGAACTACAAATATCCTTATATTTGTTTTTTTTTTTATATATCTTAGCCTTTGTTTTTTCTTATTTTCCTTTATTGCAGCTCATATATAAGATATACTGTACGTATAGTTATTCTATGTGGTTAAGTTGTGTATCCTTCATTTGTATTTTGCACTGTTCTACCAAATCCAACTTGCAGGGTCTCCCTGCTTCTTTTGACTGCAGTCTTTGGGGTGACACCTGCTGGCTGCAAGTTGTAAACATTAATATTCATACTTGATATTTTAGATTAACCTAAAGCATAACCACTTAAGCCCTGGACCATTTGGCTGGCCAAAGACCAGAGCACTTTTTGCGATTCGGCACTGCGTCGCTTTAACTGACAATTGCACAGACGTGCGACACGGCTCCTAAACAAAATTGATGTCTTTTTTCCCCACAAATAGAGCTTTCTTTTGGTGGTATTTGATCGCCCCTGCGGTTTTTATTTTTTGCACTATAAACAAAAAAAAAGAGCGACAATTTTAAAAAAAAACACAATATTTTTTATTTTTTGCTATAATAAATATTCCCAAAAAATATATAAAAAAACTTTTTTTCCCCTCAGTTTAGGCCGATACGTATTCTTCTACATATTTTTGGTAAAAAAAATTGCAATAAGCGTTTATTGATTGGTTTGCGCAAAAGCTATAGCGTCTACAAAATAGGGGATATTTTTATGTCATTTTTATTAATAATTCTTTTTTTTACTAGTAATGGCCAGCGATCCGCGATTTTTATCCTGACTGCGACATTATGGCGGACACATCAGAATTTTTGACACATTTTTGGGACCATTGTCATTTATACAGCAATCAGTGCTATACACATGCATTGATTCCTGTGTAAATGACACTGGCAGTGAAGGGGTTAACCACTAGGGGGGCAGTTAAGGGGTTAAGTGTGTTCTAGGGAGTGATTCTAACTGTGGGGGGTGGCTATGGGTGACACGTCACTGATCACAACTCCCGATTACAGGGAGCTGTGATCAGTGACAGTGTCACTAGGTAGAATGGGGAAATGCTTGTTTACATTAGCATTTCTCCGTTCTTTCCCTCCGTGAGAAGATCGCGCGTATCCCTGCGGACATCGAGTCCACGGGACCCGCGATCCTACTCATGGAGCTTGCCACGGGCGTGCACGCCCGCAAGCCGCCTCTTAAAGGGCAATGTACAGGTACGTTAGTTTGCCTTTACGTGCCATTCTGGCGAAGTATATCTGCGTGAGGCGGTCGGCAAACGGTTAAAGTAAAAAAAAAACAGTATATGCTTCAAGTTTCAGTTTTCAACTGTTTCATCCTGTTTCTTCAAAATCCTGTGTGCATTTGATCCGCATAAATACCTTAGAATAATAATTCTCAACTCCTGTCCTCAGGACCCACTAACAGGTCAGGTTTGCAGGATAACTGAAATACATCCCAGATGATATCATGTGATATCATTTGCTGCTCAGTGATTGCAGAATTCTAGTCTGCATCTCCCCAAGGTAATACTTCAAATCTGGTCTGTTAGTGGACCCTGAGGACAGGAGTTGAGAACCACTGCCTTAAAATCATTTCAGAGATTCCCATCTGCATTTATTTAATTTATGCCTATGTCAACGGATAATTCTGCTCTCTCAATACCTCTCTTTGTAGCCACCCATTCAGAGAGCAGAGAGTGTAAGTGATGACAAGTGATATGACTGAGTTAAAGAGCATATCTCTGGCATCCCCTTAGACGAGCATATTTCTCCCTACTGGCTACTAGATGGTGCAGACTGTTTCAGAAGTAAGTCTTAGGCCGCGTACACACGAAGGGACTATCCCGCGGGATTATCCGCTGGACTGAAGTCCAGCGGATAATCCCCTCGTGTGTGGGCGCCGGCGGACTTTTTGGCGCCAAAGTCCGGCAGACCAAAGTTTTAAGTTTGGTTTTAAAATTATCCGCTGGACTTGGCAGTCCGGCGGACAATCCCGCCGTTAGTAGGCAAGTCCGCGGGACTTTTGAAATGAACGGACTTGCCGCTCATCGGCAAGTCCGTTCATTTAGCACGTGACTTCAGGTTACGTAGCTAGCGTAGGCAGTAAATGCCGCCGCGCTAGCTCCGTAAGCTGGCATGGATTTAAAGGGACTCCCCACGCCGAAAAAACGGCGTGGGGGTTCCCCCCAAATCCATGTCAGACCCTCATCCGAGCACGCAGCCTGGCAGGCCAGGAAAGGGGTGGGGACGAACGAGCGCCCCCCCCTCCTGAGCCGTACCAGGCCGCGTGCCCTCAACATGGGGGGTGCCCTGGGGAAAGGGGGGCCGTGCGCCCCCCCACCCCAAAACACCTAGTCCCCATGTTGATGAGGACAAGGGCCTCTTCCCGACAACCCTGGCTGTTGGTTGTCGGGGTCTGCGGGCGGGGGCTTATCGGCATCTGGGAGCCCCCTTTAATAAGGGGGCCCCCAGATACCGGCCCCCCACCCTATGTGAATGAGTATGGGGTACGATGTACCCCTACCCATTCACCTAAGGTGTAAAATGTAAAGTACAAAAAACACACACACTTTTGAAAAAATATTTTATTGCACTGCTCCGGGGGTCTTCTTCCATCTTGGGGGTCTTCTCGTCAGACTCCTCCGCTCTCTTCTGCTCTTTTACCTAGCTCTTTCACGAGCGGAGGAGTCCGGCTACCTTCTTCGTCGTCTTGATCCGCCTTCGGGGGTCTTCCGGAGGTCTCTTCTGTTCTTGCGGCGGTCGTTGTCTTCCGCGCCGCCGGCGCCGCCTTCTTCTTCTTGTCCTTCTTCTTGTTCTTCTTCTTCCGATGTTGACCCGGCGCTCTCTCTGCCCGGAATGGCAGAGGCGCGCTGCGCTGGGACTTATATAGGGACGTGGGGACGGGGTCACATGCTCATGTCACATGGTGACCCCGCCCCCTTGTGTTGTCACAGTCCCGGAGGATGCTGGGACTGTGACATCACAAGGGGGCGGGGTCACCATGTGACATGAGCATGTGACCCCGTCCCCACGTCCCTATATAAGTCCCAGCGCAGCGCGCCTCTGCCATTCCGGGCAGAGAGAGCGTCGGGTCAACATCGGAAGAAGAAGAACAAGAAGAAGGACAAGAAGAAGAAGGCGGCGCCGGCGGCGCGGAAGACGACGCAAGAACAGAAGAGACCCCCGGAAGACCCCCGAAGGCGGATCGAGACCCCCAGACGACGGCGGCGACGACGAAGAAGGTAGCCGGACTCCTCCGCTAGTGAAAGAGCTAGGTAAAAGAGCAGAAGAGAGCGGAGGAATCCGGCGAGAAGACCCCCAAGACGGAAGAAGACCCCCGGAGCAGTGCAATAAAATATTTTTTCAAAAGTGTGTGTGTTTTTGTACTTTACATTTTACACCTTAGGTGAATGGGTAGGGGTACATCGTACCCCATACTCATTCACATAGGGTGGGGGGCCGGTATCTGGGAGCCCCCTTATTAAAGGGGGCTCCCAGATGCCGATAAGCCCCCGCCCGCAGACCCCGACAACCAACGGCCAGGGTTGTCGGGAAGAGGCCCTTGTCCTCATCAACATGGGGACAAGGTGCTTTGGGGTGGGGGGGCCGCACGGCCCCCCTTTCCCCAGGGCACCCCCCATGTTGAGGGCACGCGGCCTGGTACGGCTCAGGAGGGGGGGGGCGCTCGTTCGTCCGTCCCCACCCCTTTCCTGGCCTGCCAGGCTGCGTGCTCGGATGAGGGTCTGACATGGATTTGGGGGGAACCCCCACGCCGTTTTTTTCGGCGTGGGGAGTCCCTTTAAATCCATGCCAGCTTACGGAGCTAGCGCGGCGGCATTTACTGCCTACGCTAGCTACGTAACCTGAAGTTACGTTCTAAATGAACGGACTGCTCCGTGTGTGGGCAAGTCCGTTCATTTTCAAAAGTCCCGCGGACTTTTGGCCGGCGGATTATCCGCCGGAGAAGTCCGTGCGTGTGTGGGCAGGTCCACACGCTCGGAAAGTCCAGCGGACCCAGCTGGAAAGTCCGGCGGGATTGTCCGCTGGACTAAGTCCGCCGGCAAAAGTCCGCACGTGTGTACGCGGCATTATAGAATCAAGCAACTGATGGGCAAACTGCATTGCTGAAGTCTACACCATTTAGTCGCCAGCTGTCTCTGTCTAAAAGTGATACTAAACTCTTGTTTTTTTTTTTTTTTAAATAACAAACATGTTATACTTATCTGCTCTGTGCAGTGGTTTTGCATTGAGCAGCCCTGATCCTCCTTTTCTCGGCTCCCTCTTTGGTGTTCCTGGCCCCTCCCTCCTATTGAGTGCCCTAACAGCAAGCTGCTTGCTATGGGGCACCCAAGTCAAGCTACAACTCCCTGTGTTTGTTTCAGACACGGAGCCGCAGCCCCACCCCCACTCTCTCCTCATTGGCTCACTGACTTTGATTGACAGCAGCGGGAGCCAATGGCACTTTGTTGTTGTCTCACCCAATGAGGAGGGAGACAGCCTAGTCTCTCGTGCAACATCGCTGGATTGAGATGGGGCTCAGGTAAGTATTAGGGGGGCCTGCTGCACACAGAAGGCTATTTATTTTAGTGCATAGACTTGCATTAGGATTAAAACCTTGTGCCTTTACAACCACTTTAAGGGTGCCCTAGGATGTGTTCTTTCCCATTTGCAATCAACAGGAAGCTGATGTGGCATCCCTCCTTCCCCCTGCTGGCTGGCTGGATGAAGAGCAGGAAATACTAAAAAACAGCAGCTGCAGCTACAGGGATAGGCTGAGGATATACACACATTTCAAAGTAAGAAAAAATATTTCAACATTACTAATACAACATTTTGAGTCAGTGATTGATGCCCTTAATTAATACTTAACCTCTTCACGCCAGCTGTATGCCAGCCTTAATGCAGAGAGGCTGCATATATGTGTAACAAAATGTAAACAATGCTGTGCTGAGAGCACCTACGGTGCATGCTCCCGTCACACTTACCGGCAGGTAACGGAAAGCTCCTGATCGCTACTTGCAATTGGGAACTTTTCGATCATGTGACCGCTGTTACAGCCAATCATGGTGGTTTCATGAAATGCCCGACTCAGCCTCTTAAAGGACCCGAGACACTGGCGCTAAGGGGTAAATATTATGACTGTGGCTTAAATACTCCTTAAGTAAAAAAAAAACAAAGTAAAAATATTAAAAAAATATCATAATACCAAACGCTATATACCAACTGTAAACCACTAAACATCAGCTTTAAGTGAATTACAAATAAATGGGTGACACAAAGATAACATCCTACCCACATTCCATGCATTGCCGTTTTGCCAAATCTTGCCGGCGGACCTTTAAGTTTACTTTTCGATTCACCCCACTGTGAAAACATTACAGAAAAAATTTCGGAGCTCCATTTTTCAGAAGTTATTTAATTAGTGTCTATGATTTCAAACCAACCCAAATGTTCTTTTAATCAAGAGATAATTGCACAGTTTCATATTTTTAAAAGAGAATTTGTTCCATAGCGTAGGCCATTCAAAAACGTGTTTCAGTCCAATGAGATCTTTAGATGTCCCTTGAGTTTGCAAGAAAAAAGTGTCATTTAATTTCACACTCAAGTAATCCTTTAGCAGTTTTCTTTCAAACAGAATATAAAAGGCAAACATTATTAATTTCCTAATTAAATAAAATAAGTCATAAAAGATATGTCTGTAACTCTTGACAGTTTGCGGTATGAATTTTCTGTGCAGACAAAGCCATTTCTAGCAGAAAATGATAAATTACTCGCTGCGATCTTTTTTTCTTTTTTTTTAATTCTAATTCATCACACTATAAAGACTGATTCCTTTGGACTTCAAAGTTTTGAAAAATTATTTGCATTTATTAACTTTTTTTTTTCAACATGAAATGGATAACTGGCAGTACAAAGATTACCCCTACTGTTGTCAAGGATATTTAATGTGCTTCTCAGAATTCTGGTTATTTAGCTTTCCAATGGGGTTGTGTTTGTTATAGTAAAGAAAACTGTACTGAGGGAAATATGCAGATGTCATTGCTGACCTCTTTTCTAAAAATGCTGGTTGCCTGGCGGTTTTGTTTTTTTTCAGTATTTATGCTTTTCGAGTCCCAAGCATGAAACACAAATGCAGCAAGTGAAATTAAGAAAGCCAGCATTTTGAGACGTCAACAGTGGGAAACCAGATATTTATTTTGTCAAAAGTTTCCTTAACCCTTTGGAGCCAGCCCCTCCTGACCCCTTTAAGGGGTTTAGGATGCCGGTAGGCGGGGCAGGGTTTATGATCATGTGACCGTCGTGCTTGGCTGTCACATGATCGAGAAGCTTTCTGCTAGCCGCCGGTAACTGTGGCGGGGCAAGCAGGGAGCGTGCTCTCGGAACAACTGTTTTTACACTATTGCACGCAAATATGCGGCCGATTGGCGCCAAGAGGCCGCATATTTGCACCAATTCAAAAGTCAAACTCATATATTAAAAAGATTCAGAGTGATATAATTCAAGCATTTCTTTCATTTAATTTTGATGATTATGGCTTACAGCTAGTAAAAACCCACAATTCAGTATCTCAGAAATTGTAAATATTGTGAAAAAGTTCAATATTGTAGACTCATGGGGGTTAATTTACTAAAAGCAAATCCATTCTGCACTACAAGTGCACTACAAGTGCACTTGGAAGTGCAGTTGCTGTAAATCTGAGGGGAAGATCTGAAATGAGGGGAAGCTCTGCTGATTTTATCATCCAATCATGTACAAGAAAAAATGCTGTTTTTTTAGTTTCCTTGCATGTTCCCCTCGGATCTAGTGCAAATTGGATTTGCCTTTAGTAAATCAACCCCATGGTGTTACACTCTAATCAGCTAATTAACTCAAAACACCTGTAAAGGTCTCTCATTCTGGTTCAGTAGGTTACACAATCATGGGGAAGACTGCTGACTTGAAAGTGTCCAGAAGACAGTCATTGACACCCTCCACAAGGAGGGTAAGTCACAAAAGGTCATTGCTAAAGAAGCTGGCTGTTCACAGAGTGCTGTATCCAAGCATTTAAATGGAAATTTGAGTGGAAGGAAAAAGTGCGGTAGAAAAAAGGTGCACAAGCAACAGGGATAACCACAGCCTTGAGAAAATTGTGAAGCAAAGACCATTCTAGAATTTGGGGGAGATTCACAAGGAGTGGACTACAGCTGCTGTGCATGGCAGCCAATCAGCTTCTATCTTCAGCTTGTTCAATTAGGCTTTGACCAAAAAAAATGGAAGCTGTTTGGTTTCTCTGCAGAGCTGCCCCAAATTTTGCACTCCCCAGTTTTAGTAAATCAATCCCTTTGCGTTTTCCCTTCAGAGGAAACAGGACCATTTTCGCTTTACTAGCCTCCATATGAGTTCTTAATATGTATCTCCAGCCATTTTTTCTTTGATATAGTAGGATTTGATTAAGAACCCCGTGAGGATTTTTTCTGATCTCTAGCTCCTTCAAGGTAAATTTTCCTCAATTTCTGTCCTGGAAACACAAAAGGAGGTAAGTAGAAATTGCCCCTGATTTCCTATTTGTTAGTGTGGTCATATTGACATTTGTTTTTGAATAGAGTGAAGAGAAAATTGGAAGCAGGATGGAAATTTTTTACAGTGTAGGTGGTTTTTATTTGGCAAAGTCCAATTTACTACTTTTGAACCACATTTATCAACTCATCAAATGTACTGAGAATGTTAGTACAAATGTTTGTGTGAACATTCTTTCTACTAGCTTATGGACAGCTTTAGGGGTTGATGGAGAACGGGGTTAACTTAACTCTTGCATTTGGATCACTGTTCTGAGGCTGAATTAGGCAGTCAAAAATATTGTGTGATATATGAAAGGAATGAAGTTTATATTTTGCTACAGGTTTCTGTAGATTTTACTGATGTGTATAATGCTCGTGACCTTCTAAGATAGGCTGACAGCTATGCTTGGTAATGGATAACACATAATCAGAAAAAGTTTGAAATCTGAAACTGAGTGTCTGAGGTGGCAAGAACAGCAGACCACCTGTTTTATAATCCATATTTTACTATAGAAATCATTTACGATGCCAGATCAACCTCAACTGAAATAGGTGGGCATCAACCCACCATAGTGGTATATTCACAGTCAACAAACATCTGTCCAACCTAGACAAAGACAGTTAGACATTCAGCCACCTACATAGCCATGAATTCAGGTGTGTCCTGACCTAGGAAGATATAAGTCAACCTCTCTAGCTGGACATTCCACGTAAGTCTTGCATGCTTACAAAATCAAATCAGAAAAGTCTGTGGCAATGAAACAAAGGCTCAGGGTCAATTTCTTCATTAAATATTTTATTCACAGGTTCAGCTTTGCTTTATGTAGTATGCACCACATTTACATTGAGATGAGAGCTACTGTAAATATATGACATTTCCTATCACAAAGGTTTCATTCTTCCCTGCTAACAGTCTGAAGCAAGAAATGTATTGGTTGCTAGAAAGAAGTTGTCTATTTGCTACAGTTTTAAAGAACCGTGTTCACCAAGGTGAACAGTGATTACTTTGCTTTCTTTTAATGGCTTACACGATGCAAAGAATAAAGTTTCATTATCAAGAACACTACTGCAAAAAGCTAAAACCGTAACGTTTTAGTCTTGAGAAATGGTTTGATTTACTTGAGCAAAACAAAGACATTGTTAGTCACCTATACCACCATTATAAGCCTAAAAAAATATCTCTGTGTTTCTGAGAAATTTCATTCTGTAAGACAGGGCAAGTGACAAGATCAACTTCATAAACAATACATACTGTATTACGTATTTTCGTCAAATATGCTTGCACGGGAAATGTTCTAATTTAGCCCGTTGTCTTGTGGTGACTGTAAATGGCTTCATACATAAATGTATATATATCTAAAGTGGAGAACCAGTTTAGATTATGTCTACAGTATCCATTGGCGACAAGTACTATTTTAATGTGGAAATTAGAATAACCCATACAAAGCACGGCAAGTAAAGAAAGATCAATATTATTTACAAAGTTGAATTTCACCTGCTTTACAGCATAAAATTTAACAAAAAGCTGGAGTTGGGCTAGAGTTCAAAGGAAAATATCCACTATGAGTTTACATTGCAACAATGTTACAAAGAGATCATGTGATAAAAGTGATATAAAACAACTGATTTGGTTATAGTGATTCCCTAGATTAGTAATATTGCAGTATTTTGTTTCTGAAAAATGATCAAACACAATGGCGAAAAAGCAAAGTGTATGAAACTACAATAATGACTGTTATGCTGGCTTATTAACCCTCTGAGTGTGTTCACATTTTTAAGATTGGCACATTTACACGTGATCATTTAAAATATGTCAGCTTTACCTTGAAAAAAAAATAATTAAACTTTGTTGTAGAGGTTCACCTGATATCAACGTTCCTAAATAGCACCTTTAGGCAGGGATACCTTGTGGAAGGCTCTACCAATCCCGAATATGGTTGGACAGTGCGAAATTGTCTCAGGAATGCTGATTGTTTATCTCTGTTTATAGTGTCTGTATTAACATGAGACTGCAGCAGACATATTTGCAGTCTTGGGGGTACTATCCTTTACTGGCTTCATGATTGAAAAGGCTGGGCTTTTCCTAAACTTGAAAGACTTTACACCCCTACTCTTTGCTATGAAGGACCCAAATTCTTTCACATCAAATTCTCAATTTGTGGCTTTTCAGTTGTCCTCCAAGCATCTGTTTCTACTGCTCTTATGTTCACTCCCAATTTGCACATAATCATGAATGGCCAGTCTTTTAACTTTTATAAAATCAGCACCCTTACCTCATGAAAAACATGATAATGTAAACATTTGTCTGATAGAGCTGGCTAAAAAATTAGACCCTGTGTCTTCCCATTTTTAAATTTGAAGATATCCCTGAGGAACTTGACAAAATCAAAATAACAATAGATGATTCTGAAATGCAAGTGTGCAATTACCTTGATGCTTTAATGAACACAATCCAAAGAAGAAAAAGCAGCAGTTCAGGGGTGGAGGAACCATTTGTTTAGACTGTGCAGCTGCATAAAGTCCCTCTGGGATATAGGAATAAGGGAACATTTACATGATATGAAGATCAGGCAGGTGCTGGGGTCTCATCCAACAATCATATAAACCTGGGAACTGCTCACTTTTAGATCAGAAAAGAAGCATCTTTATGATGCCTTGACCAAACTCTGTTTGGTAATTTTTAGGTGGCATCAGGCAACAAGTACTTCCTCCACTCCCTACCTGACTGGCACTGAGACATGCACCTTTTATTTCCACTTGACACAATACTCGCTGGAAGTGAACCATAGTTGCAAATTATTGATTATAAGAGAGTTCAGGGCTTCAAAAAGGCCAATGTATCTAGCTATCACATAACACAAATGATGCTCATACAGGTAAATTTTATGGTCTATGTTGGCCATTGCCAAGGCCTGTGTCCAAAAGGGGAACCCGAAAGATCATCACCCAATATGCCAAGCATGCCAAGCTTGGCATATTGTATGCCTAACTCCCTTATGTTTAAGATCTATGTGTATCTGTGTGTGTGTGTATATATATATATATATATATATATGTATATATATCATGTACTAAATTACATATCAGCACTCAGAGGGTTTGACATGTGCCAGTAGATATATGATGTATACCTGACATGAAAAACATAATTTACCACATTCTTTTAAAAAGAAACAAAAAATTAAAAAGTGGAGGGCTTAACCCTTCGAGGACCATTAGCAGCAGCTTTTCAGGGATTTTATGTGACTGAAACTATTTATGTACTCATATACACACTTATTAGTGGATATGTAACGCAAGAGCAAAGGTCTATTTATCCATCAAGGACAAGTAACACTTGTATATATTAAAATTAGTGCTGTGTTATTTAACACTCACAATGAGACAATCTGGTAACTGTATGACATGAGATAACTTCAATGTTCCCATTATGGTTCTTCTGTTTTTTTTTTTACAGCATATACTATATATATGAAGTGCTCCTATATTTTGGGAATGCTCCTATACGTTTCTAACTTTAATTATAAAAGCACACACATTCCGGGATTATAACTCCCTATGGGCTATTACTAGGCTCACTAATCCAATATGTGATATACACAATCACGTTAAGTAACCCTATAACAACATTATAACTACCTATTACATAGGCAGATTGATATTGGAACGTATTTTCTATGGTATATATGCCTAAACACCCAGTGCGACACGCAGTCGTGGTAATTTTATTATACTATACTAATTTGTGCCATCAGAGGTATGAATTGAATACACCATAATATCAATATCGCATGAATATTCCCATACACATGCGATCAGATAGACCGGCATATAGCTTCTCGCTGCCACCTAGGACTAATGATTAAGGTGACAGTTGAATGCCGTTTCTAGTCACATAAAACGTTTGGAATGAATTGCATTCCTAGACTCACACTGACATATATTTACCGCACAGTATTGTACATATGCATTTTTCAGCCCGCAATAACAGTGTTTTTACTGTATGCACAGCATACTATGTCACAGCTCAATATGACCTTGTTTTTAAAAAACGTCATGTGCCTGGTTTTAAAAACGTCATGTGCCTGTTTTTAAAAAACGTCATGTGCCTGGTTTTAATTGTTACTCCACTTGTTCCGATGTACAAATGCTCACATTTCCCTATCTGAATAATTAGCTATCATCGCTGTATTGTTTCTCCCACACGCAGTATATTCATTATAACTACTGCGTGCTCTCATCTCCCACTCTCAATATGGGCATTACCTATCATGATTGCCTCTACCCTATCAGCAGGTAGATGTGTGTGTCATTCTCTGATTGGTTACAGCCCAAAGGGGCTGGATACAAATAGCCCTGTTGAGCGTCGTGTAGCCACGCCCTCTGTTGAAGTCGGAAGTGACGAAACGCGTAAGGGCGTGGCCTACACGACGCTGACCGGAAGTGACGCCTGCGTTCCAGCTGCGCTCCACTGCTACCAGGAAGCTGTCCCTGTGTCTGGATAGACACACTACAGACTACAGGAAGTACTATGGATGCCGCTGTGGGGTTTTTCTAACAAACCCAAAACGCAAGTGATTCTTGTTTGCATAACTGAAAGTAACTTTAATTTTATTTGGAGCCAATTCCCCCTGGACCCCTGATGCAGTTTGGTGTTTGGTGATGATGAGATTATAAGAAGTTTACAAGGCTGATTGGTGGCCATTTTGGTGGATGAATAGCAGATGCAGTTTAACCATTCGATGACCTATACTTGATATGCCTGTTTGATTCTTACCTCTGGTAAGTTTAAACCCCTAAGGGGGATTTCTCCGCACGTGGTGGAACAAGTCACACGGGGTATTACTTGGTCTACAAATGATGTCACCTTGATGCAACCTTGAACTGCTCACTCATCACTATTTTCTGCACCGAACGAACGTTTTAAGTTTATCTTTACAGTTATATTTCTGCGATTGTGAACCCAGTATCTTTTCAAAAACATTTGGACTGAACATTGTGATACTGGAAATCTAGCGCTGTTTTTAGTAGTCTATTTCTCATGTACATCAGTGCTTGAAATTTTTTACTATCCCATTTTTATATGTATTATACCATAAACATTTCATCTGGAACCAACACAAGTCAATTTAAATACTCTATCTTGAAGAAATTGAATATGATTTATTTGTTTGGAATATTAACTTTTTCTTTCTTTCTAGTTTTATATTTCTGGCTATAAAAGCAGGCAGCATTGCATTATTGTCCTTGGATATGATCTGAAGGTGCTCTATGGATTCAGTAGATATACACAATTAGAACGCAGCAAGGCTGTGCCATACAATGGTGGAAATGAACAATCTTGCCCTGGTAAATAATTTGATTATGTGGTAAAAATGGTAGTAACTCATGGCAACCAATCAGCAGTAAGCCAAAAGACTTAAGACTTAAAAGTGTGCATATTATTTTAGTTTTTGATAGAGTAGGGATTGGTTAAAATCCATGATTTTTTTTGTGGTCTGTGTTCCATCGGGGAGATTTCCCTTCACAGCATAAAGTAAAATGATATCTCTTCAATGTATGGGGATAGTCCTTGTTAAACAGCTGTCACCAGAACAGCTGTACCCATTGCAAGATTTTCCCTCACTGACTGTCCTGTGAAAACTCGTAACTTTTGAATTACCCAGCACTTTATTTTTTTATTAGCTTTATTAACACAACACAGAACTAACCAAAGTGCATACAGATACATATCCAGCAACACACACTTTACAGTCAATGGTGTTGCACATACTGTATCTGCATGCAGGTGAACATGGCAGTGTCAGGTTAAAATGCAAAGTCAGTTAAATATTTTAGAAAAGAAGGATATCTTCCATGTGCTGGACAGCTCTGCTGGTGCAATGGTGAATAAATACCGTCCTCTCCAAGAGACCTTAACACCTTGCTGGCGCCACCCCCAAGCACTCTAAGAGGATCTAAATGCTGGGGCTGTGGTGGACTTGTTTTTAAAGCCTAATACAAGCTAATTTTTGTCAGGTTTCTTTTTCTGCCTATGACCCAACTGGGCAAATTCTCCTATATTTCCTGTCAGGGGAGGACTTGGAACCTTTGGCTGTTATGGGGGTGTGTGGGGGGTGGGTGATGTGGTGCTTTTATGGTAGGGAGAGAGTTACATTGAATGAAGAAAGTGTACCGCTAAAGGTGTGTCATAGGGTGACAGTGATTGGTGGATGGTGCAAGTTGGGTGTTCCCCATAAAGACAGGAAGACGCGAACAGCAAAAAAAGGACTGCGTTTTACCGGGCCTCGCTCTACTAAATGCATTTTTGTCTGTGTCCCTGTTGAAAGGCATTTCCCAATACATTTTGTCCTGGCAGTAATAGGAATGGGAATACAGATAGCAATAAAAATCCTGACAGAGATTCTAACCCTTCTCCTGCTGACAATTTCTTACTCTTTTATTAAGTCATCCACATTACAATCACTCAATGCTCAGTCTAATTGTATTGCTAATGAAAAGTGCATGGGACATCTTAGTCATATAAAACAAAGCAGACATCTAGGGAATACAGTTATGTACTTGCAGGGGTTATGGTTAGCGGCAAACCATTGGGGTAACTCTTAACTAGACTGACAACACAGGCTACCTCCTTCCCTTTAGTATTGGCATAGGAAGCGAAACAAAAGCCTGAGAGACACTTCTAACCTGAGAATCTATGGTTCCTAAATTATAACTGGATGGATGGGAATGACCTATTTTGCCATTTTAACTCTAGAAGATAAGGGAACCCCTACAATATCAGTCAAAAGGACACCATGTCACTGCTGACTACTGATTGTTCATAAGATGCAACACTACAGTTTCTCCTCTCCTATGTTCAAGATTTTACAAGAATTGTTTCATGAAAGCAAATGTCTGATTGGTTGCATAAGTGACTTACCATATCCACTAAACAAGCCATCTGATCTTTTTAAATTTCATACTTATGGATACTTATTCTAATGCTATTCCATCCAATTTTAGGGTGTGGGATTGACCATACAGAAATCATGGGCCAGTACCATTAAGAGGGTAATAAAGGTAGAGAATGTGTAAAAATAAAACAAGACCATTCCTGGCTTATTAACAGGCAATCGTCTTCTCTTTCTTTACAGGCTTTTGACTGGTAGATGAAATATTTCAGCATGTTGTCCCCTTTTAACATAACTTAGGGTGGTGCCTATAGAAAGAGGAGCATGTATGAAAGGATGGCATTATTTGCTTGTGTGTCCTTTAAGTAATCTTTACATACAGCCTTGTCCACTGGTATCTTATACAAAGCTACATTCACATTCTACCTTAATGGATATTTTAATGTTATTATTTACTAGAATGCATTTCAATATTAGAAAACGTGAGCATTGTTAAAAACCAACCATTGTATGTTGAGATAACACTTTATTTAGAAATGATAAAATTAAAAAAAAAAAATACAAAAAGCAATGGAACTCATAATTTATACACACACATATTGTTCTTTGCAATAGTTTGAGAAGTTTAAAGGTAGCATAAAGCACGGTGCTTATGGCAGAATACGGTAGACCACAGCAACCAATCAGAATTCACCTTTCATTGGGCTAAAACAGCTAGAACAATGATATAATGATTGCTAATTGGCTGTTCTGATTTACTACAATTTCCACATTTATTTTTGCCTCATTAAATAAGGATCGCTGATTTAAAAACTGAGTTACTGCTACAATACATACCGTAGATTAAAACTGGTGAATGTGTTGCGTTTTCTTTTGTATCATGATATTATTTATTATGTTATTACTTACATTACCTGTAAATTTAAGACAACAGGATTTCTCCACTGGTTCCTATCAGGTACCTATTCATATGTGGAAACCAGGAATTGACAACATGAAGTCATTCCCACAATTCTAAATGACAGGCAGAGTATGCTGGGAACTGTCAATCCGCAACTGGAGGTCACTATTGGCCAAATCAGAATTCTGTGTGGCGGCAGGACATGCTATAAACTGTCATTGTACAACAACAGAAGGGTCAGCGGTGGCCTGTAGGTATTTAAGGACTCAGTGATCCTATTGCATTTCAAACACTCCATCAGACTATGGGAAAATAAAAATAGAAATCCTAACTTAAAGTGTACATCCACCTAAAACAGCTTAGTTTTAAGGGACCACCTGTAAATTAATTTGACCACCTGCTTGATTTAATATTTTGAGCCTTGAGGGCCACGGCATGGAATGTTAGTTGACAAATGGATTGGGATCATAGGGTTCTTATTAGTAAAAAGACGTCAAAGGAGCTCATTGTGCCCACCAGGATCCACCTAGACTGAGTTGGTGAAATGTTTAAAACAAAATTGGTTGGCTTGGTTACAAATCCATTAATAGAATCGCCCTGTGTACAGTATAGGTATATATATATATTTAACATATACAGTGTATTTGTATATAATTACGCATCAAGGTATTTAATTCAGATGTTTTTTAAGCTGTAGTATTTGTGTCCAGTGTTTCATTTTTTTTTTTTAGGACCTAGGCACTCAAATAGCAGTAAATTAATTTGATTTCACAAAGTCCTTCCTTTCTACCCACTGTGGTTGCCCACATATATTTGTGAGAAAAATGGGGATGTAATAAAAAAAATTATTTTAAACACAAATATGAAAATTACAGAAACAAGCAATGCTATTGCCATTGAAAAAAAAAAAAAACTTTCACAAGGGAAATACATAGCCTACCATCTCGTAAGTTGCCTGAGTTGTTGACCTGGTCTGAGTTATTGACCAGGAACAAGTAACAATCAAGTAAAGTCAAGGTCAAATCCAGATGTTTGATCTGCATCTTATTCCAGTGTATCAGAAAAACTAGCATGTTAGAAGAGAGGTCATCAAAGGTGGTCTATTTATTTCTGCTATGACCGTATATTTATAGATTTTTGTTGTTTGCCTAAGTAATGTGAGCACATCCTATAAGCTAATTTGTTTTGTCCAATTCCCATTCTTCATTATGTTTTCATTTATAAGGGACTGCAATTTGTACAATAAAAGAAAAATAACAATAAGGGGTTGAATTACTAAAACTGGAGAATGCCACAGCTGGTACAGCTGGTTATTGTAGTCAATCATTTTCTAATTTTAGCTTGTTCAATTAAAGTGTTACTATACCCACAACAGTAAAATCAGTCTGTATATGCAGTAAAGCATGCTTGTTATACTCACTGTGGAACCTAAGGGGTTAATCCTCTGTACTGTGTAAAAATGCTGTTTGATCCTGTCTTCTCTGATCGTCCCCCTCTTTTACTGTCCCCAATCAATTTGCTGATAGTACAGAGCCTTGGGGGCATGCTGCACATGCTCAGTTTGGTGTGTATTGCTAGAGAGTTTTTTTCTTCTTGGGTGGGTGCATGTGATCAGCACAGAGCCAATCAGCACTATCCAGGCAGAGGGTCAGGAGTCATGCAGCATCATAGGACAGTTAGAGGAGAATAAAAACTCCTCCTACAAGCTTTAACTGGTGCTCGGACACTGAGAGAAGTCGCAAGACTGCTATATGCTGCTGAGAAAAAGTAAATCTGCACCAGATTTTGCACTCACCAGTTGTAGTAAATCAACCCCTATGTCCCATAAAACAATTACTGCCATATATCCATGCCTAGTTTTTAAAACAACCACAGCCTTGTTTCTGTATGGATGCCGTAGGCTGAGAAACCCTGTATTGTCTAGCTGTATATCCACATTAAAATACTGTCCCTCAACTAACTTTATACATCTGCTTGGTACAGGTACTCTTCCTTTTCCTTACAGCTTATATTTGTGCTTTTAAGCGAGATTTACATATCATCAGTACAATTTGCTTACTGTTTGTTGTCCTGCATCATACAGTTATTTACAAAAAAAAATGTGTGGTATCACAGGGCAACAAAAAGAAACACTTTTGTCCTTTACAGAAGAAGACTAGAAAGGAAAAGCAGATAGGCAAATGCTGCAAGGCTTTTTTGCTCTGTAAAAAAATAAATTAAAGCACATGAAGGTGCAAAATCCATTCTAGCAACTGTATTTTTAAGGATATATCTGTGTTCAAGCATGCATACACTCAGAGTCTGAGCTTCTCCAATTCTGATTGTTTTTTAGAACCATTAAAATCATAACCCATCATGACCTACCTCATCTGTGAATAAATGAACACAACTTACCTCTGAACTACTGAATGTCATAAAAGGATCTCTGTGTTATAACCTGCTCTTTCACTAATTCTTTCACAGTCAAACATGTTTCCATATCTGCTCAAAGGTCATAATTTTACTGAGCGCCAAACCTGTTCTCTCTGCAGTTGGCCACCAGGAATTTTGCAGCCTTGTCATTCATTCATTATTAAATTTAACACATAAACATTTACCCTATAGTGCTGAAGACATCCAAAAAGATATCATGCTTTCACCCGTCTTACTTGCTCTCTCTTTCACACCTAGAAACATCATAAATTGTAATGTCCACAACAGATTTCTAAACGGCTTCCATTCTGACGTCTCGAAGGGTTAAGCCAAGATTTAAAGTGTTTCCTTAAAAGGGTGAGTTAGGTGAGCGAACAGTCTCAGATGAGCTTGGTGAATAGTCCTCTGATTCTGAAGTGAGTTCTGGTGCAGCTGGTTGGGCCATGAACCGCCTTCTCACATCCTGGTTGCGTCTTCGTCTGAAAACCTGCCTCTCCTTATCAAGAGCGGTGGTCTAATAGGGTAAAGAAAGGACAAAGAGCTGTGTTAAATAATTAAAGTGAGTTCATATTCAGCCAATAAACCAAAAACCTATACCCCAAACCAATCAAGTAAAGGAAGTCTATTACCATTGACAAGGAAAGACACTGAACACTGAAATGCTCATGTTCATCTAAATTATGTTTTTCGGTAATGCAGAAAGTTTGCCGTTTAGGTGATACTCTATACATTTATTGTCTAACGCTTGATGAAAGGATCTGAGGCATCACAAAAGTTTTCATCTTTAATACCTAAAAGTACAAGAATAGGCAAAACTTTTTTTTTCATTTTGGATAAAGCAGGTCCAAAGAACGAGATTTTTTTTTTACCATCTGTGTCCCGTTGCAAGAGTTCCCTTCACTTCCTGTCCCATAGCCAAACAGGAAGTGAAAGGGAATCCCTGCAAATTAAGGTCTCCCCATTGGAAGCTGCCCCCTCTATTACTTTTCTAAAGGGACAACCCAAAATTTAGAATTTTCTTTTACTTTCAATGATAATGGTACACAGGACAAATAGAGAGGGTGAATATCCTTAACGTAGGCGCAGACAGCAATAATAACTGACAAGCGTAATATTCTCTCTCCACTCTATCCAAAGCAAAAAAAAAAAAAAAAAAGATTTGTCTTTAGTTATACTTTAAGTTAGCCAATAAAGAATATCACTTAACCATTTACGGACCGCCCGCCGTTGTTATACGCTGGCTGTTTGAAGAGGAGTATCGTTGTTATGGCAGCAGCTAGCTCCCATAATCCTGGTATCCTCTCCCTTAGCGGGAGGTCCGCTTTCAGATAAAAGTTGTCTCTGCAGCGGTTTTAATGCGAGATCACGTTTATCGGCAGTGGGAGAGTGCCCCCCCTCCCGCCGCACCCAGGTGCCCTCTAGCGCTTACCGGAGCCGTCCGTATCGGCAGAGACAATCTGATCCTGTGTCCTCTGTGGTATGCAGCTGAGTGAGGGTAAGATGGCCCCCACCTGGCTCCATACCAATGCAGGGCGTAAGCGATGTCAAAACGTCACTTCCGCACATAGCTCTTAAAGCAACATTTAAAAAATTAATAAATTCAAACAACATTTTTTTTTTTATTGCATTTTAGTGTAAATATGAGATCTAAGGTCTTTTTGACCCAATATCTCATATTTAAGAGGTCCTGTCATTACAAGGGATGTTTACATTTCTTGTAATAGGAATAAAAGTGACACCATTTTTTTTTAAAAGAACAGTGTAAAAAATAAAAATAAAAGGTAAAATAAGTTAAAAAAATAAATTTTAATTTTTAAACGTGTCCCGTCCCACCGAGCTCTCGTGCAGAAGCGAACGCATACGCGAGCAGTGCCCGCATATGAAAACGTTGTTCAAACCACACATGTGAGGTATCACCATGATCGTTAGAGCGAGAGAAATAATTCTAGCCCTAGACCGCCTCTCTAAGGCCCCTTTCACACTGGGGTGGGAGCCGCGGTGACAGTAAAGCAGCGCTATATTTAGCGCTGCTTTACCGTCGTTTTAGCCGCGGTATTCGGCCGCTCGCAGGCCGGTTATACCGAAAAAGGGTTAAAATCCCCCGCAAAGCGCCGCCGTAGCGGCGCTTTGCGGCGGTATTGCCGCGGTATTACCGCGGTGTCCCATTGAAATCAATGGGTAGGAGCGGTATAGGAGAGGTGAATACACCGCTCCTATACCGCTCCAAAGATGCTGCTAGCAGGACTTTTTTTACCGTCCTGCTAGCACACCGCTCCAGTGTGAAAGCTCACACTGGAGTGAATGGGGCCGTTTTTTTCAGGCGGTGTACAGGCGCTATTTGAAGCCTGAAAACCGCCCCAGTGTGAAAGGGGCCTAACTCACAACATGCAACCTGTAGAATTTAATAAACGTTGCATATGGAGATTTTTAAGGTTAAAAGTTTGTCGCCATTCCACGAGTGGGCGCAATTTTAAAGCGTGACATGTTGGGTATCAATTTACTCAACGTAACATTATCTTTCACAATATAAAAAATTGGGCTAACTTTACTGTTGTCTTATTTTAATTCAAAGAAGTGTATTTTTTCCAAAAAAAGTGCGCTTGTAAGACCGCTGCGCAAATACGGTGTGACAGAAAGTATTGCAACGACCACCATTTTATTCTGTAGGGTCTTAGAAAAAAAAAATATAATGTTTGGGGTTCTAAGTAATTTTCTAAATAGGCCCAGTCTTAAAGTGGTTAAACCTTCTGCATTAATTGATGGCTAAAATGGTACAATACTCACTATATAAGGTATTCTAATGGTGTTTGATTAGGGCAATGACATTTCATATTGGCAGGATAATTAATATCCTTCATCAAAAAACATTGCAGACAAGACAATCGCAGGGTACATTTTGTTTCAATGACAATAGGTAAGCTGCAATAAACGGTGTTACAGAGACTTTGATTGTATGCAATGGATGAATACAAATACTGATGTAATGGTTAGGTATCACATATGGAAACATTAGGATTTACAGGTGAATCAAACACAACAAAAATTAAGGTAAATTTGGAATAACTTGACCTTCGAGCTGGACAGAAAATATAATTACCTGTCTGAAACTGCATTCCTTGGCTGACAGACCACAGAAAGCTTCAGTAATCATTTTATTCAAACTAGTCAACCAGTACTCATATTGATAAGTGGTCCATACAGTGAACTTGGTATAGAGTTATTAACGTTCAGGTCATTACAGAGGACAAGGTGGCATTCTTTACATCTGGAGGAAAAGAGATTTAGCCTCCCCATATGGAAGGCTTCTTCACAGTAAGAGCTGCAAAAATGCAGAATGGACTCCGACAGCAACTAGTTCTGGCCAGCTCAGTAGATTGTTTTAAAAAGAGCTGGATGCATTCCTAAATGCACAAAATATAACCAGATACTAATATTTATTGGTAATAACACCAGGGGTAGCTGATCCAGAGATTATCCGAATGCCTTCTGCGGGATCCTGCTCTCAAATTTTCCGACAACAAAATCCGATCAGACTTTTTCCGATCGTGTGTAGAGAATTCCGACGGACAAATTGCCACGCATGCTCAGATCAAATTACGAGACTAAAGCTATTGGCTACTAGCCTCTACGTAGTTCCGTCGTACGCAACGAATGTCACCACGTTAAGAATGATCAGATTTTCAGACAGCTTTGTCCGACCGTGTGTATGTAACACCAGTGTCGGACAAAATCCGTCGGCAAAAAATCAGACGGATTTTGTGGTCGGAATTTTCGACCGTGTGTATGGGGGCTTAGATGTTATACTTGGCCCAGATCCCACTAAACTGACCTCCTCTCTCTATGCCATTATTTGCCTTCCCAATTCCACACAACTAGCATATAAAATTAGAATGAGATGGGAAGCTGACAAGCTGACCTTGGAGCCATAGAAGACACAGATTGGGAAAAGATTCTGGACAATTCCAAAACAGTTTTCCCTAGAATATCAAACCAGTTAACACAATTGTACATCATGCACCAGGCTTATCTCCCTCCCCAGTGGATTGCCCAATACCAACCTAACTGCAATCCAATGTGTCCTCTATGTGTCTCAGTTCCCAGCACCTTCTATCACTTGCTGTGGGCTTGCCTGATTATCCAGACATATTGGCTTCAGATGACCCGCTTCCTACACAATGAAATGGCACGATTGCCCTGGACCTAGTAATGCCTACTTGGCTTACTTCCAGACCTAGGCATTGACAAATTCCTTGCTATATTCTTGCATTAAAAGCTTTTCATGGCCAGGATGACGGTGGCACAGAATTGGATGCAAGCAATGCCCCCTTCAATCCAGGCTTGTAAGAAGGATGTCAATGCCACACTCCGATATAAAAAAATTATCTACGAATATATAGGGGATGCCAACACAAATATACAAAGATATGGGATAGATGGCTATCCCATGCTGGGACATGTATTGTTGGTAAATTTTCCATTTCATTTTTCTACAGCGTTGGTTTCTGCCTATGTGTGCCCATCATGACTTCTTTATCTCACTAATTGGTATGTTATCTGTGAGCATATCCATGCTTAATGATAGAACACGGCTCCTTAATGCTTAATTTTTTGATTAATGGTGTCATAATCTGTATCGCTTATTTTTTTATTTCTCATTTGATATTTGTACCATGTATGTTTTCTTAATAAAGCTGTTTTCTGATAAAAAAATAAATAAATAAATTGTAACTATGTAAAAAGCTTCTATTGTGAATCTTACTGGACAGTGCAATGACAGCTCACAGACTACTGTGTGTAGTTTATAAAGGCAAGATTAGCATTTAATAATACCTGCTTATAGGGAAGACTTTTTACTTTTTAGAAGGTTAAACGGTTCACAGTATAGGTCCAGTTTAATAGCTCAGAGATTGTTTGATGGCTTTAAACCTGAACACTATGCCTTGATATATTTGCAAGTAAGTTGAGGTAACCGTAAAACGAAAGTGCCACAAATATACCATTAATGCACCTTTGCAGATTTATCTCAGAGAACTGGTGGTAGTGTCTGGGTTGTATACTGCAATGCCCCCTTGTAGGATACTATTGCTGATGTACTGTATTTGAGGGACTCAGTAAAAATTAGTTTGGCAGCTCTCTCCTTGGAGAACATTGCTTTCTACTTGCTATTGTCACCAGTTTAGCTGATAGGTAGTAATTTAACAAATCATAATTTTTTATATAAACATGTACATATAATACAGATGTACAGTATCTCTATCACCAAAGGTCTATAGGGTTTATCTAAGCTGGGAATACACAGTTTTTGTTTTGTTTTTTACGTTCATCCAGTAAGCTGAATGAAAAAGAACACAAATTCCCACATCAACAAAGGTGAAGTGGATGCAGGGATCTTTCCCGCTGCGCTACTGTATTCTTACAGAGGGTACACCCCCATGCCCCCCCATGTGAGAATACACTGAACTGCAGCGACTGATCGAATGCTGGTTTAACAGTAGGATTGTTTAACAGAAGCCAGTCTAACGATTGCCTTCTGTTGAACAGACAGGGCTGAACACAGGTTGAAATTCATTTGGTTCCTGCTGAACCAGCTGAATTTCAATATGTATATACCCAGCTTTAGTCAACTCAACATGTGCTAGCTTCTACTCATGGTAATACTATTGTATGGCAAAGGATACACCCAGATGCCGCAGACCACAACTGGTCCATGGTGAATGAAAATCTCTTCTAATCACTCACATAATATCCTAGCTATCAGTTTACATGGTGAACTCTGATGATCAGAACTTTGATTCTCATTTTACATATGTTTCTTCATATAAGATGCATATGTAATGTGTAAGTGTAACACTCAGAAGTAAATGAATAAAAGTACAGTGCTATGAAAACGAAAAGTATATACCATATGTGGCAAGTATATATAAATATTTGTTGTGACAAACAAAATCCATGTAAGCTAGTGTGACAAGGCATGTGCAAAAATGAACTGCATTACCGAGTCAACAATATCTCATCAACTGCAATAACATATAAATGGTGACCCAAAATAAAGTGCATCAGTGCAAAGAAAATTCAATACATATAGGATAAATGCAAAGAAAGACACAAATACATTAGTGCAAAGCAATGAAAGATCACTAAAAAGTGAATGAAGTTCAATGAAAACCAAGTTAAACTTGGTCTGCTGAAATATTAACACTGAGAACCAAAGTGGTAGAAGTATGATCAAAGTCTGGGACAGAGGCAAATAGAAGAACCAAGGCTGATGTCAAATCACCCAGGATAGTGCGTCCTCCACCAGGGGTAAGGGATGGACTCTCTTACCGGAGACTGCGGACCCACATGCCAGCGGCAGCGAGTCAGCCAAGCTTAGAGGAAGGGAACCAGAACTCCGATGCATGTCACCGATAATCCCAACAATATATACCAAGATCCCATCCAATGGAAGTTCAAACATGGGGTCATAAGAAGAAAAAAACGCCTGCACATAGTGTGGATCAAAAGGGTGGATTTATTTTAAAAATAGTACATACAATGTGATCACAGGTTCAAACGCAATATGAAGAGCTAGACTAGCAAACCGATGCGTTTCGTCTCACTGGACTTCAACCTCCCCATATGAAGTCCAGTGGGACGAAACGTGTTGAATTTGTTAGCCTAGCTCTTCATATTGCGTTTGAACCTGTGATCACATTTTAATTGTACACATCTTCACGATGTATGTAATATTTTTAAAATAAATCCTCCCTTTTTAATTACACTATGTGACAGCCTTTTTCTCTTATGATCCCCATGTTTGGACACCCATTGGACGGGATCTTGGTGTATATCGTTGGGACTAACGGTGACCTGCATCGAAGTTCCGATTCACTTCCTCAAAGCTTGGTTGACTCGCTGCCGCTGGCACGTGGGTCCACAGTCTCCGTTAAGAGTACCCATGTCTTACTCCTGGTGGAGGACGCACTATCCCGGGTGATTTGACATCAGCCTTGGTTCTTCTATTTGCCTCTATTCCAGACTTTGATCATACTTCTACCACTTTGGTTCTCAGTGTGGACATTTCAGCAGACCAAGTTTGACTTGGTTTTCATTGAACTTCCTTCACTTTTCAGTGATTTTTGCATTGCTTTGCACTTATGTATTTGTGTTTTATTTTGGGTCACCATTTATGTTATTGCAGTTCATGAGATATTGTTGACTCGGTAATGCAGTTCATTTTTGCACATGCCTTGTCACACTAGCTTACATGAATTTTGTTTGTCACAACAAATATTTTTATATGCTTGCCACATATGGTATAAAAAAGCTCCCATCGGACTGTTTCCATCGGAAATTCCGACCGTGTGTACGTGGGATTAGCCACTGTATTCTCACTGTTGCATGGTAAGCGCAGTAATTTAACCCAATTTAACACTCACAAGTGTTTTTATCTTTCAGGAATCACAATGATTCCGCTGATAATACCGTTATCTGTTTTTCTATTCAGAAAACAGTGCCATCTGTCTTCAGGCATCATCTACTTTCTGGGCTGAGATGCTGGACAGAGATGACACAATCATGCAAAACTGGCCATATATCGTTCGTTTTTTTTCTGCTCAGCCAGTAGGCAAATAAGTTGGATGAAGGAATCCTCACCCATTGGGACATTGTATTCTGACGTTGGTACCCACTACTGTCAGAATACACTGATCAGTGACTGCAGCTGATTTGCTCTAGCTGCTGAACAAAGAAAATGTTCAAAAGCTGATCAAACAATTAACAATTGACTTGGCCGCCACACACTGATTGAAATTTCATTCATTGTATGGCCAGCTTTAATGCTGTTGCCTGAGAAGTTCTTGGCCGTGTTCAATAATATATGACACTGATCAGTGTCATGCTGTAGCCTCTCACCTTATAATTTGCTGCACAGCGGCAATGTTGGAGTCTGATTACTGGAGGAGAGGAGAGAGAGGAAATGCTTCCTTCTGTCTGCAACACTTATGATATCATCTCAGTCTAGGTCAGGGGTCTCCAAACTTTGGCCCAAGGGCCAGATGTGGCCTTTGCAAGCCTTTGTCAAGCCCTTGGGGCTCCATTCCACCCACTGACACCAACAATGGGGCACTAATTCTTCCACTAATACTGATGATGGGATACTATCCTTCCTACTAATAGGGGCACTACTCCTCCTCCTACTGACCACACACCCGGAGGCCATATTTTTTCTCACCGATACTAGGCATGGGACATTTTCTTCCCCCACTGGCCACTATCTGGCCCTCCTAGGGTCTGAGGGACAATAAACTGCCCATTTGTTTGAAAAGTTTGGAGACACCTGGTCAGGGTAAAGAAGTTGATTTACTAAAGGCAAATAGGCTGTTCACTTTACAGGGGAACTTTCACTTTGCAAGGGAATTTTTTGCCTAGCTTAGAGAATGAGGCAACATTCTGATGATCTTCATCATCCAATCATGTGCAAGCAAAAATGCACTTTTAAAAAAAAAAAATCCTTTCACATGATTGAGTATTTTTTGCAAACTTTCACCACATTCACAATGTTAACGAAAATATCCTTCCAAAGCAAAAATACCCTTGCAACCTAAACAACCTTTTTGCCTTTAGTGAATCAGCCACAAAGTCACTGGAATGGAGCTCAAGAAGTTGTTTGGAAAATGATACTGTTGCTGTATTTTGTGTCAGGAATTGATTCATGCAGACTTACATTAACTGGTAGGTCTATTTTAAAGTGTAGCTCCTCCTCTTAGTAACCATATAAAAAAAGACAGTTTTCCATCAATAATATATAATTGGTTTCCTTGTAAATCTTTTTTCCTAATATATCTGATATATATTCCTAGTTGCCCCCTCACCTGCAGCAAATACTAAATCACTTTTTTTTTTTTTGTTTTTACAAATGGTTTTCTCCATGGTATGTCAACCATGTGGTTACAATTCTCCTTCCCTTTGCTAAAATACTGAGGTTGGATCTTAACTATCACTTGGATTATAAATGTCAGACTAGAATTTCCTAACAAGGCAGAGGTAGCCTAGCCTGTCACACAGTATATATGAATAAGTAACAGGAATTTTGCAAGCGTATATGTGTGTCGAGGGAGTGTATTATGGGTATTATGCAAAATGAAGACTTTACCTTTAAATTATGGGCTTGTAACCAACACTAGTCTGGTTTCTTTCCCCGGTGTACACAACACTTCTTATAAATAAAATATATCCATAAAATGAATCAGAACGTTGACTTATCAGTTTCCACTTTAGACAGCCATATAATCAGCGTCTGCTTACTATGCTTTGTGTATATCCGTATTGTTCCTTTTGGTTATAATATACAATTTTATTAAAGAACACTGAGCTATATTAGTCATGTAGCAGTTAATGTAAAACTGCTTTGTTACATTTCCACAGGAAGAGTTTGGGGGTCTTAAAACAACATTATGGCTTTATTTTACTACAAAGTAATAACTCCCTTAATTTTAATGTATTGAAATATGTCGGGCGGTTAAGTAGACAGCTGTAAAAGCACAGAATGCCGCTAATGCACCCTTCGCACGTAAAGCCATCAATTCCAGCCTGTTAACAAAGATGGCAAATTCCCACAGAAGTGCCGCTGTGAAAAATAACACCACATAGTGCTAATGAGAATGGTAGGGATTGCAGCTTCTTAAACAGCAGCGCATCCATTAATGTATTATTTATGAAAGCTTAAACTGCAAAATAAGTGGCGGCCAGTAAATTATGTTTTCCATGCAGTTCTGTGCGAGTCTCTGCCATCTTCTTCTGTTTGGAGAAAAATAGGCAAACATGGAATTAAGGAATACGAGCTGACATAAGATTCAGTCCTGTCATACTAACGCCAAATGCAAACTGTTTGCAAGGTAACGTGGTTTTGCTCATTCAAACGATCTAATGGAGAAGGCAACCAGCTGTACTTGTGACTCTCCAAGACAAGGTATAACTGGCAGCATTGTAACCAAGGAGTCTGGCTATTGAGACATGGCTGGTCAACACCACAGGTGGCCACATAATTATTAGATTTGGCTATGAACACCTAAAGTCCAGACAGATATATGAATACACCAAACAATGCAGTTATGTGATCATGAAAACATAAAAAATATATATTTTTAATGCAGCCAGTATAAGCACCTAAATCTGTCTTGATATCAGCCTCTTGTGATACCCTGTGCAGCAGGTATGAGACAGCATTAGGTGCCAATTAGGTATTGAACAGGAAACATGCTGTCAGGAGGAAAGAACAGAGGGATGATTCATTGGGATTCCAATGTTCCTTTAGTCCAGTTTCACACAGGCTTCAGTTTGTACAAGAGTAGTGTGAACAATAAGCTTTTACAAAGCATTAGCAGAGCTTTTACAAAGCTTTGTTAAAGCTTTTAAAGCAGCCTGAACACAGATCCTAAAGGGAGTGTTGATTGCCACTTTAAACAAGCTGCTAGCAGGCTTCAGCACCACCTGAAGTTTGTTAAAAGCTGCTGAAGCCTGATAACAGCTTTTTTGTTCAGCTTTTTTAAAGTGGCAATTAGCACTCCCATTAGGATCTGTGTATAACATTTCCAAACAGGATCTGAAAGGCGCTTTAAAGGCTTAGAAATAGCTGCTCGAAGCTTGTTGAAATCTTGGGAAAAGCTTGCTAAAAATATCATAAAAGCTTGCTGTTCACACTGCTCTTGTATAAGCTGAAGCCCATGTGAAACAGGTCTTACTTTCAAACACAGGCTGGGGGCAAGAAGGTGACCAAGCTGCATTGCCTTGCTGTAGTAAGGAAAATCAGGTCGCCAACTGGGTTCTAGTGTCTGGCAGAGCTGTATATGCAAGTAGACTGAAAATCCTGAAAATAACTCTTATGTATGTATTTCAACAAGATGAGTGCATGGCCATGCCCAAAGATCTTGTGTACACAACAGTTTGTGGACCAGTACACAGAATCAGGGCTGTGCGTGCATTTGCACATGTTTGCTAATGGTGAGTTAGCCCGAGATAGTATTAGTTAGCACGCACATCTGCTTTTGGCACCCATTTGCCTATTCAAAGAGCTAAAGGAAATTGCTCAGTGGTCATCAGCTTGTGACCTGTGATCAGACTTGTATCCTGATCATCCTGTGCTTGCCTCCTGACTTTGCTTAATCTTGATCTCCTGTTGTCAACCTTAGCTTGTCCTCTGACTCTGTCCTCGGCCTGCTGTGTTGTACATCTTTTGCCTGTCTGATATTGACCTAGACCTGGCTTCTAACCCTGCTTTTGCCTTTCAAATTGGTACCTCCCCTGCCCGGCTGTTGCTGACTCTTTCTTGCTTTGACTATGGCTTTGACTCCGGCACCGGTGAGTTCCTGTGCTCCATCTGTGTGGCCCAAATTCCAGTCCTACATCCACAGCATTTCAGCAGTATCGAAACTGTCATCTGGTATCAGGACCTACCACAGGCACCTGTGCCACTCCTCATCCTGCTACATCCTGTCACAAACTCTGGGGGGTAAAAGGGTGTAGGTGAAATAGAGAAATCACACATTTAGAAATGAAAAATTGCAATATGGAAAAGTACCCCCAAGGTTTTCTTTAGCAGCATAACCATGCACAGGGGGTTATTTACTAAAGGAAAAGCCACTTTGCAGTGCAAGTGCACTTGAAAGTGCACTGAAATTGCACTTGGAAGTAAAGTCGCTGTAGATCCGAGGGGGACATGCAAGGAAAATAAAAAACAGCATTTTAGCTTGCACATGATTGGATGATAAAATCAGCAGAGCTCCCACTTTAAGATCTACCGCTTAGATTTAGAGCGACTGCACTTCCAAGTGCACTTTCAGTGCAGAGTGGAGTTGCCTTTCGTAAATAACCCCCTTAGTGTTGGTTTCAAAAGAATTGCTCTGTCTAACTAAGAATTTTATATTACAATTTATACATTCTGAAGGGGTGGCACCTGGCTAACTAAATTATTTTGAAGTCCCATTTGAGTCTTTGGTCACCATTCATTGATATGCAAATGGTCATTCAGATAAGTTTGTCACTTCCAAGGCTGGTTGGCTGAACAGGTCTTCAGAAGGCGGAGATAACAATCTTGCAAATTAAGGTGTAAATAGCAATTGAACACAACAGCTGTTACACAATATGACTTAACAATTTGCATCAAATATATATGCTTAATCAGAAATACGGTACATGTTTTGATAATCATAAATAAATGTTTGATAAATTAAATGGCTATTCCATTTACCCTATCATACCATCCCAATCTTTACAATTTGCTTGCACAGTAGTGAAATGGCCTGACACCGCCTTGATGTTTTTTCATTATTTACATATGATTTCCAACAGACCTATAGTAAACCATTGCAAAGTGGCATTTAAGCCTTTAGAATATGTACTGCTGCCAGGAGGCTGCATTGCAGAAGAGGTCAAGAGACAAAGTGGGTCAGGACACAATACTGCAGATAGCAATAACAGATGGGTCCCTGGTATGTAAGCTGTCTTACATTTTAGTAAAGATTAATTTAGTTAGCAACATAGGGGTTGACTTACTAAAAGCAAATAGGTCTGTTGCACTTTGCAAGGGAATTTTCACCACAGCTATGGTGAGATTTTATTCTACAAAAAATACCCAATGAGGGAAAATTTCAAAAAACAACATTTTTGTTTGATTCAATGATAGAAGTCAGCAGAGCTTCACTGGCAAAGTCCAACTTGCTTTGTAGAAACGAATAGTTTAATAATCTTGATTCTTTTCATTTCAAATGATTTCATAGGGTATAAGAATATATAAAACTCAAATATTCACTATAGTACCCACACAGGGGGGTAAACATTATTGTGAAAAAGTATAAGGCCAATAACGAAGTATGTTTTAACAAAAGGAACAGTTGAGTTTGATCCATCCAGACCACTATCTCCATAAAGGTCCAGACAGGGTTGCCAAATTTTAGGATGGTTATTCTGAAGTCGAATTGCTCGACTTCTCTTAGAGATCATTATTGCGTTGACTCCTTGTAACAGCTTCATATGATAAGATGGTTGTTCTCCATTTGGAAGTTATATTGGTCTGGGTAATCATTGCTATGTCCTGAGCCAACCTTTGAGCTTAAAATTTCAATTTTTTTTCAAGTTTTTTTTCAAGTTTTTTCAAGTTTTTTTTTTGCCTAACATATTTTTGTTTCTTATACAATTTCCTCTATTATAGGCAGTTAGAGGATTTGTGGGACTATTGAGACCTACTACATAACAACACTTTTTTGAGCATTTGTATTGTCATCCTTTTTTCATTGTTTTATATGTAAAAGTTTTTACCATTTACTGTATAAAATAAACTTATTTGATTTTATATTTGTGTGATCACACATCAATGAATGCCTATAAAGTCCCCCACAAATCTTGTTATTTATGTATCTCTTGAATGTTGATCCTTTTTTCAAACAATGTTAATTTTATTGCACATCAAATATGTTTTTAATTAACAAAACTGAATATTGCATCAGCGTTGAATCATTATTATTCTGCATGAAATGAATATTTAACTGTCACCACATGGGCCTTAATAGGCACCCCATAAACATGACAGTCATTATTATCCTGAAGCCACAAGAAATTTAAGGAGAAAAAAAACATTTAATATTCTTTGGGAAATGCCGACAATTGAATAAAAAAGCTGATAAGATTATGGGGTTGATTTACCTAAGGCAAAAAGACTGTGCACTTTGCAAAGTACAGTTGCATTCTGCAAGTGCAGCTGCTCCAGAGCTTAGTAAATGAGCAGAAGCTCTGCTGACTTCCATCATCCAATCATGTGCAAGAAAAAATGCTATTTTTTTTATTTTCCTTGCACGTGATTGGGTACTTTTTGCAAAGTGAAGCTTTACCTCATTTACTAAGCTCTGGAGCAACTGCACTTGCAGAGGGCAACTGCACAGTCTATTTGTCTTTAGTAAATCAACCTCAATGTGTTTGCAGTAAGTAATCAAGTGCATGCACTAAATTTGTCTGATGCATGTGGTATTATGTGTATAAAAAGAAAAAAAAAAATGAGAATTAAAATGAGCAAAATATGTGTGGAAATACAAAAAGCTCATACATTATGCTTTTGTGAACTGACTATTTTATTCTACAGAAGTTCATTTATGACAAGCTAAATTCTTTAAGGTGCACAGAAAATGCAATCAAGGTAGAGATATCTTATCCCCAACCATGTAGCAACTGTCGCTAGATGCAAAGTGCTGTAAAACTGCAATGCAAATATAGTTCACTATCAATTGTGCTATACTGGATAGAGTGGATATACTGTACATGTGTCTAGGTCACCTAATGCAATGTAAATGAGTAAGCAGCTGGGTGGTCCCCTACTAGTGATTGATGCCCAAAATGTCAAAGCACAGATTATATAGTCAGGTGCTGCACACGTTGTCAGTCTGGGAAACATTAGTATTCAGTGCAGTCATCCAGGACTCTGCAGAGCTAGAGGTTCAGCTGAAAAAAAATCATGTTTGAGCTGTCCAGCATATACAAAATGTTTCTAAGTCAAAAGCAGTAAGAGATGAAGGTCTAGAGAGCACAGAGATAAGACACATTGCTAGTCCTGTCACTGTTATACCATGTTCACCTGAGGGGAACAGCCGTTAACCATGAGCCCTCTCCACTCCTGTAGTTTAAATATATTTGTCATCAAACCAATGTACATTGTACTTTCTAACCTGGGCACTCATACCACTGACAGTATCGGAATGCTGACATACTCCACAGGAAATCTTATAATACATGCTAGCTAGCAATAGTTAAAGCGGTTATAAATCCAAAACCAAAATGTAATATATTGCAGCTTACCAATCATTAGATGTGATGGCTGCATTCATTTTATTTTCTTAGGATTTCTCCCTCTAGCCAATAAAACACCTCCTAAATTAGAGTGCCCCCCAAATTGGATGAATGAGCATGGGGGCACCTTTGGACAGCAGAATTGTCAGTCTGGGGGGATGTTAGTGTTAGATGTACTAGCAGATTTAGATACACTAACACATTGAAGCCAAACTCCAACTCACACTGCAGTTACAGCCACCTTTTTTAATTTACATAAATAAATGAAAGCTGATCATTGTAAGTGGTGGTAAATGATTTGTCCCAACACTCTAAAGTGGTAAAATTGCAAGAGAGCTTGTTCTGTTGAAAAACATCAGACAAGTGGCCAGATCACCAGATGAAAATAAAAGAAAGGATTCAAAAAGAAAACTAATGCAGACATCATCTAAGAATTGGTAAGCTGCAATATAATAAATGTTTGCTTTTGGGTTTAACGTTGACTTTCATGATTTCAGCCTTTTTGTAAAAAGTGAAGGCACACTATGAGTTAAGTCCAAGGAGCTGCATGATATTTCCTGGGACTATATCTATTATTTACAATTGACAAGTTTATTGCTCTGCCAGAGATACACTCAGAGCAGCTATGCCTGCCCCCCCCCCCCTCTGCTGTCCATTCTCAGAAGACTTGGTATTTTGTGAATGTGTTCACACAATACCAAGGCTTCTGTGAATGGGCAGGAGGAGGGAAGGGGTGGGCATAGCAACTACAGCGACTCTCCTGTTTAAGATGCATAGCTGAGAAGGATCAACTTTGAGCTCATGGAAATATAGTGATAGCTGTCTTCCGGGAGTACTATATAGCTGTCAGATATAAACAATAGAGCTAAGCCCAGGGGGTGTAATGCACCTCGCTGCACTTAACCCACAGGTGTTGATTTACTAAGGCCCCTTTCACACTGGGGCATTTTCAGGCGCTACAGCGCTAAAAATAGCGCCTGAAAAAATCCGGCCCCTTACACTCCAGTGGTCGGGCCGGTGTGAAAGGGATGGTCAAAAAATTCCTGCTAGCAGCATCTTTGGAGCGGTGAAGGAGGGGTGTATTCACCGCTCCTAAACCGCTCCTACCCATTGAAATCAATAGGACAGCACGGCTATACTGCCGGCAAAGCGCCGCTGCAGCGGCGCTTTGCGGACGGTTTTAACCCTTTTTCGGCCGTTAGTGGGGGTTAAAAACGCACCGCTAGCGGCCAAAAAACGCTGCTAAAACGACGTTAAAGCAACGCTAAATATAGCGCTGCTTTACCGCCGACGTCGCTCCCGCCCCAGTGTGAAAGGGGCCTAAAGGCAAATAGACTATGCAAGTTTGCGAATGCAGTTGCACTCTTTGAATGAAGTTGCTCCACAGCTTAGTAAATGAGGTAAGGCTTCATTTTACAAAGAACACCCAATCACATGCAAGGAAAATTAAAAAAAAACAGCATTTTTGCTTGCATGTGATTGGATCATGGATGTCAGCAGAACTCTCCCTCATCTACTAAACTCTGGAGCAACTGCACTTGCAGAGTGCACAGTCTATATGCATATAGTACATCAACATCATAGTGTGCATTCATTTTTTTTATAAAATACCTGAATCCCCGGAATTTAGCTTTAATGCCATTTAATAATACAATGAAGTATTTATTAGTTTTTATTGAAGATAGGACAGCATTAAGTTTATTTATTGAGCCAACACAAAGAGGTTTAAGAAGCAGTTAAATAAAGCTACTAATTTGAAATTTTTGTTTTAGTAATCTTAATACAGCAAAAATTGATGAAATGCTATGGGTTACTGCACATTTTACAGTACATATGAATAATATGAACTATGCCCATGCTTCATACAGCCAATAACTCTAGTTTGAAGAGCAACATACTTTACAAAGCATTGAAAAGTTTCCCTCAACTTCCATTACGTTTTTTGGGGAAACCTTTAGCTCCAGTCTGGGCTTTGAAATAGATATTTTAATGGGAATGTTGTAAGTATTTTTAAAGACATGCTTTAGCGGTTGTTCTGCAAGCCTCAAAGTCTAAATGCTTGACTTTGGGTGTCTTAAATTGCCTTTAAAAATTAGCTTTTACATTTTAAATGCTGTTTAGAAACAATTGTTGAACTCTTTTTTTTTTTATTTAATCTTTTATTATATACGGTAATTTTTGTTACATACAAAAGTCAATACATTACATCTTAACATTTTCAATATTTATTACTAGTACAAAAATTATTTATTTCCCTTTGTCCCCCCCCCCCCCCCCCACCCCGTTTTGATCTGTTGATCTCAATTGTTGAACTCTTAACCAAAGTTCATACTTGGGTAATGCACTTCATATTACTTGATTTTAGACATGCATTATTTTATATATATATATAATGTATATATCAATTGAGATCAGCTTGTGTATGTTTGAATTTGGAGCATTGTTCGCATAGTTATGGTTTTATAACCATATTTATTATATTATGAAGAGAAAGAGGTGTTCACACTTTTTAAAACTAATTTACAGTTTAGGTAGCCAAGCACACTCATTAAAGAATATTTTTCCTTATAATGCTTTGGGTTGTACTGGTCTGCTATTGCATCTTATATAGCTATTTTATTCACCATATTATTGGAGGTGGGGTAGGAATTGTGATTCTTTTAACACTTTATCTATTGATATACATATACCTATTCGCATAGATACAGTATAGTGGGGTTGATTTACTAATGGCAAATTAGACTGTGCACTCTACAAGAGCAGTTGCTCTAGAGCTTAGTAAATGAGAAGAAGCTCTGCAAACTTCCATCATCCAATCATGTGCCAGCAAAAATGCATTTATTTTAAAACATTTCCTTGCAGGTGATTGGGTATTCATTGTAAAGTAAAGCTTTACCTTATTTACTAAGCTCTGGAGCAACTGCACTTGCAAAGTGCACAGTCTATGGCTGTTAGTAAATCAACCTCAATGTGTATTTGAATGTATTGATACCAATATTTGCCAAAATAGTCTGATGGGAGTAAATCTGGGTTATAAGAAGACTGGAAGAAATGTCTCATTCCCACTTACAAAATGTCTATGTCAGGAAAGCAAAAGCTACAAGATCCTCTCCCTCTGTTATCAGACTCCCTTTGAGTTAAGCCATATCTACCCATCAACCACAAACTTTTGCTGAAGATGGTCAGGGGAGCGTGTTGCCTACTTGCACATTTGATGGGACTTTTGCCTAATCACAGTGAATCACCCTGATCGGGTAGCTGGTTTTTACCACATACAATAACATATCAGGTATATCAGGCATTTTAGCCTCCCCCTTGAGTGGCTCTGCAGTCAATGATATCTGGGTCCCTATCCAAAATCAGGAAAGTCATCCTAAGACACTGCCTATTAGCTACTTGTTACCATTGTTCCATCATTGGAGATCAACAAATTGTAGAATGGGCCCAGACACTCAATGAAATGATGAATATGGAAGCCATGGTGGCAGCACACAGCAAGGACACAGAGAAGAACTTCTGCTCATGGACTTGTTGGCAAGCTTAGAGGAACTCTGGTTCTTTTTGTGCCTTGACTCTGCCATATGCTAATTATTATCTCTCTGTAGCATCTGAATTGCATTCTTTGTTCACTCCTCTCCTCCCTTAAGACACCCTAATGACTTTGGCCTCCCTGCCCACACTAAATCTTTGTTAACACCCCCCTATAGCCCAACTCTGTTGTATATATTCCAACATGTTTTTGGCATAACACACCAACATTTGGCAATTAACTTGTTTGTTCTCTCTTTCCTATAGCCCTGGCCCTTTTCGGAATTTTCTTCTATCCCTCTCCTAATTTTTTTTATATCTTGTTGCTATTTAATGCATACTACAATCTTTTATACTGAATCTGTAAACTGTAAAACTGAATAGAGATATATGTAAACGAAATGTGGGTTTTTGTGCCATGGACTGCTTTTTAAAGTCAAAATCTGCAGTGCCGTTTCCACACTGTGCTGTGATGGGTTCAGGAGAGTAGGTGGCACAAGTGTGGACACTTGTATTCCTACTGACCAAAGATGGGAACTCCACTTCATACTGGGCTCTCTACATGTTTATTAAATTTATCAAATTTAGGTGCAACTGTTCCAATAAGAATGTGTGGTTCTATTTGCTGCTGCAATGTATGCATGTGGGTATGAACACTCCACCACAGTTACTAAAATGAATCATTAAACAGCCGATTTAAATAAAAAAAAGTAAAACTTTTCAAACTATAATCACAAATTCAATATATATGTAGCCAGAGTAAAAAGAAGGACTTTTGTTAGCACATTTCTCTAAAAAAAACAGCCATATTAATAAATGCAATGAAGTCACCTTAGAGAGCCATTTTCCTTGAGGTGGATTTGGTGTGCCATCAGTAATGCTGAAAACTGCGAGAATATGAAATTACACTTTTTTATGACAGCGTATGTGCCGACTTTGTCCATTCTCTGATCGGTAAAGGATTGCTTACTAGAGTGTGCAGTTTATCAAAGAAAAGCCTAGGATTGAGTTTTCTACAGTAACCCTCAGCAGCTGGCTAAAACTTATGGGGGTGTCAACTGTGTCTGGAAGATTAGACAAGATTTGAATTAGAATGATTTGTTGTAAGAGGCTTAGGGTACAAAGCCAATAGTCACCAGCATATGTTTCCTGTGGTAAATAACTGCCTGCTTTTCCCAGAACACAGCATCCATAAACTGTACTCTTACACTAGCATAACTCTATTCTACAGCTCCCTACATAGTGGGTATTCATGCTAGAGGTACCGAGTTTTTTTTTTTAAATAAACCTAAATCTTGAGATCCAAAACTTATAACATCCAATTAGAATGTAGCCCTGCTGAAGTAAGGCAGGTCTTGAATTTTGATTGGTTGACTTGGGATACTTCATTTAAGAATAAGAACTCTTCACTAAATCCAATCATGTTTTGTAACACATTGCTTGTTTGCTGAACCAGCGCAAAGAGAAAAAAGGACGTGCAAAATGCACACCTAATACAGTAACAATCAGTGCGAATGGTTTACTGATTTGGCTTCAATTATCTGAACTCTCACTGTCTGTTAGGGATTACTACTCTGTATGTGGCCTTGCTAAATGAGCATGCCCTAAAAAATAAATTGTAATTGTGCAGTGTGCAGAGGGGGCTTTTGTAATAATACGTGGTGATATAAATGTGTATAAACAAAATACAAAATACCATAAATGATATACTAAAAAATACAATAAAGTGGAAAAAAATTTAAATTCATGCATGTGATAGTTGCTCATAACGATCTAATGGCATTGCAGCCAAAGGTGGTTCCTTTTATATAAGTATTCCCAATTACTCTACGCAATTTCCCATCCCTCTGGTTGTTTCCACTTGGGTTGGTGGAACGCACGCCAACCACGGAGGTGGAAACGAGGCACCATCCAGCCATCCAGCATAGTCAAGCCAGTAGCCCCAGTGCCGGGTCAAGGCACATTTACATGTAAGCGGCAAATTGCCTCTTGTATTTTTTTATTACATTTTAATAAATCGGATTACTCTATGGGTTTCCATCATTTCTTTTACATATCCCATGCATAATCTCTGAGGAGGAATAGTTCCATATATCTCCAGGTTACACCAATGTAGCAGGCATTATCCTGCCAAAGCTTCTTTTGACTTGCTTTTTAATTAAAGGAGTCAAATCTCTATGGTAAGTAGACTATTTACCTAGAACATGTGGGGTGTTTTTACAGTGTCTGGTGAAGGAATACTCACTATTTTCTCTGGAAGACTATCAGCACAGAAGAATTTTTTCTATATAGCACTAAATAAACTTTTGTTTGGGACTACTTATATAAAAGGAATCAATTTTGGCTGCAATGCCATTAGATCGTTATGAGCAACTATCTACCGTATATACTCGAGTATAAGCCAAGTTTTTCAGCAAATTTTTTTGTGCTGAAAGTGCCCTCCTCGGCTTATGCTTGAGTCAAGCACTTTTCTGCAGCAGAGAATGACATTTTCCGAACCGACTTTGGGGCCTCGTATCTCGGGGCCATTTGTTGTCATTTGGGGTTCCTAGCACCAAGTGGCCCCGAGATACGGGGCCCCAAAGTCGGTTCAGAAAATATCATTCTCTGCTTCAGAAAAGTGCTTGATATTTTCCGAACTGAATTTGGGGCCCTGTATCTCGGGACCACTTGGTGCTAGGAACCCCATATTTGGTGTGCAAACCCAGTGGAACCAGCACTACAACATATCCAACACATGCTAGGAACTCCACCTTTGAATATCTTGTAGTGATTGTTCCACTGGGATTGCACACCAAGGTTGGGGTTCCTAGCATAAAGTGGCCCCGAGATACGGGGCCCCAAATTCAGTCAACTGTGTCCATCTGCAGCAATATCATTTCGGGACCCTTTGGATCCAGAGACCCCAAATTTTGGCTGCAGCTAGGGGGCATCTAAGAACCCTATAACTACTGAGTTTGAAGTTCAGGGGACCTATGGCTGCAAATGGGCACAGTGAGGCATGCAAATGGGCACAGTGAGGCTGCAAATGGGCATGGTTGACCCTCTTTTCCCCTTACAGTAGCTGCGCATTTCTCACCCTAGGCTTAAGTCAATAAGTTTTCCCATTTTTTTGTAGTAAAATTGGGTGCCTCGGCTTATATTCGGGTCGGCTTATACTCGAGTATATACGGTATATCACATGAATTAAAAAAATGTCCACTTTATTGTATTTTTTTTTTTTTTAAATATTAACTTTTTATTGATTTTTCAACTGAAAACATTTACAGATACAAAAGACATTCAACATCGAGTTCTTAACTTCTTTCGGGATGGGCATCACCCGACATGGTAGCTTATACATTGAACGGCGACTAGCACAAAAAATTCCAGAGCGGGTGTGGTCCCCCTACTTAATTTAGGCCTTCCCCCCCCTCATCCTCCCCCCTCCCATCCCCCCCCCGTCAAGCCACAGACTGTTCTATCCCCTCCCAGTGCCACTAAGAGCTGGGAGGGAGCGTAGCAGGAGCATATCCTTAAGAACCAACAAAAAGCAAGAAAAGAAAAAAAAAAAGAGAGAAAAAAAAAAAAAGAAAAAGGAAAAAAAAGGAGAAAGAAAGAAAAGACAAAGTAAGAGAAAAGACCACTTGTAGAAGCGGAGTAGTAAGGAAGGAGCTGGTGCTGAGCTATGGGTACGCCCGTGCTAAGGCTAAATTCACCTTTCGTCTATGGGTGATGTTGTCCAGGGCCCCCATATCGTTTGAAACTTTCTGTAATTGCCCTGCTTTGTAAAGAAAATTCTCTCGTTGCCCATTACCGTTTTTATACTTCTATTCCATTCCTCTAGTGTACTTTATTGTATTTTTTAGTATATCATTTATGGTATTTTGTATTTGGTTTATTCACATTTATATCACCGCGTATTATTACAAAAGCGCCCTCTGCACACTGCACAATTACAATTTTGAGTATTAATAATACCCATTTAGGGGAGCAACTTTGCTTGATTTTTTTGTGTTTACAATAGGTGCGAAGTACACACAAAATTTTTAATACCTAAAAAAATAATTGCCTGACCATCACATTCTTCAATTTATTAAATTAGGTCTATTGGAGCCCATGGCAAACATATTTGTATATCATCGTTTGCTGCCTTTATGGCGCCTAGCAGTTATAAATATTAATTGCCCACCTCCAGACCACGATGCGTATATTTCACTCTATAAAGGCTGTGGTAGTTATTACGACATTACCACAATTATGATTGTAATCCATCTGTCACTGCTAAACCCTTGTAAACCTTGTGGTTAATACACTGGAATAATATTGCTGAGTCAACTTTCTGCTTTGTGGAATGCTGATTTTTTTATTCAACTGCATGTCTACCAGACAGGGTCTGTCTCACTGAAAACAGTAACTTCTCTTTGTCTGTAATAATGTGAAGCAGCATTAACCGCAGTTTTACTGCGGCAGAATGGCATGGGTGGGCGAAGCGACGTTACCTTACGTCAGCCGCGACGATCGGATTAGTTTCACAACCGATCAGTCTCCAGGCCAATGATTTCTGGCCTGGACCTGCTGATTGGCATTGACGAATGAAATCCTACCCTGCCTGTGTAAATGTAAACACAGACAGGGGAAGTGATGTCATCTCCCCTCGTGAAACTCTTTTCCATTCCAGAGAGAGGAGAGAGGACATCCAAGCGTGAGTTGCACCAACGCTACACTAACACAGTACAAATAGGCACACATTTCACCCCCGATCTGCGTTTAGCCCCTCCGCTCAGCCCAACGAAGCCCACCTAAGTGTAGTATCAACCGATCACTGTCACTTACAAAACACTAAACACATAACTGCAGCATTTGCAGAGTCAGGCCTGATCCCTGCGAACGCTAACAGTTTTTTTGGTAGCATTTAAAGCAGTCGCTAACAGTCAGGTGCTTTTTTTTTTTTTTGAGTTGTACCAGTAAATTTAGAGGCCAAAATGTCCAATCTATGGTACACTAGTGAAGAGGCCTACACGTTTCTGAGCTTGACAGATGAGCGTAAAGAGGAAGTCACCCATCTGTCCAATTCTGGCCCAGAATACGAACCAGTAGACAGCAGCGGCACCCTGACAGATAGCCCTGACGACGAAGTAGTGGTCCCTGCCAAGGTCAGGCGTACCCGACCCCGTTCTTCTGCTGTTGTTGAGGTGAAAGAACCGCAGGGCTCTCGTATGAGAACTGGCAAGCACCAGCGGCCTAGTACATCCTGGTCTTACATCCAGCATTGCAGTAACACGTGGTGATTAGGGATGAGCCGAACACCCCCCCGTTCGGCTCGCACCAGAACCCGCGAACGGACCTAAAGTCCGTGCGAGCTTTAGAACCCTATTAGTTATAATGGATGCGAACGTTCGAAATTAAAAGTGCTCATTTTAAAGGCTAATATGCATGTTAATGTCATAAAAAGTGTTTGGGGACCTGGGTCCTGCCCCAGGGGACATGTATCAATGCAAAATTTTTTTTTAAAAACGGCCGTTTTTTCAGGAGCAGTGATTTTAATAATGCTTAAATTGAAACAATAAAAGTGTAATATTCCTTTAAATTTCGTACCTGGGGGGTGTCTATAGTATGCCTGTGAAGGGGCGCATGTTTCCCGTGTTTAGAACTGTCTCTGCGCAAAGTGTCATTTTTGAAAGTAAAAAAGCTATTTAAAATCACTCGCGGCTAATGTTAATTCACGGCTCCCGTAACACAGAGAACAGTGATTCATTGAAACTCATTCATAAAAAAAAGTCATTGATAAAAAAAAAAAAAAAAATGAAAAAAAAAAAAGCGTAGGGTCCCCCCAAATTCAATAACCAGGCCCTTCAGGTCTGGGATGGATATTAAGGGGGATCCCAGCCAAAAAAAAAAAAAAAAAATGGCGTAGGGTCCCCCTCAAAATCCATACCAGACCCTTGAGGTCTGGTATGGATTTTAAGGGGAACCCTAGCCAAAAAAAATGGCGTGGGGTCCCCCTCAAAATCCATACCAGACCCTTATCCGAGCACGCAACCTGGCAGGCCGCAGGAAAAGAGGGGGGGACGAGAGCGGCCCCCCCTCTCGCCTGAACCGTACCAGGCCACATGCCCTCAACATTGGGAGGATGCTTTGGGGGTCTAAGACCCCTAAAGCACCTTGTCCCCATGTTGATTAGGACAAGGGCCTCTTCCCCACAACCCTGGCCGGTGGTTGTGGGGGTCTGCGGGCGGGGGGCTTATCGGAATCTGGAAGCCCCCTTTAACAAGGGGACCCCCAGATCCCGGCCCCCCCCCCTGTGTGAAATGGTAAGGGGGTACAAAAGTACCCCTACCATTTCACCAAAAAAGTGGCAAAAATGGTAAAAAAGACAGGAGACAGTCTTTGACAATTCCTTTATTAAAATCTTCTTTCTTCTTTCTTCATCCTTCGGATTCTTCATCTTCTCCTTCCTTCATCTTCTTCCATCTTCTTCTTCCATTTTCTTCTTCCTCCGATCCGCTTCTTCTTGCGCTGGTCTTCTCGTCCTTCTCGTCCGGCATCTTCTTCCGTCGGCGTCGGTGTCGGTGTCTTCTTGGGCCGCTCCGCGCAATGGGAGGCTCCCGCTGTGTGAGGCTCCGCTCCATCTGACAGGTCTTTTAAAACGGAGGGCACCTGGTGACCCCGCCCCCCTCTGACGTCATGGGGAAAGCCATCATGGAATTCCCCATGACGTCCCTGTGCGTCAGAGGGGGCGGGGTCACCAGGTGCCCTCCATTATAAAAGACCTGTCAGACGGAGCGGAGCCTCACACAGCGGGAGCCTCCCATTGCGCGGAGCGGCCCAAGAAGAGACAGAGACACCGACGCCGACGCCGACGGAAGAAGATGCCGGACGAGAAGGACGAGAAGACCAGCGCAAGAAGAAGCGGATCGGAGGAAGAAGAAAATGGAAGAAGAAGATGGAAGAAGATGAAGGAAGGAGAAGATGAAGAATCCGAAGGATGAAGAAAGAAGAAAGAAGATTTAAATAAAGGAATTGTCAAAGACTGTCTCCTGTCATTTTTACAATTTTTGCCACTTTTTTGGTGAAATGGTAGGGGTACTTTTGTACCCCCTTACCATTTCACACAGGGGGGGGCCGGGATCTGGGGGTCCCCTTGTTAAAGGGGGCTTCCAGATTCCGATAAGCCCCCCGCCCGCAGACCCCCACAACCACCGGCCAGGGTTGTGGGGAAGAGGCCCTTGTCCTAATCAACATGGGGACAAGGTGCTTTAGGGGTCTTAGACCCCCAAAGCATCCTCCCAATGTTGAGGGCATGTGGCCTGGTACGGTTCAGGCGAGAGGGGGGGCCGCTCTCGTCCCCCCCTCTTTTCCTGCGGCCTGCCAGGTTGCGTGCTCGGATAAGGGTCTGGTATGGATTTTGAGGGGGACCCCACGCCATTTTTTTTGGCTAGGGTTCCCCTTAAAATCCATACCAGACCTCAAGGGTCTGGTATGGATTTTGAGGGGGACCCTACGCCATTTTTTTTTTTTTTTTTTTGGCTGGGATCCCCCTTAATATCCACCCCAGACCTGAAGGGCCTGGTTATTGAATTTGGGGGGACCCCTACGCTTTTTTTTTTGTTTTTTATTAATGAATGACAGCTCTCTGTGTTACAGGAGCCATCAATTCATTAGCCGCGAGTGATTTAAATAGCTTTCTTCCTGCAAAAATGACACTTTTTTGCAGGGAAAGTTCTAAGCACAGGAAACCTGCCCTCCTTCACAGGCTACCTATAGACACCCCCCAGATGTGATACTGCAATGCTGTTCTAACAGCATGCACACACATATCCCCAGAAATAAAGCACATATTGTTGTCAGCAGTCAGCAGCACGCTGACACGCTGACACTGTGAGTGAAACATAATATGCGAGGCCGCCGCCGCGGCGGCCTCTTATACCGTGGGGCGTGTATTAAAGCCCCTGAGCTATAATTGGCTACAGGCATCCTGCCTGTAGCCAATTATGGCTCTCCTCGCTGCCGGCGCTGTGATTGGCCAAGCATGCGGGGTCACAGTGCATGCTTGGCCAATCATCAGCCAGCATTGCACTGCGCGGGCCGCAATGCATTGCGGGGCCGCGCGCATCACACGAATTTGATGCGAGCGGCCCCAATAGTTCTGGGCTCGCCGAGCGAGCGAACACCCGGTGCTCGATTCGAACATGGGTTCGAATCGAACACCGGGCTCATCCTTAGTGGTGATGTGGTGAGTCCCATAAGTGCAGTTCAAGCTGGGGAGGTGGGTAGCACATCTAGTGTCTCGCAGCCACCAAGAAGACAAAGACAGGCCTGTTGAGCCCATAGTGCCCTTCCTGCTGCATTTGCCAATCCAAATTGGGAGCCCACCACTTATGCAGCACCCGTACTTCCCCCACTCGCTGGCCAACCTGGAATTCAGGTGGAAACAGTTGATCTCTATAGATCTATTGTGGACCAAAGCAATTTGTATGCTGGTCAATTCATTGCCGTTAATCCCCAGTTGACCCTTGCCAGAGATTGGAGACATATTACGGTCTCCGAATTTAAGACCTTCCTGGGCCTATCCCTCCTCATGGGCATAACTAAAAAAAGTGAGTTGTGGTCATATTGGTCCACTGACCCAATTCACCATATGCCCGTGTTCTCTGCCTCCATGACCAGGACACGATATGAGCAGATTTTGCGGTTCATGCATTTCAATGACAATGAACTTTGTCGCCCTCGGGGTGACCCTGACTAAGATCGGCTCTACAAAATTTGGCCCCTCGTAAACCACTTACACTAGTAGTTTGCAGCCTTGTTTACTCCTGATCAAGTTGTCTGCATTGATGAGTCCCTAATTACGTTTTCTGGCTGCTTGTTATTCAAACAGTATCTTCCTAGCAAGCATGCCAGATATGGGGTCAAGATGTATAAGCTCTGTGACAGGGGAAGATATAGTTACGTATAGTCGGAGAACTGCCCAGACTACATAGTGAGAGCTGGTAAGATTCTGTGGGACTTGGTGTCACCCTTATTCGGAAAGGGGTATCACTTGTATGTGGACAATTATTACACAAGCACGCCACTTTTTAGTCACTTATTTGATCATGGAATTGGCGCATGTAGCACCGTGCAATCTAATTGAAGGCCCTACAGATTAAAATGGTGGGTGTCCCTTCTCAGCAAATAGCTTGAAGTGTCTTCTTTCCAAAATGGGTTCATTTGGGGGGGGGTTTGTGCTATCTTGGCATTTTATGGCCTTCGAAACTGTGATAGGTAGTGAGGAGTGAAATCAAAAATGTATGCCCTTAGAAATCCTGAAGGCAGTGCTTGGTTTCCGGGGTCCTATACGCGGCCAGGCTCACAAAAAGTCTTACACATGTGGTATCTCCATACTCAGGAGAAGCAGCAGTATGTATTTTGGGGTAAAATTCCACAAATAACCATGGCATGTGTGAGCAATATATCACTTAGTGACAACTTTGTGTAATTATTATTTTTTTATTTTTTTGTCATTTTCCAATCACTTGTGACAAAAGAAAAAAAAAATATTTAATGAGCTCAATATGCCTCTCAGCAATTTCCTTGGGGTGTCTACTTTCCAAAATGGGGTAATTTGGGGGGGGGGTTGTACTGCCCTGCCATTTTAGCGCCTCAAGAAATGAGATAGGCAGTGATAAGCTGCGTAAATGAGCAGCCAAATCTTCTGGGGTGAAGTGGTTAATGTTCACAAAAGGCTTAAGGCCATGGAAGGGAAGCTTGCTAGCAGCATTGTTTGGTTCCCAGCAAGCAAGAGGCACTTTTTTATTTAAAAAATAATATTTGGTAATTCTGTGTTGTGCTTTATTTTTTAATGCGCAACATTGTATAATTTTACACTTTCACACATTAAAAAAATAAGGGACAACAGAATTACTGAATATTCATTTTATCAGAATATCATAATTTTAATTAGAGAGAAGAGTGGAGTATTTTCAGTGAGATTTCATTTATTACTGCAAAAAAAACGTTGATTTAATTTCATATTTTTATATACACTGATCAGCCATAACATTATGACCACCCGCCCTAACCCAAAGCATGGACTCCACTAGACCTCTGAAGGTGGGGCCTCCATGGATCGGACTTGTCAACACCTTGACCTTGTGTACCTCAAACCATTCTTGAATTCATCAGACCAGGTTACCTTCTTCCATTGCCCCGTGGTCCAGTTCTGATGCTCACATGCCCATTGTAGGTGCTTTTGGCAGTGGACACGGGTCAGCATGTGCATCCTGACCATTCTGAGGCTACGCAGTCCCATATGCAACAAATTGCAATGCTCTATTTTTGACACCTTTCTATCGGAAACAGCATTACATTTTTTTTCGCAATTTGAGCTCAAGCAGCCCTTTTATTGTATCAGACTACACTGGCAAGCTTTCACTCCCCAGGTGCATCAATAAGCCTTTGCTGTCCATGACCCTGTTGCTGGTTCACTGGATTTCCTTCCTTGAACCACTTTTGGTAAGTTTTGACCACTGCAGACTGGGAACATCCCACAAGAGCTGCAATGCTGACTATGATAATTTATAGCATTTGTTTTTTGTTGCTTTATTTTCTGGATTTTTGGTTGATATCCTGTCTCTATCATTTGAAATACACAAATGATAAAAATGATAAACCCTTCATTTTTTTGTAAGTGTGCAAACTTACAAAATCTTCAGGGGATCAAACAATTATTTTCCCCACTGTATGTCTGAAAGTATCCCCTTATATTGGTGGCCATTGGGAGAAGGTATCCCTTACATTGGTGGTCAGTGAAGAAGTACCCTCTTACACTGGGGGTCCATGGTGAAGTGCCCCCTTACAATGGAGGTCTATGGAGAAACGCTTCCTTAGAATTGAGGTCAGTGGTAAACTTCCCCTTTACATTGATGCTCAGTGAAGATGTGTCCCTTTACATTTGTGGTCAGTGGGAGCTCAGCTAAATAGATCATTGGTTATTTACATTGGAGGAGAGAGGCTGTACTGTCTGACCCTCTGCTGTGATGATGACCATCGGCCAGGAGGAACAGTCTGTCTAAAATAAATTGACACGTTATGTATTAACAAAAATATAGGAGCATATACTGTACACCAATCAGCTATAACATTGTGACCACTGACAGATAAATTGAATAACATTAATTATCATAAACTGCAACTCAATTTGGAACATTTGTATCGTGTTTTTTAGGGACACTTCTTCATTAACCACCAGTGCAATGAGGCATAACACTGACCACTCTGCACAGTGCATACCCCAGACATGGTCCTGACTGCTGCATTCTGAAAGTTGTGCTATAAGATACATACTCCAGATTGCTGCCCCCTGTAAGCTGTGCTGTTCTTTATATTATCCAGACCAACACAATCATTGAGCACAATGCACCTCTCCAGGTTCGGTCAACCTGCAATCTAGCCCCATGTCCATGAACAAGGTGCCGGCCCGACTCGGAACTGTAGAAGCTTCAAAGAAAAAGTAAATGATCGCACACTAGTGCATAGAAAGTCCAAAAGTTTTATTGAAATAACCCAAAACATCATAGCATCTCAAGACAGGGGAGACAGTTGACCCATTTCACGCTAAGAGTGCTTACTCATAACATAGCACTCCCGAGATGCTATGATGTTTTGGATCTTTGGATTACTTCAATAAAGCTTTTGGACTTTCTATGCACTAGTGTGTGGTCATTCGCTTTTTCTTTAAAGCTTTCACGCAATCATTGAGTTAACAGCTGCTGGTTGCTAAGTAGTACTCAACAATTTTTAAGCAGTTCTCTAAGATAGGCACAGAAAAATATTAGCTGTATGTCTATATTTTGTACTCAGAAAATTATACATAATGATCCTTTGTCTTAAGGTTGTGTGTGTCTCTAAGACGGTTTCTTATGCTACAGTAATTATGGCACATTTTGTAGGTAGAAAGAGAGCAACATATATGTGCAGTATATACAGTGAATGGGCTTGGGTGTCACCTGGTGAAGTGGCCATATGTACCGTGGTCTTTTCGCCTTCTCTTCAAGGTGTCCAAAAAGATACTGCAGGTTTTCACAATCCTAGCAACACTCCTTGACTGAAACATTTATTGGCATTTGGTCTTAGCACGAGAGGCTCTGCCTCTCCAGACAGTTTCTGTTTTTTTTATGCTGTAAATATCGGACCTCATAAAAAATATGTGATTTCTCATTGTAATATGGGGTTCCAGAGAAAATAAACAAAGATTATGAGCTATCGTTTCTTGACCCGTAATATGTTTTGTAATCTATTGACTGAGGCTTCCCCCATCTTCCTCTACCTCTTAACTACTGGACCGACCGCCAAATATTCTTACCATTCAGCCCTGTATAAACACCAAGCTGCACTAACAAAATGTAAATTTTTATTATTATCTTGTTTTATTGGCCAAAAATTGTGGCCATTCTTATTGTCAATTGCATTTGCTCATTAAAAATAATAATAAAAAAAAGATTATGAACTATCAGCTGTTTTGGTAATGTTGCATACTGGAAAGTGTGATAACCCTCAAGTGGAGGTCCTCCACAGTAATGGTTGTCTCTGTGACTATACTGTCATTTATGTTATGGAGTACACCTATTTATCCTATTATTTCCATCTTTCTGGTTGCTCAGAAGGTTGCAAGACAATATGTGTCAGTCCAGCACCTTCTATGAGCCATTGTTGCAATGATGTAACCCAAAACTGGGGGTTATGTACCCGAACCGAGTAAGCTAGTTGCTGATCATCACATAACTGATATCCAATATTAACCAGTCATAGATAAATATCCTTCTGCTTGACAGGAAAAAGGGAATGACCTCACCTGTGATATAGTGGGGTTATTTCTGCTACTGTTAAAGGGGACATGTCACAACAGAAATATGAGAGCTGTCATTGCTGACTTGTATATATATATAGTTCAAGCTTCAAGACCATCATCCTCATTCTACCAGTCATGCATGTAGCAGAACTCCCAACCCGGATACTTGTTCTAGTTCATTGATTTATTAGGTGGTACAAGGGTGAGAATGGAAACCCTGGAACGTGCACCTAAAAAAGTAACTCACTGATGGCAGCTTACATATTTCTATTTAGCTAGGTTTCCTTTTCGATCTTCCTGTCTGCCCCAATTATAATTTCAAATTTTAGGGGGTATAAGACATGGAGCAAATATAGAAACACATAATGGAAACATATCAGTCTGAAAGGATAATCATATGAATATTACATCAGATCCAGGAATCCTGGTACAATAATATGTATATTTTCTATGTACTATCAGCTATTTACCATTGCATATGCAAATTGCAAAACACATGTTATAAAAATATTAGAGAAAAAAAAATGTTATATAAACTGCATTAAAATCTAAGAAAGTTTACAAACAAATACATGATTTGCAGTGTAGGAACTAAAAACATGATAAACACTATATCCAAACAATACAAACAATAAGACAATAAACTTCATACTATAACACATAGTCATAGGAGTGGCTGATGCTCAATGCATTGTCATGTTATGCATTGTTAGTAATAAGGTATTAGGAAAGGGTTGTGTATTTCATGGTTTAAAACTACAGTATATTGTTGTTGTTTTTTGTTGTTTTTTTACAAAGACGCAGACTAGATTTTGCATATTTTCAGTAGATGGGATGAATTGTAAACAGCCCTTTAAAGGTAGGGCTACCTAGTTTTGCTCTATTTTAAGTTACAACACAGGATTTTTATATATACTGTCTTTTAAACCACAGGAAATATTCAGCATGTTTAATGAAGAAAAGCTGGCAATGTCAGCGTGGATAATGGACGAGAGGGAATGGAGCAGGCGGTTTGCGAAATCTCAACAAAGACTGAGATTAAACTCATAAAGCAGCATATGGACTGGGTAAGAAAATAAAATAAAAAAAAGCATGTTTATCCACTGAAGGGACTGGTAAATGGAGACTGCCAGCACGTTTGCCATGGAAACACTGACTTTTGGCGCTCAACCATCTCATACCTTATCCAATACATTCCTGGCTGTTGGTAGTAGTCCAAAGACCCTGATCTCTTGATGGTAAAACCGTGGTCCAGCTGAGCAGAGAGAAATGGGGCAACTCAGTGGATCGTCATTTAGCTAGTAATACTCTATTCCAAATGACCCTGTAATTATACCATGTACTACAGATGTCAGCCTGATCTCTTCAGTGAGGAAGGAGGCCGCTAGAGCAAAGGAACCACCAACCTGCACTGAAGACAAAACCACACAAGGCCTAATGAAGGCAAACCGGAGGAAGGAAAATGCAGATGTACTACCCATAGCAACCATTCAGTGCGATTTTTTACATTTTCCAACTTACAGATAGTTGCTATATGACACCAACACTTTTTTTCCTGCAGTTGTTTGCATGAGTCCCTGTGTAAACGACACATCACAGACATGATAAACATCCTTGGCTGAAGTACACTCTGTCCCCTAGTATATGTTTATAAGAGCGTGCTCACCAACCACACAGGTATGTGCTTATTTTAGATTGTTGTAAGGAAACAATAGTTAAAAATGAATGACAGGTATTGTCTATTTACCATTAAATCCATGGCCTACACTGACATCTCAGCTGGATTTATTTGTAATATTTGAATTACAGTGCTGTAGACCATCACATCGGACAATACAATTATTTGGCCATTAATTATTCTCTTAAAGTGGACAGTCCAAAATGTAACAATTATATACAGATCTGTACTTTTCCTAATAAACCCAAGATCTAAAAGCGTTAGCTAGCTACTGCATTATCCAATGACATTCATGACTTTGTCACTACATGGCAAAAAAAAAAAACAGTCAAAATAAAAATAGAGCACCTGCCATTGCTGACTTATTTCTTAGGGAACATTTTTCAAAGTCGTCATCCTTTGTGAATAGCGAGGAGCTTGGGTTTGGACCCAACCCAGAGACGAACCAACGCTCATCACTACTGGTGAGTCACTTGCCTTAGACAAGCCTGTGCATATCTATCAGGTGTCCCGAAACACAACAGATGCATGCATGTTACAGTTCAGAAATAAAGAGAATAATTAATAATAAATAAATAAATAATAATAATTCACTAAATAATTATATATCATTATTTCTATAATATATATTTTATTATATCTTTTTTTATATTTTTTATTTTTTATATAATTTTTATATAATTTTGTGTATAATTTTATAATAATAACAATAATTGTTATTGTTATTATTAATATTATTGATAAATATAACTATTTTTATATAGTACATAATTATTAAATAATAAGTAAGTATCCAATAATTAATAAATGACGAGTAATAAAGAGTAGCAAACAAAGATATGAATGACAGCCCTGGGCTTTGCACCCCTAAAAACAAGTCAGCAATGGATGGACTCTACTATGACATGTTACCTTTATGTTTTCACAACATCCATATCTTCAATAACTAAGACAATTACTAAGACAATTATTTTGAAATGATTACATTGTCATATGGGACCAGTTTATGTACATTTTAAAATGGTTTAATATCAGGTATTACAGGTATTCCGGTGTTAAACGACCCGGTAATCTTTACATCAGAAATATACCCTTTGGAATAATGATATGTTTTTTTTAAATGATAATTTATGTACATTAGATGTATCTACAGGAGTTAGTTCTTATCATGAGCGAAATAAATTTGCATTATTAAAATGCTTCCTGACTGATGTTAACCCCTTACAAGCAAATTCTAAGCTAATGTCAAAAGGTTAATTATGTAACCCTCATCCTCAAGAAATATTATAAGGACCTAATACAGCAAGTGCATTCACGGTTCAATCCTGCCACCTGCTGGCTACATTTCTTTCCTGCTGCTACAAGCATTGCTCTGAAATACTGTGGCCAACAGAGCTTGTAAAGCGCAAAGCATTGCCCAAACCTAATGACAATGCAAACACAAGTCATTTTGTAAAATTTTGCTGGCTTTTCCAAAAATTTTAATTATTTAGCATAATATAGTATACAACTAATGCTTATTTTTAAAATAAAATAGTAAATCTTTATAATTTGTTAATGTTTTAGTAAGGCACTGAGATGGTAGACTTTTAAAGTTATTCTGTTACAGTGAAACACCTATGCGAAAAGCCTGTGATGGAAGCAGCCAGTCAGACTAGTTGCAAGAGCCGTCTCTCCAGAATTAGTATTCCATCCATTAATCAGAGAGTGGATGCTTCCAGCGAAGGCTTCTCATACAGGTGTTGCTTTGTAACAGATTCCCTTTAATGTGTATAAGCTGTAGGGGACACCCATAAAGTCAATATAAATTGTAAGCTTAGAAGACAGAATAGCACGTAGAAGACAGAAGCCATGTGGGTACACAGACAAGTCACAGTTTGCCATATGGTTTGTGTACGGCTAGTTTTAGATTTGGTCACTATGAATAAACACAGATCAGGACAGTTGAGTTGAGTTAAGAGGTATCTTGATATGGCGCGGTCTTACCCTGAAGGGTCCCGACGCGCTTGGGTATGTTAAGCTACGGGTATAGTTAGATATGCAGCCATTGGCAGACTGCTCTTAAGATGACCTTTAAACATCCAGGCTTCCTCAACAAGGCTGTGCAAAGAGCAATGGTGTTGTGCAGTAACTCTGGTCACCAAGCTGGTTTCAATTTGCCAACATTTCCTTGTCTCATGAAATAGTCATACTGCATGTAAATATGACAACCTCTGATAACAGGCAGGACAATCAGACTGGACAGGGAATAACCACATATATAGTCTTTGTGTAACTGACCTAGTAAAACTCTGCAATAACCAGTTGTATGCTATACATGAAAATAGACATACACTATATTACCAAAAGTATTGGGACGCCTGCCTTTACACGCACATTAACTTTAATGGCAACCAGTTGCAGCTGGTGTTCTTTTTGTTGGGGGGGGGCATCATCCCTTTAATTCAGGACACACATTAATTACACAGGTTCTGTGGCTGATTAAGTCCCCTTTCACACTTTTACAACTTGTCCCACGATTTGGGACTGCAAAGTAGCATGACAAGTCTTTCCCCATGATTTCCAATGACAGCCATTCATATTAGTAGGACTTCGAGTCTTTCCGACTTCAAAGTAGTCCCTGCACTACTTTGGTCCGATTTTGATGCCACTTACACAGGCATTCCTTGAAATCGAGGCAAAATCTCGGCAAAAATCGTGGGAAATCGCGGCCACGAATCACTGTAAAATCGCGCAACTTTGAAGTCACACAAGTGTGAACGGGCCTAAGGTGGTAATTAAACAACCTTGGTGCCTTATCTGCATTAAATCAGCCTCAGAACCTGTGTAATTAATATGTGTCCTGGATTAAAGGGATGATGTGGCAACCCTAGGGCGGAAAACAACCAAACCCCCCCTCCCCGCTGGCTGCCGATCAGTCCACTGGCACTTACCCCATCTAGGTGGTGGGCATCGACGGGCATCCGATGAGCAGCGGCGGGGATCAGGGATCCAGGTATTGGCCAGCAGGTCTTCTCGCTTTTTCGCTGTGCTTCTCCTCCCTTCCCCCTAGGCATCCAATAGGATCGCCTGTCCTTTCAGCCAATCGGGTGACGGGTATCAGTCTCGCTTCCCGATTGTCCAGATTGAGGATCAGTGTTTCAACAGCAAATATTCATTCGCTGTTGCAGCCCACCCTATTTTGAAGCTTATTAGAGCCTCTGGCCTTGCTTTGTGCACTGGTGTGCAGTCATGTTGGAACAGGAAGTGGCCATCCCCAAACTGTTCCCACAAAGTTGGGAGCATGAAATTGTTCAAAATGTCTTGGTATGGTGACACCTTAAGAGTTCCCTTAACTGGAACTAAAGGGCCAAGCCCAACCCCTGAAAAACAACCCCCAACACCATAATCCCCCTCCACCGATTGATTTGGACCACATTTGGTCCACAAACAAGGTCCATAAAGACATGGATGAGTGAGTTTGGGGTGGAGGAACTTGACTGGCCTGCACAACCCATCCTGACCTCAACCCGATAGAACACCTTTTGGATGAATTAGAGAGGAGTCTGCGAGACAGGCCTTCTTGTCCAACAGCAGTGCCTGACCTCACAAATGCGCTTCTGTAAGAATGGTTAAACATTCCCATGGACACCCTCCTAAACCTTGTGGACAGCCTTCCCAGAAGAGTTGACGCTGTTATAGCTGCAAAGGGTGGGCCAACTCAATATTGAATCCTACGGACTGAGACTGGGATGAGATTAAAATTCATGTGTGTTTAATGGCAGGCATCCCAATACCTTTGGTAATATAGTGTATCTTCCATGTGTATGGGCAATCACATTTTGACAACCATGAAATGCTATGCTGCATATTGCTTGCCTGGAGTATGGTCAAACTAAAGAGGTCCATTTATCAAAAAATGCTGAGACATTTACATATCTGTCACAAATTATCCCTGTAATGTGTTTAATAGATTATTTAATTACCGTCAGCACCATAATGTGGTATTTTCCTGATTGTGGTATTTCTGAAAAATACTACATGATGGTCACTAGAAGGAGCCGACAGTCATAGAAAATATACACATTATTGGGATTATTCGCTATGTCTGGTTGAATGTCGAGACATTTTCAAGATATTTTTAAATAGACCCCAAAGTGTATGTCCAGAAACAACTTCTTTTCTTAGGTTTGGATAGAATGAAATCCTGTCAGGTTTTTACTGCCATCCGGGGTTCTGTTAGAGAGATTTCCCCTCATTTTCTGTACAGTTGACTATTTTGTACCGCACAGGAAGGGAAGGGAACTCTCCAACAGCTAAACAGAGAGAAAGAAAAAATGTGTTTATTTCGTATAGTTGGGGAAATGTAGAACCTCTGCCAGGTATTTATTTCTGTCTATGCCCCATTTCAGAGGAAGGGAAAGTGAGGGGAAACTTCCCTAGATATCAGTAAAATTTTGCAGGGCTTCTAGCCCATTCTCACTCTTATTTAAAACTAAATAAGTGTTGAATTGACACATATTCTGGTTATTGATATAAGAATGTGTATCTAGGTCTGACCAGATGTGTGGACTAATATGTGCAATGGTGGCAATACATAGACACATAGTGGACATGCAAAGAGATTCCATATCGTTAAATGCAGAGAAAATTAATTCCAGGACATGGAGCAATGTTTAGAATAAAAGTACTTAATTTTCCAATACTGGGTGTCAACTGGTTAGACTTGTGACGCTGTCAAATATCAGCCTGATTTTGCTACTGTAAACTCTATGGATGAAGGACCTTTGTATGCTTTATCTTTTAACACTGGTGACTTACCTTTTTATGCCTGAAATGACAAAATACTAACTTCACTATGCCCAATCTGTGGCACCATGCTCAGCTGGCAGTTGGCCAAAACCTGTTAATATTTTGAATTCTATTTTATAGATTGCTGTAAATGGAACTTAGACGAGACAACAGATAGACTACTCCCCTATACAAGGCCTGGGCTGTAATATGACAAAGGCAGTGGGTGTTGGGCAGCTTTTGAGGGGCCTTTCCACTGTAGGTAATTCAACTCTAAATCTTGTAAAAAAGAGGGAAGATCCCCTATGGGTTGGACTTTTAAGGCATGAAAAACTTTTTACCCCAAATTGAGAACTAGATAGTATATATTGAAAAATCGTTTATTACAAAAGATTGATATATAGAGTATTAACATACATAAAAATATATATAGAAATAAAAGAAAAACTGGAATTTTCAAATAGTACTTGAATTGCAAGGTACAGAATGTGAATGTATCTCATAGAGGTTATCTACAACCGACGCGTTTCGGAGATTGGTAATTCCCTCATTCTTCAGGGGTGAGAGTATAACAACATTCCTATTGTATAGAAAAATATAATAGTAAAATAGTATGTGAGGATACAATTTTTACTATTATATTTTTCTATACAATAGGAATGTTGTTATACTCTCACCCCTGAAGAAGGAACTACCAATCTCCGAAACGCGTCGGTGTAGATAACCTCTATGAGATACATTCACATTCTGTATGTATGCCTTAAAAGTCCAACCCATAGGGGATCTTCCCTCTTTTTTCTCGAATATAGGATGTGGCATATAATATAAATTCCCCTTTTTATATATGTGGAGTCCATGCTAAGCCTACAATTGTCTCTAAATCTTGTAAGGGACAAAAACACCTATCAGCCACTTTTCTAGGAGCTCATGGGTTTAAGAAGTAAAGTGAAAAGTACACTTTAAAGAATGACACCCTCATAATGTGTCCCTCATAACCTACCCCTGACTTCTCTGCCAAGAGCAATGGCACAACCATCAACACATCTCCACATACCAGGGTGCTAGGTGTAGTCCTGGGCTCTAAACTCTCCTTTTGGCCCCGCATCCAATCACTTTTCAAAGCTTGCCGCCTCAACCTTCGCAACATCTCCAAAATACGACCCTTCCTAACCAATCACACCACAAAGCTCCTAATTCATTCCCTGGTTATCTCTTGCCTCAACTACTGCAACTCCTTACTCATTGGCTTACCTTTAAATAGGTTTTACCCTACTCAGTCCATCATGAATGCTGCTGCCAGAATCATCCATCTTACAAACCGCTCAGCGTCTGCTACCCCTCTCTGCCAATCCCTCCATTGGCTGCCACTCACCCAACAAATTAAATTCAAAATACTAACAATAATGTACAATACCATCCACAACTTGGCTACATCACTAACTTAGTCTCAAAATACCAACCAAATCGTCCTCTTCGTTCCTCACAAGACGTCCTGCTCTCTAGCTCCCTCGTCACCTCCTCCCATACTCGCCAGGACTTCTCCAGAGCCTCTCCCTTCCTTAAAAATTCCCAATCTGTCGGACTAACTCCACCTCAATCCACTTTTAGGCGATCCCTGAAAACTTTTCTCTTCAGAGAAGCCTATCCTACCTCCACCTAACAACTGCACTTTTTCACCAGCTCATTCCCCACAATTATTACCTTTTGTATCACTTGACCCTCTCTTTTAGATTGTAAACTCTAACAAGCAGGGCCCTCTGATTACTCTTTTATTGAATTGTATTGCAATTGTACTGTTTGCCCTAACATTTTAAAGTGCTGTGCAAATTGTTTGCGCTATATAAATCCTGTATGATAATAATGTAACATCCTATCTCTGCCTATGGTCAATGTTTACAAGGTTGCAAATATATTAAACCTAATGCTGCGTACACACGGTCGGAATTTCCGATGGAAACAGTCCGATGGGAGCTTTTCATCGGATTTTCCGACCGTGTGTATGCCCATCGGTCTTTTTCTGTCGGACTTTCCGACGGACTTTGGGTTGAGAACCTGTTCTTAATTTTTCAGACGGAAAACCTTTCTATCCGATTTTCTGATCGTGTGTATGTAATTCCGACACGCAAAATTCTGATGCATGCTCAGAAACAATTCAACGCATGCTCAGAAGTATTAAACTTCCCTTTAATAGTGCTGTCGAACGCGTTGTATGATGCGGTGTTATTGACCGTTGGAATTTGGTGTGACCGTGTGTAGGCAAGACAGTTTGCGCGAAATTCCGTCGGAATTCCGACAGGAAAACCATCAGAGCTTTTTCCGACGAGAATTCCGACCGTGTGTACGCGGCATAAGAGAACAAGCTACAATTTGTGATAAGCAGGGCCCTCTGATTCCTCTTGTACAAAATTGTATTGTAACTGTAATGTCTGCCTTCATTTTGTAAAGCGATGTGCAAACTGTTGGCGCTATATAAATCCTGTATAATAATAATAATCTGTGGGAAGGCCTCAGAATAAGGCAGCAAGCAAACCCCTTTTCATTCAATTTCACTGTATGATTGCATATAATCTACAGTACATTTGTTTTTTATTTCAAGTACTGTATATGAACTATAGACAGGTATTTTTTTGTGGGGGGGAGTACAAGGACATTTGAGATCACAGGAAAAGCACCGTGAAAGGGGTCTAGGGGGCATTTGTTGACTTTTGTATCCAAAAGAGAGACAAGACAAGTATCCTGAGCTTCCTTTTTTATATTGAATATCTTCATTCGTCATACTAAGAGCTCTTAATCCCTTTTTATGTAATACAAGGAATACAACCCTGCCAGCATAATAAAGCATCCCTCTCTCATACAAGAATACAAGATGCTTCATTTGTTTTCCAAGCAGAGATGTTTTCTCTTAGCCAAGCTGAGGACCTCATATAACCCTCACAGACTCTTTCCATTAGGGAACTCAGAAGGGAAGACTATCCGCGGGACTGTAAATCAGGATATTTGATACTGTAAGTGTCCTACACAGATTCTTCAGCTGAAATCCATCAGTTTAGCTGCTGGTATCGAATGATATACTAAAAGAAGACCTGAAATGTATATGTCTATGTATCATCAATTAACAGAATTCTATTTATCCACGTATACACAGATTGTTTCACTGCCTCTCTAATGCCTCCATTGTTGTTACACACTTCTGTGCTATGCATACAGCGCTGTCTGTGTATGTGGATTCATAACATCACTTAACAAATAAGGAAAGGTTCCCTATGCCTAAAATAAAAGGTTGGTGCAATGTGAAAACTTCACAAATATAAAGTACTTATAGAAATGCAATGGAACCTTGGTTTACGAGTAACGCAGTTAACGAGTTTTTGAAAGACGAGCAATTCTGACTCGATTTGCACGTGTTGTTTAATAAAACAAGCAGAATTCAAGCTAATGGGTGATGCAGTACCACATTTGGCCAGAGGTGCGGGGGCGCCGGGGACACTCAGAATGGTTCGGAGCCATTTGGAAATACTCGGAATGACTCGGAAATACTCATAAAAACATTCGGAAATACTCTGTTCCCGACTGTTTCCAAGCCTTTCCAAGTTCAGCCGAGCTGTCCCCGAGTATTTCCGAGGCTCTCCGGTGCCCCCCCCACCTCTGGCCACATGCATTATTGCATGTAATAGAAGTCAATGCAGAACGAATTATCTTTGTTTCCATTGACTTCTATGGGGAAACTCGCTTGATATGCGAGTGCTTTGAATTACATGCATTCTCCTGGAACGTATTATGCTCGTAATCCAAGGTTCCACTGTATATAACTGCGTGGGCAGCACAGTGGTGTAGTGGATAGCACTTTCACCTAACAGCAAAAGGGTTGCTGGTTTGAATCCCAACCACAGCACTACCTGCCTGGAATTAGCATGTTCTTCCTGTGCCTGCGTGGCGTTTCCTCCCACACTCCAAAGACATGATGGTAGGTTAATTGGCTCTGGTCTAAATTGGATCACGATGATGATTGTATCAATGTGGGTTAGGGACCCTAGATTGTAAGCTCCTTGAGGGCAGGGACTGATGTGAGTGTACAATATATGTGTAAAACACTGCATAAACTGACAACGCTATATAAGTACCTTAAATACATAAAAAACTGGGAAGATGCTGCCTCCTTATTTATATAATTCCTTTACCCATTTCAACTGGAGATATTAGAAACATCATGCTCAGATAGGAAGTGTAGCAAATAAAGTGCATTTAAACCCAAAACAAAAACAAATTATATATTGCAGATTACTAATATTGTGGCTGCATTTGATTTTTTTATTCAAGCTTCATTGTTTTATTTTCACCTAGTAATCCTGCAAATATCCCAATTGCTGTCTCTGGATAGTTACGTCATTCCTCCACTGTATCTATAGGGGGAGCCATGGCTGTCACATTAGGCTGCTCTCCTTCAACTGGCCATACATTATACAATTTTCTTGTTCAATTTCCTTTAGATTTACCTTCAACTATGTAGTGCAAGGGCGGCCTGTCTGATTGCATACAAAATTTCCAGTGTTTGGGTTGGACCTCATATTATATGGTTTTGGTAGATCTAAAGGAAAATTGTACAAGAAAAATTGTATAATGTATGACCAGCCTTATATGGACTACAAACATTTCCATATCTCTTCATCTCCACTACACGTGCGGCAGGACAGTTGGTAGATTATTGAAGTTAGCTAAACAGGGAGATATTCTTTGGTGAAGTTTAGAGAAAATCACAAAGGCACCACATTTCTGGCAAGATTAATGGGTACTATATGTATTTGTTGAAAATGTTCTTAACTTGGAAAAAAAAAAGGAAAACGAATGCAATCACCACATCTAAGGACTGCAATCTGCCACAAACAGGATTTTTAATCTAATGCGGCATGCTGAGAGGCTGAGCCAGCTCCCGCTCCAGGCATCTGGGTGGATCCCGGCTGTAAAGTTGGGATCTTTCCTGAGCCATGGACCATCTGAGTGACATCAGCAAACAGCATCTTTTAGTCCGCTGTCAGCTGAAAATGGGTGACAGGAGTGCAGAAGGTACTGCACTCTTGTGATCCATAGGAGAAGTATAGCCAAAATAACTTTGGCTGTACTTCCCCTTTAAGATATGCAAAAACACCCTGAAGCTGCAATTACTCTGAAGGATTGTTAACTTGTGTGTTTAGGGCACTGTAAAATGATATATGTCAGTTTTGGCTGAGGTCACTTTAGCATGGCTTAAGTGCACTTTAAGGCCCTTAACTGCTCCAGCAGCTTGATGAATTGGGACATTTGTCTTTTCGCTTCATAATAGATGGGCTGCAGAAGTAGAACCAGGAACACCAGAGGGGAGATCTCACAGCTGAGTTTCCAACATATGTAAAGGTCATGCCAGACAACCCTCAAGATTCTACCAAAGTCTGATCCACCACTTTTACTTGGATTTACTTTGACGGATTAAGCCATTTATTGCTTATCAATCATTAGATGGAGTGGTGCCATTCATTTTCTTTTTTTAGTCTTTTTTCTCTCTGTTTTCACCTGGTGACCTGTCCAGTACATCTCCTGTATTAGGGTGCATACAGTCAGCTTATAGGAGAAACCCTTGGACATCAGCATTGTCAGTTTGAGGGGAGGGGGGTGTAATGCTGCGTACACGCGGCCGGACTTTCCGGCAGAATTGGTCCGACGGTCTTCCCCACGGAGTTCCGACAGAGTTCCGACGGACTTCCGATCAAACAGATTTGCCCACCCACGAACGGACCAAAGTCCGTTCGAAAGTCCGTTCGTTTTGAACGTGATGACGTACGACGGGACTAGAAAAGTAAGTTCAATAGCCAATAGCTGCCCTTGCGTTGTATTTGGCTCGTCGGACCAGCACACAGACAAACGTTTTTTCTGATAGGAATTGAGTCCGTCGGAAAGATTTGAAATATGTTCTATTTCTAGGTCCGTCTGACTTTTTTTAACAAAAACAATCGGATTATCCCACACACGATCGGAATATCTGACGGAATGATTCCGTCAGACCTATTCTGCCGGAAAGTCCGGTCGTGTGTACGCGGCATTAGATGTACTAACGGATTTATATACACCAAACAAATGGAAGCTGAACTCCAGCTAACACTTTTTAAGCAATTACACAACAGATCATTGGAGGCACCTCTGTCTGTGTTAAATGGTTTGTCACAACCCTGTAACTCACATGTCAAACACAAGGCCTGCAGGCCGGATCTGGCCCGCCAGGCATTGACATGTAGACTTGCACCCAGCTTTGCATCCAGCATTTAACAAAACTCCATTCCGCTACCTCCGGCTCTCGCCCTCCGCTCCCCACTGTCACTTGTCAACACAGAAGCCCTCTGTGCTGACAAGGAACAGCTTTGCTCTCAGTGGCACAAGGAACTAACAAATCCCCTCATGCACTCACGGCGGGGCAGAGACAGACCTCCTGAACCTGAGAGAGAGAACAATCTCCCTGCAAGGCGAGACAGAACCACCTACACAGGGATGTCCTAGAACCGGGCCATGAAAGAAGAGAAAGATGCGAGGAAGCTTTGTGGGAAGGGGGATTGGGGTTAGGTTTTTACACTGTGCAAAGCACACCTCTAAACCCTGCACTCTGTACACAGCGCACCCCTGAACTCTGTACTCTGTACATAACATGCCTAAAACCCTGCACTCTGTACAGAGCACACCCCTAAACACTGTACTCTGTACATAACACACTCTTAAACCCTACACTCTGTACACATCACACCCCTGAACTATGCACTTTGTACAGTGTGCAGGGTTTAGGAGTGTGTTACATACAAAGTACAGAATTCAGGGGTGTGCTGTGTACAGAGTGCAGGGTTTAAGAGTGTGCTCTGTACAGAGTGCAGGGTTTAGGGGTGTGCTATGTACAGAGAGCAGGGTTCAGGGGTGTTCTCTGTACAGAGTGCAGGGTTTAGGAGTGTGTTATGTACAGAGAACAGTAGAAAAATAGGAAGTTGCGCATACCAATACACCAAAAATGAGTGAAAACTTCCACTAACCTTGCAACACAGTGCATATAATAAGTAATCAATATAATATTGTGTACTAACTGCAGAAACACATTCTACTACAGACCAAAAAATTAATAAATACCATAAATTAATCAAAATGTGGTATATACATAAATATATAAAAAATTGTGAAAAAATTCAAAATTCATGTGAAAACATTTGATCAAGACAAAGGATAATGTACCCAGTGACGGATATCCAAAATGAATCCCAATGTGACGTATGTATCATATAGGTAAAAATAGAAATGAGAAACAACGTTCATATGTGGATATATATATGTAAAAACAGTCCAATAGTGAAATAGCTTTAAAGGGTGCTATAACACCTATGCATCCAAAAGATTTCAAATTATAAACATCCGAACTTAGACTTCTTTTATAGATTTCTGTGAGAGTTAGTGAACACCACCACCGGAGTAGATTAGCCTCTTACCGGAAATATATGACCCCCCGTCACAGAGGGTCAAACAGGCATCTTTAATGGGTTATCTCTATAATGGTTCTCAATGGAATTCTGACCACGGATCTCCAGCTTCGCTTTTGGGCGAATCTACGCACTGTCACCACCTCATTGAAGAAGCTGCCGCAGCGTTTTGTTCTTATCAGTTTGTGTGCAACCGGCCGGTGCACCGGACCCTTGGGCTGATCGCTTTTTACTTCAATGTAAGTGTTTGTGTTAGTATTTTAAATAAACCTTGATGTTATTACACTATGGGAGTATCTTAATTCCTTTCATATGATGCACATCGTGGGGTGATATCTTGGAGGGACATTCGGTGATCCATCGAGCCTTGTGTCAGAATTCCCTGGAGATCCGTGGTCAGAATTCCATTGAGAACCATATATACGTCACATTGGGATTAATTTTGGATATCCGTCACTGGGTGCATTATCCTTTGTCTTGATCAAATGTTTTCACATGAATTTTGAATTTTTTCACAATTTTTATATATTTATGTATATACCACATTTTGATAAATTTATGGTATTTATTAATTTTTTGGTCTGTAGTAGAATGTGTTTCTGCAGTTAGTACACAATATTATATTGATTACTTATTATATGCACTGTGTTGCAAGGTTAGTGGAAGTTTTCACTAATTTTTGGTGTATTGGTTTGCGCAACTTCCTATTTTTCTACTTTACTTTGCACTGTTTATATACACGTTTTTAGTTGCTGCTGCCTTATTGGTTTTAATTTAACCTACTTCATATTTTGCTACTTATTCACGTTTTCACGACCCGTAGCGCAGTTTTTTGCCCTATTTTCCACATATGTACAGAGAACACCCCTAAACTCTGCACTCTGTACACAGCACACCCCTAAACCCTGCACTCTACACAGCACACACTTTAACTCGGCACTCTGTACACAGCACACCCCTGAACTCTGTTTGTAACACACTCCTAAACCCTGCACTCTGTATGTAGCATTCCCCAGATACAACTGGCCTTTTGAGGGTAACCATACTGCTGATGTGGCCTGCAATGAAATTGAGTTTGACATCCCTGCTCTTACTGCTACATTTGCAGGACAGCTTGTTCTGTTAAAAACAGCAGACTTCCTGGCCAGATAAAAGGTGAAAACAAAAGAATGAAAGCCTAAAAAAGAAAACTAATGCAGCCATCAATCATATCTAAAAAATGCAGTATAAAAAATGTTTGCTTTTGGGTTTAATACCACTTTAATTTGGGCACTTGAGACTGAACATTGTCCTTTATTGAGCATAAACGATGCCATTTTTAGTCATTGTACAGACATATTTTAAATTTCACTTATTTAGTTTCTACTTTTATACTGCCTACAGAAGTGGGTAAGGACCCATAGTTGGAATAATTAGATTCAACCAGTCTAATTCTCTAGATAATTGGTCCTTGTACTGCCAGCTCTGTTTGTATTGTTAGTGACTGTTGTACACCGCTCTTTGCACTTTTTGATGAAATAAGCCATTAAATGCTACTTGTAATATGAAGAGTGTTGTTTGTTATTCTAGCTTGGCTTCTGCTGGTAAAAACTGAATTATAAAAGCTCTGAGCACAAATTGTTCTCCCTGTGAATTTTACAGCTCTTTTGCAATGCCAAATTTTATTTCAATCTTTTATTTTGTGTTAACCACAAAATGAGGCTTTGTCATGTTCATATTATTGTATAACTGCTGCAAAGACTGGGGCAGAACCACATGTTTAAGGGCCCATAGCCTCTTTGCTGATGGAGATTCATAGCAGAGAAAAGGTGATTCACTCATATAAATGTATGTAGACATAATGCAGTTGATTTACTAAAGAAATAGAGCATGTTCCCAGGTAAGGTGCATGTTAACAGAGCTCAGTGAATTAGGTGAAGCTGCGTTCAGGTCATCATCCCATTATGGTAAAACAAAAACCCATTTTTTTTTTAATTCCCTTGCACAAATTTGAATATCCAAAGTGAACATCGGATAAACTATCTTTTTTACTAAGCTAAGTGAGCAGCATCTACTCCTTTAGTAAATCAACTCTAATGCATACGATAGTATACACTCACTGGCCACTTTGTTAGGTACACCTTTTCAAATGCTTGGTAACATAAATTGCTTTTCAGCCAATCACATGGCAGCAACTCAATGCATTTAGGCATCTAGATGTGGTGAAGACGACTTGCTGAAGTTCAAACCGAGCATCAGAATGGAGAAGAAAGGGGATTTAGGTGACTTTGCACGTGACATGGTTGTTGGTGCCAGACGTACTGCTCTGAGTATTTAAAAAATTGCTGATCTACTAGGATTTTCATGCACAACCATCTCTAGGGTTCACAGAGAATGGTCTGAAAAAGAGAAAATATCCAGTGAGCGGCAGTTGTGTGGAGGAAAATGCCTTGTTGATGTCAGAGGTCAGAGGAGAATGGGCAGACTGGTTTGAGATGATATAAAGGCAACAGTAACTTAAATAACCACTTGTTACAAGCAAGGTATGCAGAATACCATCTCTGAACACACAACACATCGAACCTTGAAGCAGATGGGCTACAGCAGCAGAAGACCACATCAAGTGCCACTCCTGTCAGCTAAGAACAGGAAACTGAGGCTACAATTCACACAGGCTCACCAAAATTGGACAATAGAAGATTGGAAAAACATTGCCTGGTCTGATGAGTCTCGATTTTAGCTGTGAAATTCAGATGGTAGGTTCAGAATTTGGCATGAACAACATGAAAATATGGATCCATCCTGCCTTGTATCAATGGTTCAGGCTGGTGGTGGTGTAGTGGTGTAGGGGATATTTTCTTGGCATACTTTGGGCCCCTTAGTACCAATTGAGCATCGTTTATAGACCACGGCCTACCTGAGTATTGTTGCTGACCATGTCCATCCATTTATGACTACAGTGTACCATCTTCTTTCTGGCTACTTCCAGCAGGATAATGCACCATGTCACAAAGCTCCAATCATCTCAGCACTTGTTTCTTGAACATGACAATGAGGTCACTGTACTCCAATGGCCTACACAGTCACCAGATCTCAAGAATAATTAAGGAGGTTCTTAAGGGAAAAGAGGGTCCAAACCAGCACTAGCAAGATGTACCTAATAAAGTGGCCGGTGAGTGTAAGTTAAAAGTAGGATTTGTAAGAGATTCTCTTTTACTCAATACCAGGAAAATGATATATGTAGCACACAAAAGTGCTCTATTGCATTCAAGACATCGGAGAAAAATGATACAGCGCTTACATAAAAAATAACTTCCCCTTCGCATTTTAGCACTGCATATGATCTGTACAGTAGTAACCATATATATTATCAAGGGACTTAGATCTGCAAGATGTCTTTATTGAGATGTGTAAATTTATAGCATTCACGAATCCTGCAGAGAACTATAATTAATCTGGAATGCATGGTATTGAGTTACACTGTAGCTGGTAAATCATACATAAACAGTAATTGGTACCAGCCGTGATTTTTTTTTTGCATTGATACCAACTGCTTCTGACATCGTCTGGATTTGACACATCCACATCTGCTACAAATAGTGCATTCCCAAGACACAGGCTGGAGGTCACTGTCCATGCCTTCTCTTATGCAAACTTGTGAGCTAATAGAGTTTTACTCTAGAGTTGCTTTGTAGGCATTTTAACTCAAATAAGCTTGGCAGACTTTCTTTATAAGCTTATGTAAGAAACAAAGGTTTGAAGTAACCCATAATAACTAATCAGATATCGTCTTTCATTAATTTAACCACAATAATGTGCTAAATACAGATATCTGATTGAAATCGGAAACGGCACATCGATGAGTTTTATACTAAAAAAGAAACAGGACAGAGAGACTTTGAATGTCATGGGTTTAAATGATACAATTAGTGCCATTTGTTCTGCCCCACTTTCATGAAATTTATATTTTTATTTAAGGTACTTATATAGCGCCGTAAAATTATGCAGTGCTTTACATATACATTGTACATTCACATCAGTCCCTACCCTCAAGGAGCTTACACTCTAAGTTCCCTAACTCATATTCATACATTCTAGGGACAATTTAGACTGGATCCAATTCACCTACCAGCATATCTTTGGAGTGTGGGAGTAAACCGGAGTGCCTGGAGGAAACCCACGCAGACACATGCAAACTCCAGGCAGGTAGTGTCCTGGGTGGGATTCGAACCAGCAAACGTGCTATCCACTACACCACTGTGCTGCCTGATTTATATTTTGTGTATTTAACTGCATGAGGTTTTCTGTAATGTGCTGAGAGCTAGTGGTGGTTTTTGGCCACTACAACATATTTACTAATGTGATTTTGGTACCTTCCTCTGTCCTCCCCTCTTGTTTATTGCTAGTTAGTCCTAGCCAGACCTATACCCTCCCCATTTCTTCCATGTTCCCTCAGTCATTGTTAATTATTTGCAGAGAAAGGGCTTAGGTAAAGGCATTCCCTTCATACACTTCAAAAGACTGGAAACACATGCCCTTTACTGCAATTACCAAAAATATATTTTTTTTAAATGCATATGGGCTCCAACCCCACCCCATACTCAAATAATCTGTAGTCACAGACTACTGTGACCACACATTATTTTAGTACAGGGGTGGGGTTGGAGCCCATATCCATTTTGTTTTTTGAATATTTTTGGCATATTGGTTAGTGGAAGGCTCCCCCATCAAGGAAATTAGGTAAAGTGTGTTAACCTTATAGGACTCCATAATGTGATTTTCTATGTGCTTTACTGCAATTAGCTGAAATAAAATTGTGTTGGATTCAACTTCAACTTGTCTAAGCTGTTTGTAGATGGTACCAAGACAGCAGTAGACCATATTGTCTGGGCCAGGCTGGGTCTAAGTAGCATACAGCGGCATTTGAAACAGAACACCCCTAAGATAACCTTTGTGTCCACACAAAAACCTAACTATCTTTATAGACATCTTTGTTCTACAGTTTACAGATAGTGGGGCTATTTTCATGTTTCTTATCTCTTTTGGTGACTGCCATGGCAAGATCTCCCTGGGTTCACAGGTCTGCATTTCTGCCACAATCATTACATGGAAGCCTCACTTTCCCTGTTGGAATTTTAAACTGTGTTACAGAGAAGGTGGCAAGAGGAGTGTGGGCATAAACACTCAAACTCCAAGAAGCATGGCAACAGAGCCAGGAACATGTCTTGCTGTTGATAGCCTCCGTCTATTACTAAAATGCCACTTTAAGTTGGCCAGCGCTTTGAGCCTAACAATTTATCTCTACAAAGCTGAGATTTAAAGTCCTGACTCGAATGGAGAGCCATAACCTTTAGCTGAACAATTGTCTACAGTTTTTCCACCACAAAGAAAGACAAATATTAAGAAAGGTACTCTACAACTGGATTATTCTGATTATCGGGAATATTGGACCACGCAGCAGGGAAAGCCTTTTAAACTGCCATTAATATAAAGGGAGAGGCTATATATTTAGAAACAATGTAAAACTGCAGGGATATCTTCTAGAGCAGCCTTTTCAACCAGGGTGCCCAGGCACCTTGGGGTGCCTTCAGGTTTTTTCAAGGGTGCCTTGGCAAAATACCTAAAAAATGCCCTAAAACTGTATACAAGCCAGTGGGTGGATCAAGACTGCCTTTTAGCTACACAAAACCACAGGTTTTCATTGTGCACCATTACATAGTGTTCTTGCTTGCCCCTCACCTGCCCCTATCCATAAGCACTGGGCAGGGGAGAAAAACTGAGGGAGAAGGTAAACATTGAAATACTAGTCAGTACCAGTGTGCAAAGGCTTATTTGTGTTGGACAAATACATCACTTCTAATGTTGGGTGTCCTATGTGTGTGGATGCTGTTATAATACGTACCACTATTAGTTTAGTTTTCTGCATTATTGTGCATAATTTTAAAGGGCTGATTGACTGAAAAAAGATTGAAAAACATTGTTCTAGAGAATTCCATGTGTACATTTCACTATTTTTTTTTTTTTTGTGTACATTTCACTATTTTAATAGGTTCATTTTAATAGGTTCATTAAGCAACTAGATACAGGCAGCCCCCGGGTTACAAACACGATAGGGACTGTAGGTTTGTTCTTAAGTTGAATCTGTTTGTAAGTTGGAACACGTACATTTTTTAAGTGCAGCTCCAGCCAAAAAAAACTATTTTGAAGCTTTTTGGGTAGCATAGGCGAAGGGTCCTCTTTTTCACAAGGGCCTTTTCTTCTTGTTAAGAAGTTTTTTCCTCTTTCCTTTCCCTTTTTTTTTTTTTTTTTTTTTTCTTTTTCTCTTCCTCCTTTTTCTTTCTCTCTTTTTTTTTCCCCTTTCTTTTCTCTCCTTTCCCCGTCTCTTTTCCTTTTCTCCTCCCTCTTGCCTCCTTGGTACTCTGTTCTATGCATTTATGGGGACCTCCTTCTACACCGCTCTCTCTCTCTGATAGTCTATGCAGACTAGGGTACTGAATATTGGCTCCTGGAACGTACGGGGACTGGGTACACCGGCTAAGAGATCAGCTGTGGTAGAGACCCTGGAAAGGAGTGACGTAGGAGTGATCTGCCTACAGGAGACACATCTAACCCAAGACACCAAGTTACTAAATCAGAGTAAAAAATATCAACACCAATACCACTCAGTGCAACACCTCCTATTCAAGGGGAGTGGCCGTGATGGTAAGAAAAGGGGTGGGGTTCACCTGTCGGCAGATCAGTATAGATAGGTTAGGGCGGTATATCTTTTTGCACTGTGTAATAGAAAATCGAGAATATGTTCTTGCCAATATTTATATCCCCCCTCCGTTTAAACTTGATGTTATGTACAGCTTAATGGAATTTTTAACAGACAAAGTCGGATACCAGTCATAGCAGTAGGAGACTTTAACGAGGTTATTAATAAAAAAATAGACAGGTTCCGATAGGCACACAGAGGCAGAAGGTAGATGAGAGCCGATTATACCAGTTTTTTTTACAAGAAGTAGGGCTGTTTGATATGTGGAGAGTGAGAAACCCGGGGGTGTTGCAATTCTCGTGTTTCTCAAGCTCCTATTCTACACTCTCACGGATCGACTTAGCTCTGGGAAATGGAGAAGCATGTCAAACAGTAAGGGATATAGAATACCAGCCTAGGGGGGTATCGGATCACGCCTTGCTGATTGTTTCAATAAATTTAGAAGGGAAAAGACCTCCTAGAACATGGAAAATGAATCCAGTTTGGTTCGAAATAATTGGGGACCCCCAAAGGAGGTGCTATTAAAACTGGAAGAATTTATAGAGTTTAACAAAGAGACAGTGACAAAAGGAGTAATGTGGGATGCACTGAAGGCCTATTTGCGAGGTATCCTTATCCAACTAGTTTCAAAAATCAAAAAGTCCTCAAGAGAATGGGAGAATAATAGTAAGATGGAGCTGATGAAAGCAGAAAGAGAATATGTAAAGACCCTACCCCAGAAAAACAAAGTAGATGGCTAACTAAACAACAGGAATATAAACCTTTGTAATGTTAGTTTTGCTGTATGTAATTATCCTCATAGACTTTGGCAAAATCTCAGGGCTGACCATAAATTGGGAAAAATCCGCATTAATGCCTATAGATCCTCTAGGGAATCAGAGCGTACAGGATCTCTCACAGCTAGAGGTAGTTGAACAAATGAAATACTTAGGCATATATATAACAAGGAACCCAAACAACTACATAAATGATAATATAGTACCGCTCCTAGCCAGACTTAAAAGTAAAATTGCAATCTGGAGACGTCTCCCATTATCGGTTGCAGGGAGATGCAACCTGATCAAAATGTTATGGCAGCCACAGCTTTTGTACCTGCTGCATAACTGTCCAATATGGATAGATAAAAAATGGTTCAGAAAGATAGATACGTTGTTTAGAGAACTTATATGGAAGGGTGGTCAGCCTAGGATTGGGTTACAAACACTACAACTAGCAACAAGAAAGGGAGGAATGGCAGTACCGCACCCACGGAGTTACTTCTTAGCAGCCCAACTGCAACATCTAGGAGCCATGACAGAAGGAAGCAACAAGGAATTAATGATTGCAGGAACTCCGCATAAATCAATAGTAGAAGTCCTAGAGGCAAACTCCTTTCCTTACAGAACCCCCACGGTGAGACTTGCTTTAAAAGTGTGGAAGGCAGTAAAAGTAGTAAAAGGGTTAGAGGGTATGACAAAATACACCCCCCTCTGGAACAATAAAAACTTGCAGGAAGTAGAAAAGATGGGAAAAATTAGAGAGTGGGAAATAAAAGGGATAGATAAGTTGGCACAGATGTACGAGGGTAGGGTATTGAAGACATTTACAGCACTGCGAGTGGAATATGACATACCCAAACATTCCTTTTATAAATACCTACAAATTAGACACGCCTTAAATAGTCAATTCAAGAATCAAGATCCAATATGGAACAACTCCCCAGTGTACCAAAGAATAGGTTCCCAAAATAAGAGCAGAGGATTTATAGCAGAAATTTACTCACACATATGCGAAGGTAGCATAGAAAATCCAGAACAGCTTAAATGTAGGGGGAAATGGGAGAAAGAATTTGGAACGTTCTCAGACGAACAGTGGATGAGGATATTGGAGAAAGGACACGTGGTATCGGTCTCGCCCGCTCAGAAGGTCTCATACCTGATGCTGTTACACAGGACATATTACACACCTAAGAGACTATATGAGTATGGATTGAGAGCTGATGCCAGGTGCCCTAGGTGTCAGGATACTGGGGATTTAGCACATATGGTATGGAAGTGTCCAAAACTGCACCGTTATTGGACTGAAATCCTTAACATCCTGAACACCGTATTAGAAGTTAGACTGGAAATGAACCCCAGACTGTGTATACTGGGATTGGAAGAGGGGATAAATGGTAGTCCCTTTGTAATCAACGCTGTAATGAGAGGCTTGTTCCAGGCGAGAAAGTTAATAGCGCAGAGGTGGCAGGCTGAGAAACCCCCAACGGTAGGAGAATGGATAAGGTTAACAACAGAAACAGTATGGAAAGAAAGAACAGTGTATATAAGGAGAGGAAATTTGAGAGAGTTTGAAATTATGTGGAGACCATGGTTGGATAAATTGGAAAACCCACTATGAGGTGGGGGGAGAGAGAGAGAGAAAGGGAACAAGTCGGGTGTCAAGAGGGAAGGTCGGGAAGGATAAAAGGGATGCAGCTCCAGCCAAAAAGATTTTTGGATAGCATAGGAAAGGGTTATCACCTTTGTAATGTTAGTTTTGCTGTATGTGCCCCTATTCAGAAGATTTCACCTCACTTTCTGTCCCAATGACAATTGGATTTTGAAAATTTTGGGTTGTTGTAGAAACAAGCCTTGGTGATAAAGCATCAGTGGAGGTACCTTTTTCCCATAATAACTCTTACAGGAGTGAATTTCTCTTCCTAGGGGTAGATTTCCTCTCACTTCCTGTTATCTCCCTCCGTTTGTAAGTCGGATGTTTGTAACTAGGGGACCGCCTGTATAGCTCATCCTTAGTGAGTGACAAGCAATATAATTTAAGAGATGAAAGGACACTCATTTGGTATTTCACCCTTTGAAAAATAATCCTATATCCAGTGAACAATGCCATATCAATAGAGATTAAGCTAATGTTTTCACTACTTTATGGATTTGGAATCTCTTTTTGGATAGGCTCTCTATGTGTCCACCCTGCACGTCAACTACAGACATATATTGACCATATACCTTGTGGCATTTAATCGGTTGAAGGCAGCAACATACATCTATCTGTAAAAGCTATTTATTTTTTGTTTGCCACTGTAAATCCCCTGAAATTAAAGGAGAAACTTTAGCTGGCGATAGTTTTGGTTGAAGATGGTTAAAAATTTTATGCAGAAAACTCTACTATGCAGACAAAAAGTAATGTGCAAAGAATAGTAACCCATAAGATTACTCCTGATTGCACAGCTTTAAACTGAAAGCTGACTGGTTGCTGACTGCTAGGAGTGACCACTTTGCATATCATGACCACTCTTTAGAATGTGATCACCTTCCACCAGATCATGTGCCATTGTATTTGGCCAGTAGGATCTAGTAACTCTGTATCCTAGTTAGTTTTATTAAATATTATAACTGCTTCAGCCAAGGGGAAGTCAAGTTCTTGAAACATTATTGGATTACTTACATGGTGTAGATGTCAGTGGTCTTAATATTTAGCATTTAAATAATACAACAGTAAAACAACAATAGGTGAACCACAAGTATAAATAAATGTATCCAGATTAAAATCATGATAATAAGCTGTCCACCTAAAACAGGTAAGCATTTACGAAACACATAATCAGTAAAAAGTCCAACATTAGTATTTGGAAAGAACTTTTGTCTTTGTTACAGCACTCCAGTGGCTAGAGAAGAGCAAATAATAATAACACAAAAAAGAAATGCGTAATTGGTTTGTTAGGAAGTGCCCAAACCCTCTCATGGACAAGCGTGCTGGCGGTCCTTTGATACGCTATAGAGTGCTGTTGCTTTCAGTCACTATCCATGTAAGCAATGAGAACATAATACATATGAGCAATGAGCAGAGTATGCAATGTGTATGTGTGCAAAGAATAATCACCAAGAAGCATGCAAGTAAGAAGATGTGCATAGTATTAAGATAAGTAGAAAGCCAACCACTTAAGCAATAACGAAAAATAAAAGAATGAGAACAGGTATATTTCATGCATCTAAAGCCACTTCATAATAAAAATAAAATGCATTGCTATAACAGAATGGTTTCTATAATCCCAACAGCACGGTTTATATGTGTGAACCCCAGTAAAGGCATATGTTAGGGGGAAAATCTTTTTAATTATTTGGTCTTATTTAATAGGGCTATTCATAATAGCTACTAATTTCTAACTGGTTGCTATGGGTTTCTTCACTTTCCTCTAATTACATAAGCCTCTATCGGAAACTAGGGAAATTACAAGTGAAAGGGTTACTGGTATTGATGATTATTTTAAAGTATCGGCTTAGTTACATTATTAAAAAAAGAGTCAAATCTTTTTAGAGTATTTTAGATATTTTGTACTTGACCATGGAACAAAATATGCTAATCTGATCCTCTCTCTTAAAGGAAAGATAGATATATTTTGTCCTTTACTTACAAAGGGGCTTAGCCACAGGTTGGTAACTTTTACTGGGGAAATGTGGATTGTGTGGGGTAGTTTTTAAGGGTTGTGTCATAGGCAATCAAATTAGTGACTATAGCAGCACCTCTCCTAACAACCATTCTGACAGTGCAAGGGATTTCAGATAAGGGCTTAGGCATCACAACCTCTTCCAAAAGAAAGGTAATTAGCAAAGATGTGGATAATAATGAAAGTGTATGTAAAGCCAAAACTTTTTTCAGGTTTTGGATAAAATGGGAAAGGGTTAAAATCACTGTCCATTAATTTCTTTGCCATCTCATTCCCTTTGGAGAGAAGTTCCTTTAGTTCCTGTCCCAGAAGTTCCTCAGGAAGTGATAGAAAATCTCAACAAACTGAGAGGAATTCCCCTTCATGACACGCTGTCACCAGAACAAGTGTCCCTATTGGAATTTTTCCCTTATATTTCTGTTCTGCTAACAACTCAATATTTAGGATTTCCCATCACTTTCTGTATTAGTGATAATGGTCACCAGGAGAAATAAAGAGAATAAAACTCCATAAAGGAGGCACAGGTAGCAATAAAAACCTTCTTCTATTCCTTCCCCACCCTTTTCAAAACTAACAAAATAAAAGTTTTACCAATACATTTACTTTAACTAACCTGGAGAAACTTTTTCAGCTATGTAGAGTATATGTTTTTGATGACTGTAACAAACACGATATCTATGCTAAAATAGAGATATCAATAATGTTTTTTTTTATTTTTATTAAATCTGCAGACCAGCCAAACTGGTAACAGCTTTAAATCTTGTAGTTAAATTAATATTAAATAGCATTTAAAGGTGTCATTTTAAATATTATCCTATTTTATATATATATATATATATATATATATATATATATATATATATATATATATATATATATATGTGTAATTTTAAATATTATCCTATTATAATATTATATTATCTTATATATTATCCCATCCTCTGGAACTCCCTGCCCCGGTATGTCCAATAAGCTCCTAACCTGTCCACCTTAGGAGATCCCTGAAAACTCATTTATTCAGGGAAGCCTATCCCACACCCACCTAACAACTGTAAAATTTATTTAACAATGTAGTCCTTTATAAATGAAAGTATTGCCATTGCTGAAATATTATTATATAATCAATGGCAAAAAACATTATTAAATAACTTTTAAGGACTGGCTATCAATGCAGGATATTAAAAGGCAACTTTACCTATTTTTGGTAGAATGTGGCAGGTTTTGATTCCATACCTGGACCCTGGAAAACTGAAATTTTTAGCCAAGATTATGCCCACATCTGCTGAACTGAATTTCTCCATACATTCCTATGGAGAATCCACCTCTATGTGTAGAACACCGGAATATCTATTCTCCACAGGACTTTATAAAAGCTGCTGCTGATGAAAATCTGGCAGAAAGATTGTGCTTGACCTGTCCAGACAAAGAGACCCACTCCACCAAAAATGGACAAATCTGATTGGGGGCTGAAGGCAACGCGGGCAGTTTCTATTTCTTTTAGACTCTTTGTGAAGTTGAGTCCATAATTAGTATAGTGTAATCTGCCTGCATGTCCATAACCCAGTGACATTATGTAAGACATTTTAGTTTTAAATGAAAAGAAAGAAATTACTGTTACTTTAAAAGAAAAAAAAACTATAATTTACAAAAGACTAAAGAAAGCTGTAAAAGCTGTAAAAAAAAAAATAAGTTATAGAAAAGGCCATGTATTGGGGGTATGCTTACTGCAATGACGGAGACTCCGGCAGTAGTGCTGTTTGGCTTTGGACCTGTATTGAAATGCTTCTTTATCTTTCCAGCCACTGACAGTGGGTACTCATTTTCCGGGAGACCATCATCCTGCAGGTATAGAAAGAGTAATTATGATTTTGTTAATTCTGTCTTGTGTGCTGCTAAATCAAAGAATTGTGGAACAATTATGAAACAATGCAAAAATATTTTAATAATTTTTGATGGTATTGGTGACTAAATAGCAGTTTGGCTGCTTCTATTTAAAGATTTCCTTAAACCTTGCCCATTGAGGACAAAGAGACTTATATGGACCATTCAGGACAAGTGTATTTGCAAAGGGCCTCCAGCCCAAGCCCCTGATACTCACCTTGTCAGCACTCTTTCACCACTCCTAACTTAGTCTTAGCCAGCACTAAAATCCCTAGTATCATTTATTGTTGAAAGCTATGGTGAAAGGTGGCACTCCTTGCTAGGTCATTTGGCAGTGCTCAGGCCTAGGGATTGGCCACTATACCTGTGAACACAGGGGACAAGGTTATATGCTCTGCCATACCCAGAAGCAATAGGTTTTGTCGCCAAACAGAACAGAGAAAGGAGCAATGGGGAAGAGCTGACATGAGGAATATAACAGGGGACCCGTAATAAAGACATTGCCATGTTGCCCTGAATGGACAAGGTGACAAAGGATTTGATTTACTAAAGGCAAATAGAATGTGCACTTTGCCAGTGCAGTTGCACTGTGTCTCTCCAGAGTTTAGTGAATGTGGTGAAACTTCACTATGTAAAGAATACCCAATCAAGGTCTCATTAAATATCTTATACCACGGCAGTAAAGGAATGCAGAGCTAAGGGCTCATGGCAAACTTTTCCATACCTGGACCCTACAGATAATTATTTAACCACTTCACGCAAAATCACGTACCTGTACCTGAACATCACCCTGGTATTGTTTCTTAGAACCGACGGTCGGCTTTCTTGTAATAACAATCGCTCGGCTGTTATTACAAGGAGCGGGAGGGGACGTTCCACCTTCCGCCGCTCTGCCTGGGTCTCTTGTCCCACCGGGAGACCCGAGTCACCAGCTGGCATTTGCGCCAGCTAGCCGGAGTCCCAAACAAAGCCGGATTTGCCGGAATTCTAGCACAAGACCTCCTCTGTAACTCTAAAAAGGTAACCGCTAAAAATTTTTAAAGCGTCGCCTATGGAAATTTTTAAGTACCGTAGTTTGTCGCCATTCCATGAGTGTGCGCAATTTTAAAGCATAAAAAGCTATTTACTCAACATAACATCATCTTTCACATTATCCAAAAAAATTGGGCTAACTTTACTTTTTTTAATACATTGAAGTGTATTTTTTCCAAAAAAGTGCGTTTGAAAGACTGTTGCGCAAATACAGTGTGACATAAAATATTGCAATGACCGACATTTTATTCTCTAGGGTCTCTGCTAATATATATATATATATATATATATATATATATATATATATATATATATATATATATATATATATATATATATATATATATATATATATATATATAGAGAGATAAATATATATATAATGTTTGGGGTTCTATGTGATTTTCTAGCAAAAAATACTGATTTTATCTTGTAAACAAAACAAATGTCAGAAATAGGCCTGGTCTTGAAGTGGTAAAAATAGACATAGTAAATATAGAATTATATTAGAAAAAAAATGAACACTGACAGATTCAGCAGTAACATATAAAGACCGATCTAGAGGAGTAGACATTTTAATTTAAAGTCAAATACAATTTAAAAGTGAACGTTAAAGTGTATCTAAAGGAAAAATTCAATTTTTTTGTTTACATTTTGGATAGAGTAGGGATGAGTTAGAACCTCTGCTAGGTTTTATTGCTTTTGTGTCCCCAATATGAAGATTAACCCACTCAATGTGGTTGATTTATTAAATGCAAATAGATTTTGCACTTTGCAAGTGCAGTTGCACTCTGCAAGGGCATTTGTTTCAAAGCTTAGTATATGAGCGGAAGTTCTGCTGACTTCTATCATCCAATCATGTGCAAGCAAAAATGCATTTTTTTTTTATTTTCCTTGCATGTGATTGGGTATTCTTTGCAAAGTAAGGTTGAGTCCCAGGTGCTAATCACAGGAAAAACCACATGATGCAATATATGTTTAGCTGAACCGTGCTGCTGTCTAATGGCAAAGGATCAGATGCTGAAATGCTGAAGACTAAAAGGGTTGACAGAGCAATGAACCACATGTATACTAAAAAAGGTTGCTGGCAATTTATTCCAAAGGTTAAAACAGTTCAAATTAGAATGACAACTTTACCACAAGGCTGTAAGGCTGGCTCAGGCACTGATGGATCACTAGGACCGGCCGGGAAAACCAACCAAGGGACACCGACCATGGAAAGCCACAAGGACATACCAGCTGCAGTGTGTGGTGTGTAGAGCCGGGAAGATCGTGTCACTGACACTGGCGATGTGAATAGAGCTAAGCAGCTGACCGTGTCCAGGGGAAAAGCTCTGTGGTGAGCATCAAAGGAAGACAAGCCGAAACGAAGGAGTTGAAGAAGGAACCAGCCATGGCCAATGTGGAGCAAGGCATCTCTGTTGCCATGACTACCGATTTTGCACGCTTGCGTGCTTTGTCATGTCACTGAAAAATGGCTAACAGAGGCAATTTGTACTGTTTTAACCTGTGGAATAAATCGGCAGCAACCTTTTTGAGTACCCATGTGGTTCATTACAGCCATTACCCAAAGTCTATTTGTCTTTAGCAAGTCCACCCCTAAATGCCTTGGTGACCATAATTTCTGGAACTGATAGCAACAGGAAATCCAACATTTTAATTTTTTTTCGCTTGAATAGGAGCAGAGGGAAAATCTCCCAAAACGCAAGACATTTTTTTTTTTATCTCCCTCTCTCTCTTTTTAAGTTATAAACATGATGGATCTACTTCTCTCCAAACACTTTCACTATTGAGGTAAATAAATTATTATTCCCAACTACACTGACAGGGATTTATCTATTTGTTTTAGATACACTTTAACTTAGCTAAGTGTACCGGGTGAAGTTTTGTTTTCGTAAATCATTTAAAAAATCTTTTTTTTTCTTTTATTTCCCTTGCACGTGATTGGGCATTCAAAATAAACATACACAGCTTGACCGTACTTACAAAAGTGAACATTTTCTACTGCTTCAGCAAATTAACCCCATTGATTTATCTAACTAGGGCTTTTTAAAATGCTTTTTTATGTGTGTGTTGCTAGCTGATTAATAGATCTGCTAGAAAAGTCTTTCATCTCAATATAAAAAAAAAAAAAAAAAACAGCTGGCTAAACAAACAGCTTATGAAATAACATTGGTTACAACGGTTTTTCATTAATTAGAGTGTAAAAATCCAACAGAGTTGCAGATTCCTGATGTCTTACGAATATTCAGGAAGAGAAATGTTCTATGATTTGGTTTGGATTACAACATGTGCTTAATTGTCAGGTAAAATAAAAAGGAGTGTAGATTTATTTTAAAAGTTGCAAATTAAGGCTAGGCATAGATACTTAATATGCGGTACGTTGATTTTCATCTTTTTCTACTGAGTGCAAATTATTTCAGCAAGCCAATTATGTCCAAAACAGGCTTTGGCTTTGTTGTAATGAAAGACTTTGAAATATAGCTTGAAATTTTTAATTGTTATGTATTTTATAACCTAGCATTTTAGATCAAATTTAGAAAGTTTATATCAGTGTAGATAGTCATTGACAGCAATTAATGTCAACACAACAGATGAAATAATTATATACCATAAATTAATTATTTTAGCACACAGATGTTATTACTGTTAATGTGCAGGTTAGTGTAGTGGCTGTTTATATTGGTATACAATCACACAATTCGTCAATTGTAATTATTAGTAATCTTAAATTGAAAAAAAAAAGCAAAATAGATAAATGTCAATTTTAAATACATTAACAAAATTGTATAATTTGATATCGAGAACTAAAAACTAAAAACAATCCCCTCTGAGTGCTCTATGTATATTGCATGGATTTTAATAAACTTTGTTGTAGATTGCTACCTATTTCTGTGCAGAAGAAAAAGCTGTTTGTTCCAATTTGTGTCCTTGGATACTGATTCTGAATGAGAGTAACTAATGAACCTTAATCAGCTGGTGCACTTTATGTGTTTAGAAGTGATTAACCTTTAGAGAGTATTGCAGCAAAAATGAAATTTTTGTTGCCGAGGATGCCCAAAATCTGACTTGTACTAAAATCTGACTTGTAATGAGTTCTTCACACAAGCAGGAAATTACATTTCAAGGGACGGGCTGTACACTAACTGTGTACAGCATGCCGCCAGGTTGCCAAATTGCATTTTAAAGAAAATTACAGCAGCTGCAGCTTGAAAAGAAATGGTATCTTTAATACCATTCAATTGCACTATGGCCTATGTAGCGATTTTATTTTATATTTTTTTATTTGCTAGAGTTTTTCCATGAAAGTGGAGTTACCCTTGAAGGTTGAAAATGTGTTTAATGTGAGTTATGCTTTTTCACACTGATTAGCTTTAGGAAGAAAAATTCTAAGAATCAATTCTCAAGCTATTATAAAAGGTTTGTAAGCCCTTACATTTATCCACTGAAGTGACTAGCCTCCGGAGAAACACATAGATAAAAAAAAAAAAACTCCTACATAAGTTGTACCTGTTTAGCTGCAGCCCTCTCTTCTCTACAGCCCCCTAAAGCACACATTTTACACAGCATTTCTGGTATTCAGAAGGCAGAGGGTAGGGATATGATGTCACAGACTGTGCAGCACAAAGAGGAGGGAATGGACACATACCCCCTCTACACAGTCTCATAGGGAAACATGCACAGTTGAGGTTGTCAATCACCTGCTGAGTGCTTGAGGGGGGTGGGGGTGGGGCCATCTCCTGGGATTGCCTGGTGTCAGCATAGGCTCTTAGATGTGACTCATGCAGATAACAGGGAAATGAAAAAGGAGACAGAAATCACACTAGGTGCTTTGGATCAAGGCAAGTACAAACTATAGAAAGATATGTTTTTTTTTTATTTTTTATTTCAGTGGTTTACAACCACTTTAATACAAAGAAAATCTACACACTTAGCACTAAGTTTTATTACATAATGTGAAACTTTGAAAAATGTATTTACAATTTTCTTATTTTATCAACATATTATGACAAAGGTAAGAGCAAAGAAAACATATATTAAATTGTGTCCTGCCCTATGTGTACGGTAGCCATGGTATAATATTTGAGCACTTACATTGACCCATGGGTGTTCAAGAACCTGCAGAGCAGAATACCTTTGGTCTACTTCAACCTGCAGCATCATGGTGATTAGTCCCTAAAAAAGAGAGATGGAGGGGGGGGGGGGGGTATTAAAGCAACATCAAAATACTTTCCCTATCATCATATTATACCCCGTCTGCTATCATGACCTGTCCTGTGTACACAACAATAATAACATCCTGTTTTACTATATATATCCTCTAAAAAAAAAATACAAAAACATTTGTCATGTAACCTTTATGGTATCAAACAAAGTCCCAGTCATTATGAATAATTTTAGTCTGTGCTATCATAATAATACCATATAATACCATATATTAATCATCCATAAGACTGGATATATTCTATCATTTTAAATTGAGAAACAGGATACTATATCTACAAATATAACTTGACCAACTGTGATTGGTTCTCTTAGGGCTCATCAGAGCAGGTGTTTGTAGGGGTTATTGATTGGATAATATGTACTGTACTCAGCTTAACAATGTTGGCGCAGTCCAAAGCATGCAGGGGCCTGAAAGCATATTAAAAGGCTATCTATACTATAGCTAGTAATGCTACATTACTATAATCTGAAGCCAGCAGGGTATAACCTATGGGCTCACTGGTGGTTATAGATAAGGCACTGCTGGTTTTAAGTTCAAAGATCGAGATATAAAATTCATTATTCTTAATCTGCTACTGGATAAAGCAATGACATAATTACACACCTTCATGGTGTGCCAAAGAAAAAAAGCCATGGGTCCGGATGGAACAAATATCGAGTAAAGTCCCCTTGGAGGGGATGGCATGGATGCCTGGAAAGGATATTTCAACGGCAGTAAAAAAACACCCACTGATAGGGGCAACTCTAAACACAATTAGAAGAATTTTTTAAAAAAACAAGATATCAACAGAATCTAGCCCTATGTCACCTATATTAGGTACACCAGATTTCAAGCCAGGTATTATAGACCAGAAATTCACCGACCTAAGACGTAGGGGGATAAGCAGGGTCATACATTTTTCAAAAGAGGGTAGATTAATGACAAGAGGGGAGATAGAAAGCGAACTTACCCCAGAGCTAGACTACTTCAGAGTAATGCAGTTGGGAGCACATATACGCTCAAAAAGTAGAAAATACCCGGAAATCCGGGGATTGTCGGGGTTCGAGCAGGTATGCTTGGACGGGGAAAACCTGAGACACCCCCTGTCATATTTTTACAAAATTATTATAGGACTAGAGGCGCCCGAAAACCTAGGTTTTGTGCAAGCCTGGGAACAAGAACTGAAGGTCACATTTTCCCAAAAACAAAAAGAAAAAATTTTGAGTTCTGTCCACAAAACGTCACTAGCAAGCAGATACCAGGAAGGGGGATATAAGATCCTCACCAGATGGTATAGGACCCCAAGTAAGTTACATGGAATATTCCCGCAGATTCCAAACGTATGTTGGCGATGTAGAGAAACAGAGGGCACGATGCTGCATATATTTTGGGAATGTGGGAAAATCAGAGACTACTGGAAAATGGTGGAGGAAACGGTAAGGAAAATTACAGGGGTGTCACTTGGAGAAAACCCGGCTGCATTTTTACTAAACGATGTTCCCATGTCGGTTGAAAAATATAAAAAATCCTTAATGAAGCATCTCCTCACGGCAGCGAGAGCCTGTATCCCGGCCTTGTGGAAAAAGGAAGCAATACCAACGAGGGCCCACTGGTGGGCCAGAGTCGGTGAAATTCAGCAAATGGAAAATTTGACTATGGCATTGAAGGAGCAGGAGGAGAGGTATGGGGAAACATGGGCTCCCTATTTTGCATACAAAAGAGAGGAGGAGAGGGAACAATAATAAGATAACACTCCGAAGGGGACGGGGGGAGGGGGGGGAGGGGGAGTGGGAGAGAGGGACTTTACCTTCTTCTTTTTTTTTTTTTTTTTGGGGGGGGGGGGGGGGGGGGGGGGGGGGGCGGGGGACGAGGTAAGAGACGGAGAGAAGTGTGAATTAAAATGAGGATAGAAGAAGCAAAGTACAAGCAACTCATCTCATAGAAAATGATTGTAATAGTAGAAATGTTACATACTAAGGAACACTGTAAATATGAATTGTATTGTTTAAAAAATAGAAATAAAGAGTTTGATAATTACACACCTTCTACAGCAGTGGTCTCCAAAGTGAGACTAAGGGGCCAGATGTGGCCCTTTGCTTGCTTTTATTTGGCCCTTGGGGCACTATTTTATCTACTGATACCAACAATGGGGCATAATTCCCCTTACAGGGGCACAATTCCCCCAATGACACCAATGATGGGGCACAATTCCTCCCAATAACACCAATGACGGGGCACGCTTCCTCCCAATGACACCAATGATGGTGCACAGTTTCTTCCAATAACTCCAATGATGGAAATAATTCCTCCCAATGACACCAATGGGGGGGGGGGGCAAAGACACCAATGACACCAATGGTGGAATACAATTCCTCCCATTGACACCAATGATGGGACACAATTCCTCTCACTCATATCACTGATGGGGTACAATTCCTCCGACTGACACCAACGATGGGGCATTGTATTTTTACACTGTTTTCTGAACCTTTTCTACTCCCAATGGCCACATTCCGGCCCCCCTAAAGTCTGAAGGGCAGTAAACTGGCCCCTTGTTTAGAAAGTTTGGAGACCCTGTTCTACAGGAAAAGGATGTCACACTTATTATGTATGAAAATAGGCAAAGACACCAGAGAATCATATTCGTATTCCCCTGTTAATACTGCACTCTTCTGACACAGTTCCATTGAACCACGAACCACATACTCATTTTAGTATCACTAGTTTTTCTGTTACCTTTGCAGAGTCAGACACATGATCCCAGTAAGGTGATGGAAAATCCACTTGTCCCATTAAGATTTGATCAAAAAGTACTTCCTGGTCATCTCCGCTTCTAAGTAACATGGAAAAGGAATAAAAAAAAAACATTTTGTGCTAGATAGTAATAAAAAAAAAAACATGCATAGACTATCATAATCCTCATATCAGTATATCACAAAGAATTGACCATTCTACAATAATTCGAATACAGATGTATACTGCAACCCCAGAGAAAAAAAAATGATGTGTGAAATCTAAATGCAAACATTTATAGAATTTTTGTTATGTTAAGAAACTAAGAAACCGGCATACATGTGATGAATATGTATGCAATTGATCAGAACTGCACAATGCTTATTCCTTATAGCTATTCAAAATTACTAACTGAATGCTTAAAGTTATTTCTAACTGTGCCTAATTTCCTACATGAAATAACAATCATTTTTTTTGTTGTGGACAACTATGTGATAAGATTCGCAAATTTTATTGACACTGAGCAAAAAAATGGAACCCACTTGGAACCTCAAATTAATAATTTAATTAATTTAATACATTTTTGATGAGAAATTCTGAAAATGCAGGGGGCGCATGCGCGGAGCCGATGGAGACGGACATGTCCCGCTGAAGCTCTGTAACTCCAGGATTCCACGGCCTCATAAAACTCCTGCATGGCTCGGTTCCTGATAGCAGACATCTCATGTCTCCCGCAAGCCGCGGGAATCTCCCACGAGCCGTGGGAATCTCCTGCATTTGGTTGCGGGCTCCCGGACACTGGATCCCTGGCTGGGACTGTCACTCAGCCACAGACAGACAGAGCAGCCCGAGTGGCCGAATGAGGATGGTCGCTCTGTCTGTGGCTGAGTGACAGGTGGATGCAAGGCACTGCGAGCTGAGGCAGAGGGGGGGCAGCCTATACTGCTGTCCCCTGCCTGCTTTGGCTGCTGCATGGGTACTTTTTTTTGGGGGTCAGTCCAGCCGATTCAGCAGGGAAAGGGGGGGGGGGGGGGTGGAGGCAGATCGAAGACTGTGATCTACAAGCTGTAGCAATAAAAAGAAAAAAAAAATCCTGTGTGCGACAAGTACATGACAATCCCTTCTATATCAATCTGCCGTGCAGACCGGGACTTCCCCTAAACATGCTCCCCTTCTAAAAAAACGTAATGAAACAAGGAATGAGCTACAAGCGATACTAATTTCCAACCACGAGAAAGTTAAATCAATATTCACAAGGGAACAAAGCGGGTAAATATCTAGCTCTCCAACTACGCCATAAACAGAACAAACAAAAAATTGAAAAATTAGTCCACCATATAAAACCATATACAACCATATACAACTCGCAAAGTATAGTTGACACATTTACAGAATACTAGTAGAACTTATATAACATACAAAATGACAATAATGTTCACCAACCTCAACCATCGGACATAGATACATTTTTAGAAAAAGTGAACCTCCCAACTATAGACCATTCTACCCTTAAAAAACAAAACAGACCGATATCTATAGATGAAATCAATAAAGTTATTCAATTTTTTCCAACAAAAAAAGCCAAAGGAGCGGTTTAGCTTATCTAGTGAATACTTATGAATATGAATAAAGCATTCAGTAAAATCTTATCACCTTACCTAGACAAATTGTTTAATTGCGCTGCAATCCTAATAATCAAAAATAATCAAGCATGCCCCAAAGAGATGCTTCAAGCTGTTATCATTACAATTCCTAAGCAAGGAAAAGATCCAACGTCACTTTCCAACTATAGACCCATTTCATTATTGAACACGGACCTAAAAATCTACTCTAAAGTTCTAGTCAACCGCTTACTAGAAATAACACCCTACCTCATTGAATCAGATCAAGTGGGGTTTGTTAAAAGTCGTCAAAGCCCCGATATCGCTAGAAGAATGATTGACTTGATCAATCTTATAGAACACAAGCAAATTCCTTCTCTGCTACTTGGTTTAGACGCGTAGAAGGCATTCAACAGGGTTCATTGGGGTTACATTGCAGAAACCCTCAAGAAAATTTTTCGGCTTCATTCATGAAGCCATAATGTCCCTTTACACGGTACCATCGGCTAAGGTATTCATGTCCGGAAACATTTCAAATAGTTTTACATTATCTAATGGAACCAGACAAGGTTGTCCCTTATCGCCTATCATTTTTCATTAATAATCGAACCCCTTGCGGAGATCATCAGAACTAATCCCAAAATTGATGGTATTAAAATTGGACATATAGAACATAAACTGGGTCTATTCGCAGATGACATCATATTAACACTCTCGTCCCCTGATACCTCTCTGAGTGAAGTTAAGAGTACTTTAGAGGCCTTTGGAGTAGTATCCTATTATAAAATAAACCCCAGCAAATGCTATGCCTTACCAATGAATATTCCACCAGATCAAGTTGACGATTTACGACAAAAATATATGTACAACTTGGATAATCCATCTATCTCATACTTGAGGATCCGTCTCACTTACCCCACAACTAAGCTTTATAAGGTCAATTACCCTACTTTATTAGATCAAATCACTCAGGACCTCCAATCCATCCAAAAAAATCATTTATCCTGGATCCGTAGAATAACAGCATTCAAGATGCAAACACTACCAAAAATTGTATATTACTTCCGATCCCTTCCAATCCCAATACATGCAAAAAAATGTAATCAAATCAACTCGAAACTAAACAACTTGATCTAGCAAGGAAAAAACCCAGGGTTGCATTTTTGATTATGACCTCAGTGAGATGGAAAGGAGGTATGAATCTCCCTAATGTTCGTCTCTACTATTATGCATCATTACTAGATCAGATGAAACATTGGTTTGTATACTCTAATGATAAACTATGGTTGAATATTGAGTGTGAAATAGTTAAAGGTAACGATCTCCTTTCTTTAGCCTTCACTTATTACCTACTCCCAAAAGTGAATATACCTAACTACCTAACACTTAAATCTACCTTAACAACCTTGAAGTTTATTTTAACCAAACTACAACCTATACACGATCCGTTCCATGTTCCATTACCAATGAGAACTATTGAATACTGCAAAGCACGGCTTAATGTAACACCCTGGATTAAGCAAGGCATACATTTTAATCACAAAAGGTCTATGGCTATTCCTAGGGTGATCTGGGATTTCTTCACCTCTAGCAGTCAAAAATAAAAGAGGCATAGCCCTATTTTATAAACTCATCTCCTCCTTTCCCCCAAAAACCAAAACATCTAATATGATTAAATGGGAGAAATCTTTCTCATGGGAAACATGGCATAAAGCCATTAGGATTAATAGCTCAGCATCTTCATGCATGGAACACTGGGAAAACTCCCAAAAAATATTAAATCGTTGGTATCTGACCCGATACAGACTTTCTAAAATGTTCCCATCCTCATCCTCCCTATGTTAGAGATGTAACACCAGTAGGTAACTTATTACATACACTTTGGGGATTTAAAGCTTTATCCAGCTTTTGGAAGTCAATTTCCTTCTTTATTGCGTCTCTTATGGGGAATCTAATAGCACTCACACCAGCAATGGCCTTACTAGGTCTAAACTTAGATCTATACCCGCTCAATTATAGAACTATAGTAGCCAATATATTATTAGCCTTGAGACTCACCATAACTAAATTATGGAAATGCACCTTCACTCCTAATCTATCTGATGTAATTTTAAGACTCAATTCCATAGCCCACTTTGAATTAATGTTTGCACACAAAAATGGAGCCATAGCTAAATTCACGAAAGTTTGGCTTGCATGGACATTACATCCTAGAGCTTCAAATTTCTTGAAAGACACCAAGAACTAAACTTGTGTTTCCAGTAGATCTCAAGACAAAACTATAAGAACTCATACGGTAACTTCCTCTCCCTTTATTTCTTTATTTCCTTTCCTCCTTTCTTAAAGTTTAGCAACCTACCCTTGTTTACAGAGTGTTCCCCTTTGGGGTAAACAAGGATTATTTTATTATTAAAGAATAATACACTGTTGGCTGTATTTAGTCAAGAACAAATAAAAAAAATAAAAAAAAAGCATTTCACGCGGTCTCGTGGCCATACCTTCATTACGTCCTACAACGCTGGGGATTTGGTCCCCATTTCCTTAGTTGGACCTCATAATTTTATAACAATCCCAAACCCTATGTAAAATATGCAGGATACAAATCTAATTTATTCAATATCAATAGAGGAACTTGTCAAGGTGGCCCACCTTCTCCACTTTCATTTGTCCTCCTCATCGAACCTCTTGCTCAATCAGTTCGCTCTAACCCTTATATTAAAGGCCTTAAATTAGCTGGACATCAACATAAAATTAGCTTATTTGCCGATGACATTTTAATTTTTTTGTCCTCTCCTCATATTTCCGCTCCCAACCTAATCCAGAAACTAGATAATTTTGCCCACATATCAGGCTTAATCATTAACCTTCAAAAATCTTTGGCACTTAATATTTCCCTATCTCCTTCAGAAGTACAACAAGCACAGACATCTCTTCCCTTCTTGTGGTCCACTATTCGCCTTTCTTATCTAGGAGTCACTCTTACGCCTAATATTACTGAACTCTTTTCAGACAATTTCCCGTCTATTTTAAGTCACATTACTCCTTTATTAACACAATGGTCTTCTCTCCCCATATCCTGGATAGGTAAAATCAATGTTATTAAAATGACTATATTACCCAAAATCCTTTATCTTTTCCGGGTTCTTCCCATCTCTGTCCCGGCGTACTTTTTAAGAATATTGCAGCATAAAATAACGAAGTTTATTTGGGGCTCTTCAAAACCCTGTTTACCTAATCATACTCTCTACCTTTTAAAATGTAAAGGTGGTCCCGGAGTTCCTACTCTATCTACCTATTATTATGTGGCCCATCTGGTACAAATAACTAAATACCATGCAACCTCTGAAATCCCACTATGGGTAACCCTGGAGTCAGTCGATTGTGATCCGCTATCTTCTATTTCTAATCTATTATGGCTGCGATCCTCTGATCAAAAAATAATCACTAATCCTGTTACCAAACATTCTCTTACTATTTGGAATAGATTTAAATCAACAAACGGCCAACAATAGCCACATATTCCACTTTTATCGTTCATTAAAAATCCCCTTTTCTACCCTGCCTGGACCTTTCCTAAATCCTTTAAAGCCTGGACCACTTCTAAATTAAATTGACTACATGATCTGATATCCTTGACGTCCTTTATACTGTTCTCTGACTTATGTGAAAGACATGGACTTCCAAACTATTTAGATATCTACAAATAAAACATTTTTTTTACACCCCATATACAAGGAAAATATACACTTGATAAATTATCACGTTTTGAAAGCATATGCAAAAATGATCCCCATGCGAAAGGACTTATTTTGACCCTCTATGCCCAACTCGTTACTAAACCTGATTCTAAACCACCCTCGTATGTAGCTAAATGGGAGGTTGATCTTGGTCTTTCGCTGGAAGCAACCAAATGCTTCTGGAATACTACAAAATCCTCTTCACAAAAACATCATTGCTTTAGAAACTAATTATAAAGTGCTTACGCACTGGTACTTAGTCCCTGCCAGAATTGCAAAATTTGCCCCAAATTACTCCTCATCCTGCTTTCGAGGCTGTAGTGATCTTGGCTCTCACCTTCATACCTGGTGGAATTGTCCAGCAGTCAATAGGTATTGAAGAGATATATTTCCTATGCTTTCAACATTATTTGCAGTGTCTATACCTCCAGATCTTTTGATAGCACTCTTAAATCTAAAGTCGACAATACTTTCACACAGCCGATTCAAACTTTTACAACAGATTACTACAGCTGCGAAACAAACACTAGCTAAAGCCTAGAAATCTAACAATTTGTTATTAAATGAAACCAAGCATAGAATCAATCAAGCTATGGTTCATGCCAAAATAGAGGCTATAGCTCAAGACAAAATAAGTTATTTTAAGAGTATATGGTTCCCTTGGGTGACTCACTATCTACCATTAAATTTTGATATAGACCTGTTTATGCCTTGATAATTATACTCACATGTATCTCTCTTCTCTAGCCATATGATTATTAACACACTCAGCCCCGGGGATTCTTCCTATCGCTTCTCCTTTTTCTCTCTTTTCTCTTCCTCTACCTTTCTTTTCATTGTACCTTTCTCTATCTTTTTGTATTTCCTTTAGGTTCAAATAGCAATACTTTTGTATACTCTACCTGGATTCATAAAATCACATATATAGCTCATGCATAACAGTGATAATCCCTTATTACTCTTTTCTGATGCATATTTTAGTTTGGTTGTAACTTTTTACTTATCTGAGGCTTTATTATATCTTTATTATCCATTTTAGATTCCAGCCTCTATTGACCAAACTATAAAATGTTATCTACACCACTAATCCTAAAACAGACTATGCAAAATAGGCTATATTCAGTTAAATTGTGGTGCAATAGTTGTTTATTATACCTTGACATGTTAGGTTCAAAAGCAGTGCTAGAAAGTATCTTTGTGATATTGGTAAACTTTAATAAACAAATCTGACAAGAGAAATTTTGAAAATACAAAGAAACCTGAGATCTTTCCAGAAGGCTTTGGTGTTCATTCATGATTAACAGTGTATCTGCAGCATTGAACAACCAATAAAATAATATACATTAAAAGTGGTTGTAAAGGTAGGAAGATAAAAAAAAAACTGTGACCAGCTCCCACCAGCTCCCAAAATACTTACCTGAGCCTGATCTTGAGCCAGCACTGTGCCTGAGAACAGTGGTGCTGCTCTCTCTCCTCACTGGACATGGGGACAGCATTGGCTCTTGCTGCTGTCAATCAAATCCAGCGAGCAGAGAGCGAGGGGTGGGACTGTGTGTGTCAACAGATGTGCACAAGCACACACACTTGCCCCCACAGTAAGCAGCCTGCTATGGGGGCACTCAGAAGGAAGGAGGAGCATTGGCGGGGATCCCAAAATAGAAGGATCAGATTGCTCTGTGCAAAACCATTGCACATAGAAGGTAAGTATGACATGTTTATTATTTAAAACAAATCTCTTTACAATCAAGTATGAATTCTTATGTGCAATAACCAATAAAACCAATAAGAATAGAAGCCTCTGAAAATAGAACAGCATGTTCCAGGTTCTGATTGGCTGCTATGGATTACTACAATTAGGAAATCAAGAATTGAATAAACCACACCATACCAGATCTTTTTCTTAGGTCCAGTTGTATCACCTTATAAATATAGTTAAATATTTCACTGCATTTCCAAATTATAGTATTCATTCAAATATAAATGCTTGGCTGGGCCCTTATAGGATTATATAAAAATGAATCCAGGCAGATACCTACCCACGAAATGGAGGAAAGCCACACAGTAGGATGTAAGTTATTACGCCAGCTGCCCATATATCCACCTTTAACCCATACCTAAGGAAAAACACATGTTAGTAATCAGCCAGAAGTGTCATCCAGTCATAATCTGATCCTTTCTAAAATGTGGGATGAAGTAGTTACATGCAGACACTTCAGTTCTCTGGTTTTAATCACTATTCTCCATTTAGTGCCTGTCACTGGAAGCCACCACTGGAGTGTACATACTCTTTCCCATAAGGTGGATCTGCAAGAGTGCATATTCCAAGCCTAAAGCCTAGTAGACATGGGCTGAATGTCGGGCGACATCAGCTGGTTATATAACATGACTTTCAGCCCATGTGTATGGCCAATCCAACAGAAGCCTGCCGTTTGACCGGCTTCTGTCGGACGTGCATGCTGGAAAACCAGACTGGCTCCTGATCAGTGCTCTCAGCCATTGGCTGAGAGTGCTTACCTGAGTGTTCTGGCGGGGGACCATCCCCCTAACAAAACACAATAGAACAGCAGGGGAGATCACTGTACTAACATTGGATTGTTACCGTTGAGATTGTGACCATTGAAAGAAAAAAAAATAGTGGTGTGTGCTAGGCTTACCATATAGGTCACAATCTGATTTACAATCTACATTCGATCTTGCAACATCTATGAACTGCAGGGACCTCTTTGAATGGGTAAAATTTGATTAGCTAGATTAGGTAGGTCCTCATATCACAAAGATTTAAATATAATGTTGATTAAACAAAGATTGTACACTCAGATCGTAATGTGTGGTAATCATAGGGGCATGGACCACATCTGGTATTGGTATCAATCCTTAGTTATTAAAGGTTGTTATTATGGTCAGGGATGATTACAAAAAAAATGGTAAAATGATTACCATAAAATATGTCTTGAAATTTATTCCTGTGCATGTTACAGGTTGAGATTAAAAAAATAAAGCTAAACCTCCCCTTTTTTGTCTGCTCTGTTGATGAGTATTGCCTTTGGGTCGCTGGAACTGACCTGAACTCAAGACAAGAGAGGTCATCAGCTAACTTATTATAATGAGGAATCCCGTATGCTCTAATGGATTATATATTGTATTTGTCAGGAGCATGTAGCACTCCTGTTCCATCACAGCTGCTGGTCTTATTCCAGCATCCTGGTTTTGGCTGTGATGTATTCTCCTTGTCTGTTTGTTCACCTGCAAGGTGATTTATTTGGCCAGTCTCTGGGTGGAGACCAAACCTGATTTAAATTAGCTAAGCCTGCAGTCTCATGGTTGTGAAAGTGTGTGCAACATGTGCTTCAAGCTCCCTGTTTGTCTGCCCTGTTCCTCTGCCTGCTAGTTTGGGCTCCCTTGTTGACGACCTTGGATCAGATGTTGACTATGCTCAGAACTCAGCCTGCCTGAACCCGGACTGTCATTGACCACTCTACCTGGCTGCCAACCACAAGTACCTGTTCAATGTGTTCAGTTCAAATACTTGTTCGCTGTTCTCAATTCATGCCTGCCCTGGTAAGGTGGCCAGGCACTATAGAATTATGTATAAGACCTGAGGGCATCCAAGTACTGGTAGGCCTGCTTGCCTTTTGGGAAAGGGGGCTGCTATAGGTGAAGAACACAGAAGCTAGCTATAGTGCCTGACCACCTGCGTTAGGGATAAACGTTACACTATTATATGTCCTTTGTGCGTATTGAAGTTTAAACTCTTTTTTTCTTCCCCTCTTTCTTTTTTATTCCCTTTTTTTCGATTAGATATGGGTGGGAGACCATGTCCTGCTTACATTTTGTGGTAATTTTTATTTCTGTAAATGCAAGTATTAGATTGTTTTTTAGGGACTTGATTGCAGTTAATGCTTTGGACATTTCATCAATATAGTTCTATGTTTTGTCCTTTTTTTTGATCACCGTGAGTTGTTGTATATAACCCTTTCTGTACAACTTGTTTATATTATTATTTTTGGTCTATTTTTTCAGAATTCATCAATTCACCAACCCACTAAAGAAGAGGCACAATATTTGAACGTTGAAACGCACTGGGCTCATTTTTCACTACGGCAGACTTCCTCATGCCTATATGTGGATTTGATGATTTTTATTGATATATTTACTGATATGACGGGTTGTTTTTAATAACTATGGTGACCATTAGTCTACTTTTAAAGACTTTTGCATAAATAAAATTGTAAAGGATTTTATGAATTGAAATTTGTAATTATTTGAATGATACCGTAAACATTACATCCATTATTTTCCTTTCTTTGTATTGCCCTAGGGATGAGGCACCATGCTTTTTTATAGACATAGATGGAATACAATCATCTAAAACTGGACAAATATTCATTCTAAATAAATATAAACCTATAGAGACACATAGGGGTTGATTTACTAAAACTGGAGATTGCAACACCTGGTGCAGATCTGCATAGAAACCAATCAGCTTTCAGGTTTTACTGTCAAAGTTAAATAGAACTATCTGAAGTTAGACGGTTGGCTACCATGCACAGCTGCATCAGATTTTGCACTCTCCAGTTTTAGTAAATCAACCCCATGGCGGGCTATGAAAGAATGGCAGTGGCATGTGTATGCAAACTATAATTACAATTGTAGTCAATTATCAAAGCTTAAACATACACAATAATAAAAAAATATGCAATATCATACACAGTATCATTGCAATTTCAGTAAACAGTGTCTCCTTGTAAGAACTATAAAGAGACAACAATAGTCTGTGTGCTAGAGCAGAGTGCAAGTGGCCATCAGTGGAAAATGGAAAAAGGATAGTTGGGCAACCGCTACAGGTTCTTATTGTAAAACTAGTTAAAGTAAAGCTCTCATAAAATAAAAAACGGAGCTGCCATTGAGGATCTCCTTCTGAGACTTGGTCACCTGCATAAATGAAGCAAATTATAGTGGTTCTAAAGTTTGAAGATTTTTTTTACCTTCATGCATTCTATGCATGAAGGTAAAAAACCTTCTGTGTGCAGCGCACACCAACTCTCCCTCCTCATTGGCTGAGACAGCAGCGGGAGCCCATTGGCTCCCACTGCTGTCAATCACAGCCAGTGAGCCAATGAGGAGAGAGCAGAGGGCAGAGCCGAACCAAGGCTCTATGTGTCTTATGGATGCATATAGCAGGATCGAGCACGCAGCAGTGCCCCCAAGGTAATCTGGTTTCTCTGTGGGCACTGCTCGAGGGGGAGGAGCCAGGAGCTCTGGCAGGGGTCCCAAAATGAAGAGGATTGGAGCTGCTTTGTGCAAAACCACTGTACAGAGCAGGTAAGTATAACATGTTTGTTCTTTTTTTTAAAAGAAGCTTTAGTATCACTTTTGAAGTTTGTTTTTGCTGCAATACTCTTCTTCAACCCAGAGCTGTTCCCCACAGTACTTCCTCTCTGCCACTAGATGTCTTCAATCCTCTGGGTTAAATAGTGGCCAGCATCATTCAACCCACATCCCGCAAGCCAAGGTTGTTGAGTATCCACCTCCTGAGGGAATTGGCTTACAGTACTGCTGACCAGATGTCATTATATGGGCACCGCTCAGTCAGTTTACGTTTGAGGAGAAGGCTTAACTGGCTGCTGTCAGTATAGCACAGTCTCTCTATCTTTTCCCCAAAGGAACTAAAATCATTTTCAAGTCTTCAGAAACCCCTAGTTTAACAAATTCATTAATAGTCAGTGGGAAGAATTCCATTCTTACAGTGATGGTCAGAATGCCACCCTTACAGACAGCTAAAACGATAACTGGAGTTATGTTGCTGGCTCTGCCAAGTGCTATTGGCCCTGTAACTATGCAGACACCATCAGATGGGAGGTCATGGGAACTTGGTTGAGAATGGCTGGTCTAGCATGAAACCTGTACACAGTGATGATATGCTAATGTAGCAAATCATAGTCACCAAACAGATATCAGTTTTCTGGAGTAGAGAGATTAATTCTGATTGGTTGCTATGGCTAACTGCACTTTACACATTGCTCTTTATCCTACCGAATGAGCTTACATGAGTTGAGTGACCTTAACCTGGACCAACACTGAAAGAACATGTGGAAAATTGTACATGGTGTGTGTCTTTCCCAGCTTTCCTAACAATATATGAGATGCAGTACAGCCCTTGTGCTGCCTTTGTTTCATCTAACAGGCATGCAGGATTATATATAAATTACAGATGGTTGCTGCGACAAATTCTACAATCCAATCCCACTGTGAATGCATTACAGTGAATACTGTACAGTAGATTCTTGTGAAGATTGCTTCTAGCTATCACCTTTCACAGTATAATTGTAACTGTCACAAAGCTGCATGGCGCAGGATATACTTATGGAACTCAGTGACAGAGAAGAAACAATATTAATGCAGAGAAGGCATTTTGTTAAGTGGCTTGGTTTTTGAAAAAGTTACTTATACTTTACCCAGTCTCTGCAATTATTTCTGGAGCTACATATGTTGGGGTCCCACACACAGTGTATAGAGGTCCATCCACTACAGTGGCCAGTCCAAAGTCTCCAAGCTTTAGTGATTTACTTCCATCTTGGTGTTCGTACACCTAGAGAAGAGAAAAAAATGCTGCATTAAGAATAGTACGTGTGCCACAGTAGGTGGAGCAGCAAACCTCAAAATAGTGTAATTAAAAAAAAAGTTTATCTTCAGGAATAAGCAAACGTATCTATCACCATGTTTTAAAAATCTTGGTGGAAGTTGGAGCATCTGGAGGACACCAATACAGACATGGAAATAGCATGCAGATAGTGTCTCATGCTGGATTGAAATTAAGGTCCCAGAGCTTTAAGGTAAAAATGATAACCAATCAGATATGAACATAAGTTGCCCCCACACATCATTCCAGCACCGGTTCTTATTGTAAAGCTATTTAAAGTAAGGCCGCGTACACACGAGCGGACTTTCCCGCGGGACTGTCTGCCGGACATTCCGACCGTGTGTGGGCTCCGGTGGACTTTTTCCTCCCAAAAGTCCGGCGGACTAAGTTTTAAGTTTAGACTTAAAATTGTCCGCTGGACTCGGCAGTCCGGCGGACAATCCCGCCGTCTGTGTGCTAGTCCGCGGGACTTTTGAAATGAACGGACTTACCTCACACACGGAGGAAAGTCCGTTCACTTAGAACGTGACTCCAGGTAGACGGGACTAGCGAAGGCAGTGAATGCCGCCGCGCTAGCCCCGCCACCTGGTAGGAATTTAAAGGGGAATCCCTACACCGAAAAAACGGTGTGGGGTCCCCCCCAAATCCATATCAGACCCTTATCCGAGCACGCAGCCCGGCCAGTCGGGAAGGGGGGTGGGGACGAGCGAGCGCCCCCCCTCCTTAACCGTACCAGGCTGTGTGCCCTCAACATGGGGGGTGCCCTGGGGAAAGGGGGGCCCTGCGTCCCCCCACCCCAAAGCACCTTGTCCCTATGTTGATGAGGACAAGGGCCTCTTCCCGACAACCCTGGCCGTTGGTTGTCGGGGTCTGCGGAATCCGGGTGCCCCCTTTAATAAGGCATAAAGCTCTCATAAAACAAACAAGGGAGCTGCCATTACTGAGCTCCTTCTGAGAGTTATAGCACCTGTTTAGGTGAAGTAAATTATAGTGGTTCTAAAGGCTGAAGGATTTTTTACCTTCACGCATTCTATGCGTGAAGGTAAAAAACCTTCTGTGTGCAGTGCCCCTCCAATCCCCACCTCCCTCCGATCCAGCAATGTTCACGATAGCCTTGGCTGTCCCAGGACTCTCCCTCATTGGTGGAGACAGCACTGAAAATAAGTTGCCCCCACACATCATTCCAATACTAGGTGAAACTTCACTCATAACAAGGGGTTACCAAAATCCCCTGAAAGCACAGCAATATTATCAAAAGAACCTCAGATGGCAGGACACCTCTTCAACCAATTGGAGGCATGATTTAGCAGACAGATTTATCATAACCTAAATATGTGTACAGATAGGTTGATAGAGTCAATTGGGGACTCTTTAGGGAATGCAATAGAGAGAATGTTAAAACTGATCTAAAAATAAAACTCTGATGGTCTAAATCACTCATTGGCTAACTCATAGCATCTTTATTCTTGAGTAACAACTGGACCAGGGAAGCAGGTATCATTCCCGGGCCAATCAGTTGGGGCTGGGATGAATCCTACCCTAGAGTTACAAGTACACAAGGGGGGGGGGGGTGGTGCTCATGACATCATTGTCCTAATATGGCCACAAGCTCATCCTAGTCTTGACTAGTGGTGAGCTTAAGTTCAGCCAAAGCATGGTCATTGTTGTCATAAGCATCCCCAAGCCTTTGTGTACATGTAGTTGTGGCACAGGGAATTCCCTGTCCACAGTTCATTGGACTGCTATTGACAGCTGACTTCTGTCTTCGACTGAACATGGGTTGGACCGAACCCAAATCCAAACCCAAGCTCATCCCTAGTCTTAAGTAAGTAATGATAAACTTGGGTTCGGCTGAACCTGAAAGTCAGTTGTCTCTCCTGGGCCAATGAGCTGCAGGCAGGGGATTCCCTACCACAGTCAATGTCATTGACCAAGCAAGCATCCCCGCCCCTTTGTGTACACGCAGCTGTGGTGTGAAGATTCCCTACCTGCAGCTCATTGGCCCAGCCCTAATAACTGACTTCTGTGTTTAGCTGAACATGGGTTTGGACTGGACCCAGAGCAGAACCCAAGCTCATGCGTAGTTTTGGGATAACTCCACCTTACTTCCTGGCTTTGCTGCAGCTACCACAAAAATGTCCTAGGTGAAGATCCCCTTTATTTTTTAGTCCTAAAGTAATGTAAGAGGCTGGTGGATGCCTTAAGTTGCCATCATCAAAAAAATGTTTGGGACTGAAAAATATGATTTTGATACATGTACATTTATTAGGTACATCCCACCTAATAGAAACAAAGAGGACACATGGACTATTCAGCCTCTGGGGATTTTATACAGAGAATGTACAGTTTAAGTGCATACAGCTATGGTACATGTATTTATTCAAACAATGTGCACAGAGACAGAATGTTCCACTCTCTCGCTTTTTATAAGAAAACATTCTAGAATCATCAGAGATAATCTACTGATAATTATTGAACCGTAAATCAAAGCATTTTTGCTTTAAAGGCAGCAAAGACTTTCCAGCTCATCCAGATAAAAAGCTAGAGGAATCGCCAAACCAGAGAATTCACGCTTGGTTTGACTTCCTGCTGGACAGACCTGCAACACTTCTCAGTAGTCATTCCCAATTAATTGGGATACTTTTTGCATTATATCACGAGAACATAATAATTTAATCAGGAGAACAATTCTGCAGCCTTATTCCAGCTCTGGTGCTGTAAGAGTTTCAAGTATAATAGCTGCCTCATTATCTCTGCTATTTATGACAATTTAGCCCAGAGAAACATATGTTAAACACATTGCAAGCTAGCGAAAAGAAAAACAACACAGTTCTGCCTAGTCCTGCCAGCTACCTGACAATCAGCAAAATATGTCATCATTTGCTTTGGAAGGAACAACAGAGAATGCCAGGTTACCATTTTTGCCTCCTCCTGGCAGGGAAACTCTGACGATGGAAACAATTATAAAGCGCTAACCTCCATTTGCCCTCAGTAAAATATCTTTACTCTAGGTTTATGAAATGGTGAAGATGAACAAAAAAAAAAACATCTTCATTCTTTATTTCATGCTCATGATATTTAATGGAACAAATTGTGCAATTTCAGTAAGCAAATATTCTTATTACTGCAGTAAATTTTATAGGAAGGTTATTTTCACAATCAAGGATAGCAATACAATACATTACATCAAATGGCATTTTTACATGGTAGGTCGTTAAGAAGACAATCAGCTCAACACATACAATATAGGGGTAGCAAGCTATTCAAGGCAATCCATATTCTGAATGCTAGATGAGCAGTGTCAACCAGCGTAGCTGCATGTACAGTAGTGTATATGTAGAAGACATTTGTATATGTAGAAGACATGTCTGAAACAGTGTGGGAACAGACACCATCCATGCTTTAATTATTTTTTTATTTTTTTCATTTTTCAACGAAATAGAGAAGTATAGAACAGAGTACAGACTGGGGAAAAGGGATGGAAATAAGTGGAAATGAAAGGAGAAGATAGGAGGAAGCAAGTTCACTGGGTCGGAGGGGAGGGAGCGAGAATGGTGGAAGCCCTTATGAGTGGTCAAGAGTGAAGGAAAAACAACTCTTGGTAAGAATGACTCTCTATTTTTGCATGTGAATTCTATATTGTAAAACTATGCTTGTCGAAATGTTTCCTCCTGGTGTTTTTAGGGAGACAGTCAGGTCTTCCATAGGTCTGATCTCATTCATTTTAGAGACCCATAAGCTGAAGGATGCCTCCAAAGGGTGAGTATGTGTACTCTTGCTGCATTTAAAAGGTGTATCAATAGGGACTTTTTGTACCTGTGTCTGGAAAGAGTATAGAGATGTAGAAGGTAGGTGGCCAGATCATTTCCAGGCTCCACATCAGTCAGTTTTAGGGTGAAGTAAAGTGTTTTTTTTTAATGTAACTTAAAATATTTATATGCTTGCTCTTCCATGTTTTTGTTGTATTAAAGTCCAGTTTCATTTTTTTTAATCAATTGTCTATAACTTCAGAAAATAAAAACATCAGCTCTAGATTACTCACCTTTCTCTCACAGACTCACTGCTCTGCGATCTGGTGTTGGTCCTCTTCTGGGATAAATGGTGCCTAGTATCATTCAACCCACTTCCTGTGAGCTCAAGGCATCAATGACACTACCCCCTGAGGGAGCATCTTGAAGCCGGCCTTGGCTCACAGGAAAAAAAAAAAACGGATGGAGTTTAACCACTTCAGCCCCGGACCAATTGGCAGCCAAAGGACCAGGCCCCTTTTTGCGATTCGGCACTGCGTCGCTTTAACTGACAATTGCGCGGTTGTGCGACGTGGCTCCCAAACAAAATTGGCGTCCTTTTTTTCCCACAAATAGAGCTTTCTTTTGGTGGTATTTGATCGCCCCTGCGGTTTTTATTTTTTGCGCTATAAACAAAAATAGAGCGACAATTTTGAAAAAAATGCAATATTTTTTGCTTTTTGCTATAATAAATATCCCCAAAAAATATATAAAAAAACATTTTTTTTCCTCAGTTTAGGCCGATACGTATTCTTCTACATATTTTTGGTAAAAAAATTGCAATTAGCGATTATTGATTGGTTTGCGCAAAAGTTATAGCTTTTTCGGCTGAACCTGAAAGTCAGTTGTCTCTCCTGGGCCAATGAGCTGCCGCCAGGGGATTCCCTACCACAGTCAATGTCATTGACCAAGCAATTTTTTTTATTTTTTGCTTTTTTCTATAATAAATATCCCCAAAAAAAAAAATATATAAAAAAACATTTTTTTTCCTCAGTTTAGGCCGATACGTATTCTTCTACATATTTTTGGTAAAAAAATTGCAATTAGCGATTATTGATTGGTTTGCGCAAAAGTTATAGCGTTTACAAAATAGGGGATAGTTTTATAGCATTTTTATTAATATTTTTTTTTTTTTACTAGTAATGGCGGCGATCAGCGATTTTTATTGTGACTGCGACATTATCGGACATTTTTGACACATTTTTGGGACCATTGTCATTTATACAGCAATCAATGCTATTTAAATGCATTGATTCCTGTATAAATGACACATGCAGTGAAAGAGTTAACCACTAGGGGGAGGGGTTATGGGCTGTGACGTGTGTGTTTTTTTACATTAGGGGGCGGGGCTGACGTCTGACATCATTGATCGGCTTTCCCGATGACAGGGAACAGCCGATCAATGACAGGCAGAGTAGGAAGCGCGGGGAGAGGTTTGTTTACACAGACCTCTCCCCGTTCTTCAGCTCTGTGACCCGATCGCGGGACACCAGCGGCGATCGGGTCCGCTGGGCCCGCAGCCACGGAGCTCCCGACCGGGTCGCGAGTGCGCCGCTGGCGGCGCGCGCGCAACCCACGGCCAGGCAATTAAAGGGCCACGTAACCGTACGTGATTTTGCCTGGCCGTGCCATTCTGCTGATGTAAATATATATGTGGTGGCCGGTCGGGAAGCGGTTAAAGTATAACTAAATGCAATTATTTTTTTTGGATAGAGTGGAGAGGGATTAGAACCCCTGTCAGCTTTTATTGCTGTCTTTGCCCCCGTTAAGGAGATTCCCCCTCTCTATTGGTCCTGTTTACCATTATTATTAAAAGTGAAAGTCAAAGAAAATCACAATTGTTGGGTTGTCCCCAGAACAGTAATAGAGGGGAAATCTTCCAATGGGGACACCAGTAATGGTGACCTGGGGGTCCCCAAGGAATTTCCTTAATTTGCAGGTATCTCCTCACACTTCATGTTTGGCTATGGGACAGGAAGTGAAGGGAAATCTCCGCAATGAGACACAAATGGTGAAAAAAAATCTGACTATATCCTTCCCTTGCTCTATCCAAAAGGAACAAAAAAAAGTTTTGTCTATAGTTCTACATTAATAAAACTTTAATAAAACCCTTCCATCCTCTATCCAAGCCTCATAATATAATTAGGATGATTTACTTTAGGGTTATGTCACATTAATAATCCACTTACTAGTGAGGGTATGCTATCAAAAGGATCGCTAAAAACTGCAAAGGAAATACTTCCATGTGTCGCTAAATCGCAGTCTGGATGAGAGAGACTTTGCTCCCTCGCCAATGAAAACACTGCAGCATGTGAATTGCCAGCAAAAGAGTGACTTTTCACTTATCTGGCCAGCAAGAAATGAATCCATGGAAATAGGATTTCTATACCCTGTTTAGCCCTGTATAGCAATCCTGTCGTTCCTGTCCTGCCAGTGACTGGATCTTTAGTCTGAAATGGACCTTGCGATAAATATCTACGTTCTGTGAATTAGGTGTAAAAATTAGGTGCAAAAAAAAATGCATATTTTATAAAAATGCTCCTCGTACATCCCGCTCAATGTATGTAAATGTATACACTGTATATGTGTTGTTTGGAGGTAACTTAGGGTAAGGGATCAGACTTGGCTAGCAGTCATTAGCAATCTTCTCTGAAGCATGATTTCATGTTATTTTTCTTCAAAAAGTCAAATGAATTACATAATGACACATGTACAACAGATGAAAATATGATTAGGTATTTTATATATACTTATAATAATATGTTGAACTTTCCTCTTACATTAAAGCAGACCTTCAATCATGAAATTAACCTTCTTCCTCCTCCCTCTTTCCCCCTTGTGCATAATTTTTCATCTTGGGAAATTTAACATTTTTTATGTCTTTAATAGTACCACTTTCTGATTCCTTGCCTAGGTGAGGATAATGTAGGTTGGCCACCCGCTGCCTCCTGGGATGTCATGTCCCACATCCCAGGAAGCAATGATTCAGTGTGGGATATCATGCATATGTGCAGACATGCTGCAGGTCTCTGTCTGGTATATAGAGCATTACAGTGGCTTGTGTGTCTATGCATGAGTGAGATCATTGCACAGGCATGCTGTAGGTCTCTGCCAGGTATTTGGGATCTGGCAAAGACCCAGGGTGTATTTGTCCATGCAAAAGATCTCTCTCAACGGGAGTTTCAAGGTGGCGACAGTGAAGCAGGGCAGTGCAATGAAAATTTTAGCTGTAAGGAAGGCAATGCTGGCCTCAATGGATTAAAAAGCTATGATTTTTTTGTACTATCATACAAGGACAAGTATTAGAGAGTTGATATTCAGGGAAACCTAGCTAATGTGAATTTCCTCTTTATGTATGAACGTTTTCACTCCCCTGGGGGAACTACTATTTTTCCATACTGAGGGCTTCATTTTATAGCTTCAATAAGCATAAATCTATGTGGCTGTTAGGACTCCTATATAATAAATGTGTAATTACATGTAATAAAATATTGGTTCCTTATTGTTTGTTAAATATGAATAAGGTGACTCAATACAGTATTTGATATTACGAACATGCCATTGCAAACACTTAAGACCCAAACAGATGAGAGGTCATTCTAGAAAAACGCTATCCATGTCAATGCCAGGAGTCAACATTGACTTGATGGCACTTAATGATTAAAAATAATTGTTCCTACTATAGTGCCCTTGTAGATGTAGAAAAACATTAACAGTTATAAAATCTAAGTACCGTATATGCTTGAGTATAAGCCGAGTTTTTCAGCACATTTTTTTGTGCTGAAAGTATCCCCCTCGACTTATACTTGAGTCAAGCACTTTTCTGCAGCAAAAAATTAAATTTTTCGACCCGACTTTGCGGCCCGTATTTTGGGGCCACTTGGTGCTAGGATCCCCAAATTGGATATGTTGTAGTGTTCGTTCCACTGGGTTTGTACACCAAATTTGGGGTTCGTAGCAGCAAGTGGCCCTGAGATACGGGGGCGCAGAGTCGGGTTTGGAAAATGTAATTTTTTGCTGCAGAAAAGTGCTTGACATTTTCCGACCCGACTTTGGGGCCCCGTATCTCGGGGCCACTTGGTGCTAGGAATCCCAAATTTGGTGGGCAAACCCAGGGGGTTCCTAGCACCAAGTGGCCCCAAGATACAGGGCCCCAAAGTTGGTCAACTGTGTCCATCTGCAGCAATGTCATTTCGGGACCCTTTGGGTCCAGAGACCCCAAATTTTGGCTGCAGCTAGGGGGCATCTAGGAACCCTTAACTACCAAGTTTGCAAATGGGCACAGTGAGGCATGCAAATGGGCACAGTGAGGCTGCAAATGGGCATTGTTGACCCTCTTTTCCACTTACAGTAGCTGTGCATTTCTCACCCTAGGCTTATACTCGAGTCAATAAGTTTTCCCCTTTTTTTGTGGTAAAATTAGGTGCCTTTGCTTATATTCGGGTCGGCTTGTACTCGAGTATATACGGTATATAAAATAAGGCTGCCATCCCCTAAAATATTTTAGCCCTAGATGTAGGCATGTGATACCTCAAATCATGGTCTGCCCATAGCAAACAATCACATTAAAACTGTTTACTGTCCCAATTGGTAAATAAAATGTAACACCCGATTGGTAAACTGAAACTACAATTCTACTCTCTGTGGCTTTGTAAAACGTTAACGGTAAAGTTTCACCTAAAATAGGTAACTGTATAACTGTTTCTGAACAGGGTGAGAAATGTTTGGAATTATTTGTGTTCACAGCTCCTATTCTTGTTCTGATGGTTTGGAGAGCAAATTGGTTCACTAGTCACTGATGCAATCCTTGGCATGCACGCAAGTTTTTAATGAACACATACAACTGGATCTCATCATCTGCACTAGACTTGCTTGTAGTTAGAGCCACACTTGTCTTTGTCACTGCCAGCGAAGGATGTCTGAGCGGATGACACTTAAGAAATGGATTTTACAATTTTTTTTTTTTTAAAACCACATCTAGTTAAACACATCTGTCTGAAAAATACATGTAGCACTGGCTATAAAATTCTCTTTGAAAATCTTTAATGAAAACAGTGATATGTTAGTGAGGATGTTGTGTGCTGTCACAGCAGGATGACATGCTGCACATTGTTATAGAATTACAATAAAATCCTAAATCCACAATCAACACAAAGCTTTCTAGACTGCTCTTATATCAAGAAAATTTGGTTTAAGAATTAGAAACAATAGTATTTTTATAAAGAGTGTAAAAGCAATGTAAACTAAAAGCAGACCCTTGCATCAGATCCTTCCACATAATAGCAAAGAGGGGTCCCTATATTCTGCACCCACCTTGTGGACATAATGGAGCTTGCAGAGGAATAATGTATCTCAATGGACAAGTCACTATACCAGTTTTCATATGTGCTATGAGAAGTAGTGAGCAAAAGTAGAGATCTCTCCAAATAGCATCATTAAAGTGGTTGTAAACCCTTACAAACCACTTTGGCCTACAGGTAAGCCTAGATTAAGGCTTACCTGTAGGTCCAATAAATATCTCCTAAACCTACATGGTTTAGGAGATATTTAGAATAAAAGAGGCATCGCTGTCTATGGCGCATGCGCCGTAGACAGCGGCGCGCAGACGCACTGCACATGCCGAGATCACTGCGATATGCCGCTTTCGTGCGCATGCGTGGGAGTGACATCATCGCCGATCCAGCAAATGACAGCGCTGGAGCGGCGAGACCTGGAAGTCACTCCGGGCTTGATGGCGGCGGAGAAGGTCGTGGATGAGGACCGCTTTGGGGGCTTCGTTCTCAGGTAAGTTATTCATAATGAGCTAGTATGCTATGCATACTAGCTCATTATGCCTTTGCCTTGCAGGTTTCGTTTTTTTTTTTTTTTTTTTGGGAGGAGGCTTTACTTCCTCTTTAATAAGCTTACAGTAGGTTCCATTAAAAAGGGGAATTCACAAGTTTGTTTGAATATTGTTGGATATTGAATATGTACTTTTTAGTAATACATACAGTCGAATGCTCAAGACATTTCAACAATTTATATGTTTAACTTAAATTCTTGTTTTTCTTCTTCTTCCTAAATTTATTGTTAAGGAGGTGGCTTGGATAAACAAAATTCCAAAGGGGTAAACTCTAGGGTTCTGGAAAAGTTGGGCATTCCCCAGCTGTTTTTGTTGACCCTCCATTTTGGAGGTTTTTTTTTTAGGTCTCACCCAAGATCAGTGATGGCGAACCTTTTTGAGCCCGAGTGCCCAAACTGCAATACGAAACCAACGTATTTATTTCAAAGTGCCAACATATACAGAACTTGATGAGTGTGTGCTGTGATGTCTGGGGGTGAACATGGGACACATAAGAAATCATTGGGGTGTGTCATGATGAGGAGCAGTGATCTGATTTCAGTTATGTATGTGTATAGCTCTGTGCTCAGAGTAGACCCAAGGACTGAGCGATCAGCAGTCTTTGATCACTCAGTTATCAGGGTAGAGCTGGTGGGGGACAGCTGCATCTACACAGGTAAGTATGAATGTTTATTTTTTTAGAATCCCACACTTCACTTTTAATATTGTTCAAAACTGTGTACTTAATAATTTTTTTTTTTGCATGGGTGAAAACTTTTAGCATTGATAGTTCCCATTCCCTACAGAATAAAACATTCACATAATTATGATGTAATTATCAGGTACCCTTACAGGATCACTCCATCCAAAGCTGATATTTCAATTTTTGGTTGAAACAAACAATTTCTTGTATCTATTAGGGACCCTACTGGTGAAAAATCAGTGTTTGATATGTTGCAGTGTTTGTAGGTATGCATACCTGCTATGACCATTATGAAGGTGTCCCACTCTCCCTAATGGATATTTCTTTATTTATTTTTTGGCAATATTATTGTGCTTATGGTATTTTGGCAATATTTTAATTTATGGAATTCTGGCAAATGCAACAGGATATGTTGCAAAACAAAAGATGGTCATAAAAATCCAAGTAGACAAGAATAGGTCAGGACTTTCGGTAGGGACTTCTTGCTTCTACTGTATAAAGGTTGGTATACATGGAATTGGCTAAATTGAGTTCTGTGCATACCGCTGTCTGTTCAACAGAAGCCAGCTGGTAGAACGGCTTCTGTTGAACATCCCTGCTGGAAAACCTGAAGTTGATAAGTGCTTATAGCCAATGGCTGCGCTGATCTGTATATTCTGGCCGGGAAGGGAAGCATCAATAGTGTGGTGGGGGAGATCCCTGCATTCACATCGCTTGTGTGGATGTAGGGATCTGTCAGCTTTTTCCTTTATTCTCTGTGTATACCCCGCTTTAGTCATATAAGAATCCAGAAGCTGACCCTTCCCTTCAGGCTCCACCTATAAATAAAATATCACTATTGGGTGGACTGAATCATCCCGTGAAGATGGCATGGTCTGGTTTTGTAAAAATCAAAGGACTGAAAGGAATAAATAATATCGTTTGCTGCTAAACAGTTAAACCAAACAATACCTAAAAGTTATTTCTAGCAATGTATTCACAATAAACACCGTCAGTCTCGTTTTACTTTATACACTAATAAACAATGGAAATGAGAGTTAGATTAGTTTTGGTTGCTCATTATAGTGGGTTCTCTGGTAATTGCACAGTAATGAAACAGAACTTGTAAGTTTTGTGCACCATATGTAAGCTATTACTACGGAGATGGAGAATAGCTTGCAATGCCTTTGTAGACTGGGTTGCATATGGCGTGACACAAGGAACCTGTTGTTGGAGGCCTATTATACGGCTATAAAGAGAGCATGCTTTTAAACCAAAGATATATGCTGTAGCATGTGTAGCTTCAAAACGAGCCAATTAAAATGTGCTGCTTATTCTCTGCAAAACTCGACCAAGATCAACAATTAATGTTATATACACACAGATTTCCTGCGGAAACCACACAAGAAGACTGTCAAGCCTCATTACATTTTGGATAAAATTTGAATTATTTCTTCAGTTCCACCAATTGGTCAAGTACATTTGATGCAAAAGAGCATAAAGTGGTTCTAAAGGCAGAAGTTTTTTTTTTTTACCTTAATGCATTCTCTGCATTATAGAAAAAAAAAACCTTCTGCATGCAGCTTCCCCCACCCCCCAGCCCCTACCTTATATTTACCCGAACCCAATCTCATTTCAAAGACGTGTATGAGAGCAGAGGCTCTCTCGGCTCTCCTCCTCCCCATTGGTTCAAGCACAGCAGCAGGATCCATTGGCTTCCATTGCTGTCAATCACAGCCAGTGAGGTGGGGGGGGTAAAGGGGTGGGCCTAAGACCCATTCTGTTTCTCAATGGACACACAGATCGGGGCTTGGAAGTTAGCATGCCCAGTGCCCCCATAGCAAGCGGCTTGCTATGGGGGTACTCAGCGGGGGAGAGGAACCAGAAATGCAACAAGAGAACTCAAAAAAGGAGGATCAGGGCTGCTCTGTGCAATTATGACCTATGTATTGTTTTAACTTAAAAGAAATTCAACCGTTGATATCAATTAAATAAAAAGCGAAGGGAGGGTGAAGTGTCTGTTCAACCCTTCCCTTTAACTTTTATTTAGTAAATATTTTATTAATGATAAAAATATACACTTTTATGAATTTTACTGTGCTCAGTGTGGTATGGTGCCATTAATTTTGATTGGCACTCTAATGCGCTATTACAGTAGTGAACAACACGCCTGCACTGCAGCGTAACACAATGCACATGCTATCACATTAAAGAAGTGATGGCAAACACACATACTCTGTGTGATACGGCAGCTTTCCCGTGTTGACTCTAAGACAACTTCTGAGCAATTATATAACCGCTGATCACTCAGTTCTCAATCTTCTCAGAGCAGAGAGGGATGACTGTCAGTCACTGCTCTCCGCTCTGCCCTCCAGCGCTCACTAGAGTGCCAGACTGGAGAGGTGCAGCCCGACAATAATGTGTGGATCATTCCATAACCTGGAGCGGCCCTGTGACATCAGATGACAGTGGGCTTTAGAACGCTATCAGTTGATTCAGGGCCACAGAAGTGCAAAAGTGCACTCCAGTGACCCACAAGAGTAGTATGACCATAAAAGCTTTTTCTCTTTTAAAATGTATCTCTGGGCAAAACCTTTTTTTTTGTTTTTAATAACAGTGGGAAAGGGTTGCATCAAATTTCAATTTTGTATTGCTGTCTCAGTCCCTCTAGTTGTACTGGTGAACATTGTCACTGAAATTGAGAATGTGAGGGGAAATACAACATTTTAGAGTTGCCCCCAAAACAAATGAGAGGAAATCTAATTGGGACAAAAGAAGGGAATTCCCCTCACTATGGGAGGTTTCAATTAACTCCGTGTTGTGTCTCTAGGGATAGGAAGTGAAGGGAAAATTCCCTATTGGTAGTGATTTTAAAACCCCACTCTGGACTGCTGGTAAACATACTTTGCAATGGCAGGGTGTTTGTTTAGCTAGAGGAGAAAGGAATAAGTACAATATCTCACATTATTCCTTGCTCCTCCAGAAGCTGACGCTCCCCTCCGCTGTCCCACACTCAGGAATTTTTGAAGGGCTCTCTCTGTCATCCCACTCAATGCAGCATAGCTGGTCCTGCAATGTTCCTCATGACATCAAAACTATGTAAAGGACAGGAAAAATGAAGGCCAGACATCTATACAGTAATCTCTCGCATAGTAAGTAAAATAGAAAGCCGCTGAAACTTACATAAAAGAGTGGCGGCGGGACCTCAGGCAGTGAACCACAATTGTTCGACAGCTGAAATGTGTTGATGCGTCTTCCAGAGGAATCCTATACCTCTGGATTCCTCTACTGCACACGCTGCCCAATGTAAAATCTTCTGCACCGCTGTCATACCCACCACACTCAACTCCTGCACATACTGCCCTTGGTCATACCCTCCACTACCCACTCTTGTATACCCTTTGTACTACTCTTCTGCACATATTTCTCTCCTGTAATACTCTCTGCACTCCTCCTCTGTCTAATGCTGCGTACACACGTGCGGAATTTCCGTCCTACAAATCTTGGATGTTTTTTCCAACGGAATTCCGCTCAATCTTGCATACACACGGTCACACTTTCGACCGCCAAGAACGCGGTGACGTACAACACTACGATGAGCCGAGAAACTGAAGTTCAATGCTTCCGAGCATGCGTCAAATTGTTTCCGAGCATGCATGATTTTTTGCGCTTCTAAATTGCATACAGACGATCGCATTTTTGGATAGGAACTTTTCCCGACCAAAAAATAGAGAACCTGCTCTCAATCTTTTGCTGGCTGGAATTCTGACCAGCAAAAGACAGATGGAGCATACACAACATCGCATTTTCCGACAAAAAGCTCTCATCTGAGTTTTCTGGCGGCATATCCGATCATGTGTACGCGGCATTACACTGCACACTCTCCTCCTGCATTAATAGCATACTCTCCTGCATATATTGACTCCCCTCATACAATTCAGACTCCTCCTCTGTACATACTGCTTACAGTACATACTGCTTACAATCTTTACCCTTAGGACTTCTCCCCTGCACATACTGTCTGCTGTACTCTCCTCTAATACATACTGCTTTGTCATAATCTCCAATATCATCTTCTGCACATAATGCCCTCTGTAATTCCCACTTCCCTCTTCTCTTTCACATACTGCTCCATGGCATACTCTCCGAACTGTTCTCCTGCACATATTGCCTCCCATCATACAACCCACAATCCTCTTCTTTACATAAGGCACACTGTAATACCACAAATACTTCTCTCCTGCACATAGTGTCTGCTCTATGCTCCTCTAACACAAACTGCCCCTTGTCATAGCCCTCCACCCTACTCTCCTGCACATACTGCCCCCTGCCATAGCCCTCCACACTCCTCTCCTGCACATACTGCCCCCTGTCATAGCCCTCCACACTCCTCTCCTGCATATACTACCCCCTGTCATAGCCCTCCACACTCCTCTCCTGCATATACTACCCCCTGTCATAACCCTCTACACTCCTCTCCTGCACATACAGCCCCCTGTCACAATAAACAAGAAAACTGTTGCTGAATAATTAAACTGGAGAATAGAAAATAAGAAGCTAATTAGGTTTCAACTATAATTTTCTGGAAAAATGAACAAGATTTCTGACTGGTCACTATGGGCACAAATTTCACTTTCTCATTTCTCATTTTCTTTACCCCAGTTTAATTGAATGGACCCAGTGTGCACTGTATACTGTATATAATGTGCACTATATATATATAATTTTATGTGTGCACTAGTATATATTTATGAATGCTTTGAGTTCCTCTTTCACTTAACGTATAAACACAGGCAAACAGCTAAATACACACGTGAAATACTTGAGTACTATGGGTGCTGTGGTACCTGCCTTGGGTTTATATTTCTATCTTCTCAGTCTAGCTCCACTAGACTGATGACCTGACTTTTTCTAATTTTTAAAAATGTTCCCTCCTCCCACCTCCTATCTATACTGTCTAACCTGTATTAAAAAATGTGTGTACCTACCTACATACTTACCTATTTTTAATCGGCTCTGGTCACATGGTCCTGCAGCTCTAGTTCCCCTGTGTCAGTGAGTGACTATTGCACAGGAGAGGAGGGAGCACCGACAAAGTCTGGGTCATGGGAGTCTATGGGTGACGTCACGGTTCCCCCGAATTCCCAGCTGTTATCAAGTGCTGCCTGAGTCAGTACTGCAGGATCACGTTTGGACAGGTGCGGATTAAAAATAGGTATTTATACAGATATTTTAATAGGTTACAGGTTAACAGGTTACCAGGATAGGTAGGAGGAGGGGGAGCAGGAACATTTTTAAGGATAGTTACACTTAGGTCTTTCTTCGACTTTAATGTTAGGTCGCCTCCCTGCCTCCTTGCGCCCAGATGGTCACTGGAGAGCAAAGAAGCAGCAACAGATCCCACCTCTGCTCATAATGCTCTCTATCAGCATGCTCCATGCCAGCACATCTGTATGCGGCATACCTGTTGGCTTCTAGTCCTTCCCCTTCCTCTCCCAGTCTGAGTGCAGCTTTATGAGGAATTACAAAAGGCTAATACCTCTTATTTAGATATTTACATTCTCTGATTTTCAAAACTAAATTTTATTATTTTCTAAAGAATACAAATTGGAATAAATGGTGATCTTGTTATACCTAGAGTTTCTCTTTAAAGTAAATTGTTCATATATAGGTATCTGGTCCTTTAAATGGACAGTTTGTTCAGTTTTATGCACTCTCTCTTTGGGTATTTAAATTTAAGACAAGCTGAATCCATTGCTGATGGATGATTTTTGTCCTAGGCATTCTTCTATGTGAAAAGATGCTGCAGGCTGAATCTGTCAAAGTCTCACTCTGAGGAAAGGTTTCTTCACAACTAATGGATCAGCCAAGCTCCTTGGTGAGTGCCGTTCCTATTGTGTCTCACACTATTAATGACTGCTGACATGACTGCTACAGCCTTGCCATAAAAACCTCCAATCTATAATTAAGTATATATTTCAATGGTAAGAATGTTATAAATTGTAGCCGCTAATGGGAACACTATTATTATACTAAATGTTAAGTTGGCATTAGTGAGAACTGGCATAGTTATAAGTGGCCTTGTCCAAGTCCACGCCATGTCCAAATTTCTGTCTTCCTAGACAGCAGCTGCACTGTGTGCCAGCTTGACGGCTCACAGGAAAATCATTTTAGCGTGTGCCAGCATTCCTGCGCTGCTCTATGGGTAAGTTACTAAAGTTTTATTTTTTTAACTTTTTTAGGTACCTTTCCCTCAAAGATGAAAATTTGAAAAATTGAAAAAGTGTGACATGCAATGCTCAAAATGTAATGAGGTGCATCAGCCTCAGCAGAATAATAGAGCACTGCAAACGATAGAATACTATTTATGACTGGTTTCTATGAGCTGGTGCATATTAATGAATGTCTTAATGGCCTACATAAAGTAAATATAAAAAATGCAACGAAAACATGGTTATACACAATGTAAATGGCTGTAACAACATAAATACTGCTGATTTCTATCTCTCCATGATACTTCACCTTAAAGCGGAGCTCCACCCTAAAGTGGAATTTCCGCTCATCGGATTCCTCCCCCCCTAGCCGCAGATGCTCCACCCCCCCCCCATTGTGTGCTGGGAAACACACAGTTACCAGTACACAACGGGGACCAGTGAAGACGCGCATGCGCAGTAGGGAACCGGGCAGTGAAGCCGCAACGCTTCACTTCCTGATTCCCTGACAGAGGATGGCGGCGGGGGCAGCCGAGAGACGAGCGGCTGCTCGTCATCTGCTGCCGACATCGCTGGACCATAGACAAGTGTCCATTTATTAAAAGTCAGCAGTTGCAGTATTTGTATCTGCTGACTTTTAATATTTTTTTCTAAGGGGGACCTCCTCTGTAAGGCTAAAATTTGTTTTTATTTTTTATTTTTTTGGTTACAGCACAAAAAAGACCAAAAGGGAAAAAATACACATTTAACTTCAGCTTTAATTATATTAAAACAACTAGTCTTCAGTCTTTGGGTTTGCTAAAGAAACCCTGTCACAAACTTTAAAAAATGCAGGTAAAAGCACAGAAAAACAAGTATATCAAATGCTTACTTGCAGCAGTTTTCCTTCCTATAAACTTTTTTTATTGACTTGCTACTGCCCTTGCTATGGAATTATTATTATTATACAGGATTTATATAGTGCCAGCAGTTTGCGCAGCGCTTTACAACATGAGGGCAGACATTACAGTTAAAAAATAATTCAATACAAGAGGAATCAGAGGGCCCTGCTCTTTAGAGCTTACAATCTAGGAGGGAGGGTCAAGTGAGACAAAAGGTAATAACTGTGGGGGATGATCTGTTGGAGAAAATAAAAGTTGAGTTGTTAGTTATAAGCAGAATAGGCTTCTTTGAAGAGGACGTTTTTCAGGGATTGTCTAAAAGCAGAGTCGGGGATAATCAGACAGATTGGGGTAGGGAGTTCTATAGGATTGGAGAGGCTTTGGAAAAGCAAGGGAGGAAGTGACGAGGGAGCTAGAGAGCAGGAGGTCTTGGGAGGAACAAAGAGAATGATTGGGTTGGTATTTTGAGACTAGGTTAGTGATGTAGCTGGGGGCTAAGTTGTGGATGGCTTTGTAAGTTTGAAAGTAAAGTGATTCTGCGCATAGGTAAGAGCACACACCTAAAAGTGATCCTAATAATAATAATAATAATAAATAAATTGATAAATGTCAATACTAATATAAAAATATCAGGCAATGACTCTGGGCAAAAAAAGGGGGTGGGGATAAATGGCAGTGAATAAAGAGTCCATATATTCACAAAAAACACTGATATCAAGTCTATGCAGTCTCTGAGGTAATTGAATAAATATAAATCTCCATATGTGGTGTTAAATTATCTCCTGGATACTGTACAATCCACAAATGAGCTCACAGAACTCTCAGCTCAATATAACGTGAAAACAGCATAAGGAAACCAACTGGACAGGCTCCGCTCCACCACTCACCACCAGGGTGTCCTCCTTCCCTATACCCAAATCACTCTGTGTGGGACTTCAATATCACCATCTAGATTTATAATGTGGTAATGGCTCACAGGAAAAAATAAATAAAGAGAAGAATGCCTCCAATGGTGAAGTATGTAAAAGTAGTGGGGAGTTTATTAAATAATAGGTATACAGATGGACCCTTACAGAAATTAGGTTAAAAACAAGCTGAAAATTGTGATAATATGGCGATCATACGCCAATCTCGCATCACTTCCGGTATCGCAAAACGTCCACTTCCGACCACTCCCTACGTGCTACGTCATCCACGTGACTTCATCAGGTCAGTGTTTTTTGTGAATATATGGACTCTTTATTCACTGTCATTTATCCACACCCCCTTTTTTTGCCCAGAGTCATTGCCTGATATTTTTATATTAGTATTGACATTTATCAATTTATTTATTATTAGTTGATCACTTTTAGGTGTGTGCTATTACCTATGCGCAGAATCACTTTACTTTCAATTTTACATTTTGTGTTATTGTGAACACTATTAGATTTTGCTGCTGGTTTATTTTATGCATATAATATTTTGCACTAAAATTTGCACTTTATATATTTAACACATTATTACACCTTATTTATTATCTATTACTTATTTATTACACACTTATCTTAATCTAGTCGTGCTAGATATTTATCTATTTATTTATTTTTGACATTTTATCCATAATCAACATTTAGCGGGGCGAAGGTCACTTTACACTTCTATTGGGTTTGTACGTTGTTGTTGGTATTTTGAATTTAATTTGTTAGGTGACTGGAAACCAATGGAGGGATTGACAGAAAGGAGTAGCAGACACTGAGCAGTTGGTAAGGTGGATGTGCCTGATAGCAGCATTCATGAAGGACTGAAGGGGGGATAGCCTATGTAAAGGTAATCCCATGAGGAGGAAGTTGCAGTAGTTGAGGCGAGAGATAACCAGGGAGGGTAATCAGGAGCTTTGTGGTGTCATTGTTTATAACTGCTGATTGCCTAACATGCAATGACACCACGTCCGTGTTCCGCCCCCAGCATCACAGAAGAACGGGAGATGAACTTCCTTTATTCGGATCTGCAGCTTGCTCCAACTCCTGGATACTGCTTCCTGCCTGCGTGTTTTGCCTAAAAGGTATAGGGCCACTCTGATGGAGAAACCTAGTAAGGGGACACTCTAATAGGGATATCTGATGTAAGGGTGACTCTCATGGGGACATCTGATGTAAGGGGGCACACTGATAGAGAAAGCTGATGAGGGGGCACTGATGGGGACCCCTAACCTAAGGGGGCATTCTGATGGGGACACCTGATAAAAGGGGGCAAACTGAAAACTGACAATGAATGTTACTGGAATGCTATGGAATATGTACATTATATTTACCCAATGGCAAATGCCCAGAACATAAGCAGGATGCACTTCAAGCATTCGTCCCTGGGAGCATACTGCTCTAAACATTAGTACCACTAGTTGCACCAACCAGCCACAGCAGCTGTCAGCCTGCGCCCTCTACCTGCAGCTAAACGCCAGAGCCCCAAGCATGAGTCAGCACAGTGGCTAGCATGCACTGGTTAGCATGTCCCCCTGGCAGCACTATGGTTGTTGGTTTGATTCTCAACCACAGCACTATCTGCCTGGAGTTTGCATGTTCTCCCTGTGCCTGCGTGGGTTTCCTCTGGATACACTGGTTTCCTACCACACTCCAAAAGACATGCTGGTAGGTTAATTGACTCCTGTCTAAATTGGCCATAGTATGTGTAGGCATGAATGTGAGTTGGGGACCTTAGACTGAAAGCTATTTGGAACTGATGTGAATATATATATATATATGATATATACAGTATATATATAAAGTGCTGTGTAAATTGTTGGCTCTATATAAGTACCTGTAATAAATAAATAAACATCAAGTGTGCATGAAGCCTCAAAGTTTTGGGACTGGGACTGTCATTATGATCATGGCTTCTCTACCTTCTGATTCACTGACCAAGAACATGCACATACCCAATGAAGTCTTAAAGTCACCCAAGTTGCTTGCTTGTTACCATTTAATGATTTACTTGGTGGCAAATTTTAAAATAAGGATTGAAAGCCCTGGAAGCTGCAACTTCAAATTACAAGTCAGCAATGGCAGCTCCCAAATTCCTAGAGAAGTTGCATTATATCTTACAGGATTGCCATTGTTAATGTAGAGTGCTGTAGTGAATTGGAGGATGGCACCACCTACAATCATGGTAAAATAAGGATCTGCACACCCTGGTATTGTGAAAATATTGTTCTTTACATAAGGTAATAGGTATCACAAGCTGTCATTTTGGGACCTCCAATGATTCCTTTTTCAAGTTCTCACATGCTTCCGTTAATATGTATTTAAACCCAGGAACAAACATTTAAAGTGGTTCTAAAGGCAGAAGTTTTTTTTACCATTCTATACATTAAGATAAAAAACCTTCTGGGTGCAGCTCCCAGTAATTCCTTATACCTACATGAGCCCCATCTCGATCCAGCGATGTGCATGACAGCTCTCCTGGGTCTCTCTATATTGGCTTACACAGCAGCGGGAGACATTGGCACCTGCTGCTGTCATACACAGCCAGTGAGCCAATGAGGAGAGAGCGGGGGGTGGTTCCAAACCACACTGGGCACCACAGGGGCGCAGCTCTGGATTGAGCCTGAAAGAGTGTCCCCATAGCAAGAGACTTGCTATTGGGGGCACACAGCAGGGGTGAGGGGCCTGGACCACCAGTAGGGGACTCAAAAAGAAAAGGATCTGTGCAAAACACTTGCACAGAGCAGGTAAGTATACTATGTTTGTTATTTTTTTTTTTTTTTATTACAACCTTAAGAATTATTTTAATATATTGCATCTTATCTGTCCTTAGATGTGGTCACTGCATTACAAAGTACACAGGAACTTCACTTGATTTCTTACAGGATCAACGGGTATTATATGGTACTTAGTGAACAGACATAACAAACGTATATTTATCAGACCAAAGTGGAGCAAATAAGAGATGTTCATTTTTAGGGTTTAACCAGTTCCCGACCAGCGCGCGACGATATACGTCGGCAGAATGGCACGGACAGGCAGGAGGGCGTATATATAAGTCCCTCCTTAATGCCGTCCATGCCATCGGGAGCGCGCCGGGAGCGGCTCGCTCCCACGCCGGTCGGGACCCCCGTGAAGCCGGTCGCGGGTCCCGCGGACTCGAACGCCGCGGGGACACCCGCGATCGTCTCACGGAAGGCAGAACGGGGAGATGCGGAAATAGACAGCATCTCTCCGTTCTGCCTAGCAACTAGTGACGCCGATCTCTGCTCCCTTGATTGGAGCAGAGATCAGCATTCACTAGCTGACAGCCACGCCCCCCCACAGTAAGAAACACCCCCTAGGCATACTTAACCCCTACACTGCCCTCTTGTGGTTAACCCCTTCATGCCAGTGTCATTTATACAGGACACAATGCATTTAAATAGCATTGATTGCTGTATAAATGTCCCACAAATGTGTCAAAAATGTCTGCCATAATGTCGCAGTAAATAAAAAAATTAAAAAAAAAAAATTAAATAAAAATGCTATAAAACAATCCCCTATCTTCTAAACGCTATAACTTCTGCGCAAACCAATCAATAATCGCTTATTGCGATTTTTTTTACCAAAAATATGTAGAAGAATTATCGGCCTAAACTGAGGAAAAAAATAGTTTTTTTTATATATTTTTGGGGGATATTTATTATAGCATGCGTTTTTTTTTCAAAATTGTATAGCGCAAAAAATAAAAACCGCAGGGGCTATCAAATACCACCAAAAGAAAGCTCATTTGTGGGAAAAAAAGGACTTCAATTTTGTTTGGGAGCCACGTCGCACGACCACGCAATTGTCAGTTAAAGCGACGCAGTGCCGAATCCAAAAAAGGGGCCTGGTCCTTTGGTTGCAAATTGGTCCGGTCTGAAAGTGGTTAAATACACTTTCTATTGCTTCAACCTTACCTGAAAGCCCACCTGTATAAGATGACATACCCATATCATGCTTTACCCTAATCGCTCATTGTGTTAATAACATCCATTGCCTTTTGTCATTGCCATCTTCCATACCAACTGGGCGGCACAGTGGTGTAGTGGTTAGCACTCTCACCTAGCAGTAAGAAGGGTCGCTGTTCCCTCATCTCTTAAACTGTAATCTCTTTCAGGTCGGGCCATATTCTCCTCCTTTTACTACATCATTTATTTACAGTTTGTAATTTTTAGCCCTTTATTTATTTCTATGGCATGCTGCAGAATATGCTGATGCTTATAAACTATAATTGAATCATTATTATAATTGGAGGTCAGTAGGTGAGCTGAGAACATTGTCTGATGTTGCCGGAGAGGGTAAAACTATTATATACAGTGCATTATCTTTTAATCATGAAATATTTACAAACAATATAGACGGTTTTTACTTTTTGGAAAATGGACATACAACATCAGCTCTTACCAGCAGGTTTTCAGGTTTTATATCTCTATGAACAATGTTCAAGCTGTGCAGGTATTTGATGGCACTCATTAGGTTATACAACATCCCATTAGCGTCTCGTTCTGTGTATTTGTTAGTAGAAGTAATAGCATCAAACAGATCCCCTCCCTGGCAATGAAAGGAATAAAAAAAGTGATCAAAAACACAATACAAGCAACATATCAATGGACATGTGCACTGCCAAAAAATGTGTTAGTTTTCATTTCATTCGGTTTTTCTTTTTTCAGGTCATTCGTTATGATCGCAATTCGTAAATTCATACATTTGTAAATTCCTACATTTGTACATTCGAATAATTCGGAAATTTGGAAACTGAAATTCGGAAATCCGAAAACCCGAAAATTTGAAATAACTAACTATTAAATTATAGGTATTGGAATTTCCTTTCAAATTTGGCTGTTAGTGAACGTAATGAATACAAAGTTATCCAAAGTTACGTATTACCTGAAAAAACGAATGCCGCATATAAACAGATGGAACGGAACAAATTAATAATAAATAATAATAATAATAAAACTTTTTTATTATTATTGTTATTTATTATTATTAATTCATTACGTTCCATTCGTTTAGATACGGCATTCATTATTTCCGATAATTCATAACTTCAGATAAATTCGTATTTGTTACATTCACTGACAGACAAATTTGAAAGGAAACCTATAATTTAATAGTTAGTAATAGTTAAGTTATTATTAGTTATTCTTATTTCAGATTTCCGAATTTTTTAATTTACGAATTTACGAATGTACGAATTTAAGACTTTACGAATGTACGAATTTAAGACTTTACGAATGTACGAATGTGTGAATGTACAAATGTAAGAATGTATGAATTCAAGAATATATGAATGTACGAATTTACGAATGTGCGAATGTACGAATTTACAAATGTACGAATTTAGAAATATACAAATTTTTGAATAATCGAATTTACGAATATTCGCAAAAATTTGTTAAAAGGGGTTTCGTTAATTCGGATATTTCCGAATTAACTAATTTGTCAAAATTTGTTAAAAAAGGAATTTGGACGAAAGGAATTGCACATGTCTACATATCAATATTGCCATCTACATGTTGGAAAGTACATGAGGACCCATAAATAAGAGCCTGTATCAAAAGTTTTTTTTCCATACTCAGAATGGTACACATTTAGCAGGCAGAGGTGTATATTTTGGTTGGCATGACATGCAATATAGCCCCTTTGAGCTTTAGTCAAACAACAGCCCTGCACATATCTTTGCTTGCTATGGAGTAACAAGGTTGTCAGTCCCTAATATTGTAAAGAATTTGCAACATTTGCAAAGAAGTATCAGAGTGCCCTGGATGATTTTATTCAAGAATAAAGGAATTCCTTGCTGCGAGCAATGAGCATCACGTAACAAGAAGATTGGCCCAATTTGATGCATGTAGGAGGCCATGAGGATTTCATAGGATAAAAATAATTGACAATACCTTAAAAAGATCATCATTTAAAGCAATCATTTATTATCTTTGGTCAACAAATCTTGTGTTATAAACTATTTCTACCATATCACAGCAACCAGGCTATAGACATTTGAATATTTATATATAATTACCAAACAGAAAATAAAAGTTAAAACTACCTCACTGACCTCTGTAGCTGCATACACTGTGGAGTATTTCTTCCTCAAAGTTTGCAGCTGAAGTTTCTCAGGTTTACTTTCTCCTTTTCTTCACTGCTCACCTTTCCCCTCCCAGCAGTGAGAAGACAGCCTGTCAACCTTCTAACTTCTAATGTTAATACAGAGAAGGAGGACAGGAAGATAGGAAAGTGCTGAAATCAGGTTTAAATGACTTCTCTGCTGCTGTTGTAAACTTTGAAGAATAATCGCGTCACTGTGGCTGTAACTACAGTGAGAGATTATTGTAAAGCCTATAACCGCAGTGGGACTTTATTGTAAAGCCTATCTCTGGGGAAAATCAAAACTCTCCATTGTAGTGAGGCTTCATTTACCTATTATTATTGTCTGTAGAGGCCATTTCAAAATCTTACATTTCAGCAGTATCCTCACATCCAACCCAGGGCTATAGGCCCCAGCGTTGTACTTGATATCAGGGGGAATTTGACCGTTGGTGCACAGGGATGGAAACGCTAGGGGCACCAGCCGAGCAGCATGGAGGGAGCTTGTGGGACCAGAAGATTGGGTAAGTAAGTAGTGCTTTTTCTTTTTACCCTAGACATAAAACGGCTTTTAACCCTTGAAGTGCGAAGGCAACCCCACTGCAAGGGAGAATTTTAGATTAACTGGAATTCAGCTTTAAAGCTTGTTTAAAGGGGTTAAATGCAATTATCTTGCAAATGCTCGCTTGCTGGCGCAAGCATGTTTTCTGTGTGTCAGGTTTCGGTGAATTTCGGTTAATTTCTGTAAATTTTATTGGCCATCATTGTCCAGTACACAGAAACCAACTCACCTGAGCTGCGCATGGGCAGCTCACTTTACAGTGCCAAGGAAGACAGTGGGCAGGGGCATTTTATTGCATGTCTCTTCCACAACAAAAGCCTGTCTGCTTGCTGTTTCTTACATCAGAAATTCAGTTCTGCTTTAAAAATATGACACTATTTGAATGCCCACAGCCTGGCTACATGTGTACATTAAAAGATAACTAAAAGAAATATGTTTTTTTTTTTTTTAGGATTTGGTGAGATTTTTGTTGCTGTTTGTGTCCCTGTTAGGTCTGATTCACACCTATGCATTTTTAGCGCTTTTTGCATTTTGCAGATTTGCACTACAGAACGTGTTCCATAGAAAACCATGTTGAATGGACTGTAGTGAAAATCAGCAAAATGCAAAAAGCACTAAAAATACATAGGTGTGAATCCAGCCTTAGAAAGAATCACTCTCTCTAATTATCCTGATCTCCAGTGTCGCCGGGAATGAAAGTGAAAGTAAATCCATTCTCTGTCACATTTTTGAATAGTTGAGATAATGAATTTGATGGTGCTGGAACCCTAGCTGGATGTTTCTTGGTATCTACGATTGGTATTATCAATAAACTGTACTAATATTATCCCGATGGAGAATATGGGTGATGCGTGGGCTGCTTCCATACACTGAGGAAAGCCTGGGGAAAGTAGTATATTAGTTGGACCAATTGGAGTGCCACACTTGAATGTTGAAATCCAAAACACTTAAGCCCCATACACACGGTCGGAAAATCCGACCACCAAATCCATCGGATTTTGTCCGACGGATTTAGTCCGACACTGGTGTTGCATACACACTGTCGGACAAAGTTGTCGGAAAATCCGATCATTCTGAACGTGGTGACGTTTGTTGCGTACGACGGGACTACGTAGAGGCTAGTAGCCAATAGCTTTGGTCTTGTAATGTGATCTGAGCATGCGTGGCACTTTGTCCGTCGGAATTCGATACACACGATCGGATTTGGTGTGATCGGACTTTGTTGTCGAAAAATCTATCCAGCAGGAGATAGGACTTTGTCCGTCGGACAATCCGATGGAAACTGTCCGATGGTGCCTACACACAGTCGGAATTTCCGACAACATTGTCCGATAGGACAGAATCCATCGGAAAATCTGACCGTGTGTATGGGGCTTTAGGCCCCTTTCACACTACCACGACTTCAAAGTCACGCGATTTTGCCACTATTTCACGACCGTGATTTGAGGGAATGCCTGTGTAACTCACATCAAATTCGGACCAAAGTAGTGCAGGGACTACTTTGAAGTTGGCATGACTTGAAGTCATACTAATTTGAATGGTAGTCATTGGAAATCATGGGGAATGACATGTCATACCACTTTGCAGCCCCAAGTCACAGGACAAGTCGTACAAGTGTGAAAGGGGCCTTAGGCCTTGTTCACACCATGGTGCAGAGATGTCAGTTTTTCTGCACATGTTCTGCAAGGGCAGTTTCCCCAAATAGTTTAGTTTTAAGGCATTCCATGAATGATTACTGTCACAGTTTCCTTTGCACTCAGCCTAATTGTCAAGCCATCAAATGGCTGGTGTCATAACTGATCAGATGTGCAGCACCATGACAACTGAAGATCACATAGAGTCTAAGATGACAGCATCTTTGGCTGTAAAGGATTGGAGGGTTTAGTTCCACTTTAAAAGCCAAAGCTTTTCATGGGCCACACTCTACCCTCTTCATCAGGGTTGTTGTGGTACACCAGTTGTAGATAAAATGTGTATGATTGCATATTAAAATGATCTTCATCCCCTTCGGCAGCAGGTAAGTGCAGCATCTTTATATACAGTATCTCACAAAAGTAAGTACACACCTCACATTTTTGTAACTATTTTATTATATATTTTCATGTGACAACACTGAAGAAATGACACTTTGCAACAAGGGGTTTTTAAACTAGGCGATGGGGGGGGGGGGGGGGGGGGGGGGGGAGGTTCCAGAGATAGGAATAGTCAGCGTGGAACATATTCCAGAGGGTAATATTAGGGGCATTAGTGGTAGGGTAACCAAAGCTCATAAACCCAAGGTAAGTATAGTAGCAAGACCTAGTTGCAATCTCGGAAAACCCAAGAGGATAGTATGTGACTGTTCAAAATATAGTAATGCATTAAAGTGTTTGTTCATCAATGCCAGAAGTCTGCCAAGCAAAATAGGTGAGTTGGAAGCTCTGGTGCATCAGGAGAGCTATGATGTAATCGGTATTAGGTGGATACTCAGCTCCTTGCACAGATGGAAAGGGCTGCAAGGGCTGGGACAGTGATAATAATGGGGGATTTTAACTACCCAGAAATTGACTGGAATAATGGCACTGCTGGGACAGTTAAAGAACAAAAATGTATAAACCTATTACAGGACAATTTTATGGTCCAGTTTATTGAGGCCCCAACCAGGAATGATGCTCTGCTGGATCTGGTAATCTCAAACCATGCAGAGCATATTACTAATGTTCAGATAAAGGAACATCTGGGTAGCAGTGACCATAACATGATTTCATTTGATGTTAGCTGTAAGCAAAAATCACATACGGGAAAGATAAAAACACTTAATTTCAAGAGAGCAAATTTTCCAAGGATAAGGGCTGCTCTCCAGAACTTGACTGGGAGAGAATATTGGCAACAATGGGCCCGGACAGAAATGGGGATTCTTCAAAAAGACTGTTTGTGAACTCACTGCAAAGTATACTCCCATGGGCAATAAGTTTAAAAGGCTAAAAAATAAAACCTATGTGGCTCACGGCCAAAGTTAAAAAAGCTATAAACTATAAGAAAAGAGCTTTTAAAAAATATAAAAATGAAGGATCACTAGTGTCATTTAAATGTTACAAAGAATATAACAGAATATGTAAAAAGGAAATCAAGGATGCAAAAATTCAAAACGAAAGACAGATTGCAAAAGTAAGTAGGACAAACCCCAAAAAATTCTTCAAATATATTAATAGTAAAAAGGTCAAGTCTGAGCATGTAGGCCCTTTACAAAATAATCTAGAGTGGGTGACTGGGGACAAAGAGAAGGCTAATTTATTAAATACTTTCTTCAGCTCTGTGTATACAAAGAAGCATGGGGGAGCTCATGTCCAAAATGGGGATGGCAGTGACACAGCCCCAAATCCACATTGGCTCAAAAGGGATATGGTCCAGAAATATTTAGACAGAATAAAGGTGGATAAAGCACCTGGACCTGATGGCATCCACCCACGGATCCTAAAAGAATTGAGCTCTGTAATTTCAAAGCCATTGTATCTAATTTTTAGGGACTCGTTAATCACAGGAATAGTACCACTGGATTGGCGCAGGGCGAACGTGGTGCCTATATTTAAAAAGGGAACAAAGTCTTTACCAAGTAACTATAGACCTGTTAGTTTAACTTCTATATTTGGGAAGATACTAGAGAGATTAATAAAAGACCACATAGACGAGTTCTTGCAGAAAAAATATATTATAAGCAACAGACAGCATGGATTCATGAAAGACAGAAGTTGTCAGACAAACCTCATTTCTTTTTATGAGGAGGCAAGTAAAACCTTGGACAGAGGCGTGGCTGTGGACGTGGTATACTTGGATTTTGCAAAAGCGTTCGATACAGTTCCCCACACACGGCTCATGTGTAAGGTAAGGTCTACAGGCTTGGAAATATCGGTTTGTAAATGGATAGAAAACTGGCTAAAAGACAGAATTCACAAGGTCTGATTTTCCGATGGATTCTGTCCTATCGGACAATGTTGTCGGAAATTCCGACCGTGTGTAGGCACCATCGGACATTTTCCATCGGATTGTCCGACGGACAAAGTTGTATCTCCTGCTCTAAAAATTTTCCGACAACAAAGTCCGATCACACCAATTCCGATCATGTGTAGCGAATTCCGACGGACAAAGTGCCACGCATGCTCAGATCACATTACAAGACCAAAGCTATTGGCTACTAGCCTCTACGTAGTCCCGTCGTAGGCATCAAACGTCACCACGTTCAGAATGATCGGATTTTCCGACAACTTTGTCCGACCGTGTGTATGCAACACCACCTAAATCTGTCGGACCAAATCCGATGGATTTGGTGGTCGGATTTTCCGACCGTGTGTATGGGGTTTTACTCTGAATGGTCTAAGGTTATCAGTGGTGTACCCCAAGGTTCAGTGCTGGGACCTTACTTTTTAATATCTTTATAAATGATATTGGGTCTGGGATCAAAAGTAACATTTCTGTCTTTGCAGATGACACCAAGCTATGCAGTGGAATAACGTCCTTACAGGAGGTCTCCAATTTACAAGCCGACATCAATGCTCTGTCTAATTGGGCGACTATGTGGCAGATGAGGTTTAATGTTGATAAATGTAAAGTTATGCACTTGGGGGCTAAGAATATGCATGCATCATACATGCTAGGGGAAGTACAACTGGGGGGATCCGTAGTGGAGAAGGATCTGGGGGTTTTGGTAGATCATAAGCTCAATAATAGCATGCAATGCCAAACTGCGATTTCCAAAGCGAGCAAAGTCCTTTCTTGTATTAAGAGAGGTATGGACTCCAGAGAGAGAGAGATCATTTTGCCCCTGTTCAAATCATTAGTAAGACCTCATCTGGAATATGCAGTTCAGTTTTGGGCACCAGTTCTCAAAAGGATATCGGGGAACTGGAGAAAGTGCAGAGAAGGGCAACCAAACTGATAAGAGGCATGGAGGAGCTCAGCTATGAGGAAAGATTAGAGGAACTGAATTTATTCACTCTTGATAAGAGGAGAATAAGGGGGGATATGATCAACATGTACAAATATGTAAGGGGTCCATATAGTGAACTTGGTGTTGAGTTATTCACTTTACGGTCAACACAGAGGACAAGGGGGCACTCCTTACGTCTAGAGGAAAAGAGATTTCATCTCCAAATACGGAAAGGTTTCTTCACAGTAAGAGCTGTGAAAATGTGGAATAGACTCCCTGCAGAGGTGGTTCTGGCAAGCTCAGTAGATTGCTTTAAGAAAGGCCTGGATACTTTCCTAAATGTACATAATATAACTGGGTACCAACATTTATAGGTAAAGTTGATCCGGGGAAAATCCAATTGCCTCTCGGGGGATCAGGAAGGAATTTTTTCCCCTGCTTTAGCAAATTGGAGCATGCTCTGCTGGGTTTTTTTTTTTTTGCCTTCCTCTGGATCAACTGTGGGTATAGAATGGGGTATATGGGATTGTATGATATATTTTTTTTTATTTTTTTTTTATTTGTGGTTGAACTGGATGGTCTTTTTTCAACCTAACTAACTATGTAACTATGTAACAATGTAAAGTAGTGAGTGTACGGCTTGTATAACAGTGTAAATTTACTCACTTGTGTTGCCAGCCATTTAGACATTAATGGCTGTGTGTTGAGTTATTTTGAGGGGACAGCAAATTTACACTGTTATAAAAGCTGTACACTCACTACTTTACATTGTAGCAAAGTGTAATTTCTTCAGTGTTGTCACATGAAAAGATATAATAAAATATTTACAAAAATGTGAGGGGTGTACTCACTTTTGTAAGATACTGTACAATCATCAAGATTTTATCTACAGCTCAAGTCCCTCAACAGCAGTTCTGTTAGGCCCTGATAAAGGGGGTGAAGTGTGGTCCCCAAAACATGTTGGCTATTAAGTTCACTATATATTTGGAATGTTGGATTTCAACATTCTGGTGCGGAGCTCAAATCATTCGATCAAACTAATATACTTTTTGTGTAGGGTTGACTGTGACTGGTTGCTGTAAGTTAACACAGACAGTTGCTGTGGAATATGAATATAAACAAAACCTTATGATAAGTCAAATGTAAACCAATGACTGCATTTGTCCATCTGTAGAGAACTCTGTTCTCAACCTCAAGTCAGAGTTTGGTCTTCAAGAACTTGGGCAGCAATGTAAGCTGAGAACAGTGGTAGAGCTTAAAGGCCTCAATGTAGAGATATTCTATGTATGTAATCTGTGAGTCTCAATTTTGGAGTCCTCAGATTGTGACAATAGAAAATCTGGGTCTAAAAAAACAAAAGCATATTTGTATTTAAGGACACTACATGAAAACTGCTTAGCACTGCTGGTCTGTAAGGCAGATATTCTGAGTTCATAGATCTCCACATATGGAATACAGCATTTTCCCTCTTGCATCTAGAATGTCAGCTTGCCACATAACAGTAACCATTAGTTTTTCCAAAAGGAATTTAAATGATCCCCTAATTCCAGGACCAGTAACTTTCACTTCAAAAGACGCATTGATATACGAGCGCTGTTTTATGTGTAAGTCCAGGGTGTGATAGATGTGAACAGAGAAGGAGGGACAGAACGGATATGTTTGAGATCATTGGCAATAGGCAGGATTAAAGTGTAAGGCCGGTAACATGATATCACATGGATCTGTGCCTGATTAGGTCCTGAGGCATAAGTAGGATCTCTGTCAACCTGCAAAGCTCTGCTAATATCTGATATGGCTGGGAACTCTTGCAAAGATGAAAAATGAAATAGGTTAATGAATATTATTTAGTGAATACTCTGATATGGATAGTGCTAGGAAGATGGAAGCATCATTGGAAATTGGTCCCAGATTGCCTAGCAATGATTAGTACCACCTGCTTGCTCAGAGAGAACACGTAATGTGATAAGAATCCACTAGATGGCAGTGTGTGTCACTCCGTTACACATAGAATAATGCAAGCAAAATCTGTCATTTTTAACACAAGCTGCTGTAAGATATAAAATAAACGCATTGTCCCTTAAGCAACGTGAAAAAAGGGAAAAACATATATATTCATTTTCTGGACAATACTGCTGAGGAATAGTGATTCATATGCAAAGTTTGCACTTTAACACCAATGGACCTTGTTAATTGCTGAGGTCAGTTTCATTTTGTCTGGTAATCGTTCAGTTCCATTAATAGATGTTTCATTGTTAACATTATGAAAGGGACTATAAATAAAAGTGATGATATATTCAGAATAACTGATGCTTTATATCTGTTTGTGATTATATAGTATTTTAATGTTTAATTGTATGCTTATTTTATATTTATGTCAATTCTGCAGTGATAGAATCTGATTGGCTACTCTGAATGACAAAATACTTTTCTTCAATTTGGTGGTTTAAAATAATGTTAAAGTGTCACCTGGCCAACTTTTTGGATATAGTGAAGAGTTGGAACCTCATTTATGATTTTATTGCTGACTATGGAAAGATTTGAGAGATTTCCCCTCACTTCCAGTAGTGAAAAGAAGGACAGGAGAAACGTTTTTCCCATAATAAGGGGAAACCCCACCTTTGAAGGTTTTAACCCGAACAGATGTTCTGTTTCTCCTGACTCTGTGCTGATGGCCACATCCAGGAAAACCCAAGTGTTGTACTGTGAACTCAAAGGTCAGCAGTGGTGACTGGTGCTCAGAAATTTGGGGGGGGGGGGCACAAACAAACTGAAAAATACTGGAAGAAAAGCCCCATCAATTGCAGCCTCACTGTGCCCATCGAATGCAGTCATCGTGCCCATCAAATGCAGCCACTGTGCCCAGCAAATGCAGTCACTGTGCCCAATAAATGCAGCCACTGTGCCCATCAAATGCAGCCACTGTGCCCATCAAATGCAGACATTGAACCCATCAAATGCTGCCAATTGTTCCTATCAAATGCAGCCATTGTACCCATCAAATGCAGCCAATTGTGCCCTTCAAATACAGCCACTTGCGAACATCATATGCAGCCACTTGCACCCTTCAAATACAGCCACTTGCGAACATCATATGCAGCCACTTGCACCCATCATATGCAGCCACTTGCACCCATCATATGCAGCCACTTGCACCCATCATATGCAGCCACTTGCACCCATCAATTGCAGCCACTTGCACCCATCAATTGCAGCCACTTGTGCCCATCATATGCAGCCACTTGTGTCCGTTAAATTCAGCCACTTGTGTTCGTCAAATGCAGCCACTTGTGCCCGTCATATGCAGCTACTTGTGCCCGTCATATGCAGCCACTGGTGTCCGCCAAATGCAGCCACTTGTGCCCATCAAATGCAGCCACTTGTGCCCATCATATGCAGCCACTTGTGCCCATCATATGCAGCATCCACTCTGCGGTGGAAGTGGCAGTGCAGTGGAGGATGAAAAGAACGGGAACTGAGTCCCTGGAACAAGCTCACCCAAAGCCACGCTGATGCTCATTCCTCGCTGACAGGTCTGTTCATATAGGTAGTGGGCCGTTAGTAAAGTCTCTTTCAGAGTTCCACAGACCGCCGGATTAGTGGATCAGCATGAGGGCTGATGCAGACGTGGAGGTGTGTAAGATGCTGATAGCACTTCTCCAATCTTCTAAGCTCAGACAGCTTGGTGCGCGCTGTGAAAGCAGATGGCTGTACCTGCTGAGAGTTGATCAATTGATCAGGTGGGGAGGCAGATGAAAGGAGCCGTGCAAATGCAGGTGAGGCTGGGTCAGATGGCATTGAAACACCAATGCCATCGCATGACATGAGTTTCATCAGGGCACTGTGAAAGTCCAGAACTGGAGTTTATAAAGCCTAAACTAGATACCTCCCATTTTAATTGACTCCATCCATTAGCACCGTCTTAAAGAGACAGGAATTTTTTTTCTAGTGGTTCATAAAAATGCTTACAAATGTAGCGATGCAAACTGTAAAACCCATAAATAGCTTGCTTGTATAGAGTCTATAGACAAAAAGTACCGGTATATATCATGATGCTAGTTCCCACATGTATAATGACAAAATGGCCAATATGTGGCTATAATTATATAAACCACCTAACACAAGCATCCATACTTTATTGGCAATATAGGTTTTGATATCTACAGCAAAATTGAGGAATTTAATTAGTTTAGATTATTTAATTGAGAGGATAAAAATAAATATAAGTAATTAATGAGTAAATGAAGAACAATTTGATGATCAAAGAGAGATTATTATTAATATTAGATGGTAGTCTGATGTGTATTGTAGTACATACAGGGGGACAAGAGAAGGAAGAGAACAGACAGGATAGAACTATATTTTGCCTTCCCTGGTTTTTCCCGGCCCCCAAATTTAAAATAAAACCTTTGCGCTTTCACTACATGCCCCATTTTAGACCCAATGACATCATCACTGGGTCTCTGTGCTTATCTATGCAATGCAGGCAGATCATGCCTGGTGGGAGGGGCCGGCAGGACACCGCACATAGCTTCCTGATAGCAGCACAGTCCCCTGCCTCAGTACTATATGTATTGTAGTAAATACAGGGGGACAAAAGCAGGAAAAGAACAGATAAGAGAGAGTTAATTTCTATAACAAAAAGAGAGGGGGAGGGGGAAAGAGGGTGGAGGAAGGGTGTGTGTGTGTGGGGGGGGGGTTAATTGGGGAGGGAAAGAGGGGGGGTGTTCACATGTCACAATCATTGTTGATATATTAGGGTTCCAAGAATACCTGTAGACTTAGTTCTGGGTTGAGGCCCTTGGGGGCCATAGTTTTTAAACTAAATATCCACTCATTTTCCTTACAGAGGAGGACCGTATCAAAATCCCCCCTCCGCTTGGATGGAGTGAGGGCAAAAATTCCCTTAATTTTAAGACCCTCAGCAGACGAAGGATTGAACCTATGGAAAATGTTGAAATACAGGAGGACGTTTAGATTAGTCATTGCTTTTGGGATTCCTAATGCTAGCAAGATGCTCAACGATGCGGATGCGACGCTTGGTCTTTGCCACATAAAGCTTTTTACAGGGACACTCACGGATGTATAACACCCTTGAGGTACTGCAGTTGATGAACTGCCTTATGGGGTATGTTTTTTTGCGCATCAGCATCGGCGAAGCTAGCCGTTCTGAGTGGACTAAATTGTATTGAAGATTTCTCGCTCTCCTAGATACCAATAGAGGAAGAGGACCAACAATTTGTGACAAAGCATCAGATCTATGCAAGACATGCCAGTGTTTGTTTAAAATAGACCTAACCTCATTCCACTGAGAGCCGTATCGAGTTATGATACGGACAGGAGAGGTATCAACTGATCTACCTTCTGTTGGCTGAATAAGATCTTCCCTTTTAGCAGATGACGCTCCTTTCCATGCCTGTCGAATTGTCTTTTGAGAGTAGCCCCTTTCTAAACCTTCAGTAAAGGTCCTCTGCTTCTGACCTGTAGGTTACTTCATCAGAGCAATTTCTCCAGTTACAGAGAAATTGACCTATGGGGATTCCTCTAACAAATGATGGTGGATGATGACTCAAGGCCAGAAGTAAGGTATTGGCAGCTGTTGGCTTTCTGAAAGTTCTGGTCTCGATTCTACCATTAACGATAGAAATGGATAGATCTAAGAAGGATAACGTTTCAGTATGGAAGGTAAACATAAGTTTAATGTTTTTGGCATTTACATTAAGTTCTGAAATGAACTGATGCAGTTCTTCTTTGGTCCCACCCCAGATTAACAGAACATCATTGATGTATCTTATCCAGAGCTGTAGATGACGTAAATATAGCGATGACACGTAGACCTCACTTTGTTCCCACCTGCCAAGATAAAGGCAGGCATAGGCAGGTGCCCATGGTGCCTCTATGGAGGTACCTCTAAACTGATGGTAGTACATCCCTGCAAATTGAAAACAGTTGTGGTTGAGAGCAAAGTCGAGTAGGTCCAAAATGAACTCATTTTGGGAGCCCATGGTGGGATATTTTTCATCTAGAAAATGGGCTACAGCAGAGATGCCACATTCTGGCCAGCAATGAGCCCTCTGGCACCTCCACCCCCGCCACCTTTTGGAGGACATCCCTTGTATCCTAAACAAAGGATGGCAACTCCTTAACCATCCCACTGATCAGGGCATCAAGGAACTGACCGATCCGTTCCAGTGGACCTCCATTGGCAGAGATTATTGGCCTTCCAGGTGGTTTAGATAAACTTTTATGTACCCTGGGAATCACATATATGGTGGGATTACTGAAATCTTTAACCATAAAGAAATCTATTTATTTTTGAGGAGGAGTTGAGCTTCATAAGGGAGTTAAGTGAGCTAATTATCCCAGGGAAGGGATTAGATGGAAGTTTAGAATAAGTTAGGTGGTCGCCCAGTTGTCTCATTATTTCGGCTTTGTAGTCCTGCTCCGATAGGTGTACCACAATCCTCCCCTCATCACTAGATTTAATAACTAGGTTAGGGGCCTCCCTTAGTTCTTTAAGTGCTACTCGTTCATCTAGAAAAATATTGTCATTGGTAATTTTGTCCCATTTGATCCCATTAAGGTTCTCTTGGACTAAGACAATAAAAATCGCAAGCCAGCGATTGTTCCTGAATTATGGCATCTTGGTAAACTTGATGTTAAGATTCGCTTGTCTCTTTCATGGGTCATGAGAAAAGTCCTCCTCGTCTGTGTCTGAGGAGGATTCTCCCATCAGAGAGACAAGGTCATCCAAGGCTTGCTGTTCCCTGATGTCCCCAAGGGGCTCCTGACTATTACAGTCATGTGATGTTTTTGTATGTTTCAGGCTCCTCGTAACATGAATCTATCCATTAGTCATAGAGGGGGTGGCTGGAGAGAGAGGGTGGCGTCCGTGCGCTCTTAGTGGATGGGCCGCCCCTGAATCCCAGTATTAAATCTAGTAATATTTAAAGTAAATTGTTACAAACTGTAACACAATACAAACGGTCTAAACTCTTGATACCCAACAAGCGGCCTGCCAGGATTTAATATTTTAAGGCCTGGTTCACACTAGTATGATAAGTTTTGAAGGTGATTTTCAGTCATAATATGCAGTACGACTGCTTTGCGATTTTCAGTGCAAGTGCTTTGTGATTTTAATGCGATTTGAAGGCTGTGTGTTTTTTTTGATGCAATACTACTACTAGTGCTGCTACTGTAGACAGGAGGAGAATATTTCAGCAAAATATGCACGAAAATTACATCAAACACTTGTAAATGCGTTTTTGATACATTTCCATTCAGATTTATGGGCCACAAAATCGCACTGCATTGTACCAAAATAGCACAGGACAAACTGGCATTGCAAATGTGCTGCATTGATGTGAACAGCCACCATTGAAAACAATGGTAAGTCCACTGTCATGCCATTCTGTGTGACTCAAGTTGCATCAGAAATCGCACTAGTGTGTCTTAATCCCACATTTAATGAATTTAATCTTCAGACCTTCAATAAGGTCTGGAGCAAAGGAGGATGCATGCTCAGCAACAGTGGCTCCAGCTGGCTTTAGAAATTGAACCACCAGCTATCACTGAAGCTAGGCACTAAGCCTAGCTGCTGAATCGATTCGTTTCTGGACTTTTGCTTCTGCTACCCAGTGCTCCATAGGAACGCTGTCAGCAAGCAATGTAAAACAAGGTGGAACAATGCTTACACACTGGGGTTGATTTACTAAATACAAATGTACTTTGCAAGTACAGTTGCTTCAGAGCTTGGTAAATGAGGTAAGGCTTCACTTTGCAAAGAATATCCAATCACATGCAAGGAAAATTAAAAAAAAAGAGCATTTTTACTTTCACATGATTGGATGATGGAAGTCAGCAGAGCTTTTGCTCATTTACTAACCTCTGGAGCAACTGCAAAGTGCACAGTCTATTTGCCTTTAGTAAATCAACCCCACTGTGTTTACATTGGAAGTGAAATGATGTCACGGCACTTCCTGTTAGAATGAGGTTCCAGTAGAGCTGAAGCAGCTCTATCCAGCCTCTCCCTGCAGCAGTAGATCACTGCTTTAGAGATCTATTGCTGGCAGCCAACACTAGATCATTAAAAATAATCCTAAACTTAGTACATTAATTTAAAAAAAAAAACTCTCCCGTTTACCCTCCCAACAAATGCATTCTAGGTAACATTTTCATTAGCTGTGTAAGCAACCACCTGTTATTCAGAACACATAAAAAACTGGACGTGACTTTTTAATGCAGCACATTATGTGCATTGTGCTCTGCTGAAGTGCTGGTGCCAGTTACAGTGAGCTGGGGTCATGCCATGTTGCCATGCATTACGGTAACACATGGTAAAGACATATGTTTAACCACAAGACATACAGAAGACATTTTGCAACACAAATTTATGAAAACTATTGTGCAGCACTCTGGACATGTTGGGGCTGCACTTGAGGACCCCTATAGGCACTAAGTTGACCATCAATGGAAACCTCATGTTATTCAAAATCATCTGCCAAATGCAATTGGCGGATAACCGTTGTGCGGCAAGAAAGTCCTGGAGTCCATATCCTGCAGGAGCCTATAGCAGTCATAGGGTTTGTAATGGCTAGATGTATGCTGCTACTCATGATCCACTGGGGGTGTGATACCTGAGAAACTTATACCGACAGGCGCTATACTGAGCAAGCACTCATTACAGAAGTTATAACACCAGCTCCAGGTTACCTACAGCATATATGAATCAGTTATTGGTACAAGCAGCACAAAAAAAAATAGTTATCGACTAACCTTTACTAGTTCCATCACCAGATACAGTTCATTTGGCATATCCATCTCCTCAATAAGCAGCACTATATTGGGATGCTTGACTCTTCTCAGAATGGACACCTCATTTTGGATCATATGCTCCTATAAAAAAGAAAATACAATAATTTAATATAATAAAAGTGTATATAATATTAGATAGAAAGTAGCATTTTAATTCAATACCTCAGTGTACATCGTGACAGCTTCCGTTACTGCAGACGGCTGAGTCTGCACAAAGTGTAAACCAGATCATTCTATAATTTTTGGTTATTTTTTAAAGAACTTGTAAAAAAAACTGCAAGCAGTCAGCTCATTATACCAGACATGCTACCTGTCTGCTCACATTCTTATACTCAGGTTGCATTCCCGACACACTCCAGCCGTGCTGGAATGACTGCCTCCTGTGCACATGACATCATTCCCCCACCGGCCAATCAAGAGGCTGAAACCTCAGCACTCAGAAGTGGCCGGGAAGAAGATGACAGAGGCTGAAGAGGGATTTAACCGCCACATCACTAGAAGGTGAAGGTAAGTATTTCTAGGAGTTTAGTTCCACTTTAAGGCGCACTCCTGCTACGCGGAGCGACTCACAGCAGTTTTTTTTTTTTAAATAACATAAAAAAATTAAAAATAACAAGCATGTTATATTTACCTGCTCTGTGCAATAGTTTTGCACAGAGCAGCACCGATTCTCCTCTTCTCGGGTCCCCCGCCAGCACTCCTGGCTTTCATGCACAGCACTGGATTAAGATTGGGCTCAGCTCAGGTAAGTATAAGCAAGGGCTGGGGGGGAGCTTCACTTAGAAGGTTTTTTTTACCTTAACCACTAGCTGACCGCCCACTGTCAAATGACGGCGGAGCGGTGCAGCTATTGTGGCGGGCCACCGTCATATGACGGCGCTCACTTTTTGGCCACTAGGGGGCGCGCGCGCCGCGGGAGGCGTGCGCGCGTGCCCGCCGCGTAGCTGGGGCCCAGATGCGCGTGCCCTGCGGTCACGATGACCGCCAGGCACCCGCGATTGCCCGGTAAGTGAGCAGGACGTGGATCGGTGTGTGTAAACACACCGATCCACGTCCTGTCAGAGGAGAGGAGACCGATGTTGTGTCCCTTGTACATAGGGACACCGATCGGTCCCCTCCCCCAGTCAGTCCCCTCCCCTCACAGTTAGAATCACTTATATAGGGTACATTTTAACCCCTGCGGCGCCCCCTAGTGTTAACCCCTTCCCTGCCAGTCACATTTATACAGTAATCAATGCATTTTTATAGCACGGATCGCTGTATAAATGTGAATGGTCCCAAAAATGTGTCAAAAGTGTCCGATATGTCCGCCGCAATGTCGCAGTCATGATAAAAATCGCAGATCGCCGCCATTACTAGTAAAAAAAATATAATAATAAAAATGCTATAAATCTATCCCCTATTTTGAAGACGCTATAACTTTTGCGCAAACCAATCAATATACGCTTATTGCGATTTTTTTTTTACCAAAAATATGTAGAAGAATACGTATCGGCCTAATCTGAGGAAAAAATTTGTTTAAAAAAAAAAAATTGGATATTAAATTATAATAAAAAGTAAAAAATATTATGTTTTTTCAAACTTGTCGCTCTTCTTTTGTTTATAGCGCAAGAAATAAAAACCGCAGAGGTGATCAAATACCACCAAAATAAGGCTCTATTTGTGGGGAAAAATGATAAAAAATTTTATTTGGGTACAGCATTGCATGACCGCGCAATTGTCATTCAAAATGCGACAACGCTGAAAGCTGAAAAATGGCTTGGTCAGGAAGGGGGTGTTCGTGCCTGGTAGGCAAGTAGTTAATGCAGGAAATGCATTAAAAGAGTTGAAAAGTCTTAAAGTTTTTCACCATAATGCATTCTATGCATTAAGGTGAAAAACCTTCCATGCTGCAGCACCCTCCCAGAGTCCCGATCATTCCAGCGATAAGCACAAGCCCAGCAGCTCCAGCCGCTGTCTCTAGTCATCACTGGATAGATTGATAGCGGCAGGAGCCTATATTTATATATATAGGAGCCTATATCCATCTGTCTTCTTGATACCTGGAGTAGAGACAGGGGTCTGCTTTACATCTTGAGAATCCCGCACTTTGTTCACTTTCTCATTCCACATCCTTGCAGATTGCCTAAGACCAAAGATGCTCTTCTGAAGTTTACACACAAGGTTGTCTCCTTGCTCAAACCCTGGTGGTTGCTCCATGTAGAGATCTTCCTTAATGTCTCCATATAGGAAAGCAGTTTTAACATCTAGGTGTTTCACTTGCATGACCTTCCCAGCTGCAACACTAAAAAGCACTCTGATGGTGGGTTTTTTTTTTACGACGGGAGTGAATGTTTCATCGTAATCTATACCAAATTTCTGGGAGTAACCCTTGGAAACTAGTCTGGCTTTGTATTTGTGGATATTCCCTTCTGCGTCTGACTTTACTTTGAAAGTCCACTTACTTCCTATATTTTTGGGATTAGGAGGGAGCTCTGTGAGTGCCCACTTTTTTGCTTATGTATTCTCTCCCATTGTCGGTGTGTATTATTCCTGGTTTCCGTCGAAATTTGTTGCTAGACATGGCAACAAACTTTCTCTAATGTTTCATTCTTATGTTTCATCAGATAAGTGGTTGTGTACCTGGAATAATCATCAATGAAAGTCAGTAGATATCTGTTCGCGTCTAGGGTGGGAGTTTTCATTGGACCACATACATCACTATGTATGAGCTGCAGGGGGTGGGTAGTTTTTCTTTAAGATGCCTGTGGAAGGGGAGCACGTGTGGCTTTTGCTTCAATACAGCACTTGCATTTCATGAGTGCTTTGCAAGGCATTATTGTCAAATCTTCTGATAAGCCTCTCTTTATACTGTCCCATATAGCTTCTGGACTTCTGTGCCCCAGTCACCTATGTCATAAGGGAATACATTTGCTGTGTAGGTCATTAGAGACTATATTGGCTTGATGATCTGTGGTGATGAGCCTGTATAGGTGATCATCCAGTTTTCCTTTTGCGAGGAATTGTTGTGAATTGTGCATTCATCACCTTGGAACTTAAAGTGGTTGTAAACTCTCTCCCATCACTTTAGCCCATACAAATCTGCATTAAAGGCACTATTGATTGCTGTCATTAAACAAAGGGCGGAAGTATTTTCTACAACAGACATGGAGAACAACAGTTAATATGGAGCTGGCTTACCCTGAGAGAAACAAATTTATAAACATCTTCAAACACAGCAGCGTAGGGGCTTCCCCTTAAAATGTATACCATGCGACGGGGCTCGCAAGGTGTCAATCTCGCCAATAAAAGCAGCAAGATTGACTTCCTTTTCTAGCCCCGTCGTAACTCATCACGTTCAAAATGAACAGACTTTACTCCGTGTTTGGGTAAGTCCATTCATTTGGAAGTCCTCTGGAACTCCGCCGGAACTCCGGCGGGAACTCCGTCGGACCTAGTCTGCTGGAAAGTCTGGTCGTGTGTACAGGGCATAACATATATTCTAGTTGTCTATACCCAAGGCCATTTCCAGTTCGGTTTTGGCCACCTGTATTACATTTAAAGAGGGAATATGCAAAATCTAAAATGAGATATATGATGCAGTCTATCACTAACATTAACATAGCAGTCTTCAAGTTCCCCAAAAAACATAATTTTATTACCTATTGATCATGGCAATAGATCTGTAATTTTTCTGTTTCCTTAATCAGATGACAGCATTGTTTAAAATTGCACAGCAGCATTGTCACCCCGTAGACAGCCTTTTTAACAACTTTAAAGCATAGAAATAAAAGATAACCCTGCCAGTGCTATGTGGTTTGTCCCAACCCTGTAACTGCTGCTTTTGCTGAACAGCTTGGTTTGCATGTTAATGTGGAGAAGAATATGAATAAAGGCATGTGAAATGAAAAAAATATATATTTGCTGGATAATATTATTACAGGTATTAACAACAAGCAGAATACAATAGTTTTCCCTATAGTGGCTCTTTGTTTTATAGGGAGGCACAACTATTCCCATAGTCTGGGCGCATAGCCTTACATTTTTTTTATTTATTTTTTTAATATTGGGAGGTATAGTAATAGATTACTAGAATTCAAATATATTTAATACTGGAGCTCAAAGAGATACCCTTTTGTGAATTTTATAATTAGAAAAATGTAGGTCTAGTTTAAAACTCATAATTCCACTCAAGTCTCTAATTACATTTCCAGTCCCCTGACTTCAGTACTGCTCATTATAATATTATTATATTATTATATATGGATAAAACATACAAAAGTATGTGTAAAGCCCCATACACACGGTCGGAAAATCCGACCACCAAATCCATTGGATTTGGTCCGACGGATTTAGTCCGACACTGGTGTTGCATACACATGGTCGGACAAAGTTGTCGGAAAATCCGATCATTCTGAACGTGGTGACGTTTGTTGCCTACGACGGGACTACGTAGAGGCTAGTAGCCAATAGCTTTGGTCTTGTAATGTGATCTGAGCATGCGTGGCACTTTGTCCGTCGGAATTCGCTACACACGATCGGAATTGGTGTGATCGGACTTTGTTGTCGGAAAATTTTTAGAGCAGGAGATACAACTTTGTCCGTCGGACAATCCGATGGAAAATGTCCGATGGTGCCTACACACGGTCGGAATTTCCGACAACATTGTCCGATTGGACAGAATCCATCGGAAAATCCGACCGTGTGTATGGGGCTTAATAGTGTGTATCACACTAACTGCAAGCTGATGCTTCTGCTAAAAATCTTCCCTGTTGCGCCTCTACAGAGCCGCTGCATACTGTCCTGAGTGGCTGTAAAGGTTAAAAGTTGTCACTGCCACTTACCCACCCCCTTCTGCCCTCTCCACCATTCATGAAACTCCTACTATTATTGTCCCACAAAGCATTTCATTCTGTGAATGGGTGGTGGAGGTCCTTTCATTTAACTGCTCTGATTCCATTCACATTGTGCAAAAATACCAGCAGGAATTTTGTGAATGGGGGAGAGAATAGAAAGGACTGGGCAATTGGTGCAACTTTTATTAGTAACAGAGACTACAGTTATCTCTAAGCGCCGGAAGACATCCACTCAGGACAGTATTCGGTGGCTTTGAGGAGGTACATCAGGAAGAATTTTAACAGAAGCAGCTCCTAGTAGGCGATGAGATCCCCGCCTTTAAACATAACTAATGCATATGGTGATGTATATACATAAATAAATAAATAGACTTCGGCTTCAAATGAGCCCTGCATACAAACAGGTTTAGATATGATTTAACCTCTAGCCGACCGCCCACTGTCAAATGACGGCGGGACGGTGCGGCTCTTGTGTCCGCTGGGCACCCGCGATTGCCCAGTAATCGAGCAGGACGTGGATCTGTGTATGTAAACACACAGATCCACGTCCTGTCACTGGAGAGGAGACCGATGGTGTGTCCCTTGTACATAGGGACACCGATCGGTCCCCTCCCCCAGTCAGTCCTCTCCCCCCACAGTTAGAATCACTAATATAGGGAACACATTAACCCCTGCAGCGCCCCCTAGTGTTAACCCCTTCCTTGCCAATCACATTTATACAGTAATCAATGCATTTTTATAGCATGGATCGCTGTATAAATGTGAATGGTCCCAAAAATGTGTCAAAAGTGTCCGATATGTCCGCCGCAATGTCGCAGTCATGATAAAAATCGCAGATCGCCGCCACTACTAGTAAAAAAAAAATAATAATAAAAATGCTATAAATATATCCCCTATTTTGTAGACGCTATAACTTTTGTGCAAACCAATCAATATACGCTAATTGCGATTTTTTTTTTTTACCAAAAATATGTAGAAGAATACGTATCGGCCTAAACTGAGGAAAAAATTTGTTTAAAAAAAAATAAAAAATTGGATATTTATTATAATAAAAAGTAAAAAATATTATGTTTTTTCAAACTTGTTGCTCTTATTTTGTTTATAGCGCAAGAAATAAAAACCGCAGAGGTGATCAAATACCACCAAAATAAAGCTCTATCTGTGGGGAAAAAACATTTTTTTTTTCAAAACTTTCGGTCTTTTTTTGTACAAAATAAAAAAACCCAGTAGTGATTACCACCAAAACAAAGCTCTATTTGTGTGAAGGAAATGATTAAAAATTATTTGGGTACAGCGTTGCTTGACCGCGCAATTGTCATTCAAATGCGACAGCGCTGAAAGCTGAAAAATGGCCTGGTCAGGAAGGAGGTGTTCGTGCCTGGTAGGCAAGTGGTTAAAAAAGTATGATAATAAAGATGTTAAGTGTTGTCTTAGATGGACAGTCACACTGTAGTGTTGTATGACAGTGTGCATACTGTATCGCATGTTTACCTGCATTTCGTTAAGGCATCGCTTTTTTTTTTCATTGTAATACACCGTAATGTGTGGCATGTGTGTTTTGGTGAGTTGGTGTGTTTTGCTGTGTTTTGGTGAGCTGTAACATCAGAGTGTAATGTAGAATATTACGATAATAACACCGGAACACACCACAGTATTAGTCTTCTGTGTGTTGAAGTAACATGCCGTAAAATGTGCACCTTTTACTGTGCATTACTATGTCACATACAGTATTTCACAAAGATGAGTACACCCCTCACATTTTTGCAAATATTTTATTATAACTTTTCATTTGACAACACTGAAGAAAAGACACTTTGCTATAATGTAAAGTAGTCAGTGTACAGCTTGTATAACAGTGTACATTTGCTGCCCCCTCAAAATAACTCAACACACAGCCATTAATGTCTAAACCTCTGGCAACAAAAGTGAGTACACCCCTAAGTGAAAATGTCCAAATTGGGCCCAAAGTGTCAATATTTTGTGTGGTCACCATTATTTTCCAGCACTGCCTTAACCCTCTTGGGCATGGAGTTCACCAGAGCTTCACAGGTTGCCACTGGAGTCCTCTTCCACTCCTCCATGATGACATTACGGAGCTACTGTGTTTGGGGTCGTTATCATGTTAGAATACTGCCCTGTGGCCCAGTCTCCAAAGGGAGGGGATCATGCGCTGCTTCAGTATGTGACAGTACATGTTGGCATTCATGGTTCCCTCAATGAATTGTAGCTCCCCAGTGTCGGCAGCACTCATGCAGCCCCAGACCATGACACTCCCACCACCATGCCTGACTGTAGGCAAGACACACTTGTCTTTGTACTCCTCACCTGGTTGCTGCCACACAAGCTTGACACTATCTGAACCAAATAAGTTTACCTTGATCTCATCAGACCATAGCACATGGTTTCAGTAATCCATGTCCTTAGTCTGCTTGTCTTCAGCAAACTGTTGTTTGCGGGCTTTCTTGCGCATCATCTTTAGAAGAGGCTTCCTTCTGGGATGACAGCTATGCAGACCAATTTGATGCAGTGTGCGGTGTATGGTCTGAGCACTGACAGGCTGACCCCGCACCCCTTCAACCTCTGCAGAAATGCTGGCAGCACTCATTTCCCAAAGACAACCTCTGCATATGACGCTGAGCACGTGCACTCAACTTCTTTGGTCGACCATGGCGAGGCCTGTTCTGAGTGGAGACTGTCCTGTTAAACTGCTGTATGGTCTTGGCCACTGTGCTGCAGCTCCGGTTCAGGGTCTTGCCCATCTTCTTATAGCCTAGGCCATCTTTATGTAGAGCACCAATTCTTTTTTCAGATCCTCAGAGAGTTCTTTGCCATGAGGTGTCATGTTGAACTTCCAGTGACCAGTATGAGAGAGTGAGAGCGATAACACCAAATTTAAAACACCTGAGACCTTGTAACACTCTGAAGTCACATGACACTGGGGAGGGAAAATGGCTATTTGGGCCCAATTTGGACATTTTCACTTAGGGGTTGTCATTTCTTTAGTGTTGTCACATGAAAAGATATAATAAAATATTTACAAAAATGTGAGGGGTGTACTCACTTTTGTGAGATAATGTATGTCTAAATAGAGTTAAAACACATTAAAATCTTACACTCCAGTTAACACTTTTAATCAGATAAATCAACAGTTTTTTTCTTCTGGCAAAGAAGGTTTAAAGTAGTTGTAAAGGCTAGTTTTTTTTTCCTAGAATAAAAAAAAGATGTTATACTTGCCTGCTCTGTGCAATATTATTACTAAAACTATACTGCTCCTACCCTCCTGAGTGTGCCCCCATAGCAGCCAACTTACTATGGGGGCACAGGTGCAGGCTTGCTTCTGAGCTGAGCTGTGTGCATTCATAGACACACACAACGCAGCTCGGCCTGCCCCCCGCTTCCACCTTACTCGATTCAATTGACAGCAGCAGGGTCAGGGAGGGGGACAGGTAGTGAGACACGTCTTACCTAAATGCAGAGGATGCATTAAGGACAAAAATGATTAGCCTTTTAAACAACTTTAAAGCATAGAAATAAAAGATAACCCTGCCAGTGCTATGTGGTTTGTCTCAACCCTGTAACTACTGCTTTTGTTGAACAGCTGGGTTTGCATGTATATATGGAGAAGAATATAAATAAAGGCATGTAAAATACAAAAATAAAAAAATATTGTGAGGTATAGTAACAGATTACTAGAATTAAATATACATTTAATAATACTGGAACTCAAAGAGTTACCCTTTTGCGAGTTTAATAATTCGAAAAATGTAGGTCTAGTTTAAAACTCATAATTCCTCTCAAGTCTCTAATTACATTTCCAGTCCCCTGACTTCAGTACTGCTCATTATAAAAGCAGATTTCTCCTTCCTGGCTGCATGGGGATAATGTAGTGCAGGGCTCTGCCTGTACCGGGAACTTTATGAATGATTGATTTCCATTTTCATATGGCTATTGAGCAGGGCTCAAGTCCTGCGGGAACGCATGGGAACGGAGTTCCTGTACTTTTTCCACAACAGGAACTCAGTTCCCGTTAGCAGCCGTGTCCTGCAAGACTTTGAAGTATGCGAGCTGTGTGGCAGGTGCTACACCAGCAGCTGCCGACACAGCTCGCAATAGTAAGTGCCGCAAACCTGACCATTCAGGCATTGCCAGTAGGGAGCCCCATGACAGTTTCCGCTTCGATCTACCTGTCAATCATAGCTAGCTGACAGGTAGATCAGGTCCCTGCTGCTAAGAGATTGTATTTAGTCAGACCTCTCGTGATGAGCTCCTCCCCGCCGGCCCCTCCTGATTTTCTGTCTCCTCATCTCCCCCCCTCAGTCTCCTGCATACTTGCTCTGTGCGTCCCGCTGAATCCCCCCTCATCTATCTTCAGTGCTATATGATGAGAGAACCCAGAGGAGGAGCACAGCTATTCTGCTCACAGGACATGCAGGGAGAGAGGTGAGCTGAGGGAGGAACATCAGTTTGGGGTGGTAAGCTGAGCACAATACAGGCTGGCAAAGTTTAATGCTAGGAGGGAAGTTTATGTGGAAATATGTGAAGGGTTGGAATAGCAGCGAGTGTGTGTTGGAGCCCTGCAGTGTTTGCAGCCCCCCCAAGCTAACATACATCTCCTAAGCAGGAACACATCACTATCTCCCCAAGCATTCTGTCCAAATAATGTACAGTTAATTTATGACCTTTCCGTTTAACCCTGTGTTATCCAAACTCTGTTCAATGAAAAGTGTAAACTCACCACATAAACACTCTATATACAAAATAAAATTCCCCAATAAAGATCAGAACATGATGTTCACATTTGCATGGAAGCACAGTTGAATGAATGCTGATTATTCAGAGAATTACCGTATTTATGTTTATTGAGGATTGTTTTTTTTTATGTACTTTTTTTTTATGTACTAACAGTTTAGCTTCATACACACAATACGAAAATTGGATGAAAAATACCACTTTTGAAGCGTTCGTGCATATGAGCGTATCATTTTTTTTTTTTTTTTGGTGGGCGAGTGGATCTTGGGTGGGAGTTCCCACACTTTTTTCCCCAGGACTTGACCCCTGCTATTGAGTACAGTCCTTATAGACATTGCAACACCTGATTTCCTTTACAGTAACTTAATCATATGTATTTTATAATTTACATGGCTTAATACAGTAAAGACTGTAGTTATAAAACAGGTTAAAAAGCACATTCAATATATGTTTTTCATTCTTTATTTAGGTTTTCCCAAAACAATGAAGGGAAAATTTAACCAAAAACAAAAAATAAGAGCAAAACCACAGTCAGGAATTCGCCATTTCAATATCATATAAGGTTTTTTTTTTTATATATATATATATATATATAAATGGCCAACAGGTATACTATACTTAATACCAAATATTATGTAGTAACAAATTATACATTTATTAAATACAGATGGCCATTAACCGGTTCCTGACCGGCGCACACCGATGTACGCCGGCCATTGCGTGTGCGCCGGCCGGGAGCTCCATGAGTCGTGTTGCGGGTCCCACGGACTCGACGTCTGCGGGGATACCTGCGATCGTCTCATGGGGAGGAAGAACGGGGACATGCTAATGTAAACAAGCATCTCCCCGATCTGCCTAGTGACAGTGTCACTGATCATAGCTCCCTGTGATCGGGAGCTATGATCAGTGATGTGTCACACACAGCCACTCCCCCCTACAGTTAGAAACACTCCTCAGGACACACTTAACCCCTACAGTGTCACCTAGTGTTAACTCCTTCACTGTCAGTCCCATTTACACAGTAATCAGTGCAATTTTAATTTCACTGATCGCTGTATAAATGTGAATGGTCCCAAAATTGCGCCAAAATAGTCCGACATATCCGCCATAATGTTGCAGTCACGATAAAAATCGCTGATCGCCACCATTACTAATAAAAAAAATGCCATAAAACTATCCCCTATTTTGTAGCCGCTATAACTTTTGCGCAATCCAATCAATAAACGCTTATTGCTATTTTTTTTACCAAAAATATGTACAAGAATACGTATCGGCCTAAACTGAGGAATTTTTTTTTTTTATATATATATTTTTGGGGGATATTTATTATAGCAAAACCCAAAAAATAATGCGTTTTTTCAAAATTGTTGCTCTCTTTTTGTTTATAGCACAAAAAATAAAAACCACAGAGGTGATCAAATACCACCAAAAGAAAGCTCTATTTGTGGGGAAAAAAAAAACATCAATTTTGTTTGGAAGCCACGGCGCACGACCACGCAATTGTCAGTTAAAGCGACGCAGTGCCGAATCACAAAAAGTGCTCTGGTCTTTGGCCAGCAAAATGCTCCGGGGCTTAAGTGGTTCAAAAATGTATATAAACTGGTCATAAAAAAAAAATGCTATGTAGAATGGCAGAGAAAAACAAATGTAACATGGAAGATATATTAGTTGAAAATGTTAACGTAATTTAGTAGCATCTGAGTATATAAAACAACTTTCACTGATTATAAATATGGCTAAGTCTCCTTCCCATATATTATAAGAAGGAATACATTGTAGATTAGATAAGTTACATAACATTTGTTGACTGACAGAAATATGTTGGTGTTCTCCTGATAAATGTGACCATTTTACAAGAGTAAGGGGCAAGTAGGTTGCTTTTAGTAAGGTTAGTAAGGTTTAATAAAGACACCAGTCCATCCAGTTCAACCTGAGGGAGTGTCTACAATTGTCCCTATCCCTGTACATTGTACATGGCACACTCACATCGGTCCCTAACCTCAAGGAGCCCACAATCCAAGGTCCCCATTCATATACTAGGGCCAATTTTGGACAGAAGCCAATTAACCTACCAGCATGACTTTGGAGTGTGTGAGGAAACTGGAGTACCCGGAGGAAACCCACGCAGGCACAGGGAGAACATTCAAACTCCAGGCAGGTAGTATCGTGGTTAGGATTTGAACCAGCAACCCTTTTTACTGCTAGGTGAGAGTGCTACCCACTACACCACTGTGCCGCCCAAAAATAAAGTGTGTGGGTCTAGCAGCCAATCACCAAGCACTAACAATGTCATGTGAGCAGGAAGACATGTCATTAGTGCTGTGTAAGCTCCAACACCATCCATGGTAGAGCTGACATTGGGTTAGGACTGCAGACATCACAAGATGATGCTGTAAGTGACCGTATCTGGATAGAAATACATTGCATTGTTATGTTTAGCAAAGCTTCGATTTTGCTATTAAGAGAAAAAACTTACTTTTCCTCGACATTTGCTTTTGTTGATGATTTTCAGTGCATATTCTCTGCCAGTTGACCTAGTTTGAAGACAAGTAAGATATAATTAAAAGTGAATATCAGAATTTACATAAAAGAAACTAGGTAAATCATTGTTAAATGCTAGAAATGTGTGCAAAAAAATATTGTGCATGAATGTTAAAATTACAGATTGTATATATCTTGATGTCTTGAATAAATGTATTGTGTCATTGTGCTGATCAGTATGAGGAAAGTCATGCGTGGTTGGGGTTGTGGATTTGTCTGGGTTTTAGTGGGTGCTCATTAGTTTGGGGAAGTCTAGGTGGAGCAGTCTGAGTGGAAAGTCATCAGTCCAGGAGGGAAAGATTGGGCGTTTGTTAGGGTTCCTAAGGAGTGAGGTGACATTAGAATGATGTGGATTTGCACTGGATGAGCATAAAGGGAAACCGTAATGGTATGTGGTGTGGTAATAATGCTGTGAAAAATGAAAGTGGTGGTGTGTGTAGGGCGAGGGTTACATATGGTTGGGGTTGCTGGTGTCAAGGCCAGAAAGGAGCTGCAAGGTAGATTGATGTGATTTTAATCAACTGAAAAATAACTGGTTGTCATGGACTAGTTGCTACACATAGTTACATAGTAGGTGAGGTTAAAAAAAGACACAAGTCCATCAAGTCCAACCTATGTGTGTGATTATATGTCAGTATTACATTGTATATCCCTGTATGTTGTGGTTGTTCAGGTGCTTATCTAATAGTGTTGATGCTATCGATGCTCCCTGCTGAGACCACCGCCTGTGGAAGGGAATTCCACATCCTTGCCGCACTTACAGTAAAGAACCCTCTACGTAGTTTAAGGTTAAACCTCTTTTCTTCTTAATTTTATCTCTGGAATTAATCCCATTTTTAATGCATGCCAATATTCTGTTTGCTTTGCTGAGCCTATTATCTACTAGGACCCCTGGTCCTTTTCCATCCTAGATTCCCCCAGAGGTACTCCCCCAGTGTATAGATTGCATTCATATTTTTATATGAATATTTTATATTTTTATATGTACCTTTTGTATTGAACTGTACTGTAATTGTGTTGTCCCCTATACATTGTAAAGCGCTGCGTAAACTGTTGGCGCTATATAAATCATGTATAATAATAATAATAATAATATTTTTGCCACCCAAATGCATTATTTTACATTTTTCTACATTGAACCTCATTTGCCATGTAGTTGTCCACCCCCTTAATTTGTTCAGATATTTTTGCAAGGTTTCCCCATCCTGCAGAGAAGTTATTGCCCTGCTTAGCTAGTATCGTCCGCAAATACAGAGATTGAGCTGTTTACCCCATCCTCCAGGTCATTTATGAACAAATTAAACAGGATTGGTCCCAGCACAGAACCCTGGGGGACCCCACTACCCACCCCTGACCATTCCTGCACTGCATATCATCACTGCACTTGAACTGGATAAATGAATACATTTCAGCCTGCTCGAAGTATGCTAACATCAGTCATATGAGTGCAAAATACATAGACTTCTGTATGTCACATTATAAGACAGGGATGGCGTAGGGATTTTGTCTATGGGAATGTTTGACCATTCTTCAAGAAGCGCATTTGTGAGGTCAGGCACTTATGTGGATGAGAAGGCCTGACTTACAGTCTCTGCTCCAATTCATCCCAAAGGTGTTCTATCGGTTTGGGGTCAGGCCAGTCAAGTTCCTCCACTCCAAACTCGGTCATCCATGTCTTTATGGACCTTGCTTTGTGCCCTGGTGCGAAGTCACATTGGAACAGGAAGGGGCCATCCCCAAACTGTTCCCACAAAGTTGGGAGAATGAAATTGTCCAAAATGTCTTGGTATGCTGACGGCTTAAGAGATCCCTTCACTAAGGGGCCAAGCCCAACCCTTGAAACACAACCCCAAACCACATTACCCCCTCCACCGAATGATTTGAACCATTTCAACAAAGCAAGGTCCCTAAAGATATGTATGAGCGAGTTTGGGGTGGAGGAACTTGATTGGCCTGCACAGAGTCCTGACCTTAGCTTGATAGAACACCTTTATTATACAACTTTATTAACACAAAAAGACACAATAATTGTCTACGTTTTACCTTTGCACTACACATGTTAGATGTGAGCCCCATTGGTGACATGACAAATGTTGAGATGGTACTCAAGTTCTGTCTAGACTTGTGCCAGCATATCCTCGGATATTGACTTCATAGCTTCTGTGATGCGTCGTCTGAGGAGGTCCTAAAGGTCCTGTGACATGGGGGGGAGGTGACATACACCATGTACTTGGTGTACCCCCACAGAAATAAGTCACAAGGTGTTAGGTCTGGCGATCGCGGAGGCCAGAGTGACATTAGCAATTTGTTCTTTCCTGCATTGCCGATTCAATGTTCAGGTGGGATATATTTCTGGTATCAGTGAACATCCAAGTGGAAATGAGGTGGAGTTCCATCCTGCTGAAAGACTAGGTTGGGCAGAACTTACCTTAATTGTGGCATAAGCCATTCTGTAGCAATGTCCAAAAACTTGTAGTGTGACAACAATGGTAAACGGCATTCATCTGTCATGTCACCAACGGGGTTCACATAGAACATTTATAGTACACAGGTAAAACTTGTACTGTTAATGTGACTTGTCACGTTAATATACAGCGGGTAAAATAAGTATTGAACATGTCACCATTTGTCTAGGTAAATATATTCCTTATGCCCTGTACACACGATAGGATTTTCCGACAAAAAAATCCATGGGATTTTTTCTGACGAATGTTGGATCAAACCTTTCTTGCATACACACGCTCACACAAAGTTGGTCGGAAATTCCGAACGTCAAGAACGCGGTGAGGTACAACGCGTACGACGAGCCGAAAAAATGAAGTTCAATAGCCAGTGCTGCTCTTCTGCTTGATTCCGAGCATGCGTGGCACTTTGTGCGTCGGAATTATGTACACACGATCAGAATTTCCGACAACGGATTTTGTTGTCGGAAAATTTAAGAACCAGATCTCAAATTTTGTGTGACGGAAATTCCTATGGAAAATGTGTGATGGAGCCTACACACGGTCGGAAATTTCTGACAACAAGGTCCTATCACACATATTCCATCGGAAAATCCTATCGTGTGTACAGGGCATAAAGGTGCGATTGACATGAAATGTTCACCACATGTTGGTAACAACCCATGTAATCCATACATAGAAAGGTCACGTTTGGTAACATGTTACATGCTACACCCATATTTAGGGTGTAACATGTAACCAAAAAGCACCTGCGCACACCACCCTGAATCCTCATTCTGACAGTGGGCAGAGGTTCTTATCCTGGAACCCGCTGTCACAATTAAAAAAACAGCACGGCCATGTGGGACTCTGCCCACATGGCCGCACCATTCATTCAGTTTCCTGTGAATGAATGAACTACAACTACTGTCTTCCATTGTGGCAGACGGCTTTTAGTTCTTAATGAACTGTGAGGACACTAGTGAGCGCTCTCATAGTTCATTGATTCTTCCTGGACTTCAGCAACTGTCTGCCCATATGGGAGGTATGGGCAGACAGTGTACTCAGAGTCTGCGGGCAGGATCCTGGCATTGCACCCGCGATCTGCTAATTGTGGGCTTCAATGCTTTACAGGCTGCAAAGTAAAACAATAATGAATGCACATTTTTTACCTGCAAAAAGATGTGCATTTGTTCAAATTTTTTTTACAAAAAGTTAGCCTCTTAGCTTCTATCTTCAAGGGGACAGCGGCAGGAAAACAGTGGGAACCTCTTACCAAAATCTACACCAAGGGGTCCAAATACTATTCACATGTCAGTATCCTATTAAGATTTAGATAAGCAGCACCTTAACACTGGTCATTACATAAAGGATATCAATGGTACACAAACATTGGTAGACATTGTTCATTGTGTTACAATAAATTATTACAAATGATTGAACATTTTTGAACCCTTAAAGCGGTTCGGCACACATTTCATTTAGTAAATCTCTTTGCCTTCCAAATCAGGCAAAGAGTACTAAATGAAATGTGTTTTTTTTTTTTTTTTGATTACCTTGTAATCGATGACTTCCGGTCCTCTGTCTCTGCGGGGGGGTGGGCGGGGTCTGTGCGGGGATCCTCGTCACGACGCACTGTCTCCTGAGATCTGGTGTCATTGATCCCAGGAGTCTGTGCGGGCATCTTCCGAAATCTCGCGAGATTTCGGCCACATCTTCCGAAATCTCGCGAGATTTCGGACACATCTTCCGAAATCTCGCGAGATTTCGGCCACATCTTCCGAAATCTCGCGAGATTTCGGAGAACGTGAGCTGCACTTTGCCGTTACTGCGCACGCGCAAGCTCGGCGCAGTAACGGCGGTGCATGCTGGGCCATCTAAAGTGCCTGTGGGGTTTCACATGCCCACAGGCAAGATGGCCCCCAGCAGAAAAACAGAATATAAAGAACTTTATCGGAGGAAAACCGGCTGCGATCGCGATGGAAGATGGAACAGGTGAGTCCCCCAATTTTGCTATTAATCCTTAGCATATTCCCAAAAAAAAAAAAACCCAGTGCAGAACCGCTTTAAGTATAGCTTTCATTTTGTATAATATTCTTGGACTCTTACAGATCTCTTCCAGCTGCACCCAGAATTGATGTACCTCTAATTCCAATCCATATTTCAGAGATGAGCTGTACTGCCCAGCTGCTCCTAATTGTTTTTTTATTAATCACCCTACAATACAGCCCCCACAATAAAGGGATATGTTCGGGCTTGAACATCTATCACTCCTGTCTGCACATTATTATTGTTATGACTCATTAATGCAATACAGCCTAGGCACTATTAATAATTATTAACAAAAATGTAACTCAGTCTACCCCTAAACTGATCCAAAAGTATAACAAAGAGCATCTTATTCTTCTTTTTTCAAACATATAATTTATAACATTCTTGGATGTCCAAACTATTTATTATTATTCCGCTTTTAATCATGTATTTTTTTAAATACTTCATATATAATAAAAATAATGATTATTATTTAAATTTGTACAAGTAAATCATTTCCATATATGAAAGTTTAAGTTAATTTTTGAAGCTCACAATTAAAAATAATAATAATAACTGATGCATTACATGTGCTATTACATTCCATGTAGAGATACACTTAATTTCGTTCCATGTATTTAAATGGCATAAGCTTAACCACATCAATACAGGGCACTTTCACCCCATTCCTGCCCAGGACATTTTTCAGCTTTCAGCGCTGTGGCACTTTGAATGATAATTGCGTGGTCAGGCAACAGTATACCCAAATACATTTTTAATCATTTCCTTCACACAAATAGAGCTTTGTTTTGGTGGTAATTACTACTGGGTTTTTTATTTTGTACAAAAAAAGACCGAAAGTTTTGAAAAAAAAAATGTTTTTCTTAGTTTCTGTCAGTAGATTTTGTAAATAAGTAATTTTTCTCCTTCACTGATACTGTACTGATAGGCTGCACTAATGGGCACTGATGAGGATGCACTAATATGCCGCACTGATGGGCACTGATGAGCATTGATAGGTGGCACTGATGGGTGGCAATGGTGGGCACTGATAGGTAGCACTGATGGCCACTGATAGGTGTCACGGATAGGCGGCACGCGGCACTGAAGGGCGGCACTGGTGGCATGGATAGGTGTCACTGATGGGCACGGATAGGCACGGATAGGTGGCACTGATGGGCACTGATTGTTGGCACTGGGGGGCTTCACTGTAATCAGGGCACTGATGATCAATAGATGGCACTGATGGGAGGCACTGATGCACATTGATGGGCAGCACTGATGAGCAGGCACAGATGAGCACTTAAAGGCAACACTGACTGGTATCACTAATAGGCACTGATTGGTGTCACGGATGGGCACTGATTGGTGTCACTGATGGGCACTAATTGGTGTCACTGATGGGCACTGATTGGTGGCACTGGGGGGCTTTACTGTAATCAGGGCACTGATGATCCGTGCCCTGATTACCTGTCTGGGTGTCCAATGCGAGGAGATGCCACTGATCGTCTCTCCTCGCCACACACTCTGTTAGTGTGAGGCGATGAAAGCCAATTACCGGCACTTCTGCATTTACATGTGACCAGCTGTGATTGGACACAGCCGATCACATGGCTCTTTACAGAGATCAGGGTCACGGGCATGTGAGAGCGGCCGTTCTGGGGAGACGTCAAATGATGTCCACCCAGATTGAGAGCCGCACTGCTTCTCTGTCATTTGACGGTGGGTGGGCGGCAAGCAGTTAAAGTATATAACTTCTCTTACTTCTCTTATTTGCTCCCTTTTGGTCTATTAAATATATAATTGAAAACATGTTAACCACTTGCCTACCAGGCACGAACACCCCCTTCCTGACCAAGCCATTTTTCAGCTTTCAGCGCTGTTGCATTTTCAGCGGTCATGCAACGCTGTACCCAAATAAAATTTTTATCATTTTTTCCCCACAGATAGAGCTTTATTTCTGTGGTATTTGATCACCTCTGTGGTTTTTATTTCTTGCGCTAAAAACAAAAGAAGAGGGACAAGTTTAAAAAAACACAATATTTTTTACTTTTTATTATAATAAATATCCAATTTTTTTTAAACAAATTTTTTCCTCAGTTTAGTCCGATACGTATTCTTCTACATATTTTTGGTAAAAAAAAATCGCAATAAGTGTATATTGATTGGTTTGCGCAAAAGTTATAGCGTCTACAAAATAGGGGATAGATTTATAGCATTTTTATTATTATAATTTTTTTTTACTAGTAATGGCGGCGATCTGCGATTTTTATCGTGTCTGCGATATTGCGGCGGACATATCGGACACTTTTGACACATTTTTGGGACCATTCACATTTATACAGCGATCCGTGCTATAAAAATGCATTGATTACTGTATAAATGTGACTGGCAGGGAAGGGGTTAACACTAGGGGGCGCTGCAGGGGTTAATATGTTCCCTATGTGAGTGATTCTAACTGTGGGGGGAGGGGACTGACTGGGGGAGGGGACCGATCGGTGTCCCTATGTACAAGGGACACACCATCAGTCTCCTCTCCTCTGACAGGACGTGGATCTGTGTGTTTACACACACAGATCCACGTCCTGCTCAGTTACTGGGCAATCGCGGGTGCCCGGCGGACATCGCGGCCGCCAGGCACACACATCGGGTCCCCAGCGACGCGGCGGGCACACGCCCCCTAGTGGCCGCAAAGTTAGTGCCGTCATATGACACCGGCCCGCCACAAGAGCCGCACCGCTCCGACGTCAATTGACAGTGGGCGGTCGGCAACAGGTTAAAATATAACTAAAGGCAAAACTTTTTTATTAGTTCAGGATAGAATGGAGCAGGTATAGAAGAACTGGTCTGGTCTTTATTGCTGTCTGTGCCCCTGGTAGATTAACCCTATCTATTTGTCCTGTTTTAAATTTTGAGTTGTCACCAGAATAGTAATAGAGGGAGAACTAGTTTTTTACCCCGGTGACAACCAAAAATATCCTCACTTTGGAGGAGTTTCCTCTCACTTCCTGTTGTGATTATGGGACAGGAAGTGAATGGAAATCTCACCAATGGCACACAGATGCTGCAAAAAAGAAAATAAACTGACAGGGGTTTTAGCCCTCCCTTACTCTATCCAAAAAAGAAAAAAAAATGTTTTGCCTTTAGTTCTAAAATAAATATGTTCAACAAGTGCAAAACAATGCCTGACAGAAATCAGGTGTTATTTCTCCTCTGTGAACTACAGAATGCCTTCCCTATGTTATGAAGGGAAGGAGAGGGGGAGGTGTTCTGTAGTCTTATCACACTTCCAATGCTAGGTCAACACTGCTTCGCCACAGATGCAGTAGAATCAGTGAATATTATCATCCTAGGACAGGAGGTGTGTCACTGGCAGGATCAGCAGTTGAAAAAGAAGTACAAAAATGCATTTAAGCATAACTAACAGTTTTTATGGATTCAGTTACTGGGCCGGTGAGCTTAAAGGCACACATGCTATGTTTGTATCAAAAGTAAACTAATCCCACTGTGCAGTCATATCTAGAGTAACATTTGAAAAAGTAGGTTTGCTGTATATTTGATGCACATCAAATTAGGTCTTTCACCTAAAATTCTGTTGTTTTTCATTTATCCTCTGCAGATTGCCATGCTAAGTAACATTATACTAGTGTAGGCATCTGATGGGGACACCTGATGTAAGAGGAAGCTCTGATGGGAACACCTGATTTAAGGGGGCACTCAGATGGGGACACCTGCTGTAAGGGGGCACTATGATGGGGACACCTGAGGTAAGGGGGCACTATGATGGGGACCTGAGGTAAGGGGGCACTATGAAGGGGACACCTGAGGTAAGGGGGCACTATGATGGGGACACCTGAGGTAAGGGGGCACTATGATGGGGACCCCCGATGTAAGGGGTCATTGTCATGGGAACACCTGATGTAAGGGGACACTATGATGGGGACCTGAGGTAAGGGGGCACTATGATGGGACACCTGAGGTAAGGGGGCACTATGATGGGGACACCTGATGTAAGGGGTCATTGTCATGGGAACACCTGATGTAAGGGGAACACTCATGGGGACAACTTATGTAAGGGGGCACTCTGATGAAGACACCTGATGTAAGGGGGCACTATGATGGGGACACCTGATGTAAGGGGGCACTATGATGGGGACACCTGATGTAAGGGGTCACTATGATGGGGACACCTGATGTAAGGGGGCACTATGATGGGGACACCTGATGTAAGGGGCCACTATGATGGGGACACCTGATGTAAGGGGGCACTATGATGGGGAGACCTGAAGTAAGGGGGCACTATGATGGGGACACCTGATGTAAGGGGTCATTATCATGGGAACACCTGATGTAAGGGGCACACTCATGGGGACAACTTATGTAAGGGGGCACTCTGATGAAGACATCTGAAGTAAGGGGGCACCCTGTTTGGTACACCTGATGTAAGGGGCACACTGAAAATTGACAATACAAATCATTGAAATGCTATGGAATTTGTACATTGCTTATTTTTTGACAGACATAAAATGAGTACATATATACTGGGATCTGAGTCATAGCACAAAGATAAGATCTGGAATAAAATTTTACTGACCAGACCTTGAATTTTAATTAAATACCCCTGCTTCTGAGGATAAATACCAGCCAGAAGTCTGTGCATGTAGTCAAATCCAGGAATTTAAATGCACAGAATGTAATTTTTTTTAGAAACAGGTGCTTATTTTACATTCCTCAAACCATGTAAAACAACTGCCAGGGTAATAATGAAGCCACTTTTCCATCTGGCGTTGTGTTTATTTATGGCATGAAATATTGAACCTTTGCATCGGCATTGTCTCCCCTCCCGTGAATATTAAAGTTCATTTCAGTTCATATTTGTTAGTCCTTTTCCTGGGGGAACGATGCTGCTCAGTGTTTTGTTTCTGTGGCAATCTTGTAGCTTTGATAAAATGGTATATATTCCTGAACAGACTGTGATGAACCTAGTTAAATCTATACAGCTCCTGGCACTGTTTTTTTTAGATTCCTTAGCACCCACGCAGTCTCCTCCAGGGTTTACAGATGGGTCTCTGGGAATATCTGGCATTTCCCTGCCTTGTTAAGTGTATTTCAGTAAAGTTACAGTAGCAGACATCAGAAGTTCCTATAAACATATTAATAGTACACAGCTGATATTTAGATAAAGTTATTCACATGAAACTAAATCCTATTCTGGAACCCTGAGGGATTCACTCCCTTTCTTGTGTGGCCATTTATATCTGAGGTGTGAAGGGGTTGTAAAGTGGGGATCCATTTAAATATCACTGAGTGGAGCACTAATAAGGTCCTTTGACCCACACTCCTCCTCTGGGCCACGTCTTTACAAGCCGCAGCGGATTATCACAATGTGCATCCAATACCTTACACCATTTTCACCTGACATCTACTTGGAAGTATAGTTAATTCCTCAAAAGCCTATCCACTTTCATTTGTTAGTGTGCCCCTACTCAACTATGGTTAGCCTGAATATATATATATTATATACCCTGTTTCCCTGAAAATAAGACCTAGCGTGATTGTCGGTGATGGCTGCAATATAAGCCCTACCCCCCCAAATAAGTCCTTGTAGGTCTTATTTTCAGGGTAGGGCTTATTTTCGGGGAAACAGTATATATATATATATATATATATATATATATATATATATATATACACACACACATGGTCTGCATTATTTTGCACTTTTGATAATATGAGGGTAACGCTATTTAAAAAAGTATCTAAACTATTTTAAGACCTCTCGTATAAAGAATACTTGTACTTTGAGGCACATGATGGGAAAAGTTTTTAACAGTTGTTTGTTATATGTTTTTTATAATGAGTATGAATAAAGATTTTGTAACAGCACCTGTCAGGAATTATTCTATAATCTTTGGAAAGTGTCAATTAATATAACTTCTTTATCACATAAAAAGATAAGAAGCCCAGTAGGTTAAGCCGAGGTCCAATTTTATTGTGGTTTTTGGATTCAGGCTTTTTGTGGATGGCTCCCACTCCCTAGTAATGTATGTGATATTTTGACCTGGCAGGATACTTCTCTTTTGAAGTTTTTAGAAACTAAAGCAGGCATCCAGAGGTAACATGTAAAAGCTTATTTTATATAAATAGCATTTAGGGAACTTGGGACAATCCTAAGTACAATCAACCCTCTAGCTGGAAGCACTGCACACCTTTCTATTGGTCAGAACAGACACATCTTTTGGCACAGACCTTTGAGTAGGAGGCTGTTGGGACACTCAAGCATGAGGAAGAAAAAAACATCCAAGAGGTGCCAGAACTGTATTCTTAGCTCATATTGGTAGTGCAAAGAAAAAATACATTCAGAGACCTCACTGGATCAGGTTAGGCTGCTCTCAACAGACAAGGCTACCCTCCAGTAGGTCCCCAGCAGGTTACCAGAAAAAGCTATAACTTTTTTCTTACCGTATATACTCGAGTATAAGCCTAGTTTTTCAGCACATTTTTTTGTGCTGAAAATGCCCCCCTCGGCTTATACTTGAGTCAAGCATTTTTCTGCAGCAGAGAATGACATTTTCCGAACCGACTTTTGGGCCCCGTATCTCGGGGCCACTTGGTGCTAGGAACCCCTAATTTGGTGTGCAAACCCAGTGGAACTAGCACTACAACATATCCAAGCTGGGTTTCCTAGTACCAAGTGGCCCCGAGATATGGGACCCCAAAGTCGGTTCGGAAAATGTCATTCTCTGCTGCAGAAAAGTGCTTGACATTTTCCGAACCGACTTTGGGGCCCCGTATCTCTGTTTACTAGTTTACTAGTTTACTTGACTAAAATTACACTTATCGAAAATCAGGAATTGTCATTGAGTAATATCATGTATTGCCCTAAAACAACTAGAGCGACTATCAAATTCCTCTGGGAACCTAATCGCAGAAATAGCTTTAAGGGAAAAAAAGGGTTTACTAATGGGTGAGGATTTCCTCCAAGCCTGGGAGAAGGGGGTGTCACAGTTTCAAGTGGAGAGGGGGAGGATGGAGCGCCGACGACAGCTAGTGATGAGCGAGTATGGGGGGTCACAGATGGAGTGACACTGAGGGTGGGCGAGAGAGAGAGTGGGGGCTGAAGAGGAGAAACACTGTGGTGTGTTTTTTGGACAGTTTTTTCAAACACCGCTTTTTTCAAACACCGCCTGATGAAGGAGCACGCATGCTCCGAACGCGAGCGCTTTCAACCACGCCCAACGACATCATCAATCCTGCTGACGTGCCTATCCTGGGACGCACTCACCTCGGAACCACGAGACGCAAGGGACCGGGGTGCGTTTCCCCACCATAGCCATGATACCGGATGACGGCCGAGGACTTCAGACAAAATAAAGATACCGCTACGTGCCTGATATTTTTAAACAAAGTGTGAGTACAATACCTTTTTTTTATTTTATTTTACATACAGTTCCCACTGTAATCGGACCCACTACTCTCAGAGCGGCGCTGCTCTCTCTCTCTCTCTTTTCTCACAGTTTCAAGTGCGGCCTCAAGAGGAACATCCTGGACCCATCAGTGGCTGTATATCTTGTACTTTCTAGTAGTTGATCCCATTGTCCATGGTTCTATTTTTTACATAAAATTTGGATGAACAATCAATTACTTTAACTTACCTTTCTACACATTCTTTTACAATGGCAAAGTTTCCATCTCCTATGGTCCTTCCGACTTTGTATCTTTCTGCTATAGACACTGGTACTTGGAACCCTTCATCCAAAAAGTCTGTAATATAAATGTGAGAAGGGTGTCTACTACTTGGAAATCACCTTCTTTCAGTAACTTAACTGTTTACAGCTATTAGCATTATCAATGACATATGTTAAGATACTTATTAAAATAAACTCAGTAGTACCTTAAAGTGGTTGTAAAGAACAATTATAGCCAACTCCTCTGTTCTATTAATCTCTCCTACACTGTGTAATTGTTTTTTTTTTTTAAAAACAATGCCTGTAAATACCTTATTTTCGTTCTTTTGTGGACAGTCACGTGACCTCCGGCTGCTCTATTCCTCCGATCTATGAGCTACAGAGGGAGGGGCAGCGATCCCCCTCTGACATCAGGCCGGGAGGTCACGTGACTGCTGTGACAGACCAGAAGAGATTAAAGATAAGGTATTTGCAGGCTTCATTTTAATCTTTGCTGTCTAATATGCTATAAGCGAACATAATCTCTTTTTTTTTTTTTTTTTTAGGGTTACAACCACTTGGTTGGCCTTGTAAAGAAGACAATTAGTTACAACTGTAATCATGTAATTTGCCAGTATACATTAAAGTACCCCTAGGAAAAAATATAGCAAATGCCCTCTTTTTATTTCATATGCCTAATTAAGATTTTTCTCTACATTTACACAATGATTATTTTTTTCCAACAAAAATTACAGGGTTGGGACAAATTATAGACATGCCAGGGCAGCTTTCTCTATAGAGAAATCTTGTAAATAACAGGTCATCGTTGTCGGCACCCCTGGAAATGTTAGGGATGTCCCAGACCCGATGACCTTTGCTGGGAAGCTAGGTTTGCATGTAAATATTAACAAACATAATTAAGCATATTAAAACACTGTTATCAGATTACAACAGTTGTAATACAGTCGTCCATTAAAGCTTTGCTTTCAGGTAGGTGTACCTGTATATTAAAAAAACTTGTACGGTAATTGATTTATTTTATCATATTTTCTTTTTTAAAACCATAAAAGGAAAGCATGCTGAAAACATATTGGTACAGGGACAGTCTGCATCCCCTACTGCATTGCTTTGAGTTTTAGATCTGTTGTTGTTTTCACATATCTGGGGCTGTCAACATGCATAATAAAAAAGGATATTCTTCTTCAATGATGTTAGAAAATAAGTACTGTGACTTTATCTTAAAGAATATCTAAACCCAAAAGCAAACATCTAATATAGATACAGGTATATTGCAGCCTACCAATCCTTAAATGTGGTGGCTGCATTATTTTTCTTTTTTTATATATCTGTTCTTTATTTTGGCCAGGTGATCTGGCCAAAAAGTCTGTTATTTGTTTTATCTTCCTTTAACAGACCAAGCTGTCCAGCAAAAGTATCAGTTAGAGCAGGGGTCTCAAACTGGTGGCTCTCCAGCTGTTGTGAAACTACAAGTCCCATGAGGCATTGCAAGACTGACAGTTACAAGCATGACTCCCACAGGCAGAGGCATGATGGGACTTGTAGTTTTGCAACAGCTGGAGGGCCACCAGTTTGAGACCCATGAGTTAGAGGGTTGAGATAAACTATTTACCACTGACAGTGGTCAGCTTTTATTTATTCCAAAAGGAGAAACTGTTTCTGTGATTGCTTAAAAGTATTAACTTGAGCTAGACATTCATTTGTGAATCACTTATGTAAAGTCTATCTAAACCTACTAGTCTATCTGACACTACCCTCTTTAACCACTTCCCTACCCGCGGATAGACATATGACGCCCACAAGGTGGATCTCCCATCCTGGGTGGGCATCATATGACGTCCTCTCCTTCCCGGCCGCCTGGGGGGCGCGCGCGCGCCGCCCGCAGCTTCGCTCGGGACCCGGTGCGAGTGCCCGGCGGCCGCGATGTCCGCCGGGCACCCGCGATTGCCCGTTAAAACAACGGGACCGTGCGGGACCGTGGAGCTGTGTGTGTAAACACACAGCTCCACGTCCTGTCAGCGGGAGAGGAGACCGATCATGTGATCCCAGTACGGAGGATCACTGATCTGTCTCCTCCCCTTGTGAGTCCCCTCCCCCCACAGTTAAAATCACTTCTTTAGGGAACACATTAACCCCTGCAGCGCCCCCTAGTGTTAACCCCTTCTCTGCCAGTCACATTTACACAGTAATCAATGCAATTTTATAGCAACGATCGCTGTGTAAATGTGAATGGTTCCAAAAATGTGTCAAAAGTGTCCGAAGTGTCTGCCGCAATGTCGCAGTCACGAAAAAAAAAAATCGCAGATCGCCGCCATTACTAGTAAAAAAAAAAAAAAAAATGCAATAAATCTATCCCCTATTTTGTAGACGCTATAACTTTTGCGCAAACCGATCAATATACGCTTATTGCGATTTTTTTTTACCAAAAATATGTAGAAGAATACGTATCGGCCTAAACTGAGTAAAAAAAATTGTTTTTTTAAAAAAAAAAATGGGATATTTATTATAGCAAAAAGTAAAAAAATATTGTGTTTTTTTTCAAAATTGTCGCTCTTCTTTTGTTTATAGCGCAAAAAATAAAAACCGCGGGGTTGATCAAATACCCCCAAAAGAAAGCTCTATTTGTGGGAAAAAAAGGACGTCAATTTTGTTTGGGTGTAACGTCGCACGACCGCGCAATTTTTAGTTAAAGCGACGCAGTGCTGAATCGCAAAAAGTGCTCTGGTAAGGAAGGGTGTAAAATGGCCCGGTATTGAAGTGGTTAAGCAGTGCTGTTGTCCAACCGTGTCTCAGTTGTCCCTGCGTAGATAAAGAAGCCACCCTAATGCCACGTACACACGAGCGGATCTTCCATCGGAAAAATCTTGGATGGTTTTTCCGACGGAATTCCGCTCAAGCTTGGCTTGCATACACACGGTCACACAAAAGTTCGCTGAACTTTCGACCGTCAAGAACGCGGTGATGTACAACACTACGACGAGCCGGGAAAATTAAGTTCAATGCTTCAGAGCATGCGTCAAATTGTTTCCGAGCATGCGTAGGAATTTTGCGCGTCGAAATTTGTACAGACGATCAGAACTTTTTCCGACCGAAAAATTGAGAACATGCTCTCAATCTTTTGCTGGCTGAAATTCCACCAGCAAAAGTCTGATGGAGCTGCACACGGTCGCATTTTCTGACCAAAAGCTCTCATCGGACTTTTGCTGGCGGAATTTCCGATCGTGTGTACGTGGCATTAGACAGCAAGTGTGTTAAAGGCTGGATCACCTGGTTAACAATAGGGTGAAAAAAGCTGAAACTAATAATACCACCACATCTAAGGACTGGTAAGCTGCAATATATCACACTTGTTTTTCAGTTTAAATATGCTTTAAGAATTTTAAAAAAAAAATATTAAACATTTAATATAGGGTGGTGCACCTATAACAATGTTAATAATAACAATGCAGCTTTTTTAAAAATGAAAGGCAGAGCAGGCGCTGTATGCTCTCAGACTGGGGTTGATATACTAAGGCCACTTTCACACGGAGGCGCTTCTAAACTGCCAGTAAAAACACTGAGCGCTTTTGAAGAGCTTTTCAGGCGCTTTTGAAGAGCTTTCCATTCATTTTAATGGGGAGGGGAGTTTTTCACAGCCCTGCCAGCACACTGCCCCAGTGTGAAAGCGTTCATTGATTTTAATGAAAATAAGTTTTCGTGAGCTTTTTAGGCGCTGTTTTTAGCGTGAAAGCGCCTGAAAAGCACCTCAGTGTGAAAGTGGTCTTAAGAAAGCTAAAAGGCTGTGCACTTTGCAAAGTACAGTACAGTTGCACGCTGCATTGCAGCTGCTCCAGAGCTTAGTAAATGAGCAGAAGCTCTGCTGAATTCATCATCCAATCATGTGCAAGCAAAAATGCAGTTTTAAAATGTTCCTAGCATGTAATTGGGTACTCTTTGCAAAGGGAAGCCTTACCTCATTTACTAAACTCTGGAGCAACTGCACTTGCAGAATGCAACTGTACTTTAAAAAAAAAAATCTGATTATCATCCATCTGATGAATTACAAATAATCTTCCCAACACCTAATTTGCAACAGCCCTAAGAGTGAACTACATGTAGTGTTTTAACTCTTCTAGACACATATATGCAATGTTGCCACATGTTCAGTCTACAGTATTACAGTATTACAGTATTTGTTTCAAAGCAAAACTACTAGTAGTGCCTGTCCCACTCATTAAAGTAGTACAAATGACTCTGGATCATCATACGTTGGAGCGTTTCTTCTACAGAACAGTGAAGACTGAAGCAGATATATATCCTATTTAGCCACTAGGGGGAGAAAGGCCTCTAGTTTAAAAAAAAAAAAAAAAAGTACCAGAGGATGTGATTACTGTACCCATTTGTAGCAAGTGGAAATGCTACATTGCCCAAGCAAGGGTATCATAGAGCTATACTTAAAATATTTCCAAAAAGACTGCAGGCACTGCTGAAGTGAAACTATAGCAAAAAAATGTTCCTTTATAGCAAATCATAATATGCTTCAATTATATTCTATAAAACTTGTAATGCCTTTAGCCTTTACTTACTCATAAATATAAATCTTTACAATAAAGAAAAATTATATATTTTTTTATTGTTTTTAAGTGCACACATTTATAATTAATAAAGAAAAAAAATATATATATATATATACACTAAGCAAAATTATAAACACAACACTTTTGTGTTTGCTCCTATTTATTATGAGCTTATCTTAACCACTTCCATATTCTGGTACTTCTCTCCTTCATGTAAAAATCATAATTTTTTTGCTAGAAAATTACTCAGAACCCCAAACATTATATATGGTTTTTTTTAGTAGACACCCTAGGGAAAAAAATGGCGGTCATTGCAACTTTTTATCTCACACGGTATTTGTGCAATCATTTTTCAAACGCCTTTTTTTTGAAAAAAAAAAAAAAAACGGTTTTGTGAATTAAAAAATAACGAAACAGTAAAGTTAGCCCAATTTTGTATATAATGTGAAAGATAATGTTACGCCGAGTAAATAGATACCTAACATGTCACGCTTTAAAATTGCACACAATCATGGAATGGCGCCAAACTTCAGTACTTAAAAATCTCCATAGGCAACGCTTTAAATTTTTTTTTACAGGTTACCAGTTTGGAGTTACAGAGGAGGTCTAGTGCTAGAATTGTTGCACGCGCTCTAACGCACGCGGCAATACCTCACATGTGTGGTTTAAGCAGCGTTTAAGCAGCGTTTACATATGTGGGCGGGACTTATGTGTGCGTTCGCTTCTGAGCGCAAGCTACCGGGGACAAGGGCGTTTTACATTTTTTTGTTTTGGTTTTATTTTTTTATTTTACTAATTTTTTTTATTTTTACACTTTTTTTTACATTTTTTTTTTGGATCACTTTTATTCCTATTACAAGGAATGTAAACATCCCTTGTAATAGGAATGTATGTGACAGGTCCTCTTTATGGAGAGATGCGGGGTCAATAAGACCCCACATCTCTCCTCTAGGCTGGAAAGCATGAGATTGGTAAAAAAAAATCACCGATCTCATGCTGACAGCCGCGATCGTGGCTTTGTTTACTTCCGGGTACCGGGTGTGACGTCATAACGTCACGCCCGATCTTCCGACGGTCATAGAGATGACTGGTGACCATCTGGAAATCTCTATGCTCGTCATCCGGCGGCAAGCGATTCTTTCTCCGGGCCCCCGATGGCACGGGAGAGCCCGGAGAAGCACCGGATGGCGGCGGGAGGGGGGCGTCCCCTCCTGTCGCCTGTATGGTGCACAGAATCGCCAGCTGCAAACAAGGATATCTGAATGATGCCTATAGCTGCAGGCATCATTCAGATATTCCCACTGAAAGTCCAGGACCTCATATGATGTCCTTGGGCGGGAAGTGGTTAAATATCTACAACTTTTTCTATGTACACAAAAGGCCTATTTCTCTCAATAATTGTTCACAAATCTGTCTAAATCTGTGTTAGTGAGCACTGCTCCTTTGCTGAGATAATCCATCCACCTCACAGGTGTGGCGTATCAAGATGCTGATTAGACAGCATGATTATTGCACAGGTGTGCCTTATGCAGGCCATACATGGTCGAATTTCGAACAAATTTTCTTTTCAAAATCAGAAAGTTTTTTTTTTTTTTTGTGATCCGATTGTGCCACCATTGATTTTCAAAATTCGGCTGACCAAGCCTTTAATTTCACCTCATGTTGCTACAGACCATACGCAGCACACTGCATCTAAGCCCCCGTACACACGGTTGGAAATTCCGACCACAAAATCTGTCAGATTTTTTCCGACGGATTTTGTCCAATACTGGTGTTGCATACACACGGTCGGACAAAGTTGTTGGAAAATCCGATCATTCTGAACGTGGTGACGTTCGTTGCGTACGACGGAACAACGTAATGGCTAGTAGCCAATAGCTTTGGTCTCGTAATTTGATCTGAGCATGAGTGGCACTTTGTCCATCGGAATTCTCTACACACGATCGGAAAAAGTCTGATCGGATTTTGTTGTCGGAAAATTTGAAAGCAGGATCTCACATTTTTTCCGTCGGAAATTCCGACGGAAAAAGTCCGATGGAGCCCAAACACGGGCAGATATTCCGACAACATGGTCCGATCGGACATTTTCCGTCGGAATTTCCGACCATGTGTACGGGGGCTAATTGGTCTGCATTAGACATGTGCAGAACAAAAAAATAAAAAAAATTGGTCTGCATGGCTGTCGTCCCAGAAGGAAGTCTCTTCTAAAGATGATGCGCAAGAAAGCCTGAAAACTGTTTGCTGAAGACTGGGGATAAAGGGGATGTCCTAATAAAACAAAAAATTGCAGCGCTAGTGAATAACACACAAAATAACTAATGATTAACAAAGTCCAGTGCAAAAAAGAATCTTCTTTAAAGTGATAAGTCAATCAAAGTTTGTGTAACCATATACTAGTCCATATATTAATGGGTGCTAACATCCTTCTTAGATAGAAGTATGTTAGAAATGGTCACCAGACACAAGAAAAACTTGTATGTAAATCACACTAGAGATGCTTAAGTAGATATTCTGAGGGAGCCCACTGCTGCTGATGAATGGTTAGGTCTCTTTTCCTCCACAAAGTGAAATACAACATAAAAAAACTCATGGTGTAGTATGTAAAAAAAAAATGTTTGAGGTGAGTAGGGAAGGGACACCGGTGATGATGACAAACCAACAAAGTCCGTGCAGCACTTCAGCTGTCCCACATGCAGTGCAAACTCACCAGACAAAATACAATGACACACCAAATGACCATCCAATGTGCCAAGTTAGGAGTATATGGATAAATCACTGCGCTGTCAGCGATCTCTACCAATGCTCAGGATCTCATCAATAGATATTAGGGAACATTCAGTTGCTTCAACCATTGCCCGACATTAGAAATTAAAGTAGGTCACCTCTTAACTCCCAATGTGTAAATCTATTTTCGTTGCTCTGTTTAGTAATGTCAATGCGCAAAGTAAATCAGAATGGGAGTGACTTTCGTTATCCGAAGGGGATGTCCTGCCTCTGACTCTGGTTGCAGAGGCTTACTTTGGCACAACAGCTTTATGAAACGGCATTTCCAATAAAATACAGCATGATAAATGCAGACCCTGTCAACCATTCTAGCAAGCCACTAACATGTCTGCTTTCTCGCAAGCGCATCTGCCTAACACAGAGGTGGAGATTCCTTGATTGGTTTATTAGTAAACAGATTCCAACACAAATACATATTTAGCCATCAGTAAATAGGACTCAGAGGACCCCAAACACACTGCAGAAAATGTACAGTACATCCGGAAAGTATTCAAAGCGCAAGGTTACAACGTTATTCCAAAATGGATTAAATTCATTATATTCCTCAAAATTTTACAAACAATACCCCATAATGACAACATGAGAGAAGTTTGTTTGAAATCTTTGCAATTTTTTTACAAATAAAAAGTGAAAAAAATTCAATGTACATAAGTCTTCACAGCCTTTGCTATGACAATCAAAATTGAGCTCAGGTGCATTCTGCTTCCACTGATCATCCTAGAAATGTTTCTACAACTTGATTGTAGTCCACCTGTGGTAAATTCAGTTGATTGGACATGATTTGAAAAGACTCACATCTGTCTATATAAGGTCCCACAGTTAATAGTGCATGTTAGAGCACAAACTAAGCCATGAAGTCCAAGGAATTGTCTGTAGACCTCCGAGACGGGATTGTATCGAGGGACAGATCTGGTGAAGGGTACAGAAAAATGTCTGCAGCATTGAAGGTCCCAAAGAGCACAGTGGCCACCATCATCCATGAATGGAAGAAGTATGGAACCACCAGGAGTGTTCTTATGCCACGTAAACACGATCGGAATTCTCGTCGGAAAAAAGCTCTGATGGTTTTCCCGTCGAAATTCCGATGGAATTCCGCTCAAACTGTCTTGCTTACACACGGTCACACCAAATTCCGATGGTCAATAACACTGCAACATACAACACGTTCAACGGCATTATAAAAGGGAAGTTTAATGCTTCCAATCATGCGTCAAATTGTTTCCGAGCATGCGTTGGAATTTTGCGTGTCGGAATTGCATATACACGATCGGAATTTCCGATAGAACGTTTTTCCGTCGGAAAAATTAAGAACAGGCTCCCAATCTAAAGTACGTCGGAAATGCCGACAGAAAAAGACAGATGGGCATACACACGGTCGGAAAATCCGATGAAAAGCTCTCATCGGACTGTTTCCATCGGAAATTTTGACCGTGTGTACGCTGCATTAGAGTGGGCTGCTGGTCAAACTGAGCGATCAGGGGAGAAGGGCCTTAGTCAGGGAGGTGACCAAGAACACAATGATCACTCTCCTCAGCTCCTGTGTTTCTCTGTGGAGAGAGGAGAACCTTCCAGAAGAACAACCATCTCTGCAGCACTCGCACTCCACCAATCAGGCCTGTATGGTAGGGTGGCCAGACAGAAGCCACTCCTCAGTAAAAGGCACATGACAGCCGGCGTGGAGTTTGCCAAAAGGTACCCAAAGGACTCTCAGACTATGAGAAACAAAATTCTCTGGTCTGATGAAACAAATATTGATATCTTTGGCCTGAATGGCAAGCATCATGTCTGTAGGAACACTGCTCATCACCTGGCCAATTCCATCCCTACAGTGAAACATGGTGGTGGTGGTAGCATCATGCTGTGGGGATATTTTCCAGTAGCAGGAACTGGTACACTAGTCAGCATTGAGGGAAAGATGAATGCAGCAATGTACAGAGACATCCTTGATGAAAACCTGTTCCAGAGCGCTCTGGACCTCAGACTGGGGTGAAGGTTCTCCTCCCAACAGGACAACGACCCTAAGAACACAGCCAAGATAACAAAGGAGTGGCTATGGGAAAACTCTGTGAATGTCCTTGAGGGCCCATCCAGAGCCCAGACTTGAACCTGATTGAATATCTCTGGAGAGATCTGAATATGGCTGTGCACCGATGCTCCCCATCCAACCTGATTGGGCTTGAGCGGTCCTGCAAAGAAGAATGGGAGAAACTGCCCAAAAATAGGTGTGCCAAGCTTGTAGAATCATATTTAACCCCCCTGGTGGTAATCCCGAGTCTGGCTCGGGGCGGGAACTTCAGTACCAAAAGCGGTAACCCCGAGCCAGACTCCGGCTTGCATTGCAGGATACAGGGGGAAGTTACTTACCTTGTCCCCTGGATCCTGCGACGTCTCCCCGCTGTGTGTGCGAGTTGTCTGCTTGCTCGATTCACACAGTGCCGAGTGCCACTGATCTCCATTCCCTGCTACGTTACGACGCACGGGAGCGGAGATCGGCGGCAAATTAAAAAAAGTTAAAAAACACAATACACATACAGTATACTGTAATCTTACAGATTACAGTACTGTATAAAAAAATACACATCCCCTTTGTCCCTAGTGGTCTGTCCAGTGCCCTGCATGTCATTTTATATAATAAATAGATTTTTTTCTGCCTGGAAACTGGAGATTGTCCATAGCAACCAAAAAGTGTCCCTTTATGTCAAAAGTGGTTTTAGACCAGCTAGAAAACAGCGATAATAAATTAGAATCACAATTCATCATCAAACACTAAATTTAATGACAGCGACTATTCTGCAACTGAGCAAATTTCAGTGTTTTTGATTTGATTACATTATTGAATAATTTTTATATATATTTTTATTATATTATAATTTATGATTTTGTGTTTCAAACTTTATCATACCCAGGATGTCTACTTGTTATTCCTAAGAATTGCAGGCCTACAATATAAAACGCCATATTTCCATGCAAAATAATTGTACCGCTTTTGGTACAAAATTACAGACATAATCATACCGCCAGGGAGGTTAAAAAGACTTATGGCTGTAATTGGTGCCAAAGGTGCTTCAACAAAGTATTGAGCAGAGCAAAGGCTGGGAATACTTATGTACATGTGATTTTTTTTATTTAATTTTTTTTTTTAAATTTGTAAAGATTTCAAACAAACTTCTTTGACTTCATTATGGGGTATTGTTTGTATAATTTTTTTTTTTAAAATAATGAATTTAATCCATTTTGGAGTAAAGCTGTAACAAAACAAAATGTGGAAAAAGTGAAGCATTGTGGATACTTTCCGGATGCACTGTACATATATATATACATGTAGTATATAATAGAGTTTCATTAATATGCTTGTTGTGATAAATATGTTTTACACTTAAGGAATATACATTACTTTCAACAAAAAGCAATCTACTGCATTAAAAGCATCATGGAATCAGGTAAATCTCTGTACCAGAGCACCGCTGCACACTTGTATGCATGAATATTTCACATTTTTACCTTCTGCTAAGATGTCACTTTCATCCATGGAACTGCACACTTTGGTGGATGCTAATGAGGTAGAGGAGCCACTGTGCTGGGAGCCCTGGAAATGATAAAAATAAAAGCGTATTTATTTATATTCAGAGTTGGTATGCATGAAACGCGTTAGGAAATTCTATCTACTTGCAATGCCCGGATTTTTTATGGAATAAAAACATTTGCATTCAGAGCTCGGAGTGCCGCCAACTTTTCTTTAGCCCGTATTTATTATGAAGCTATCTACCCTCGACCAGAAAGAGATAATGTTTTTTAGTGTGTTCAGTTTTGGTCCAAAAAAAAAGGTAATTTCTTGCATGATGGGATTTTGTTCCTCCGTAAACTCTGTAATCACCGTTGAATGGCTTTAATTACAGAGGATTCAAAGTGTACTTTCTGGTGGGGAATTTGACATACTGTAAGATTAGATGAATTAAATCACAATGGGCTTTTTCATTATTGGTCAGTGGAATGTGTTGATTTATGAAAAATAAAAATGATGGAATAAATGAAAATTTAAGGTGTTGTTCATTTCACCCAATCAGATTCCAGCTGTCATTTTATTAATGCAGATAAATATGGGTGGTACCAAAAACCTATTTTACTAATGCAGGGTAGAAAATGAATGTTTAATATTTACTATTGAAAATGTTTCTGCTTGTTAGCTCTGGCAATGCTTTCATCACCAGAAGTACCATGTACAATGTATACCTCAACGGGTCTACTTTTTATATCGTTATGTTTAATGATAACTTTAATTGAAACTGCGAGAAGTAATATTTGATGACAAAAATGATAAACATACCCAGTTAAAGTAAGTAAATTAATATGATGATGTAGTGTTAAAGCTCCAGGGTGCTAATTAACACCATTCATTTTATGTGAGCTTTTATGTTAGCTGATTCATTTTCATTTTAGTGAGTAGGATGATTCGACTCTGAACAACCAATAATGTTTATTACGCTAAAGTAAATCTGCAAAAAGAATTATACAATTTTACCTTAAATAACTAACAGCTATAGACTAGGGTCTATAGGTCACCACCGATGGGTTTCCATATTAAAATGTAAGTTATTATTTGATTCCCGTCTGTATCTCTTCTCTCCCTACACTCATAGGGAAACGGGCTCCTGCTGGTGTCAGTCAATGTGAGGAGCAGCGGGCAGGGCCAAGCCATGCTGTGTGTGTGTGTGTCTTTGAATGTACGTCTGCTTCTATAGCAAGTGGTTTGCTATGGGGACAGATACCGAAAAGACTCCTGGTGGGGGACCCCAGAAGAGGATGTCCGGGGCTGCTCTGTGCAATACTGTTGCACAGAGCAAGTACATATAAGATGTATATTATTTTAATAAAAAAAATGCCTTTAGAAAGGTTTTAAAGGGTATCTAAAGTTAAAAGGCTTTTTTAGATTTATCTACAGTGGTGAGGAGTTAGAATGCCTGTCAGGTTTTTACTACACTCTCTCCCTTTGCCCTATTAATGATCTTGACTGGCACAAAAGTAAAGAATAATCCAAAATTTTGAGTTGTCACCAGAAAAAAAACACAGGAGAAATCTTCAGAAACTTGTTCAGTGGTGGCAACTGTCTAACTGCAACTGTCTAACTGCCTCCCTCACCTTTCCTCTTGTGTCTACAGGACAGGAAGTAAAGACAAATCTCTGGACTGGGACACAGGTGGCAAAAGAACCTCACAGGGGCTTTAAATAAATATTGGGTTGGCCATATATACACTTTGGGCTTGATTTACTAAAGGAAAATAGGCTGTTCACTTTGCAAGAGAAGTTGCCCGCTGCAGGGGAACGTGCCCCACAGTTTAGTGAATTAGGTAGAGCTCAACTGACTTCCATTATCCAATCATGTGCAAGCAAAAATGCTGTTTTTTTATGTTTCTTACACACAATTGTGTATTCCTTACAAAGTGAAACTTCACCACATTCACTAAGCTCTGGGACAAATGGCCTTATAAAATACAGCCACCCTTGCAAAGTGCCCCTATTTACCTTTAGTAAATGAACCCCTTTATCTGCAATGGAGAGAAGTGAGGTCCCAAAGCTAGCTGTGCTGATTGGCAGCAGAGTCTGGATCACAGGCTGGCCAGAACTACAAATCTATTAGCAGGCAAGGCATTATATACAGTGCTGTGAAAAAGTATTTGCCCCGTTGCTGATTTTGTATATTTTTGCATATTTATCACACTTAAATGAGTCAGATCATCAAACTAATTTTAATATTACACAAAGATAACCTGAGTAAATCCAAGATGCAGTTTTCAATTATTTCATTTATTAAGGGAAAAAAGCTGTTCAAACCTGCCTGGCCATATGTGAAAAAGTAATTGCCCCCTCCCATGCTGAATCATCACTGAACTGTGATTAACCACAATTTTTTGGAAAGCTGAGTTAAATTTCACTTGCCACACCCAGGCCTGATTACTGCCAGACCTGTTGAATCAAGAAATCACATAAATAGAAGCTGTCTGACAAAGTGAAGCACACGCTAACAGATCACAAAAAGCCACACATGCCACAATCTAAAACAATTCAATAACAGACTAGAAACAAAGTAATGTACATGTATCAGTCTAGAAATAGGTTCAAAGCTATTTCTAAGGCTTTGGAACTCCAATGAACTATGGGGAGAGCCATTATCCACAGGCCTACAAAAATTACTCCAAGAGCATGACGACGACTCCTCAAGGAGCTCATAAAAGAAACCAGAACAACATCTAAAGAACTGCAGGCCTCACTTGCCTCAGGTAAGATCAGTGTTCATGATTCAACAATAAGAAAGAGACTGGGCAAAAATGCATCCATGGGAGAGTTCCAAGGCCAAAGCCACTGCTGACCAAAAATAACACAAAGCAGGGGCGGACTGACAACGCATGGGGCCCCCTGGCAATAGGAGATTATGGGGCCCCCAGGCAATCAGAGATTATGGGGCCACACAGTATACACACACACATGCAGTATACAATCACACAGTATACACATACATGTACACACAGACATGTTTCTATTGGCTGAGAAGGTACTGGAGAGGTGGGGCAGCTATAATCTCTGGATTTTTAGACCAAAAGGACGTCGGTAAGGGACATTTCAGAAACAGATGTAAAAAAAACACAGATTTTTACATACTGTCCCTGGTTTTACTGAGGCTGGCAACCCTGATGGGGCCCCCTAGTGGCCCGGGGCCCTCGGGAAGTGCACGAGTGGTCAAATGGTCAGTCCGCCCCTGACACAAAGGCTCATCTCACATTTACCAAAACACATTTTGATTATCCCCAAGACTTTTAGGCAAATAATCTGTGGACTGAGACAAAAATTTAACTTTTTGGAAGGTGTACGTCCCATTACATCTGGCATAAAATGAATACAGCATTTCATAACAAGAACATCATACCAACAGTCAGACATGGTGGTGGTAGCGCGATGGTCTGGAACTACTTTTCAGCCTCAGGACCTGGACGACTTACCATAATTGATGGAACCATGAATTCTGAGCTCTACCAGAAAATCCTAAAGGAGAATGTCCAGCCATCAGTTTGTAACCTCAAGCTCAAGTGCACTTGGGTTATGCAGCAGGACAATGATCCTAAACACAACAGCAAGTCCACCTCCAAATAGTTCAAACAAAGCAAAATGTAGGTTTTAGAGGCCTAGTCAAAGCCCGGACTTAAATCCGATTGAGATGCTGTATCATGACCTTACACAGGCAGTTCATGCTGTAAAACCCTGCAATGTGCCTGAATTAAAACAACTCTGCAAAGAAGAGTGGGCCAAACAGCAATGTAAAAGACTCATTGCCAGTTATCCCAAATGCTTGATTGCAGTTGTTGCCGCCAAGGGTGGCACAACCAGTTATTAGGTTTAGGAGGCAATTACTTTTTACCATGAAGCCATGCAGGTTTGGACAGCTTTTGTGCCTTAATAAATGAAACCATCATTTAAAAACTGCATTTTGTATTTTACTCGGGTTATCTTTGTGTAATAATACATTTTTTTGATGATGAGTCATTTAACCACTTCCCACCCGGCCAATGTACATATATGGCCGGGTGGGAGCCGTCTACTTCTAAATGGACGTTCCGGAACGTCCTTCAGAAGTAGAGGGATCGCGCGTGCGCGTGCCCGCGCAGCGGCGCAATCCCGATGCGGCCGTATCACCCGGACACGGCGCATCTCAGATTGGCAGGAGGGCTCGGTGATTGGCCCTCCTGATCACATGATGGCCGTGTCGAATCACAGCCGTCATGTGATGTAAACAAACAGCCGGTTGCTAGGCAATCGGCCCTCCTCTCCTCACACGGAAGTCGTCGGTGAGAAGAGGAGAGCGGATCGCTGCAGCCGGCTGGTGATCAGTGAGTATTAGCTGTTTTTTTACAGTTTTTTACTCACTGATCACCAGTGTAGTGTCCCCAAAGTAAAACACACATGTCCCCACAGTAAAACACATATGTCCCCATAGTAAAACACACATGTCCCCAAAACACACATGTCCCCAAAACACACATGTCCCCAAATAATAAAAACACATGTCCCTCACATATGTCCCAGTAAAATAACATGTGCCAATGATTAACTGCACACATATGTCCGTGATCACCTGCACACCCCTTTTACATGATCGTTTGCGTACATATGTCCGTGATCACCAGCGAACCAATTATTATACACTTAACGGAATTTTTTTTACAAAAAAACATGTAGCAGAATACATTTTGGCTTAAATTTATGACAAAATTTGATTTTATTGGATTTCTTTTAAAAAAGAAAGGAGAAAATATTGTTTTTTTTCAAAATTTCCGCTATGTTTTCGCTTATATCGCAAAAAATAAAAAACGGAGTCGCGAATAAATACCACCAAACTAAAGCTCTATTTGTGCGAACAAAATGATAAAAAATTAATTTGGTTACAGCATTGCATGACCGCGCAATTGTCACTGAAAGTGCGAGAGCGCTGAAAGCTGAAAATTGGTCTGGGCAGGAAGGGTGTTTAAGTGCACAGTATTGTAGTGGTTAAGTATGACAAATATGCAAAAAAAATATTTAAATCTGAAAGGGGGCAAATACTTTTTCACAGCATTGTATGTATGTATATATATATATATATATATATATATATATATATATATATAAAATATATTTTGTCATCCAAGTATATACAGTAAATGCTCCCTAAATAAAATTGTAATTTAAAATTTCACACAACAGCAACTAGCAGTGAATTGGTAAAGCCCGTAACTAGTTAATTTTGGACCCGATTAAGAGAAATAGAACCGATTTTCCCTGAATGACATTTAAAGAGCATTTGATTGTTAAAGTTATTGCATCCATGATGTGTGGGTCAAAGTAGCAAGTGCTGAAGAATGTCAACATAATTGTTTCTCCATTAATACATTACCCTTTTGCAGTAGAAATTGTAGACTCTATAGGATATGGCATACATTGTGATGTCACTTGAAGTTTTATCCACTTCACTGGCTTCTTCGATGTATCCTCTCATTTGGTCACAGAGCTGTTCTTGTAAGGTTTTAATGTTAACAGATGGCTACACTGTCTAATGGCACAAAACATTATGGGAAGTCTCAGACTTTGTACCTTTATACCTCTCGCTGTTGTGTGTCCAAGTTAGGTGTTTCTGCTCCCTTGGCACAATACTCAGATCTAATAGAAACATGGGATATGGGTATACAATGTTGACCCACTTTCCTACCAATACAAGGGTGGCTAGTTTACTGTCCAGCGCCTGATACCCTGAAAAATGTTCTGCCCATTCCCTTAACTAAATTTCACAGCACCAGGCAAACGAGGGGAAGCCACTACTGTTTCACAAGAGCAGAACTGGATTTTCCAGAGTCATACCTGAGTCATTCCTGCAGCATCCATTCAGGGCCTAACATTTTTTTAATTCTTCAACATGTGCATGACTTTGAACATGTTCACACACGTACAAGTGTAGAGAACTCTCACTTTAGATTTTTTTTTATGGCAATCGGCACATGTGCTAATACACATTTTGCTGTCTTATGCCCCGTACACACGGTCGGAAAATCCGACCACAAAATCCATCGTTTTTTTTCCAACGGATTTTGTCCGACACTGGTGTTGCATACACACGGTCGGACAAAGTTGTCGGAAAATCCGATCATTCTGAACGTGGTAACGTTTGTTGCCTACCACGGGACTACATAGAGGCTAGTAGCCAATAGCTTTAGTCTTGTAATGTGATCTGAGCATGCGTGGCACTTTGTCCGTCGGAATTCGCTACACACGATCGGAAAAAGTCCGATAGGACTTTGATGTAGGAAAATTTGAGAGCAGGAGATAAAACTTTGTCCATCGGAAAAAGTCCGATGTAGCCTACACACGGTCGGAATTTCCGACAACATTGTCCGATAGGACATTTTCCGTCAGAAAATCCAACCGTGTGTATGGGGCATAAGTATTATCTTTTAGATATCATACTAGCAGGATGTGAATGTGAATGGTCATTTCAATTTACACCCACAAAATATGGGCACTTGGCACTCTCCTAAATGACCCATATCCACCAAGTTTGGCCATCACTACAGTTCTTTACAGTTGAGACATCCACTGACAAGATAGTCATTTAAGATGCAAATACATGGCCTCTTTTTGACCATAGGTTGTACACAAGTTTGGTTATTCTTCTCAGTGAAGCTGAGTTGAAGCTTCACTAACCATTTGCCTTTGGCTTGTCTCATTACCTATATATTTTCAGCAACTTCCTATATTGTTTGAGTACTGTTTGGCACTGGGGTTTATTTTGTATTTAAATTGTATATATACATAAAGTGTTCCTACTTTTTGCACTCTTATTTTTGATAGTTCTCAAGTGTCACTGTATGAACTTTTTCACAATTTATTGTACCTTTACTTGCACACTTAGGTATATGTATTTTTACATTTCTAAATATTATATAAAGTTTGCTTGTATGTTCTGATTATTGGGTTAGAGTCTCTTTACAGGTTAATGTCTTAAGATTCTTAGATTGCACGTGTGGTATACAATAAAACAGAAAAAAACATTACATATTAAAAGCCTCAAAATCAAAATACTGTATATTCAACAATGCAAAAGAAAAAACTAGATCAAACAAATACAAAAATGACAAATAAAGAAAAAATAGTATGTGAAAATGACAATGCCAAGCTGTGGACATTGTTATTAAACTTTGTAGACCACATCTAGTCAAGTATTTTCTTTTCTTGCCTCATATTGTTCTTTTAACACATAAAGCCAGATGGAAAAATTGTAGGTTTTAAAAACAGAGGGGTTGCCAAAGCAGTGACAGTAAAGCAAAGGTTTTCAGAATCTTTTCTGTTGTAGGCGCAGAAAATAAAAAATGATCCTTCTCTAAAAGCCCACGATGATGAGGAAAACTAGCACACTCAAAATGTTATTTTGGCACTTTTTTATTGGGCTCATTAAATTACCACCTAATTAAAGAGCCCCTGTCACAAGACCTTACTTTAAAATTTAAAAGCATATTCCATCTTTTGTAAAAAGAATAAAAAATGTATAAATAAACCAACGTTAATTAAAAAAATGTGCATTTATGTGCAAAGTATTGCAATCGCAATTAGTGGATCACAGGTGTAATGCTCAGGCTCCTGCAGAGGTACAGCCCTTCAGTTACTGGGTCCAAGAAAGCATCAATGGACTACAAAGTGCAGTGTCCTCACCACACTTGTTCTCCATTGAAAATTACAGGTCACTCTGGCACACGGCAGATGGGACTTCTCTTCTTTTTTTTTCTCAAATCGATGTCAATAGATGACAGAAATATGTGTAAAGAGTCCCGCACAGCCACACTGAATAAGAAAAATTAGATGAGCCTGTGAGGGGAACAATTTTTGGGGATGGGGGGGCTGCAAACTCTGACCATGTTAATTTTACATCCTAGGTATCAGTATCTGAGACTTCCAGGAATGTGAGACCCTGGCCCATGTTGACCTCACCTGCTGCTCCCTCCCCTCAGCTGCTATGTCAGGTTTGTTCATGTGTGAAGCCCTTAGCAAAGCCCTGGGTTGTCTTATATGGCAGGAGTTGCCACACGTGACTTTCAGAGGTCATATGACTACTCTCTTATGTGAGCCAATGTTTGATCTATAAGCATGCACGCAAATCAAGTGATACCACACATGTGCAAAACCAACAATTGTCACTGCTCCAAGCCTGCTGGGGACACTGCCTTCACACAATGCACTTAGCACCCAGCAGTGCCGTTATACCTTTTGGATGTATTGGACAAAGGAAGCCTTTGCAGGATGATTGGTTACAAGGTAATTTACCATAACACCCTATGGAAAAATAACTTTTAATTAAATTATCTGGGAACTGCATCCTTTTGTAGATGTGCAGTACACCTTTAGGTGCATTCAGCTTGCATTTGAGTTCCTTCTGATCTGGACATTCTTCTGAACTGCATTGCTTCAAGCAAATTTTCCATTCATATTGATTTAGGAAACAGACATAAACAAATGCATAAGATTTAAAATGCTGTGTGTGTGTGTGCGGGGTTGGGGGTGTGGAACTTGATGGACCACTTGCTCTTTTTCTTCTGTCGATCTTCTCTATATTACGTACTAAGTGCTAAAAGCGTCACTTAATATTGTCAGGCTGCATAGAACAGTAGTACAGTGCTTTCAGTTGTTGGAAGCAACAATATTTCTTTGTAGAAGAAGGAACAAAGTCTTCAATGTTTGTGTTCTGCATCCACTCTCTCACCAAATGTAGCCACATTATAGGAGTGTCATCACCCATTGTTCTTGGCAATATACCTGTCAATCTAGGACTAGTCTAACTCTAGTCCCATGTCGCTCTTTTGGAGGGACTTTACCTAAATATTGTATGAGAATTAATTTTGAACCCATGATCAATGATATTTTATAAGGATTGATGTATATTGTATGGTGAATATATCATACTGGAACCACATATTTTAGGATAGCCTATGTTAATTACTTTTAACCATCAATAAATAAAATGATATTCTTTTAAAAAATGTTAATGTTTGGTTTCTGCCTCAAGGGGTATTGGTAGTGTGTTTTGATGTGACAGATGTTATACCACATCATATGAGTGTCATGACCCACTGTTCTTGGCTATACACCTGCCAATCTACGATTAGTCTAACTCTAGTCCCATGTTGATCTTTTGGAGGGACTTTACCTTTTTTTAGAACCAAATCCACCTGTCTATCTTTCCTCCTCAGTTGATACCTTTTAGTGTGATGTCTAGATCTCTACAAAAAATTTATTTTTAGCAACCATAGGTGTTTTACCACACTAAACCTTTGATCCAACCTCTAAATGACTGTTTTTGCTAATTTCATAAGCCATGGTAAATGAAACGGGGTAGTGAAATAAAGCAATTGTGGGTTTAACCAATAATTTTTAGGGCATTAATTATTCATGGCCTGTGAAACATAGGGTGTATCCTTAAATATTTTGTGCTAGAAGGTGTCCCTCTTTCTCTTTTCAGAAAAGTGTGAGGCAAGTAGCCTTGTGTTTCGCCATGCTATATGCATGAGTTATCTTCAATAATATAAGAAGATTAGTTAAGTGCTACATATAGAATAATCCTTTAACTATTACATTGTACATCCCCAAAGAATTAAAATTTTTCTAGCAAGTAAAAAGAAGACTGATCTTTGGAAAATACCACAGGAAGCATTTTCACATAAAACATTAGCAACTTAAAAGGTTATTTCCAAATTCATTAAAACAGAACAAATCCTAGGCATAAATCCTTGGTTGGTTTTCTTTGATGATTACAATTGCAGTGAGCCTTGAAATGACTGGCACCAGAGAAAATGTACACAGCATTTACAGGAGCAGTAATTCAGGTCATGCAGAACTCAGCAGAGATAGACCGGCTTACAGGCTCATGCAGTGTAACAGACACTTTTAATGGCAGGAAAACGTATTATCATTTTAAACTAAAATGTTGCTACAGGGAAAATCTGTGCCCGTTTGAAATTGGAAAGTGACATTCACCTGCTGTAAAAGTCATGCAGAGAATGTATTTATACAGCCTTAACAATCTGGTAAACTGCTATATTGCAAATATAAGTGTTCCAAAGGTGTGCTTCTCATGAGCTATGTATCTGACTTTGCAATCATGAATTTCTTTCCAGCGGACTAAAGCCGCAAAAGTAACCAGACCACAAGGGACCATGGGGCCTGTACTGCAAGATGGCCCCAAGAACTATTAATGTTATCCAGCAAACACTGTGGCTGTGATAGAGTCAGGAAGTTCAATCAGTTTACTGTGTTTGAGTTCTGTGCAACTGTACCAGGAAAGCAGAGAACATCTTTCAGAACCATTAAATAAACTTCCTCAAACATATGATATGTAACTTCCTGTCCTCGCTGCTCAGTGATCATTTTCACATTTTCATAGAAAACTTAATACTGAGATTTTTACATTTGGCTTTTTTTGTATGCAAGACAAAAAGGAGCCTGCAGTGAGGGTGGGTTTGGGAATTTCTCTCCTGTATCACAGGCAGGGGTTCTTAAATAACCAAATTACTTGTAACACGGTGTGGGTTGGACTGATACCCTAAAGGCTCCATTCACACTTGTACGACTCCAAAGTCATGCAACTTTGGAGTGCAACTTTGATGCAACTTTGGATGGGTGCAACTTGGATTTGACTTGTTGTCCCTCTGCAAAGTCGGACCCACTGTTGCATGTAAAACATTCAGGTTTGACTGGAGCATACCTTGCTGTGTGAATGTGTCAATCATTTGCACAGGTGCAATGAACCTTTATAATTTGTTTAATATGTTTATTTCCTTAGAATCATCAGCACCATCTAGTGGCAAGAATGCAGAATTTCTCCTGATTGAGGTATTCATAAAAAAAAGAAAGACATTGTTGCCGGTAGATGGCGCTGATGACCTTAGGAAAAAAAAGATTTGTTACACCTGTGCATATGATTGACACATTTGCACAGCAACATTTTTTTATACACATACCCCTTAGTTTCAGGGGGAGGCAAATGACTTTTTGAAATAATACAGATAGCTTTTTTCAAACTTTGGTCTATCCTGCAGCATCATAATGGTGGTGTATCCAGAAACCAGGCTAATTGTGACTAAAAGTCACCTCACCCATCCACACTTCTCAGCACTGCTTCAACTGTACTGGTTGTACTGGTTGTCACTGCACATTCTTGACCTGAACTCATCTGTAAAAAATCATACTACTTCCCTTTACCCTTGTCTTCAATCCAATCACAAGAAAAGCCTTGTATGTAGCAGTGGTCAATGCCACTTGTGAAATCCTACAGCAGATTTTTGGCAAAGGAGTGCACAACTCTGTCAAAATGCCAGTAGATCATGGGTGTATAATACAGAAAAATAATGCCAAAACTGTATTTTTCTAGCCAAGCTTTACAATATCAATACCAAATAAAAAAATACTTTTTCTTTAAATTACTTTCACCGGTTTATTTTTGTGTAGACAGATCTTTATTGTTTAATGCCCACAAATAGAAATTATGAATTCAAATAATTAAAAAACTCCCCCAAGACTGTCAAACAACAGCATTTTTCAAGCACAGTGGATTTTTTAACCAATTTCAGATGAACCTGTTCTTATACAACAGAATCAGAAGGACCATTCAGACCTCAGTCCTATCAGCCTCACTTAGTTTATGGAGCGCGCAAAAAAAATCACAATAACTTGAGGACACATCTAATTTCCCACATAATTTTATTGTTTGATATTATCAAATCATTCAACTTTTACAAAACAGCAATGTTTAAGTCATAGCAAAAAATTGTCAGTACAGTATATTAAAATAACAATACTTAAGCAAAACTGAAATGTCTATGGAAAGAGATACTAGAAGGCCACAGTGTTTTATTTTTCAGCACTTCTTTCATTAAATATATATTTGGGGGTGTTGTGTCTGACAATATTATATGTATGTATGTATGTATGTATAAAACAATAAAAAAGATGGCGGGGTTGATTTAATAAAGGAGAGTAGACTATGCACTTTGCCAGTGCTGTTGCACAAATTTTCCCCAGTGCTTAGTAAATATGGTGAAGCACTACTGATTTCCATCATCCAATTATGTGCAAGCAAAAATATAAATTTTTTAACCTCCCTAGCGCTAATCCCGAGTGTTGCTCGGGGTGAATTTTCACTATCAAAAGTTGTAACCCTGAGCCACACTAAGGATTGCATTGCAGGATCCAAGCAAAGTTACTTACCTTGACCCCAGGATCCTGTGATGTCTCCCCGCTGTGTGTGCGGGCTGTGTCCTCCGCTTGATCTATCACTGTGCCAGGCTCCGTTCTTTGCGAGTGTCGTGATGCACGGGGATGGAGCCAGATGCCAAATTCAAAAAGCATAATATACAGTACACTGTAATCTTATAGATTACATTACTGTATCAAATAATTTCACCTCCCTTTTGTCCCTAATGCTTTGTCCAGTGCCCTGCATGCAGTTATACTGTTATATATATCCTGTTCTTTCTGCCTGGAAACTTGAGAATGTCCATGGCAACCAAAAAGTGTCCCTTTATGTCAAAAACGGTTTTAGGCCAGCTGGAAAACAGCGATAGTAAATTAGAATCACTTGCCGAATTGAGAGATAGTGATTAGTGGGGACATTTTTCATCAAACACTAATGCCCCGTACACACAGTCGGATTTTCCGACGGAAAATGTCCTATCGGACCATGTTGTCAGAAATTCCGACTGTGTGTGGGCTCCCTCTGACTTTTTCCGTCGGAATTTTCGACGGAAAAAGTTTGAGATCCTGATCTCAAATTTTCCGACAACAAAGTCCTATCGGACTTTTTCCGATCGTGTGTAGTGAATTCCGACGGACAAAGTGCCATGCATGCTCAGATCACATTACAAGACCAAAACCATTGGCTACTAGCCTCTACGTAGTCCCGTCGTACGCAACAAACGTTACCACGTTCAGAATGATCGGATTTTCCGACAAGTTTGTCCGACCGTGTGTATGCAACACCAGTGTCGGACAAAATCCGTCGGAAAAAATCCAACGGATTTTGTGGCCAGAATTTCTGACCATGTGTACAGGGCATAAGAGTAACGACAGCGACAATTCTGCAATTGAGCAAATTTAAGTGTTTTTTATTTGATTACATTATTGAATACATTTTATTATATTATTATTTGTTATATTTATTAACGATATTATAATTCATGATTTTGTGCTTTAAACATTATCATACCCAGGATGTCTACTAGACTCTTGTTTGGACAGATTTAAGTGAGTTATTCCTAAGAATTACAGCCCTACAATATAAAACGCCAAATTTCCATGCAAAACAATGTACCGCTTTCAGCATCTGATTGGGTATTCCTTACTAAGTGAAGCTTCACCAACTTCACTAAGCTGTGGGGAAAATGAGTGCAACTGCATTTGCGAATTCTGCACAGTCTATTTGCCTTTAGTAAATCAACCCCTATGACATTCATGATGCATTTGTTTCCATAATGCACATATTTCACAGTCCAGTATTATGGGATGTATAGATATGGTCAACATGGCACTCCCCAGTGGAGGAATAACTGGAGGTATATACATAGCATCCAATCAGACTCAATTTAAAGTTTATGTAAAGCAAACATTTTTTTTAATTTTTAGCATGTTTAGCCTAATGTCTCACAGTTTTCCTGGGCGAATAATGAATCTGTTGCTTCCCGGAAGATCCTGACAGTAACAGCACTTCTTGACAAAGCTAAGCCACTGTCTTGCAATTAGAAACAGTGTTGTCAGCCTGCTGTGCGCACTGCTTCAGTTGGACTGCCTATCAATGTTTCCTGCATATCAGAAAGTAATGGCATGGTGTTATGTAGGCGACCTTAGGGGATGATTTGAACTAGATATCCCATAACTCTTTATACACAGATAATGACTGAAGTTTTTAACCTTTTTCTATTGAATTAGAAATCACTCTACTAAAACTGCATCATTTCACTGGCTGATGAAATGTGAAATTAAAGTACAGTGACAACGTTACTTTCTGCAAAATAAATCAACTGTCCTTGGAGGAGTTAACTGTTACAAGAGAATATCTTTAGAAATCATATTCGGTTGATATTAAAGAGAACCAGCCTTGATCAGGGATGTGCAAGAGCCTGAATATTAAACTTTGACGCTAGTCTGATAGAGAGATGTAGATTTGTCCCCTGATTTTGCTTTGCTTACTTGGTCAACCAAACAGCCAGACAGTTCAGTTCGGAGTCAGAAGTCAACCGAAGTCTGACAGCTGCTGCCCTGTCAATTGTCTGAACTCTCACATAATCTATATTGGTAAATTATATACATACTGTATATTTATAAGGATGTATTCTACATGTCTCTTAGTAATGCTCTCCTTCTCTGAGCCAGCTCTCCCCTAAGACACTGTGATCTTTTAGGTCTATTTTTAGCAATAAAAAGCAAAGCCATGTCAAAGGTGCTAGAGGTTCTTATAGTCTAACAGAACAAATAAAAGCAAATAAACCTTAATCAAAAAATGAGTTATCCGATTTTGGAATGCATTCACACAATAGACAGACAATGTGGCAATGCACATTCCACTGCCACTTAAGGGATTCAAGGAAACATTGTTGGTCTGTACCAGTAAAGGCACCTTGTTTAACTAGCTAATGACTGTTCTGAATTATAAGAAAGATCATAATAGTACCACAACAGTATTTGAAGTCTTTCAAATGTCTCAAATACATTATTATATGTATATTCAGATCTACTACAAATTCTACATTCAGCTTGTACTAAGAGTCTTTTGTAAGGGAAACCGTTCATGTGTTCATAACAGACCCTCAGTGTGTGTCCTGCAAAAATAAAGCTGTATTCAGTTACATATTCAAGACTAACATTCATTGCAAGAAAATGTATCATAGGTAAGTAGCAATGTAGAAATATAATGCTGTATGCCAAGGTCATTTAGGACAGGCAGTCACTGTGCAATGGGACCCTGCACTGTGTATATTATAATGAATGAATTCAGCAATACCAAATCACTGTGAATAAAACTAATGTATATAAAGTTCAGAAAGCTCTGTTATATTTCTATGACAAAAGCATTATTTTCTTAATTTATTAAACAGCAAAGGATAATATGACCAGTCTATTATCATATTTTTTTCAAATTCTAAGAATTTTCTTTTGCCCTTTTATTGTCCGGTCATGGGGGTGCTCAAGTTTTTTCTTTCTCTCCTTTTGCGGGCCTCCCTAAGCCTTTTTTTTTTTTTTAATTTCTCTCTTTTTCTCTTCCTTACTTCATCCTGTTCCCTGTTATTTTTAGCCCTATATGTTTTCTGTTTTTGCACTATGATATAAAGTCTGTGAAATGGTTGTCCATTCTTTTCACAATGCTAAAGGTGATTTTTCTTATCTACATACGTGGACCCCAATATCATTGTTTTCACAATAATTGCACTGTTTGGGTATAACCCTTTGTTGTATTGCTCCTTTTGATGGACACAAACAATAAAACATATATTTACCTCTAAACAGCAAAGGATAAATAAATAGCTGTATCCTGTGCTGTTTATTAAACTAAGAAAAAAGGTGTTACACAGTCCTGCTGCGCACTGAATCCTTTACATTTTTGGTACTTAACTGCTGGCAAGACAAACCAGACCAGTGCCCAATCACAGTTGATAGGCAGTTTGTTTGAGATTTAGGACAAAACCATTAAAGTGGTGGTAAAGGCATTTTTTCTATTTATACCTACAGGTAAGCCTATAATAAGGTTTGCCTATAGGTACAGTAAATCCTGCCTAATGAGAGCTCTCATCTCTGGTATCCTGCATTGCGGGGCGGAGAGGACGGGATCTTGGTCGGGGATTCACATCCGGTCACGGTGACTACTCAGCCTGATTAGACTCCTTGTCGTGAGGTAAGGAGGGTGGACTAACTCCTGGGACTGGGAGAGCCCTCACTTTGGATATCCTGCATCGCCGGGTGGAGAGGACAGGAATCCTGGCTGGAGATCAAAATTTTGGTTACGGTGACCATACAAGCCTGATTGGGGTCAATGACGTCCGGTGAGTAGGGATCTATATCCCATCTCTGTCTGTTTTACCTTTGAAAAGGAATGTGCAACCTTTGGATATCGGTGGTTGTATGCAGTAAAGTCTACAGGTGTATCTAATAGATCAGCCACACAGAAATACGGATTGCACCAATTTGATTCATGGACTAGAATACATTTTGTCTCCATTCCTTAATTATTTTGGGAAACACTGTTAGACGTTTGGTTCACATTGTTTAATTTATTTGACACGAAGCATACAATTATTTTGGTTTTTGGATCACAATTTAATTTTCATTTTAATTTTAATTTTATTTGTCTGCACATTGTCACTTTATTTAGCAACCGTCGTTTATCACAGTAAATACCTGTAGGTATGGTGCACGTTTAGGAGATATTTACTTAGCAGGGTCGGCTATGTCACTGGCACATGCTCACCACACTCTCAATGGATAGCATGCCATCGATAGAGAGAGCCATTCCGCAGCCGTGACTCCCGCATCAAGCGGCTGCTGCCGGCAAACCCAGAAGAAAGACAGGTGAAGAGGGGAGCCCTGTCAGCCCTGTCAGCGGTGACAGCGCACTGCTGGAGGGTCTTTGTTTTCAGGTAAGTCTTTCATAATGAGCTAGTATGCAATACATACTAGCACATTATGACATTAATTTTCAGGGAGAAGATATATATATATATATATTTTTTGGTGGTTTACTACTGCAAATTCCAGCTAGAGATTTTTTTTTTGTATTGGACTTAGTGGGGATGGGATAGAACATACTTTAAATGTCCCTTTTGGGAGATTTCTTTTTACATTTTGTCTGAACACGAAATCTCACCACAAACGAAGTCCCCGCTGGGTGGTCGATCCAGAGATCTAGAGAGAGAAAAAAAAGCTGAACCCAGAGGTCCTGCAGAGCTGACAGTGGGAGGGAGACAACAGGAAGGATCTGATTCTGCCTACTGTGAGTACAGATCTGTGTCTTTGGGGCCTGTCAAGAGAGGGCAGCCCCCTTCAGCTGGAGAAGTCAGTGGACAGGTGTCAATACAAAGGGGATGCTAGAGAGTGTCCTGAAGATAAGAGTGCATCAAGTCTGCTGCTAGAGAGAGCAAGAAGACTTAACCCTTCCATACATGTGGCTGTAGTATGGTTAAAGCAGTGTGACTGCTTCCTTAAGTAATCCGGTGAGGTCAAGTGAGAGTTGTCCTTATCTATTGTGAATAGTTCCAGTGGGAGTATCCCACTCATCCCTTCTCCCATCCAAGTTCCAAATAAAATACAAAAGCCCAAATACCCTGTACTGGTCTTTGATTAACAACCAAGCGGGAGTAAGGGTGGGACAAGACGGAACTCCTAGCAACCAAGCAGGAACTCCTAGCAACCAAGCAGGAACCCCTAGCAAGCAAGTTGGGAACCCTAGCAACCAAGTGGGAAACCCCTAGCAACCAAGTGGGAAGCCCCGAGCAACCAAGTGGGAAGCCCCGAGCAACCAAGTGGGAAGCCCCGAGCAACCCCGTGGGAAGCCCCGAGCAACCAAGTGGGAAGCCCCGAGCAACCAAGTGGGAAGCCCCGAGCAACCCCGTGGGAAGCCCCGAGCATCCAAGTGGGAAGCCCCGAGCAACTACATATTATTTCTCATAATTCCATACTATTATGTAGCTAGTGTGGACAAAGTTTGCACAGTAGGTCAAAAAGACAAAATGGAGTTAATTTTTTAATACTGGAGAGTGAAAAATCTGGTGCAGCTAACCAATCAGCTTCTAACTTTTGCTTGTTCAATTAAGCTTTGACAAAAAATAGAGGTGATCGGTTTCTATGCAGAGCTGCACCAGATTTTGCACTCTGCAGTTTTAGTAAAGCAACCCCAATGGGTTTGATTCACTAAAGACAAATAGGTTGTTCACTTTGCAAGGACATTTTTCTTTTGTTTAGTAAATGTGGTGAAAATTCCCTTTGCATAGAATGCCCAACCATGTGTTATGATAATCCAATTAAAAAGGAAAAACTATCAAAACAATTTACGGAAATGTATTTTTACTTGCACATAATCGGATGATGGAAGTCAGCAGAGCTTCACCTCATTCACTAAGCAAATGAAAATCTCCCTTGGAAAGTGAAAATTCCCTTGAAAGTGGAACAGCCTGTTTGCCTTTAGTAAATTAACCCCAAAACAGTGTAACAAAATATTTTGCAAACATCACACATGGTTTTTGGAGTCATACAACACAGCTCAGAAAACCTTCTTTGTTTACTCTGTTAAATCTATATATGATATAGATATGATATATCTACATATGATCATCAATACTTGGCTGACTGGTCAGTTTTACACTTAACTTATTGCACTATTTCGTGCCCGTCATAAATGACTCTCAACTTTGTTGGATTAGCACTTTTATTACAATAAAGAAAACAATACAGAAAAAGGACAAAAAAAATGTAGTGCAAAGACATGGAGGACTCGTCCACACAAGCAGTTCCGCAATCTGAGCTAAACACTGTTTTCTGTTTCCAAGGTGGTCCAACTAGATGGCGGCAATACCTGCTTGTCAATGCTGACCACAGAAAAATGCTGTTTTATGTAATTTATTCTGTTGCCTCCTGCCCAGAGAAAATAGGCCATATAGCGCAGAGATCAAACTTATGCCTTGTATCCTCTGTAGCCAGAGATGTAACTGAAATCTACCCAGGACCGCTCATGCTTCAAATATTCTTTGAGGGTTTTTTAAATATAATCCATTGTAGTTTCTCAGTTTTTTTTTAAATCAAACCTCAAATTCCTTATATATAGGTACAATCAGAAGATAAAAGGCAAATGGTTGCTGGAAATATGGCTTTATAATGCTTAGAATGTAATGTATACCACTGATAGGTTAAAGGAAGTAGCAGCCATACATGACTGTACTAATATCGAGGACCAGGATCAGAGGACCCCATCTGCTTTAAGTATGGTTACACCCTAACCAGGAGTTTATTCAGACTTGAGACACGTCTTATGTGAACTTGTCCTCGTACAAGGCCTTATTATACAATACATGCAAAAACATTTATTTTTTCGCTTTCTAGGCTACAGACATTTTCTGTTCTTGTTCTTTGAACATCACTCAAATTACAAATGGAGGTAGCAGGGTAGGTGTATCGTTTCAGGATGTTTAAATGCAATTTCCCAGGCTCAAGAAACTTTAGAACACCCATGACAGCCCTTTTCATCCTACAGTGTTTCTAATGAACAATTTGTACAATATAATTAGATAGTATTACCAAGAATTGTAGTATGTTTTTTTCCAATGACACAATAGGAAGAAAATGGGTAAGCTCTTCAACATGAACACGGAGAACATTTAAATTTGATAGTGGTCCTTTAGTCTATCTCACTCTATCGTATTGAAAATGAAAAAAAGTTTAGCTGTGGTTACAATTTCACAAAAATGAAACTGGAACATATTAATAACTCCACACAGCTAATCGGCAACCAATTGTAATGTTCTGGTGTCAACACCAGCATGGAGTCAATCAGAATACTTAAACAGTAGCCAGTGTGATGACCAGAATTCAGGAAATCAAAACACCTCAGCAGTAACTAGTGTTGAGACCAGCATTTGGTCAATAAGAACACCTGAATGGTAACCATCATTTGATAGACTGGAGCTAGCACCAACTTGACAACGTTTTTGGTTTTAAGGCAAAAAAGGTTGGGCATAAGTTCATATATCATTATGAATGGAGAATGTTGGCCTTTCCGTTGTTGCACTATTTATGTCCTACATACAGCAATGACAAAGTGACATTAAATCACTGGCCAGATGACAACCCTGACAACCCTACAAAACAATTTGACAATTGCAACGGGGCTGTTCATATTTTTAAAGACCTGCTATATTTGTGGCCAAATGATCTTTAAAATAACACTACATTAATTAACTTACAGCAGTAAGAACAGCAGGTACTTTGCATTTTATTTACCTCACACCGAAAGGGTTACTTAGCTTCCATCGGATCTATTATATATTAATTAACTTCAAGTAACCAATTACAACCTAAGCATTCTGTACATTCCACTTACAAACTTGCCTTTACATCGTCATATACACATGTAAGTAGACAACATACATAATGTGGTTTTATTAAATGTCTAAACATCAATAATTTTGTTGTAGCAGATTTATTTTTTAAATCAAAGAATAATGTCTGTAGCCATTAGCAATGGTATTATTCTATTCATATTTCATAACATAAAACAAGGTTACAATTTACACCACAGAATAGTTAAACTCAATTCAAGCTAAAGAAACGTAACATAACATAAATATAAGCAAGAGACACTTCAGCTAATCTTAGCCTTAGTTTACATAAGTTTGTTTTAAAAGCACTGCATTTTAGTAAAATTATTTTCAGAAATGCAACTGAATATTATAAATCTAGAAAATAAGACTTACGTATTAAAAATTACCAATTAATTTCATTAGTAGAGGCAGCCATTTTTTAGGGCAGAATTGTAACAATAGGAGTGTCCTGAAATATTAAATTGTTCATATTTCATGATCATTACTAAAGAGACATCACATCTCTATTAAAAAAAATCTGACATGCATGCCGACAGTGGTGATATTTTTTTTTTGGGGGGGGATATTTTTCCACGCACAGCATTCTCTTTTCTTTGTGACTTCATAGAAAACACTGTCAACTGCCACTTATATTGCTACTTTGGCAAAAACTGCAACATCTATGTGTCAAAAAAGTCAATTCCAACATAATTTTTCATAACTGTTTATTAAAGTTTTTAGCACTCGTACACCAAGTAACTTAGGTATAATGGTTTCAATAAAATTTTCCACTATTTAAAAAAAAAAAAAATTGTGCACAATTGTCATTTTTTATGTTAGAAACTATTGTGTTGCAAAAGGCTACCTAGAGGTTATATGTATTCTACTTTTATAGGCTAAATCATCAGAAAGCATACTGTGTCTAGAAAAAGTCTTCCCTACCCAAATCTATTTTAAAATGCATTGAGTTTTATATTCCCCCGCTTTTGGCCATGCATGTAAGTTCACGTAGTTCAACAGAGACTATAAGTCAGATTCCAGTATTGCAATATCATGTAACATTGTTGCCCAAAATCACAAAATAGCTGCCTATATAATATGTTCTATGAATTTAAATTTATGTTGAGTTTCTGAATCCTTTGGTCTGAATACATAGATTAAGGCTGTTTAAGAAAAGAAGTAATTTTAATAATTTCTGAGTTTTCTTCAAATATCTAGATAGGTATAGGGTAACTAAACTTATTTGGGAGTTTGAATTGAGTACAGACCCAGGAACAATATACCTTTTGTACATTTGGAACATTACTTTAATGCCGTTTACTATACAGTTAAATTGGTCATTCTAACAAGTGTGTTTGGGGTACATTTTGAGCAAAACGCTGATACTTTCTTGTTATATATTATATAATTGTGTTTATTGTAGGAGATTCAGACCCAAATACTGTCTGTTTCATATATTCAGCATAAAACATTTGAATCAATACATCTAAGATTATAACATTTAAATGTAGAAATGAGCATTTAATTAAAATATCCTAAATAGTTGGACCAATTTCTTTTTGTTTTTCTTCATATTACGGAATGTTCAATCACATTATTAGTCAGTGATTACTAAGCAATATTACTCAATCTGCCACCCCAAAAACACATACAGTTTCGTTTCTAAAAAAACATTCTGCAAGTAATAAAAAGTGCAAAGGTCAAACAAAAGGCGCAAAAAGTGATTCAGCAAATACAATTTTAATCATAAAATTCTTCTGAATTATTAAATTAAGCAATCACATAGCATCTTGTTAACATTCATGATCAAGAGTAGCAGTTAAAAGAAAAGCACAAAGAGTATTATTAGTTCACAATTTCCTGGCAATCCAGATGTCATAGGAAAGACGTTAGCAATATACATGAAGACAAAAGCTGACTGCCTGGTTCATAAAATACATCGTAAATGAAGAGCAACTGGGCACAGTCAATGTGTGCAAATATTGCAATTTGCAACATGAAACTTTAGCTTGTATATTGATTTTTCTTTTTTTTTTGTTGAGGAAGAAAACTGCTGCAGTCTTTTTGGTTCTGTGCTAATCAATATATTATGAAGAGAAAAACATACACATACTATGTCTGAGCGGTTTCAGCTTTTTCAGATTTTTTTACAGAAAAAAAAAAAGCATAGCTTAGTCTATTTTTATGTTTTGTTTTTTTTTACAGAAAATATGGTAAATAGTTAAAAGTGCAATTGAGGTCTCACACCTTTTAATCTCTTTATCACTCTGTGCCCTGGCATGTTATGATTTGTGACTGATTTTTAATTGTAACTGTTTTAAAATAACTCTTCTCTCCAGTGTTCTGTGCTGGCATAGCTGAGTAACAGTTCTCACACAGACTTGTTTTGCAGAGAAGGGCTGGGTTGTGTCAAACACGTTTTAATTACAAAGTCAACTCTGGTGCCTATTCTGCAGAGACATTTTTAGGCAAGCTGCACAAATGCTGCAACAGGAAAGTGGAATTAACACTATGAGGATGTTATTACAATATTTATATGCCTGTATATCCATTTCTGTGATTTCAATTGTGCTTTAATTCACTAAACCCTGGTTATATGTTTTAAATGTGAAATTCAATGCTATTAATCATCTTTTCAATGATCATTTTAAAATGATCACTAAAATTCAAATTGGATTATGTCAAATATAATTAATATAGAAGCCAGGCATTTAGCTCATAAACTTCTGTCAATGGAAAATGGTGCTTAAAATTCAGAAGGAGAATTTGTTTAGGTCTTATTTAAATTGTATAACCATCTACCTAAAAAAAATTGTATAACTATGTATAACTATCTAATACAATTGTTTCTCTCTCCACAATGTATAGAGAAACCTTCTGAACTTACTGGGGGAAAACCATCTAGAAAAGCAGAACGTTTTTAGTCCGGAGTCCTAATACATTTTGGTTTCATGGTAAAGACTAAGGTCATTGTGGCCTTATTAGTGCAATTGAAACAACACATTTTAGAACCGACCATAATACTTTTTTTTAATGTGCAGTGACAGTTACATGTTTTTAGGACAAGCTTTCTGTGTATACCTCTTCTTCTAAAGTCTGAGCAGTACTGATACACAAAGCACCAGCAAAAATGTTAAAAACAACAATCTTTGAACAGAAGTTAAAAATAACACAGCATATGGAAAATAAAAGGAGAAAGCTAGTCAAATAAGAAGGAGAGTTATTTATAGGAAAGAAGGGAGAGTCAGAGGCAAGTATGGTCATAAAAATTCTTTGGTAGTGATTTAAAAAAAAAGAAGGGCCATATTCTTTTGCGTCAAAATTCCCTTGAAGAACCAAAAAAATTCATGTCTTTCAAACACTGGTCTGGTTGTGAGAAATGACATCTAACAGGTATGCAGTTAGCCTCTTCCTTATGTTCTTTTAGGCTTGGTTCACACCAAATTTGGTGGGACTGTGTTTGGGGGCTATACCAGCACAATTCCACGCAGGACCAGGGAAAATGCCTTGTCTCCATATCGCCCCTATCACTATGTTGATTTTGGATGGACCACACCACACAACAACCGCCGCTCTACATTGCAGTGGTTGGTGTGAATGAGCCCTTATGGTGTGTCTATAAAGATTCATTATTTTTTGGCCAGCTTTACCAAAGTAACATCCCTGGTTGTACCTGTTGCATTGAATGACATAAATCACATTACTGGAGGCACAGCTGTATGATCCTATAATACTGCTGGTTCCTTTTGAGTGTGTGAAACTTTTATGGAATAATGTGACTGCGCAGTTTGCAGGAATTATTGTTGCAAGGTTTTATTTCTTTGTGTCCCTGTAATCAAAATTATAGTTTTCTTCTAGTGGCTGCTTGTCTCATGATCACCAGACATTGGAAGAAGGAGAGGGCACCCAATCTATCAGAAGTGATTTCGGTAACCAATTCAATCTATTCATTCAGAAAACTGATAGCCCTTCGATCCACCTCCCCAGAGGTCTTTGAATCCAAATGGAAATATTAGGTACGCTGGTATTCTAGCAGAAATTCTGATATAAACATCCACTCTTGACCCAGGTAGTCTGCGTTACTTTGTCTACTTACATGTTTTTATGTAACTGTACTCCACCCCAACTGTATATGTATTGATTTTATTGCGCTCTGTGAGGCCAACCCTTTTGTACTAATTTATTAAGCTACCCGCAGTTGCAGGCTGTTTGTTTTCAGAATTCTCTAATAAAAAATTACTGGAAAAAAAAGTTTCCAGCTGACATATGTGCACCTCTATGGAAGACATGAATGTTTTGGTTCTTAAAGGGGATTTTAAAACTACTCAAGAAAGGAAAACCTTTGAACTGCCAGGATACTTTTGTTTGCAGCAAAAAATAAAAATGTTATGGCCATTCTTACATCTATGACTTTTTTCCGTCCCTCTCCTATTCCATAACTTTCTTCCTTACCTGACTAACGTTCCCATTTTAATTACCACATGTTGTGTTTTTTTATTTTTCCATCTTTTCAGATATTGTTAACATTTTGCTAATGCTTAGTTCATCAGTACTGCTTGAACCTTAGAAAAAGGGATTATACCCTGAAAGCTTGTCCTGAAAATGTAACGGTTAGTGCAAATAAAAAAAATTATGACAGGCAGTACTCAACTGTGTTATGGTAAAGACTGTGAATTCCATAACAGGAATGACCTCTACTGAGTCTCATGTGGCGGTGTTCTGTGTAATATTTTATGACCAAGAATCCCACTTACTGCAGGAGACTGCATATATTAGTAAAAGGACAAACCTCAGAATCTCAGCATGCTGGAACTGTGCCTGAGCATTACCTAGCAAGACTGCAGAGATTTGGATGTAGTCATTATGAGATCATTTTTGGAAGTCAAAATGTTATTTAATTGTGGGTGATTTTTCAGTTCTTCAGTATCAAATACAACATACCAAATGCTTCCAAAGTACTTTATGAACCAGAGTCAGCCTTTGTTTAACTTAATGTTACGTTAATCAGCTTTAACTATCACCGAGTCACAAACCAGACACACTGCTCCATTTTCTCTTTTAAACTGAGTCTCCTACTGAATCCAAATCATCCGATGACAGGTGACGATACAGGTCCTGTAAGATGAAGTGTATTATAGATTTGTTCACCTGTTATTCCTCTTATCAAATATATATATAGATTTTTCACAATTTTCATTAACTAATGACACTGCACAGAATAAAACAGGAAATATACAATATCAATAGTTGTAAAAAAAAAGAAAAAATATAATGAGTTTATTGGTTCAGCATCATTGAAACAAAAACAACTTCAATAAAAAAAAAAGACTGTAACAAAACAGAAGAAATTTTGTGCCAAATTTAAAACAAGGTTTTTAATGTTACATTTCATATTCCTATTCTTTGTTGGCATTTGATGGTTTTAAAGGAAACAACCAATAACATATTAACTTCTGGCCTAGATCTGAGAGAATTATTACTAGATCTTTGAAGAAACACTCATTTTTTTATAATAAAAATAAATAATAATAATAATAGCATACAAACTAATTCAACTGCTTATATCTATTTTTCACAAAAGCAGGTAAGGACCTTTAAAAGTTTTTGCAAAATATTTGCAAGGCATAGAGTTGAACTGAAGGGGCTTGATTCTATTTGAACAAAATGGCAATTTCACTTTAGAGATAAACTGAGCTCTACGTTTAAGACATGTTCTAAAGTGGTGTTTCTGAAACTGTGGTCTCTGGATTTCTGTAGGTCCATGAAATCCTGGTATCCTCCTCATCCTGGTATCCTCCCGAAATTAGTAATATTGTTGGTGGTGATTGGCAGCAGTAAGAAGTGCAGTGTTGGCTGCAGTGGCTACCCAGCCCAGTTGCCACTAAATATGGATGACAGTAGGAGAAAGCCTATTGTAGGCTACATGGGCATGATTCACTAAAGGCAAATAGACTGTGTACTTTTGCTAGTGCGGTTGCTCCAGATCTTAGTAAATGAGGTAAATCTGTACTTTAAAAGGAATACCCAATCACATGCAAGGAAAAAAAAAAAAAGCTTTTTTGCTTGAACATGATTGGATGATGGAAGTCAGCAGCGTTCCCCCTCATTTACTAAGTTTTGGAGCAACTGCATTTGCAGAGTGCAAACGTGCACAGTCTATTTTCCTCAGTAAATCAACCCCTAAGTGTCTACAGCAATGGATCTGGGTGCTATTGTCCCAGTGCCGTTGTCAAGATTAGCTAGATGGTAGGAAGGACAGAAATGTTTGACAGAGGGCCTAGTTCATTACAGGTTTTAAAGGTAAACATATGAGCTGTAAGGAAATGGAGCATTCTAAATTGGAGGTCACAATGATAAATAATATAGTAAAACATAATGGAAAATGAAGCAGCTGGGCAGCACAAAACATTTTTAGCTTAGAGGCAAGTGATAACGAATTGTATAAAGTAAAAGCAGCTGTGCAAGAAAGAGCAAAGCACCCATGTGCATAGACTAAGATTAGCAAAGAAGCAAGATATGACTAGCAATGCAGTAAAAATGAGAAGCAGCACAGATCATAATATAGTGTGATAATAAAGAATGAATACAGAGTGAGACATCGCAGGCAAATTGTAACAAGGTGTCAAAGACCGTCACATCCTCCTTTGTTAAGGTTGACATGTTGTACACCACATACATTACTGACTTGGTTTCAGATTTATGTACACAACCAGATGCAGCCCAACCCTCACCTGCATCAAGCTATGCTTAGAAGGAACATGTTCCATTGAGATGCTTTGCAATACACTCAGCAAGAAAGCCAAACTCTTGTGAATGAAGCAGGGCCAATGGTCATATGGTGTAATGAGCACAATAAACAGAAGGTAGACTAGGGTTTGGACAAGTGTCTACATATATCAATAATGTTTCATGAACCTTCCAACTCTGAGAGCCACTGCTCTAAAGGAATGTGTTCTTGCTGCCCAGAGAATCCTTTTATCATCAAAGGTTTGAAAATAAATTAAAAAACCCTAATTCTTATGTGAAAAGGGAACACTATTCTAGATCCACTGTCTTTAGATAAGAAAATTATTTGTCATCTTCACCTGAGCTTTTGAAAAGAAACTCCAGGCACATTACATTCAGCAGTAAACAGGTGAATTAAAGCAGAACATTACTACCCCCCCCCGGAACTTTTTTACCTGCCTGTTTGCAAACTTCTCACAGCCAAGTGTATATTCTTGGCATGCCTTGGTGCCAAGACTAATAAGTGCATGATTAATCTTGTGCACATAAAGTTTTCCCAGCCTGGACAATTAAGCTGACCAAAGATGCCAATCTTCTTTGCAGGGCATTCTGTGATTGGAGGAGAAGGAGAGATTGTGACCTTCATCTGCACCTCCTCCATTTACAGAACATCTTGCTCTAAGACCTTTTCTGAATAGAGGATTTGAAGAGTGAGCAACCCATTATTCCAACTCTAGAAAGAAATACAGTTTCCCCTGATTGGTGGACTTTAAAGGCACAACATATCTTTCCCCAAGAAGAGTGTTAAGATAGAGTATGAGTATGATATAAAGTATAACCAAATTTATTTGAAAAATAATATATGCATAAAAATTCCAACGTTTTTACAAAATCAGCATAATGTAAAATACATCAATAACATCATAGAATTCTATGATGTTATTGATGTATTTTACATTATGCTGATTTTGTAAAAACTTTTGAATTTTTATGCATATATTATTTTTCAAATAAATTTTGTTATACTTTATATCATACTCATACTCTATCTTAAACTCTTCTTGGGGAAAGATATGTTGTGCCTTTAAAGTCCACCAATCAGGGGAAACTGTATTTCTTTCTATTATTATTGGATGTGGCACACAATTTCCTAATCTTCCCACATGTGCAACTCAGCCGACCAAACCTAGTCTTTTATCTCCAACTCTAGCTCTACTGTACTCCAGCGGGAAGCATTAATCTCAATGCCAGACTTTTGGAACTTACTGTACTGTATAAGCTGAATGAAAGTTTGTATTTTTCCAAATGCAGCAGCAGTGACACATGGCACACATTTCATTAGCAGTAATTGATTTTTACAGTACAAATGTCCAGCCTTGTTTTTGGCTGGAGTTCTCACCTTGCTATGTATTCAAAGACAACAATGCATAATTTCATGGTGGTCTCAAAAAAAGTGAAGGGTCTAAAGCTGCCCTCAAAAACTACAATCTGCTTGCTCAATATCTTTACAATCTTACGGTATATACATTTTAGCAGAAACTATGTAGTGCATCTTCCTAAACAGTGTAATCAATTTATATGGATGATATACATTTTTGGTGGAAAATCTAAAGGGGATTGTACAATTATGTGGTAATGTGTATGGCTTGTAAATTTGTATTACAAGCAAGCTTCTGCAAGGGTGTCTTTCAAGCTCTGGAGCTCTGGGGTCTAGGGTAACAGCCTCAACATTCTTGCCCTCAAAGTACAGTATACTGCATAACCAATTTTTTTTTTTTTTTTCTTGGATAGAGAAGGGAAATTAAAGAATGTGGTTACCTGCTGGCAAGAATCACCAGGACAAAAATTACAGAGGTTCTAAAGCCTAAACATTGTTTACCTTAATGTACTCCTTGCATTAGGGTAAACAATGTTTAGGTAAAAGTATCACCCCTTACTCCTTATACTTACCTGAGCCCACACTTGATCCAGCACTGTGCCCATCTGTAGCAGCTTTCTCCGCTAACTTCTCGGTCTTACAGGCTTTGATGAAGCAGTTTGAGCTATTGGCCCCTGCTGCTGTCAGTCAAACCCTGTGACAAGGGAGCAGACCTATGGACAAAGGCAGCATAGCTTGAGATCAAGCCTGCAGGTTCACCATGATACGAAGGGGCTTCCTATTGTGGCACACCGAGAAGAGGAGGAGCCAGGAGTGCAGGCAGGGGACCTGAACAAAAAACAGGTTTCTACTTAACTGCTCTGGGCAATTTTTATTAAAGATTTGTCATCAAAAATTGCCAGCTGTACATTACAGTGCAATAACACATTGAAAAGAAATTAGTCAATAAAATCAAAACACAGTGACCATGCTAATACAGTAACATCTGCAGTTAACACTTTATCCTACATTGAGCTCAGGTAGCCTATCCATGATCAGATCCACAGGGGCAAGCCCCGGTACATCCAACCACGGTGCCCATATATTTAAGCGTACTTCCTCTATGTTGGTTTATAAGTTTCTCCATTCTTAACACCTCAACTACATTTTTAACCTATTCCCCTATCGTTGGAAGGTCTTCCGATTTCCAATGAACCATAATCAGCTTCCGTGCCTGGAGTAAAACTCTATGGATGGCTTCTCTGGTATGTGCTTACCATTCATATTCTTCCAGTATACCCAACAGACAAGCTCTCGGGTCTTAGGGGGAAATACATTAAATATTGAGTTAACTTTATTCACTACTCCTGTCTGTCTACAAACACTTTAATGAATACTTTTACAATGGTCACCAGAACAAAAGGTGAAAGTAAATCCGCCAATGGTGAGATCTGTTCTGGTGACAGCTCTCCAAGGGGGGAATCCCCCCTCCCTAAATTCAGAGATTTTCTCTAATTTCCTGTTTGCATCTCTGAAACAGGAAGTCAAGGGAATCACTCAAAAAGGACACAGGGAGCTATCGTACTCTATCCAAAAATATAAAGAAAAAGTTTAGGCTAGTCATAGACTTTAAGAGGACTAAACATGATTTGTAGCCCTGCTCTGCTCCTCTAATACCCAGAGTGACTGGATAAACCTAGGATGGTAAAAGGAAGGGAAGGAGGGGAGAGTGGTTACCATCAAGGCTACATACAAGTAACAGGAAAGTGGGGGCTTTTTTGTGCTGCTTCTGCTGGAACACACATGGGTGGGCACAGGCAAGATCCCAGATAGCAAGGATAACTTGCCACAAATTTGTGGCAGTGTTGAATTGGAAGTCTGTTAACTTGCACAGTTTCACTGGAAAGTTGTACGCTTGCAGAGCACTTGAACCAGTTGTGAACTAGTTGTGACTTTTCCAATTTGTAGCAAATGTGCATGGCAAATCTCTAGCAAGAGCAAAGTTGCAGTGGTAAGTCTACAGCATGCAAATTCAGCCACAGTGACCCCTGTGGTGGGGTGATTATTGTACAACATAACTGAACCAGAACTTTGCAGCAGACTTGCAGAATGTTCACAAAGAAAGTAAATCTGGAGTCATGCAATGCGGACTTGCCACAACTGTGCAACAATTTGTGAAGCCTGGCAAGTCTATCAATAGTTTAGCAAGTCATTTTCAAACTTGCAGTACAATTGCTTGCTATCTGGGATAATTCACGTTGTAATAACTCAGACATCCAGTTCTTCTATTCACATGCAGCTGTAGCTTTCCTTACTTGGATATGCCAAGCATTGTGGTCACATCCCCCTGCTGGATTTTCAATGGGAATAAACAAATTCCAAAAGGGGAAATGTTACCATATTGCCTGGCATAAAGCCCAGTTAGTTAAGTTACGGCTGCAGCATACCCAGGCGAGTCTCTTAGGGCGTCCTTGAGAGATGGAACCCAGTGGGACTTGCCCTTTAAATTATGTATGAAGACTACGCTCATTTAAAATGTAACATTTTGCTTTACTAATATGTCTCCAACCTATATACCCGTCACCAGGAAACATTTCAGAGCTACTTTATAGTCTATGCACATTATTAACACACAAAACAACAATCACTGCAGAGTAAATAAAACTATGACCGCAAAAGATTTAATTTTAAAACTTTTCCAGTGTGTGTAATTGCAACAGCCCATTAGCAAAATCACATTGATGCTAGAGGGCACAATAAAGGCTGCATGTTCCCATCTGGCTAACCAGTGCTGACATACACATCTGCCATTACAACAACCTTAACATCAAAGTCTGGCACCAAGAATTCTCTCAAATCTGTGTTTCAACATGTCAAAACAAATGGGCTGGCTGAGCAGACCTTCCACATCTGAAGCAGGGAAAATAAACCCTTAATGGAAAGGAAATAAATCCTCAAAATTGGGGCATGCATTCCTTAATAAAAGGAACATAGTCTCTATACAGGCACCGGTTGCTAAGCAACCACACAGAGCATGATATCGGTTACACATACTTCTTACTGGGTTTATTTTTATAGAATACTTAGCTAATGATGGCAGGAGCTGGAGATAGTGCAGTTTCCATGTTCAGTCACCACTTACACGGATCCAATTCACGTTAACATTCTCTAAGTTTAAATAAATCTTCACTAACAAGTACAGCCCTGATCTACACACAGTGGAAATCACCATCATTGTAGGTAATATTCAGAAGAAGAAAGCATGTATATACTAGAAAGCAGGCACATTAGGCGTTTAAAAGGTAACTGCACTTTCGTGGGGGGAAAAAAATATCAAATTAAGAAAAAATATAGCACATATAATTGCGACACTAATCATTTTGTAATTGAATGTTATTAAAAATTACCTTTCCTTTTCAATCTGCAGTCAATTTTCTGAGAATATATTGCAATATGGCTACCTGGAGTTTTCTGTACACAGAATGTGTACTGACCACTCCCCAGAAACATAATTTCCTGCTTTTGTAATTGGCTCACCAATTGTCCCAGAAGTCTGCTTAACCACTTCAGCCCCGGACCATTTGGCAGCCAAAGGACCAGAGGTCTTTTTTCAATTTCGCACTGCACTACTTTAACTGGTAATTGCGCGGTCATGCAATTTTGTAACCAAACGAAATTTGCGTCCTTTTCTTCCCACAAATAGAGCTTTCTTTTGATGGTATTTGATTGCCTCTGTGATTTTTATTTTTTGAGATATAAACGGAAAAAGAGCGAAAATTTTGAAAAAAAAAGAGATTTTCTACTTTTTGTTATAAAAAAAATCTAATAAACTCAATTTTAGTCAAACATTTGGGCCAAAATGTATTCAGCCACATGTCTTTAGTAAAAAAAATGCCAATAAGCGTATATTTATTGGTTTGCGCAAAAGTTATAGCGTCTACAAACTAGAGTACATTTTCTGGAATTTACACCGCTTTTAATTTATGACTGCCTATTTCATTTCTTGAGGTGCTAAAATGGCAGAGAAGTACAAAACCCCCCCAAATGACCCCATTTTGGAAAGTAGACACCCCAAGCTATTTGCTGAGAGGCATGTTGAGCCCATTGAATATTTTTTTTTTAGTCCCAAGTGATTGAATAAAGACAAAAATAAAAAAGATTTTTTTTTTTTTCAAAAAGTTGTCACTAAATGATATATTGCTCACACATGCCATAGTTATATGTGGAATTGCACCCCAAAATACATTTTGCTGCTTCTCCTGAGTATGGGGATACCACATGTGTGGGACTTTTTGGGAGCCTAGCCGCGTACGGGGCCCCGAAACCCAAGCACCGCCTTCAGGATTTCTAAGGGTGCAAATTTTTGATTTCACTCCTCACTACCTATCACCGTTTCGAAGGCCATAAAATGCCAAAATAGCACAAAACCCCCCAAATGACCCCATTTTGGAAAGTAGACACCCCAAGCTATTTGTTGAGAGGCATGGTGAGTATTTTACAGCTCTCATTTGTTTTTGAAAATGAAGAAAGTAAAGAAAAAAAAATTTTTTTTTTCTTTTTTCAATTTTCAAAACTTTGTGACAAAAAGCGACATCTGCAAAATACTCACAATACCTCTCAGCAAATAGCTTGGGGTGTCTACTTTCCAAAATGGGGTCATTTTGGGGGGTTTTATGCCATCTGGGCATTCCATGGCCTCCGAAACTGTGATTGGCAGTGAGAAGTGAAATAAAAAAATTACACCCTTAGAAAGCCTGAAGGCGGTGATTGGTTTTTGGGGTTCCGTACGCAGCTAGGCTCCCAAAAAGTCCCACACATGTGGTATCCCCGTACTCAGGAGAAGCAACAGAATGTATTTTGGGGTGTATTTCCACATATGCCCATGACATGTTTGAGCAATATATCATTTAGTGACAACTTTTTGTAAAAAAAAAATATATATTTTTTTTTTTTTCATTATTCAATCTCTTGGGACAAAAAAAAAAAATATTTAATGGGCTCAACATTGCTCTCATCAAATAGCTTGGGGTGTCTACTTTCCAAAATGGGGTCATTTGGGGGGGGTTTGAACTGTCCTGGCATTTTATGCACAACATTTAGAAGCCTATGTCACACGTCACCCACTCTTCTAACCACTTGTAGACAAAGCCCTTTCTGACACTTTTTGTTTACATGAAAACATATTTTTTTTTTGCAAGAAAATTACGTTGAACCCCCAAACACTATATATAATGTTAAAGCAAAGGCCCTACAGATTAAAATGGTGGGTGTTGCATTTTTTTTTTCCACACAGTATTTGCGCAGCGATTTTTCAAACGCATTTTTTGTGGAAAAAATACACTTTTTTTTATTTTAATGCACTAAAACACACTATATTGCTCAAATTTTTGATGAAATAAAAAATATGATCTTAGGCCGAGTACATGGATACCAAACACGACATGCTTTAAAATTGCGCACAAACACGCAGTGGCGACAAACTACATACATTTTTAAAAGCCTTTAAAAGCCTTTACATGATACCACATTAGATTCACGGAGGAGGTCTACTGCTAAAATTACTGCCCTCGATCTGACCTTCGCGGTGATACCTCACATGCATGGTGCAATTGCTGTTTACATATGACGCCAGACCAACGCTTGTGTACGCCTTTGCGCAAGAGAAGGGGGGGCAGGGGTGCTTTTTTTTTTTTTTTTGTTTTTTTTTTTATTTATTTAGCTTTTTTATTTTATTTTTAAACTGTTCCTTCCATTTTTTTTCTTTGTTATGATTTTTATTGTTATCTCAGGGAATGTAAATATCCCCTATGATAGCAATAGGCAGTGACAGGTACTCTTTTTTTGAAAAAATTGGGGTCTATTAGACCCTAGATCTTTCCTCTGCCCTCAAAGCATCTGACCACACCAAGATTGGTGTGATAAAATGCTTTCCCAATTTCCCAATGGCGCGGTTTATATCCGGGAGGGGGGACATTCCCTCCCACTGCTTGTAAAAGCAGTCTAGAGGCTAATTACCCGCTAGAATTGCTTTTACATGAAAGCCGATCACTGGCTGAAAAGAATGATACCAAGATGATACCTAAACCTGCAGGCATCATTCTGGTATAACCATTCAAAGTCCAGCAACATACTGGACATATATTGTAATCTTTTTTTTTTCATGCAGCCTCTTGGCTGAACGAAAAAAAGAGATTGATTGGTGGGTATGCCCACCATTAGAATACCTCCCTTCATCCACCCACTTCTAATGATGGGCATACATGCACCATTTATATATGCCGATGCATGGGGGCATCCTCCCGCAAAAGTTATGCCGTGTACACACGGTCGGAATTTCGACCGTATGTACGTGGCATTAGGAGCCAATCGCTCCTCCCCCCCCCTGCTGCCCCCATGCTTCGGCATATATGCTCTTTTTTTTAACTGTGGTGGTGAAATCACCTCCTACAGCGTTGGAGTCGCGGCTTTATGTATCGTGGGAGCAAACGCTGTTGCTGTCAAGATAAATAAATCCGCGTTGCAACTGAATGGCGCACCTGAAAACAAAAAAAATGCTCAACACTAAAACACAGTAAACAAAATTACATACCTGAAAAGCAAGCATGATAAAACATGATAAAACATAATAAAACATTGCAGAATAGAATGGAGTAAAAAAAGAGCAACAATAGAGAGAGAATAGAGTGAGAGAGAGAACAATAAAACGACAACTATTTTTTTTTTTTTATTTTTCTGAGATTCACAGGTAAAAAAGCTCCTGACTGAAGCGACTGAATCAAAACGCTACCACAAAAAAACTGTTAGCGATCGCAGGGATCAGGCCTGACTCTGCGAACGCTGCAGTTATGTGTGCTTAGTGTTTTGTAAGTGACAGTGATCGATCGATACTGCACTTGGGTGGGCTGGGCTGGGCGGAGGGGGAAAACGCAGGTGCTAGCAGGTATCTGGGCTGATCCCGCTAACAATGCGTTTTTTTTTGGAACCCTAAACTGCTGGGACGCTAGTATAGATCTGATCAGATCAGATATTGATCTGTTCAGATACTGTGCCACTAAGGGAGGTGTATGCTTTGTGCGTGGGTGTTTGCGGTACTGGCACTAACCTGGGGCGACGCAGACCTTATTTGACCCTAAAACCTAATTGATATCACCCGCCGGGCGATCAGGGGGTTAAACCGTTATTGGGTAATAAATGGCGGGTGCCCTGACAGTATAAAAAACAAGCTAACTAACCAGCGTCACCCGTAACAGTAATACAAAAAAAAACTGGTTACCTAGCGACACTAATGCAGCGATCAGAAAAACGATCGCTTAGTGACACTGGCAAAAGGGGGTGAAAGGGTTAACTAGGGGCAATCAGGGGGTTAAACCTTTATTAGGTAATATATGGGGGTACCTGACGCTATATAAAAACCTGACGGGGAACCTAAATAACGAAATAACTAACTGGCTAACCAGCGTCACCAGTGACAGTTATACAGTGATCACTGGTGAAAGGGTTAACTCTAGGGGCAATCAGGGGGTTAAAACCTTTATTTAGGTTGTAATATGGGGGTACCTGACCTATAAACCTATTTATGAACCTATATAAACATGGCGGTTACCTAAAAAAAAAAAATGGTTACCTAGCGACACTAATGCAGCGATCAGAAAAACGATCGCTTAGTGACACTGGCAAAAGGGGGTGAAAGGGTTAACTAGGGGCAATCAGGGGGTTAAAACCTTTATTAGGTAATATATGGGGGTACCTGACGCTATATAAAAACCTGACGGGGAACCTAAATAACGAAATAACTAACTGGCTAACCAGCGTCACCAGTGACAGTTATACAGTGATCACTGGTGAAAGGGTTAACTCTAGGGGCAATCAGGGGGTTAAAACCTTTATTTAGGTTGTAATATGGGGTACCTGACCTATAAACCTATTTATGAACCTATATAAACATGGCGGTTACCTAAAAAAAAAAAAATGGTTACCTAGCGACAGCAGTGACACTAATACAGCGATCAGAAAAACGATCGCTTAGTGACACTGGCAAAAGGGGGTGAAAGGGTTACCTGGGGGGCAATCAAGGGGTTAAACCTTTATTAGGGGGGGTAGGGGGCTACCTTGGACCTAAAACTAACTGCCCTGACAGTTATTACAGTCACACTGACACTAAATGCAGTGATCAGTAAATAAATGATCACTGCAATTAGTGACACTGTGACTGGGGGGGGAGGGGGTGATCTGGGGGGTGATCTGGGGGTGACAGGGGGGTGGAATATGTGCCTAACTGTACTGGTGTCAGTGTAGTGTTGTGCACTAACCTGTACATGTTCGCCGCTCGGCGTCTCCGGTCACATAGACCGGCGCACCGAGCGTGACATCACTTCCGCCTTCCTGTCTATACAATAGACAGGAAGGGGAAGTTTCTCATTGGCCAGGAGCGATCGCGAGGGGGTGGCCAGAAACCACTGGCCGTCCCCTCGTCCCGGATCGCTCCTGAAGCGATCCCGACCGTCCCCGCCGGCGGAGGGGGGTCCGATCGGACCCCCCAACCGCCGGAAGAATGTCACGTACAGGTACGTGATTCTGCCTGTACGTGCCATTCTGCCGACGTAAATATACAGGGGGCGGTCGGGAAGTGGTTAAGATACAAGGTGGGGCAAATAACTGTCCCCCCCGACCAGCTATGGGACAGTGGCAGGCAAAAATATAGAATTTATTTGTCAAAAATGAAAGTACCTTTTGATTGGTTATATTTAAAGTTAATATTTAAATATTAACAGTATTCAGCTCATGCTGGAGGGTATAAATTCATGAAGACTGCATCATAGAAACGACAGATGGCACTGGCTGAAGGAAGGAGGTTGTTTAGGATCAAGATAAAGTCGATGCTGAGATGATTATGGAGCAGGCTGGATCGAAGGGAAGTGAAGATTGGATGCAGCGGTGTTTATCATTGCCATCGGGTCCACAGGATTCAATCTCTGCTAACTCAGTGCCTGCTGTTACGCCAGAGACAGAGAGTGTTCCGTCAGTTTCGTTATTCCGCCCCCGAGGGCTTCTGTTTCCTGTCTTCTTCCTGTGTCAGCTGTCACTCAAGAGGCTTCGGGCACTGTTCGGAGTCAGAGTCCATCTCCAAGGATTGAAGCGGACGGATGGGCAATAGAGAGCAAGCCTAGTAATAGACGGTCAGCTAAGAGACCTCGCCGGTTCGAATCCCAGTCCCCTCCTAGGGAAATGGCAAGGGGAAAGAAGAACGTGGGCAGATTACAAAGCCACGTGGTCGCTGTGGTATTGTTTTTTGGAACATTCTAATAATTTATTTGCCAAATTTTCAGAGTTCAGTTTTAGCCTTTTTGGATTTCTTATTGTCACGTAATTATTCTTATTCACATATTCAAAAGACGTTATCTGGTGTTTCTTTTTTTTTTTTAATTGAGAGGTATTCCTTCTTGCCTGAGTTTTTTTTTCAGTTCAACAAACGTTGAAAGGTTATCGCAAAGGTAAGTTTGTAGCAGATAGTAGTCTGCCTATTACCTCTGATCTTTTGAGCCGTATCTGCTTAGCAACAGAGTCGATTTGTTATTCTCAGTATGAATCGTTGTTGTTCAAAGCTGCATTTAGCCTTTGTTATTTTGGGGCTTTCAGGGTGTCAGAATCTGTTCCGCGTAATGCTTTGGATAAGGCGGGATTATTGTTTGAGGATTTTTTCCTGGGTCCTGAATATATGCAGCACTTACTTCGGCGTAGTAAAACAGATCAATTGGGTAAAGGTAGGTGAATTAGAATGGGACAAATTAATAATCCAATTATATGTGCTGTTTCTTTACTGCAGCAATTTTTGTCTGTTCGGTCTTTGTCTTTGGGACACCTATTTTTGCACCATTCTGGCTTCCCTTTGACTAGGTATCAGTTTCAATCTGTACTAAATAAATATTTATGTTTTATTGGACTTGGTCACCTTCGTATTTTGTCGCACTCATTTTGAATCAGTGCTGTTACGGAGGCGGCCAAGTTAGGATTATCTGGTGCTGATATCAAACATATTGGTGGTTGGAAGTCAGATTGTTATCTATGCTATGTACACCCTAATATCTCCTTTTGAACTTTACAGGTGTCAAATATAATGTGCAAATAAAAGTGCTAAACCACAATAGTGTCAAAAAGAGAATAAAAAGCAGCTAACACTCAAACAAACAAAGTCCAAACAGAATAAAAATATCTAAAGTGTAGCGCTACAAGAGAAAAACAATGAATAAGCCTGGCGTCTGGATGAAATTGTATCTTTTTGACCTGAGCTTTGATAGCTGGGTTATTATTATTATTCCTTTGTCATTTAGTAAAATGTAAAGTTAAATGGTCATATTTTAACATTATATTGTTATATATATATATGAAATGTAATTTAAAGTTATAAAATGTGGTATTGTTATTAATAATTTGTGATCCAAATCTGGTGTTACTGGTGATTTATTTGAATATGAATAAATTATACAAAGTTCTGACTTAGGTACCTTTCCTCATTAGTGCCTAGTAGCTCCACACATGACAGGTAATTATGAAACCACTCCCATTAGACCCACCCAGAACAGAGGCACAGAAAAACACACAGGGATTTCTTCAGAATAACAAAAGGTAGGAATATGCAACAAAATTTGGTATAATCCTTGCAATGTACATTGATCACCCAGAGAGGAATGTTTTTTTCTCAACAAAAGTGGAGTTACGCTTTAAAGAAGCAATTTTAATGTCTTTCAATTTGGCATATGTACTTTTCAGATGCAGATCTTCTACTAGTTTGCTAAACAAGATGGCACTGGTTTAGTTAATGCTCTCCTGGCACTGGAATTCAACCCTGAAAATCAAAAGAGGCTTTTATAGGATAACGCTAAATAGTCTGTTCCCTGTATTGGATATGAGAAAGAGGGTTGTCTGGGTCATTTATGAACCACAAAGCACATTATTATGGCGACTAGGGAATAACTATAGCCATAGCAGTCCATGCAATTGCTATAGAGCTCAAAGATATAGGGGTTCCAAAACTGTCTGGCTACATTGTGATTTATGAAGGTAGCAATAGCATATGGCAAATATGTTTAGATAAAGTGTAAACATAGTTTGTAAACTCAGTACAATTATTTTGAAAGCAATTACTATTCTGGATCATTACAGGCAATGTCTTTGAGACAGAGATTACATGGGCAGGGAGGAGCCTTTATTGGTTTTGCTATGGGGTCCCATCACACAAAGTTATGGCCCTGTATAACAATTTTATAGTAGTCCCCACATACCATTGATTTAAACTTTTTAGCACATACTGTTGCTCCCTCAATACATTATAACCTTGGCTCCCCAATACTGCTGGGCCCCACATCAGCTCCATGGTCTATAGCTACAATAAAATCCCTGTGTTCTGCCCCATTACACACCTCAATAACACAACTACAAAATGCAATTTTCAAAAACCCATACTGCTTTGCAAATAAGACTAAATAACCAATTTGGCCCCCGCCCCTTCTAATTTGTATATGCTGGGCTTGAAAAACAGAATAAAAGGAACAAACAGGACGAGGTCTCCTAAACTATTACATTTATCAGCATGAATTCAAAGCTATGACTATCTGCAGTAATTTATTCTTTGAAAAAAATTTGTGACTTGCGCTCTTTAACTCCTGATTTTTCAATTTAATTCTTTCAGTCAGCCTGCTTGAAAGCTCAGACACAAAGTAGCAGGCATACTGTGACAGGCGGCTAAAGTATTGCTTTGTACTCCTTTCATCTTCAGGAATAAAACGGTGTTCACAAGGAGCTCTATGGACAAAGAGTTCAACAGTAACTCTGCAAAGATAGGATATCCTCTATTAAGCTGATATATAATTAATACGGTTATCCAACCATGCAGGTACATTTAAATAATAAGAGAACGATAAGATCTATCTATCTATCATGACACCGAACCTGATGCATCAAGCTGCAATATGATATGACAGAATGATAAAAGGGGCATATCAAGTAATATTTCATGTGTGACAATGATTAAGTTTGACTTAGGTTCTTGCCAAAGGGAGGAAGTTTCAGAAAATATTAACTATTAGAAAGTTTCTCTTGAAAGTGTAGCACCTAATTAGGAAAGCATGACCTCTTGGAGAACATAATTTATTATGTTGGCCAGTGCTGCAAGGTAGAAGTGCTACTAAGCCACTTGTGGTAAGCCCTGGCCATGGGAAACCAAGAGCCGATCTGATGGCCGCATGGCAGCAGAATTGGAGGTAGCAGTGACCGATATACGAGCAGATGGGGAGCGGATTGCAGTAGTCAACAACAGGAGGAGCCAAGACAGTGACTGGTGCAGGTGTGGTAAAGTATAGTCAGATTTGCACAAACTCCTTGCATAGCCTCAGGAAAACTGATATAGTACACTGCTTATGAAGGACCTGCATGAATTGTGTTGATGGCATGCTTAGAGGAGTGAACACAGATGTCTTTATCAGATTGGCTAAGATGCTTTCTATTGGAATTTTGGGAACAGGTACTGGCTGACGTTAATCAATCAGCAGAGCTTTCCCTCCCGCTGCAGCCAGAAATCATGCTCCTGAATGTGATAGGCGATCCCTCGATTGGGAAGTATAAGAAACTATTTGTGTCTTTTGCTACATATTACGCTCGCAGGGAGATTCTGTTGAAATGGAGGACCGAGCTCCCGCCCACCATCACCACATGGAGAAACACCTTAAATATGGTTTTACCACTGTACAAGATAACTTATGTCAATAGGAACTGTCCACACAAATTCGATAAGATTTGGTCATCCTGGATAGACTCCTGGGGTTCCCTGCCGCCGGATCTATCTCCCCCAGATCCGGAGGCTGATGTATGATCTGATTGCTGGGATCTGGAGGCCCAGGCATGCGGAGCGTATGCTCTGAATGGTCTCCCTCCTTCCCCGCCCCCTCCCTCCCCTCCCCCCCCCTCCCACTCTCCCCCTCCTTCTTCCCCCCCCTTCCCTCTTATCCTCCCCCCCCCACCCTGCTCCCCCCCTTTTTTCGGTCCCTCTCCTCCTTTCCCCCCTCTTTTTTCTTCCGTTTATTTTTCTCCTGTTTCTCTCCCCTCCCCCTGTTACCCTTCCCTACCCTACAGTAGTTCTCCCCTTCGAACCCCTGTATAGATACTCTGTTCCTTATGCCTTCCTCCGTCCAGTATCCAAGGTTGTGGGACAGAGAACAATGATTAATATTGTCCCTATTGACTGCTCATTACATTTTTGCCAAGTCGTGTGAGATACCTGTATGATGATTATTCACTCCGTCTTACCTTACTATGTACCGTAAACTGACCTGTATGCACTTAACATGAATAAAGTTCACATTTTGTTAAAAAAAAAAAGATGCTTTCTATTGCTTTATAGCCTTCTTAACATCTATGCTTGGCTGCTACTCCTATACCGCTGTCTTACCTCCACTATACTGCTTGATTGCTGATTTTGTTTCATGAGGTACCTCACCCTATAGGGAATCACACTTGATCTAAAGTTCTCAAGGGTTCCACACACACAGGTTGTTACTTTATACCAGGTTTGTGTAAGGTACCTGTGGTAGGTAATGTCCAAAGTGGAGCTTGTATGCTGAGGATTCAGACGAAAATGTAGTCAGGCAGGTCAGATCGGCAACAGATCAGGTAAAACAGTACAAAATTGAAATCCAAAGAAGGATCAGACAGGCGGAGGGCATACATGGGCTGGTGGTGAAGTACCAAATCAGCTGGCTGGAGAATGCTCAAGAATTCATGCAGAGGTTCAATACACGGCTGTCCAAATCACAGAGTTATCAATACACCCAGGGAGCTAGTCCAAACAAACGGCACTGAGTAACAGGAAGTGCTGCTATTTATGGGTTGCTTGACTGTACATTGTCCACAGCTGGCAGCAGGTGGGGCTAGTGAGTCTTAGGCAGTGCATCAAGCTGGGAGAACATTGCACTAACTCCAGAGCTCCTCTGTGGCACAACAGGTAAGACTGCAGCTGTGGCACCAGGAACATCCCGGTTTGAAAACACCCAGGTACATGACAGGGCCCCCTCCCTAGTGGACCCCTCCAGGGCCTTAGCGGGGCATAGCAGGAAAGGAGGCATGGGAGTCTTGAATAAGAGCAGGGGCATGCAAATCTTTGGCTGGGACCCAGTAACGGTCTGTGACGGGATATCCCTTCCAATGAACCAGATACCGTAGGCCATGACCCTGCCTTCTGGAATTAAGAATCTTAAGAGACTTTAAACTAATTTTGTCATCAACAAGAACAGGAGGAGCCAGCTATTGCATTCTGAAGTAGCGATTGAAAATTGCCTTTTTGAGGAGGGAAACGTGGAATACGGGATGTATCCGGAGAGAGGAGGGCAATTTCAACCGATAGGAGACTGGCCCGACTCGAGCAATAATTCTGTAAGGACCGATGAATCGAGGGCCCAATTTGGTAGAAGGTTGTTTCAGTCTCACGTATTTGGTTGATAGCCAACCTCTTTCCCCCACCACATACGGAGGTATATGGCATCTTTGTTTGTTGGAGAAAAGCGCATACTTGCCTGTTGACTTCCGTAGTAATAAGCAAAATGTTTTTTTCAGTGTAGCATCATATTTTTCACATTCTGATCTGCTGCTGGTACACCAGAAGAAGGCTGAAGTAGGGGTAAAGTATGGGGGTGATAACCTAGGGCTGCATATAATGGTGTGGTATGAAGAGCACTGTGCCAAAGAGAGTTAATGGCGAATTCAGCCAAAGGCAAATACTCACACCTGTTGGAGTATAACGCATTGACATGTCGAGGATAGGATTCCAGGGTCTGGTTCATGCGTTTGGTTTGACCATCTGTTTGAGGGTGATGTGATGTAGAGAGTGAGAGCGTTACTCCCAGTTTCTTGTAGAACGCTCTCCAGAATCGGGAATCAAACTGTGATCCGCGGTCTGAGACAACATTGGTAGGTATGCCATGATGTTTCACAATATGGGAAAGGAAGAGGGTAGACAGTGATTCCGCTATAGGTAATCCAGGGAGCTGTTCAAAATGAGACATTTTGGAAAAGCGATCCACTATGACCCATATAGCAGTCATGCCTTTGGACTTGAGTAAGTCTATAATTAAGTCCATAGTCAAATGGGTCCAAGGCTGGCGAGGTGCAGGAAGTGGTTGTAACAGTCCAGTAGGCAATGTGCGGGGTACTTTATTAGCAGCACAAGTTGGACAGGAAGCCACATAGTCAGTAACATCTTTTTTCATATGAGGCTACCAGACATGACGCTGAAGGTCTTAAGAGTGATGGTGACACCAGGATGACCGTATAACACACCATCATGTGCCCAGAGCAGTACAGGTTTTATGAGGCTAGGGGCTACGAACAGGCTACCTGGCGGTATCTTCAAGCCTTGGGGAACACGATTCTGGGTTTCTTGTAACTGTTGGGAAAGCCGTAGAGATCTGTGTGACAATTTTGTGAGGTGGGATTATATACTGCTCGGTAGGTCGATCTTCTTCAGAAGTAGCGAATTGTCTGAAAAGAGCATCGGCTTTCTTGTTTTTATGCCCAGGGACATAAGAAAGAAGAAAATTTAAACGGGAGAAAACCAGAGCCCATCGAGCCTGATGTAAATTCAAACGTTTAGCAGTCTGAAGATACAGCAGGTTTTTATGGTCAGTCAAGATAGAAAAAGGCTTGGGAGCCCCTTCCAGAAGATGTCGCCATTCAGACAATTGCCAATTTGATGGCCAGTAGTTCTCGATTCCCAACATCATAATTAATCTCCACTGGAGAAAACTTTCTAGAAACAAACGCCACTGGATGGATTATACCAGACTTAGGCTGTCTCTGGGACAGCACGGCACCTGCTCCTACCTCGGAGGCATCAACCTCAACAATGTACTGGAGATTGGGATTTGGATGCTGAAGAACTGGAGCCTTACTAAACATGTCTTTTAATTGCTGGAAAGCTGATTCCGCTTCTGAGGGCCACACCTTGCAATTTGTACCTTTCTTAGTCATAGCAGTAAGGGGGTCAGCAATGGAGGCAAAACCTTTGATGAAGCGTCTGTAGTAATTTGCGAACCCTAGAAAGCTTTGGAGCCCTCTTAAAGTGCTCGGTTGGGGCCATTGCAAGACAGCAGAAAGTTTTTGAGGGTCAATTTGGAAAACGACAGCACTTATAATGTATCCAAGGAAAGGTATAAGGCTTTGAAGGAAACTGCATTTATCAATCTTCGCGTAAAGGTGGTTTTCTCTCAGTCATTGTAATATCTGACTCACATGTGAGATGTGCTCTAGATGAGTCTTGGAAAAAAATAAAATGTCATCCAAGTATATGATCACAAAACTGTTGCTGAAATCGTGAAAAATGTTATTCATGAAATGTTGGAAGACAGCAGGGGCGTTACACAGTCCAAATAGCATAACCAGATACTCAAAATGTCCATTGCAGGAGTTAAATGCTGTATTCCCCTCGTCCCCTCTCTAATTTGAATCAGATTATAAGCCCCTCGGAGGTCCAGCTTAGAGAAGATAACGGCTCTCTTGAGTACGTCAAACAGTTCTAGAATGAGAGGCAAAGGGTAGGAGCCTTTTACGGTGATTTGACTTAACCCTCGATAGTCTATGCATGGTCGAAGACCCCCATTTTTTTTTCAACACAGAAAAACCCTGTCCCTACTGGAGAAGAAGAGGGTCAGATTTAAACGTCTTTCCAAGTTGTCTTTTAGGCATTCCTCCATGGATTTTTGTTCAGGCAATGATAGGTCCTTCTTTTGGGAAGAGGTGCTCCAGGAATTAAATTAATTGCGCAGTCAAAAGAACGATGTGGAGGTAAAACCTCTGCCTTTTGCTTGCAAAATACATCTGCAAACTCATGGTATTCACGAAGCAAGGTAGGTAGGATAGCCACGGAAGCTACAACAGACAACCAGAAAGTCTTTTGGGTTGGGACAAACAGTTTAGAAAACAGGATGGCCCCCAAGAGGTTAGTTCTCCACCTTCTGAATCAATAGAAGGGTTGTGTTGTTGTAACCATGGGTAACCAAGGATAATGGGCAAAAATGGAGAATCAATAAGAGACAAGACGATTTCCTCTTTGTGGAGTACGCCTACCTGAAGGGTGAATGTTGTAGTCTCAAACTTTACAAGGCCATCTCCCAACGGCTGTCCATTCAGGGTGGTGATGCTCAGGGGTCTAGACTTAGGAACAAATGGGATGTTGTTTTCCTTATCAAAAGCGTAGTCCAAGAATATGCCAGCGGACCCAGAATCCACAAAAGCCTCACAGGAGACAAGTTTAGAGGCTAAATGGATAATTGCGGCAACGGTAATCTTGGTCTTTGTCAGGAAAGGCATAGCCACGCAGCAGGAATTGCATGGCAGACACGCGCATTCATTGACGCGTCAGCGCGCGTGCACGCACGCACATGTGCGCCTGTCACCAACATTGGCGCCAAAGGGGCTATTTAACGTGACTCGTTGAGACTCTTTGCTGTTTGGTCTATAGCTTCTGTGTGTCTGAAACCTGTTACCCGTGCTGACCCCTGATCTTGAACCCGGCTTGCTCTCACTAACCTTGTCTGCTTGATACCCTGACTTCGGCTTGTTTTGGACTTCTCTTCTGCCTACTGCTCTGCCTGATCCACCAGAACGCTACCGACCCGGCCTGCCTGACTCTGCATCTGCCTCTCTGCCTGCTGCAGTTCTGCTCTGCAAATCGCACCAGTTCCTGTCTCATCTGTGATACAGCCTGCCACAGCTCTGGTCTACCCAGCCCTGCCGGTCTGCCTGTTGTATCACCAGCCACGAACATCCAGCCATACAAAATACTGGACTGATCATAGGCACTCCTGCGTCACCGTGCTTCTGTGGCTTCTGTCTCAACCTCAGGGTCCCACAAGCCGGTGCGGCAAGAGAGGCTCTCCTCTACATGTCAGGCTCACAATCTAGGTATGTGACAGTCTTGGAGGATATACCTGTAAGGTCTAACCCAGCTCCTCCAACACTGGTTAGACCCTGCCTTTTACTGGATGGGAAGGACGGATAGATAACAAATGTCCTTTAAATCCACAGTACAGGCATAGGCCCAATGCACGCCTCCTTTGTTTCTCTGACTCTGTTAGGTGGAGACGGCTGACTTTCATGGGTTCCACAGGTGCCTGGGGTTCAACTGAGATTTCAGGTTCTGGCTGAGGTGGTGCTTGGAAGTTAGGGGCCAAACGGTAATCTGGCCTAGGAACCTTGCAAAATTCTAAGTCTCTCTTGGCATCTTTCATGATACCGGACATCCAGACGAACACACAGCTCTTCTTCAAGGTCTTCTGGGGAATCCTTATAGACTAATTCGTCCTTGATGCGATCTATAACACCTTTTCGGAAGGCTGCACATAATGCCCTTGAGTCCCAATTAGCCTCAGCAGCCAGTGTACGGAACTCAATAGCATACTGTGCCACAGACCTGTTACCTTGCTGTATGTCTAAAAGTGAGTACTCTGCTGCAGAAGGTCTATCTGGCTTGCCAAATACAGTCTGAAGAGAAGCCAGAAATTTGTCAGCGTCTTGCAGCACTGGATCATTGCGGTCCAGGTAAGGAGAGACCCAGGCCAGGGCCTTCCCCTTTAACAAGAAAATTACAAAAGTCACTTTGACAGACACAGTGCTAAAAGTCCCAGGGTTGTTGTGGAAATGCAAACGGCAAACATTTAAAAAATGTCTCCAGTCCTCAGTATCACCACCAAATTTTTCAGGCAAGGGAAGTTTGGGTGGTACAGAAGAGGTTGTTTGGATTGGAGCAGGAGTAGGAGCCGGAGTCTGGACCAGTGGAGAGGGACCAGGTAAGCAAGATTTAAGCATAGCACAAAGTTCATCTAACTTGGCATCCAGAGAAGAAAGATGCTGTTCATGAGCTCCAATCAATTGTCCCTGACGGAAAATCGCCTTAATAATCTCAGCAGGGTCCACTGCCATTGTGGCCCGTTTGTAATGTAAGGTACCTGTAGTAGGTAGTATCCGAAGTGGAGCTTGTATGCTGAGGATTCAGACGAAAACGTAGTCAGGCAGGTCAAGTTGGCAACAGATAAGGCAAAGCGGTACAGAATTGAAATACAAAGAATGGTCAGGCAGGAGGTGGTCATACATGGGCTGGCGGTGAAGTACCAAATCAGCAGGCTGGAGAATTGTCAAGAAGAGGTTCAATACACGGTAGTCCAAAGCACAGAGTTATGAATACACCCAGGGAGCTAGTCCAAACAGGCACTGCGTAACAGGAAGTGCTGCTATTTATGGGCTGCTTGATTGTACATTGTCCCCAGCTGGCAGCAGGTGGGGCTAGTGAGTCCAAGGCAATGCATCAAACTGGGAGAACATTGCAATAACTCCAGAGCTCCTCTGTGGCACAACAGGTAAGACTGCACCTGTGCGACCAGGAACATCCCAGTTCGAAGACACCTAGGCACATGACAGTTAGTAACCCTGTATGTGCTATTTATTGCATGAAAACTTGTGTGTAGGTTTTTTTTTTTTACATACACATGATTAGAAGTTATGTGTTTTCTTGTTTCAGGTTTGTCTGTCTTTAATGCACTTTATCTGTTATGTGCTGTTTTTGACCTGATTGATTCAATATAGCTGGGGGCAGATTTTTTTGTGCACTATACAGTATGACTGATACTAAAGCATTCAATAAAGTTTATATTTTTGTAATACTAACCCTATTATGACTCATTGTCACTTCGGTAACCCCTTTTGTTACCTAGGTACAGTGAGGGAAATAATTAGTTGATTCCCTGCAGATTTTGTACGTTGTACACTGTATTTTAAATGATAGAGACAGAAGAATATCAACTAAAAAGCCCAAAAATAAAAACACATAAAACAAATGCTATAAATTAATTTGCAAAACATGACTTGTTGGCAAGAACAGAGGTAAGACATTTCTTTTTAACTAGTGACCAGGTTTGCACACATCTCAGGAGGTATTTTGGTCCACTCTTCTTTACAGATCATCTCTTAATCATAAAGGTTTCTTGGCTGTCTTTTGGCAACTTGAAGTTTCAGCTCCCTCCATACATATCCTATAGGATTAAGGTCTGGGGACTGACTAGGCCACTCCTTGACCTTAATGCGCTTCTTCTTGTTGCCTTGGTGGTTTGTTTTGGGCCATTTTCATGCTTGAAGACCCATCCATGACTCATTTTCAGTGTTCTCAGTGGGAGGGAAGAAGTCTCATCTAAGATTTTGCAAAGTCGGCCGGTACCTTTAGCAGAGAAACAGCTCCAAAGCATAATGATTCCACCTCCATACTTGACTGTAGGGAAACTGTTCCTAGGGTCATAGCCAACATTTTTCTTCCTCCAAACACAGTGAGCCGAGTTAATGCCAAAGAGCTAAATTTTGGTCTCATCTGACCAAGCACTTTCTCCCAAGTCTTCTCTAAATCATTTAGAAGTTCATTGGCATGACTATATAGGTGCCTTCTTGAGGAGGGGGGCTCGTCATGTTTGGAGGAAGACAAATGCTGATTATTACCCTAAGAACACCATCCCTACAGTCAAGCACCAGAGGTGGAAACATTATGCTTTGGGGCTATTTCTCTGCTAAAGGTACAGACTGACTTTTTGCGGCATTGAGGGGTCAATGGACGGAGCCATGTATTGTACAATCTTGGATGAGAACCTTTTTCCCTCAGCCTTCATAGGAGGATTATAGTTGGAAGGAGTTTGTGCTACCTATTTCTGGAAGTAATCAAGAAGAGTAGCCGGATATATGAGACATGAGCTAAAAAAAAAAGAATGCCGGACTGCTTCCCCAATCTGTGCAGACCAGAATCTACATGAGGGGTTGTAAGTTACCAGTCCTTCCACCATGGGGATACCAGTCTGAATGCCTGGTATGCCAGTCTGGTATCCTTGGGGGCCACAACTCCAATCTGTGTAGACCGAACTCTACATAAGGAGTTTTAAGTTTACAGTTCTTCTGCCATTGGGATACCAGCATGAATGCCTGGTGTGTCAGTCTGGTATCCTTGGGGGGTAAAACCATATGCTTCTATAAAATTGAAAAAAAAAAATATTTAAATCAACTTTCCACAAGGAAGGATGAGTATTATAGGCTGTGCATAGCTTTAGTCATCTCACAATTATATTAAAGCTAGTAGTCACATAAAATGTATGTGATGCAATGATTTTTCACACAGAACTCTACTTAACAATCATAAGGGCATCAGGCCCATTGTCACAAAAGCACACAAAGCCATTATATGTTAAATGGATTGAGTAGCTCTGCTCATTATTGTTCATCAACTAGCTCCCACAGAAGACAAAATAGTTGTGCTAAGGTTTTGAATAATTACTGATATCATGGTTAATCCATTCTGTCCATAAATTGATCCAATGTACAAATTGATGAAAGCCAATGGCCACTATAGGACTAGTAAATGTATTTCGTTTTTACAAATTAAAGTCAAGGAGCAGGCTCTAGAAAGGATTGCGTGTGCACAGCAGTCTCTCTGCAGAGGTTGGACATGCCACATCCCTCACTGAGTCAGGGCTAGAAGACTGCGTTAGCTTTGCTGATTTGAGAGCTCTAGCTGTGACTTGGGAACTCTTGTTCTGGGGCACTTAAAGGCCAAATTCACCTTTGTTCGCCTTTTTTTCTAAATTCCAGCTCTTCTAAATTCCAGCTCCCTAATGCAGCATTGCAAAAATTTTATTTCCATTTATTCTACACCCGCATACTCCACTCTCTTCATAATTGTTTAAAAACACTGCTCCATTACTTCTGCCTTACTTCCTGGACATACTTTAGGCCATGACACAGGAAGGAGTTGACTAGCTGAGAGTGGAGGATGCAGGGTGTGCACTAATGAGGTCCGCTGGTCAACTCTTTGCTGTGTCATGACCTAAAGTCTGTCCAGGAAGTAAGGCAGAAGTAATCGAGCAGTGTGTTTAAACAGCTATGAAGAGAGTGAGGTAAGCATGTGTAGAATAAATGGAAAGCTGTTTTATTTTTTGCAAAAGAAGTACATTAATGCTATATTGGTACATAGGGGAGGTGGAATTTAGATAAAAAGGCGAACAAAGGTGAACTTAGCCTTTATTGTGCTGGAAAGCTATACTGACAGTATTTTAGTTTCTGGTTTGCATTTTATTTTATTCTGATGAATAAATATAATATTCAGCATTCCAAAAACAAGCTATAAAGGAAGCCCTATAAACTGCAGGAGATATTTTGCATTTTAATGTCTAATGGTTGTTTAATTGCTGCCTTGAATTATTTACATATCATTTATCCCAATAATTACACAGAAATAAAATGAGCATGCTTATTTCTGTAAAGAAAAACAAAAGAATGAGATGTGTTCTTTGTTACGCTGTAATGGTTAGGCTCCTAATTCATACGACAAAGATGATGATAAGTGTATACATTAAACAGGAGAGTAGAAGATGATGGTGGGAATTATGTTGCCATGGAAAGCACTAATGTCCAGTTATCTCTGAGAAATCTGTGATCAAACAAAAATGGACTTAAAAGCTCTTTATATGTTACCCAGTTGTAAATGGCAATATGTATGGAAAGGTACAGTAGATTTTTATTTAATTAAAATGTTTTTTTTTGTGCAGGAGCACACTAAGTTCTATGTTATTTAAAAGATTTAAAAAAAAAATTAAAAAAGAAATCAAATCTCAATTGCTTACTAAGATTTCCTGATTAAATGGGTATGTTTTGTAATAGAGATACAGTATGCCTTCGTATTAAAGACCAATATAAACATAAAAAATGCCATTTCATCCAGTTACAGCCATTAGAAAAAAACGTAATGTATTTTTAAATACAAATAACATAAGTACCTGAATCTATTTTAGATCAGCTGTCTGCTATTCCTTTTACAGCAGCACTTCATTTGAGTCTGGGGAGGGACAGCAATTTGAGCCAATGATCGCTTTATTACTTGTAGAGAACATGCTTACAAGAATAGAAAGCAGGGGGGTGACCTTATTAGTATCCTGCTCCTTCACTGTCATGTTAAAGGCTGGGGTGTGTCTTATTGCTTAAATGCTGACAGGAGTACCTACATCTTGTGTTCCTGATATTATGTATGCTGTCTTGGGCTTTATATTCTTTCACTTACTTAAACATAGTATGGAACACACATAACTGGTATTTTTTCTCCCCCATCTTGCTCCTTTCCAATACCTTAAATAACAATCAATCCAGTTCCTCCAGCTAAACATAATATTTGTCCTCTGCTATACACCTCAAATGTATTACCGTATATACTCGAGTATAAGCCGAGTTTTTCAGCACATTTTTTTGTGCTGAAAGTGCCCCCCTCGGCTTATACTCGAGTCAAGCACTTTTCTGCAGCAAAAAAAAAAAAAAATTCCGACCCGACTTTGGGGCCCCGTATTTTGGGGCCACTTGGGTCTAGGAGTCCCAAATTTGGTGTGCCAACCCAGTGGACCTAGCACTATAACATATCCAAATATGGGGTTCCAACCCAGTTGAACTAGCACTACAACATATCAAAAGATGGGGTTCCTAGCACTAAGTGGCCCCGAGATACAGGGCCCCAAATTCGGTTCAGAAAATGTCATTCTCTGCTGCAGAAAAGTGCTTGAGATTTTCTGACCCGAATTTGGGGCCCCATATCTCGGGGACACTTGGTGCTAGGAACCCCAAATGTTGTATTCCAACCCAGTGGAATTAGCACTACAACATATCTAAAGATGGGGTTCCTAGCACTAAGTGACCCTGAGATCCAGGGCCCCAAATCGGTCAACTGTGTCCATCTGCATGGGCACAGTGAGGCTGCAAATGGGCATCGTTGACCCTCTTTTCCACTTACAGTAGCTGCGCATTTCTCACCCTAGGCTTATACTCGAGTCAATACGTTTTCCCAGTTGTTTGTGGTAAAATTAGGTGCCTCGGCTTATATTCGGGTCGGCCTATACTCGAGTATATACGGTAATTAGCCATCTCCACTCATCTCCCTCCTAAAAATACATCTGCGTCCTCTCTTTCCACACACCATATACATCTAAAGTGCCAATGCATACCCCCATGCTCCTTATACTTAACTTTGTAACGCTCTCCTCTGTAGTCTTCCAACAAACAGACTGGTACCATGTTAATCCATCCTTTACTTTGCTGCTGGACTCTTCCATTTCTATTCTGCAATGCTACTTTGTGCTAGCCCCTCTACTGGCTGCCATGAACATTCACTCTCCAACTTCTATCTCAATTCTCTTTGCAATTTGGACCCTACATACAGTATACTTCTTCACTAATTTACAGCGCTCATGACCTTGTTCTCTCCTCTACCTTAAACATTCTCTCGCACTACCATATCAAGAACTTCCCACAAGCCTCTCCTCTTCTCTGGAATTTCTCCCAAATACTGTTTAGAGTTCTTACTCCTTGAAATCTTCAAGCACACCCTCAAAAGCCACCACTTTAGACAAACATACAATGTACACCAAGTTGGTCTGCCCCTCATTGCTTTCTCATCTGCCAAGGCATATACTATCACTGTATATAAAGCTTACTCACATTCTTATCTTTTGTTTCTATGTCAAAGCGCTGTAGATTGTAAGCTTTCGTGAACAGGGCCTTCTCTGCTGTTACTTGTTATTGCTGTGTTTTCAGAAACAACTGTATGTACTAGTCTGAAGGTCACCGTATTAATGTAATTACCTGTACTACCCTACCTTGTTGAATCTTCTACATTGCACAGCACCCCTAGAGCTTATGGTCCTATATAAGAAGTATAAAGTATACCATTAAAGTGGAGCTCCATCCAAGGGGAAGTTCCACTTTAAGGCCTCCTCTCCCGCTCCTGGTGAAGAAATGGCACTTTTGGGGAGCGGGTACCTGATTTTGACAGGTATCTGCTCCCACTTACGCTACGATCGCCTAGTCGATCAGAAGTGGAAGTTCTCTTCCCCCTCCCTCCCCCAGTCTTCTGGGACACGTTACAGGTCCCAGAAGACTACGGGACTATTTACAAGGCGTATATTTTTACACAGGAGACTGGAGCTCTTGTAAAGATGTCCATATATTGACTACTTACTGGCTTTGTTATGCCCTTTTTGATTCTGTTGATTCTGATGACAATTAGGCAATTATTAGTGCGATAAATAGTCATAACGCAAAATCTGAAAGATCTTTGGGGTTTTTATTGTCATGACCATATAGGCCACCCACCAAGCAGACGTACTTTGAGAGGACCTAGTACTGGACCTCCTGGTGCATACAGACAGACTTTTACCTTTGTAGAGACAGGTCTATTCTGCACAAACACTACCACTAAGTTGTGTGTATTATTGCCTCCGCAGCCTACCAGATGTAAGTCGCACCACCTTTTATAAAGTCTCTCATGTCTTTCTCCTCTTTATATTTTTCTGTGGACAATTCTGAGTGTCTCTCACTTACACTCTGAACACCACTAAAAAGGATACGAGTTAAAAGGGCAACTCTCTCTGCAGAATCATTCAATTTTCGGAATAAGGCAGGCATGGTGGGAATGAGGGGATGCGAGACACCGCACACCACTAATTCAACAGGTGGAGAGGAATGTGAACGGCCTCAGCCTTGCACTCCTGCTAAGTCATGTCTGTGAGCACTTTGAGCAGCTCTAATAGTGGTTACAAGGTATTGTGAGGCATGGTGGGAAATCCAGTCATACAGTGGCTATACCTGTTTGTGTGTGTGACTACTTTTATTGTACCTTGCATTATTTGCCTTCAAGGTTGCAAGAGGGCCATACAATGTACATTCGGACATAAATCTCTGCCTGGGAGTCACAAGTACAACATACAACCCGCTGGGAGCAGCCTGACGAAATTATAGACAGGATGAAAAACGCAGCGGCTATTTGCAGATATACGCACATCCGAGTGGTACTTGTGTACAGGGATTTATGCTCTGCTACAAGCGCAAACAGTCATTTTACTACCAATTTTGGTGTCTACCACAATCCATCTTCTTATTTACTGCCAGCGATCCAGAGTGAGAGCATTGCAGCGTCTTTTGATGTGACTCGGTATTCCTTTGAATGATTTGTCTTGGTACTATGTCCTGATCAAGTCACTTCATTGTAAGTGTCATTTTTTATTTTATAATAATTAAAGTGATTTTACCTGAACTATCCAGTGTGCTCTATTTCTGCTTTTATTGATCCAAGCCCATGTCAAGTATGATTACCTGTCCAAGAGTAATAAGGCTATTATTTATGTTGGCCAAAACAGCCTCTTCTGTGTCCCTCTGATTGTGGTTTCACCTTCCTTGACTTTCCTGTCTTTTGGCATTAGGACTTCTGTCTGCTATGTCCCTTTTTAATGAGAGTGCCTTAGTAGCCAGCAAGGATGATTTTACTGGAGATGAGGATGGTGGGTTGATGGGGCTTACACCTTAAGAAAAATGTATCCCCAAGCAAAAAAAATAAAAATAAAGGTAAAACTAGTTTCAAAGGGGTGCACATATAAAATATTTCCTAGCTAATAAAGATAACAGTAGACACATTTTCGTTCTTGACTTTACATGGGACTTTTATTTCTAAATTAGTCGTTAGGTTTACTTTAAACCAAAAAGGGCAATATGTCTTAAAATGAGTCCTAACTAGGCTTTATGCCTTGCTTGTGGCAAGAAAACATAGCGTGAACATCTTTTTAAAAGTAGGCTAACTTGGTAATGTTTATGTACAGATTTTCAAACAAAAGTGTGTACTGTTCAGTGGGTCACTTTGTGCCCAGGGTGAATCTGAGAAAATATAAAAGCTGGAAACTAAATTTGCTTTTACTTAGCATTTGATGTTTCCAGTGTGTCATCCAAAAGCACGATAGAGATCTGAGCATTAAAAACAACAACTAGTAATAGCATGTCAACACAGATTACAGGGATGTGTGCATTCAGTAAAAGTGAATGCTCTAAGTGCTAAACTGGGCTGGCCAGAACTATACAAGACTCAATTAGTAAGTTAGTGCAAAAATAATCATAGCTATGGCATGAAACTGTCAGTAACAGCAATCAGCTCAAAAAGTCTGGATCTAGCATAGCTGGAGATGGACTTTTTACTTCCTTAGGACACTAAGCTAAAATGAGCTTTATGGAAGGCACAAAGCCATAGCCACTAGAGGGAGCCAGTCCCTATTGTTTATGTGTAGTGTCCAATATTCATGTATTCAGCAGCCCTGTGTCCTTCAATGAACATGAAGAAAGATCATGTTAGCAATGTAACAGCCAATACAGTTTACATTTCCTTGAAGACCATGATAATCAAACACAACACTGCCATTGACGGCTATGTTATGAAACATAACTCCTACTTCTGGAAAATTAGAGACTGTGCAGCCCCCTGCAGGGGCTTCTAAAGAGATGCTGAAAGCCCTTCTTTGGTTTATGCTAACTCAAACAAGTGATAGTTAAGTCTTATAAATACTAGGAACTTTGTTTGAAGAAATGGCAGAATGATACTAATTTTCACACTTCATGGAGTAAGAGACTACTGGAGTTGTTGAAGGCAGAAAACCGAGAAAAGAGATGATACACTTTCCAAAAAATGTTTTAAATAATGACACAGCATACCGTAATTATTTCCCGAATTAAGTATTTTTTTTCCAGTTTTTAATGAGTTTGGTTGACATTAAAAAACATGGAACTTGTGATTTACTTCTGAAAATGCTAGTTGGCTGGACTGTTATGCAGACCTCCTTTTGTCAATACTTTGAGTCATTGACCTTGAAAAAGTATGCATATTAAAATTCTACTCCTGCTCTGCATTACTTCCAGCCAAAAATATTGAAGCCACTGAGTTGACACAATGATCCGGTTACCAGCATTTTCATAGCATAGCCAGCTATGGCACCCCTCATGTTTCCCTTATGACAAGTTTTCTTTAAAGAGAATTTCCAGGCATGGTATAATCTTTACATGGTTACATTGTTCCAGCTTGAACCTATTAAACTATGTATATACCATACCTTCCCCAGTAAGCTGAAAATCTCTGTAGTACACACTGCTACTTTAGTGGTCTCCACTTGCTTCTGGGTCCCGTGCTAAGTGGCCAGCCTGATGCCTTGTGAACACAGGAGGTTGGCCGCTCAGCATGGGTGCCATTCAGAGAATGCTTTGCATTTTCATAATGGAGGAAATGCAATTTCTGATTGGACGAGATAGAAAGGTGGGGCGTGATGTCACGCTCTCCACCTTGTCCAATCAAAGCACCCTCTGAATGGTGCTCGAGCAGCCAACCTCCTGTATACACAATTCATCAAGAGATCACTTGAGTAGCAGTGTCTACTTCAGTAATTTCCAGCTTCCAGGGGCATAGGCCAGGTATAGTATATACATACAAGTTGGACCAATACAACTATGTAAAAATATACCATGCCTGAAATTCTTCTTTAACTTCATTACCTTTAACCTAAAATTAGCTGATGTTTGTTGTCTGTTAAATATTGCTCTGAAAGTGTTTTGTCATATCTGTTCAATACATGCAGAAATATATTTGTTGATCTTGCCATAAATAAAGTGAGCTGACAACAACAGAACCCCCCCCCCCCTGTTATGTACATGAATGGGGGGGGGGGGTGTTCTGTAGTCTTAACACACATCCTTTTCAAGGGGGACAACAATGATTCTTTATTGATACCGGACAGTGAGTGTTGTCACTCTAGGATAGGAAGTGTGTTACTGGCAGGATCACAAGGTGACCTTTAGAAGCCTCTATTTATCAGTACTCTATTAATTATACAGCTATATTTACAAACCATAAATATAAGATATATTCACACAAATACTACTGATTTTAGTTCTTAATAGGGGTAATCAATCACATTCATATTTTAATAATGTAACTTATCAATGAAAAATCACATCAGTACATATAAAGAAAAAGAAAAGCTGACAGGGGTTCTAACCTTTCTTTACGTTCATTAAAAATGTGCTCTATGGCTCATTTATGTCTTTGTTTAGGAGAAATGTACTTTAGCTTCCTGTTAGAGTGACAGGGGACAGGAAGCAAAGGGAAATCTCCCCAATAGGGATACAAATATCACTAAACATCCCCACTCTATTCAAAATTTTGAATCACAAAAAATCCTTTGGTTGACATAGTGCTTTACGTGAATGGTTTACTGCAGGAAAAAATATTCACATTCTCCAAATACATTTCAGATATAGAAATCTTTAGCACCTATGATCCGGCACTTTTTAATCACATGAGTAAAGTTTTCTTTATTATTTTGGGATATAGTGCATGTATTTTTCAAACAAAATGATATGAGCTTTAATGCCAAACTCTGGGCACAAACATTTTACTTTAAATATATTTCTCAATAGTCGCAAACAATATAAATCCACTTTGTGTGAACCAAATGCCTTTGCAAACCCAGATATCACCTTGCAAAAGTAGTAGTGACACCATCGCTGGGCTGCACAATAGTCTGTGCAGAGAGAAGTGCTGTGGGAGGGACCCAGCAGGACCATCCACTACAGGCTGCCTGCAGAAAATTAGAGGAGGGGGCGGATACAAGACCAATCACCCTGCACAAGGAAAGCGAGCGCGAAAAGACTGGTCTTCATTACAGGAATCTAGAGAACAGAGGTAATGTTTCACACTAGATTACTGCACGGATCTAGAAGAAATACATGAAGCACACAAGGATCCAGGAATACATGTCTCCTGTATTTAGACAATATTTGCTTACCCCCGAGTTCAGCTTTTAAAGATTTAACTACTTTTGCTCTGTGAGTTTAGTGGCTCTTAATAAGGTACCTGCAGAACTTATTGAGGTTTAAAAATCTCTGCCTGGGCGAACTCATCTGCTTTCAGCTTCTTGGTCACTAGTTCTGTTCCAACCTCTTAAAGGTCCATATTAGCTGAACAGCTGGACCCAATGATGGGTCAGTATAGGCTTGGGATAGGAACATGGTAACAGGACTGTCTACCATGGAAGGCGGTCAATATATACACATTTGAATGCCACAGTATTTGTGGCAGGATTCATTGGTTTTATTTAGGTACAAAGCCAAATAATATGACAAATGCATGCAAATGTTCTTATCCTTCTATGGTTATAAGATAACCTATTATAAGATATTTCTTATACTTTAGAGCAGGGGTACTGAATTCAAATTCATAGAGGTCTGGCCAGTAAAATGTTCTTCCTTCAGAGGTCTGAATCTCATTTTTGTTCTATGACTCAGATCCTTCACATTCCAGCCCCCCCATCAGTGTCCTCTGTCACCCCCTTCTTATCACATATCCCTCCCTTTCACATCCCAGTCCCCATCACGAAACACAGTCTCCCTTGCAATCACAGCCCCCCTTCCTTACATCGCAGTTCCCCCTCATGCCACATCCCCCCAACATCACAGATCCCCCCTATTCATATCATTGTTCCCCCTTTATATCACAGCCTCAGATGCAATCAGAGATGCCTCCCTCACATCACAATTTCCCCTTCCTCATATAACAACCCTCTTGCAATCTCAGCTCCTCCCCTCCTTACATCACAGCCCCCCTTGCAATAACAGACCCCCTCACATCACAGCCCCCCTTGCAATCACAAGCCCCCCTTACACCAGAGCCGCCTTGAAATCACATCCCCACCCACATCACAGCTACCCCACATCACAGCTCCTCCCTCACATCACAGCCCCTTTTGCAATCACAGACCCCCCCACATCACAGCTCCCCCCCCCCCAAACACAGCCTCCCCTTGCAATCACAGCCCCCTCATTAAACCACAATCCCCATTGCAGTTACAGCTCTCCCCCTTTCACAGTTCTACAGTAACACAACACATCGGAGGGTATGGCATGGTGGACTCCTCTTCTGTGTTCTCCTCTCCTGTGTGCCTGCCACCACTGCTCCTGCTGTTACACTCACAGCATAGCGGAGGACATTAGGCACTGCAGGTCTGCACTGAGGACGGGAGCTATACAACTCTTCTTGGACTTCTAGGACTGCCTTGCGTCCTAGTAACCTATCACCTACTTGTTAATTTGAAAATTTGGGAAGCTCCCCCCCCTCCATGCAGACTGGCCGTGCATCTTGCCCTTTGCCCTGCTGTAAGTTTAACAGCAGAAGCGGTGGTGGCAGGCAGGCGAGTACACACATGAGAGGAGTCAACACAGGCTGCTAAATTGTGTGGCCGTGGTCCAGATAGGATTTTTACTTGGTCCGCCTTTTGCTGATGCTTGCTTCAGAGCATTTGTCTCAAAACTGCAGCCAGGGAGCCAGATGCAACCTTTTGCTTGCCTTTATCTGGTCCTTGGAGCATTATTCTTCCCACTGACAGCAATGATAGGACAACACTACTCGGAGTTATACCAACAACGAGTCACTATTCCTCCCTTTAAAACCAACAATGCTGCATTGCTTACTACCACAGACATCAGGGCATCTTCTACTTCCTTTGACCACAGTCTGGACTCCCAAAAGCCTGAAGGACAGTAAAGTGGCCTGTGTCTAGAAAGTTTGGAGACCCCTGGTTTAGAAATTTTAGCATGTTTCCTGAATTCCCATGTTCAAGTTCTAAAGGACTGTGTGTTTTTTAGTTATTATAATTGTACTGTAAAAATAGACAACTGTTTCAAACAAGCAATAACACAGAGTGGTACCCAGTTCCCAAATGCTCATGGTAACGAAACAGCAGATTCATGCCTTAATTAATTTGAATGATCAGATCCATGCAGATTTGACAGTGCTTGGAGAGCTAACTGTTATCTAAACAACCAGTTCCCTTGTGCAACATCCCTTGAGGTCTTAGTAAAATTAGGGGATTCGGGTCTTCCTGAAACTTTTAAATGTTTTGTATAGCTACACATATAATTTTAACCATACTGTATGTTCTGCAACCATGCTTTATCCTCATCAGTTGTATATTTCCTACCAGCATATCTCTAATCGCACTTTTCTTGTTACTTATGCAACTTCCATTCCAACGGACACATAACGCAAATCAAAGTAAACTCAACACAGAGGTTCTAAAGAAGTAGAGCATCATTACTGAGAAGAGGAACCCAGCTGGATCCTCTTTAGTATTTCAGATAAATAAATGGGCTTTCACATCCTGGAAACTAGTACTGACATAACATTTAGGTTGCCATTGCTGAACTCTCCTTTTGAAAGTTATTGACCTTGAACAAGTATGCAGATCGGGAATTCTGACTGACCTCACTTGGCTGCGTGTGTGTGTTCTGAATTAATAATAGCATTTTAAGAAGGCCAGCAAGCCATCCTCCATATTTCTCTCAGTATAGGCTTCTTTTTTAGCAATGAAAAGAACAAGTACATTTTACTAAAATTGTGTTATGTTATATAAAATGCAAGAGGAATGTTTAATAATTTGCCAGTAAAATGGAAGCATTTAGGCAGATGTTCTGTACTGTCTGTAATAAAGCAGAAATGCTTCACTAAAACACATTTCTCAAGTTTATGGTCCACTGCACCTGTGCCAAATCATTACCGTCCAGGTGCGCGGGGTCGTTTTGCTTGCCTGACAGTATTTTGGAATAAACACGTCTATATTAGAAGCAGGGCTTATCTTGAAGGCTGAGTTTCACTCAACTTGAGAAAAGAGAAAGTTGGAGTGTGGCTTTTAGGTAATTAGTGTAGTTACTTTTTTTCTTCTGAAGATTAGATACTGTTTGTTATTGATCTCCTATATTGTTATGCTGTTAAATACAGGCAATATATAGACCTCAAAAAACCAAAATCCCTACCCCAGAGGCGCATACAATGTAATCCCTTTCCCACAGTCATACAAGCACTTACATGGTCACTCAAGGGTCATGTTAGTCAGAAGCCAATTTACTAGTAACTTTTTTGGATTTTGAAAGAAAACTGGAAAAACCAGAAGAAATTAAGTACATACAGCAACCAGACCATCCATCTGATACACCTATACTGCACTAAAAACACAATGGGAATGTTGTTTCTATGAGCAACAAAATAATTTAGAAATTTTAGATAATTTGTCATTTAGTATCAAAAAATTGCAGATCTTTACTTAAAAATACACATATGCATGAATAAAGTGGTTTTGGGCACTTGCGGTAATGCAATTTTTATTATGTTTCTGGGAATAAGAAGCTATAAAAATCATAACAGTATAATGGTTTGCCCAACTATTGCACTTGTACTCTTGTAATATATAATCTCCTCTGAAGATATGATGTCTAAGTGACACATTAAGGCCAACTGAATAATTGATCCTTCTCCTTCTGGCAGAACACATTCCTGACTGACACATGACAGTGCCAACAGGAAGCAATGTACTGAAAGTCATTTAATTAAAAGACACTGAGAAGCAGAAAAGTGGAAAAAAAAAAGGAGAACTGTACCCTCTGTTTGCGCAGGCTTCCCGGGCTGGTTGGTGATGGGCTTGGCGACTTCCCAGAGCGAGGAGTAGAAAGCTGGCTCCCCGGGGTTCCATTGACTGAGCAAAAAAAAAAGAGTTAATGTAAAAAATGTGCAATCCTTATGAGAACGTCCTTCAACTTATTGAATGTGCACAAATGTGTTATTGTTACTTCACTGTACTTATTTTACAGCAAACATCCATTTGTATATCATTCCATTGAAAAGAACCACTGCAGTCTGCACAGCAATAAAGGAAAGAGGAGAATGCTAAGCCGTTATCCCAGCAAAATCAATGCTGCATAACACTCCGCTCTGGACAAATGAAATCGTCTGGATGCCAGCACTGCCTGCAAAGCTGTTCAGCTTCAGTGATTTAAAGAACTGTCAAAGCCAAGTGCATCCGTAACTTGCCTGTAACTTTACCCAGACTAGAGGGTAAAAGGGCCACTATTACACAATTATAATATACTTATTAACATTACAGGAGGTCCTATCATCTAAGTATATAGGATACCCATGTCCACCTAAAGCATATGCATTCTAAAACACAATGGATTCATTGAACTGTACAATTACATCTTACAAATAATTATTGAAACATAAAGCAAGTATGTTAAAGACATAAAATATTAATTAGCTATTCTAACTGATTAGCTGGCATTGCTCCGTTCATTTACTGAGTGCAATAATTATAAGACTGTTACGTTTCCAATAGCCATTGACTTGCTCTCAATGCACTCATTCATGGCATTGGATACTGAATACTTGAGCAATTAAAAAAAAAAAATAAGTTAAAACAATATCAGCAGTAACAGAATTAATGATGAGAATGATGATCAAAGATGATAACGTTGCAGAGGATGATATTCACAACCATTGTTTGTTCAAGCTGGACTGTATTGATAAAAAAAAAGATTTTTTTATTTGTAGAGAATAAGGCTTTGAACTTACCTTCTATAAGCTCTAACATGGATAAGGCTTTTGTGATTAGACAGGTAGTATAAAAATAAATAAAACAACAATAAACAGAAAAAAAATAAAAAGAAAGGCTGCTTTGTAGTAAAGGAAGATGTGGCACAGTGGAAGAGAGGCAGTGATTAGTTATTGGAGACTATGCTGTTCATACAGGGAACAGTGTGAGATGCAGGATTCAGAAGCAGATGCTTTAAATGCGTAAGCCTGACGTCTTGCAGGCAGCAGTGGGAGGTGCAGGTGCTGTCTTAGGGCTACATCAAAGGTGTCAGTTAGGGAGAATGCTGCTGTTATTGGAAAGGAGAGCATCTCCCCACTCTCCTACTCTCTCTACAAACCCCCCAAAGCCAAAGAAATTTAATAAGCTGTTGTGAATCATTATAGGGCTCTTCAGAGAGGGCAAAATACCAAATGACTCATCTGGAAATTGAAAAGACAATAACTCTTAAAAAAAAACACTGATGACTACTGAAACATCAAGAGCAAAAAAAAAAAATAAAAATCCATTACAGTGACTCTTCACTGCTTTCAGACTTCAATCACAATGCTAAATGATAAAATTACAGTAACTGCCTTGTTGATTAGATTACAGAGAAGAGAAGATACAAATTGCATGAACATACATTGCACAGGAAGAATCATTTCCAAGATTCTTCAATAAGGCAAAGAGCAAAGTGCACAGCAATCATCTTTTTGCACTGTTCTTAATCTCTGTAAGGTCAGATTGAATTGATTCAGAAAAAAGATCATTACTGATCTTTTAATTGTAAATAAATAAAGCCATATGTATTACAGTGCCTAGCAAAAGTAGTCACCCCCCCCCACCCTTTCCTTTTTACCTATTTTGTTACATTACAGCCTTTAGTTCAATGTTTTTTTAATCTGAATTATATGTGATGGATCAGAACACAATAGTCTAAGTTGGTGAAGTAAAGTTAGAAAAATATATACTTAAAACTATTTTTCAGAAATAAAAAAATGATAATTAGCATGTGCATATGTAGTCACCCCCTTTGTTATGAAGCCCATAAAAAGCTCTGGTGCAACCAATTACCTTCAGAAGTCACATAATTAGTGAAATGATGTCCACCTGTGTGCAATCTAAGTGTCACATGATCTGTGATTACATATACGCACCTTCTTGTAAGGCCCCAGAGGCTGCAACAACTAAGCAAGAAACACCACTAACCAAACACTGCCATGAAGACCAAGGAACTCTCCGAACAAGCAAGGGACAGTGTTGTTGAGAAGTACAAGTCAGGGTTAGGTTATAAAAAATATACAAATCTTTGATGATCCCTAGGAGCACCATCAAATCTATCATAACCAAATGGAAAGGACATGGCACAACAGCAAACCTGCCAAGAGACGACCGCACACCAAAACTCACAGACCGGGCAAGGAGGGCATTAATCAGAGAGGCAGCACAGAGACCTAAGGTAACCCTGGAAGAGCTGCAGAGTTCCATAGCAGAGACTGGAGTATCTGTACATAGGACGACAATAAGCCATAGAGTTGGGCTTTAAGGCAGAGTGGCCAGAAGAAAGCCATTACTTTTAGCAAAAAACAAAATGGCACGTTTTGAGTTTGCGAAAAAGCATGTGGGAGACTCCCAAAATGTATGGAGGAAGGTGCTCTGGTCTGATGAGACTAAACATTTTGGCCATCAAAGAAAACGCTATGTCTGGCGCAAACCCAACACATCACATCACTCAAAGAACACCATCAGTAAAACATGGTGGTGGCATCATCATGCTGTGGGGATGTTTTTCCGCAGTCGGGACTGGGAAACCGGTCAGAGTTGAGAAAAAGATGGATGGTGCTAAATACAGAGATAGTCTTTAGCAAAACCTGTACCACTCTGTGTGTGATTTAAGGCTAGGATGGAGGTTCACCTTCCAGCAGGACAATGACCCCAAACACACTGCTAAAGCAACACTTGAGTGGTTTAAGGGTAAACATGTAAAAGTGTTGGGATGGCCTAGTCAAAGTCCAGACCTCAATCCAATAGAAAATCTGTGGTCAGTATTAAAGATTACTGCTCACAAGCACAAACCATCCAACTTGAAGGAGCTGGAGCAGTTTTGCAAGGAGGAATGGGCAAATATCCCAGTGGTAAGATGTGGCAAGCTCATAGAGACTTATCCAAGACTTGGAGCTGTAATAGCCACAAAAGGTGGCTCTACAAAGTATTGACTTTAGGGGGGTGAATAGGTATGCAGATTGACTTTTTCTGTTATTTTGTCCTATTTGTTGTTTGCTTCACAATAAAAAAAAAAACATCTTCCATGTTGTGGGCATATTCTGTAAATTAAATGATGCAAATCCTTGTTAATTCCAAGTTGTGAGGCAACAAAACACGAAAAATGCCAAGTGGGTGAATACTTTTGCAAGGCACTGTATATCCAATTTCTATACACATTGTCTGAAACTTCATTTGAATGATAAATAAAGGTAATGCAGACAAATAAATAATCATGTCCAATCTGTGACTGGGTAAACAGAGAAATTGCATTTATGCAGGAGTTCTTTCTCCTTAAGGCAAATAGCATTCAATCAACAGCAACATTTAGCGTCAATCAATGCAATGGAGACAATTTACTAAAGGAGTACTTTTCACTAAAGCCTGCACCCACCTTAATACCTGATCAGGTTTAGGGGAAATGAATAAGAAATTAACACATGTTAAAAGTGGTTGTAAACCTCAGACATTAAATATTATTCAAGCATATCCCTCTATAGTGTGTACTTGTCTCAATTAAGACCACTTAGTGTAATTTCTGTCTGTTCATTTCAAGCTGTTCTGTTCCCTTGCTATCAGCATAAATCACTTCTGACAAGTTTTTCCTGACACCAAGAGAAATAAGGTGACAGGGGAGGGATCTCCAGCTGATAGACAGCCTCTGCTCTGCTCCTGTTTGCTGTGTGAAGGGAGGTGTGTCCCTTCCCTTCAATCAGCTCTTAGAGCTCTCCTCACAGAGCTCTGCAGAGTGGAATTTCAGCTTTCCGTCCTCTTTTTTATGAAATCTCAGGCAAGCTTTATGAATTCCGAATTGTTGCTAATTTCTGTTAATTGCTGTATGTCAGACTGAAATGCAAGCTTTTGAAACACTGCTGTCAGGTATGTTGTGATACCTGAAGCCTAATAAGGTGAAAATTTGCATTCAGGCAGAGTAAAAATGTCTAATGAAGAATCTTATAGTGTTATGAATTCTTGCATTATCATTTTTTTGAGTTAACCAATGAAATAAATCACTTTATTTCCAGGCTTTTTATCCTTTTACTTGGAGGCTAACAAAATACAGCACTCTACAGCTGCCAAATATATTGTAACCCACACAAATTAATCAAACTAGAATGTTAGGCAAACTCCAGTCCCAACCTGTATGGTCTCTCACCTCCACATATACTTTTGTAGTTTTAAATAGCACACATTTTGCCAAAAACATCAGGCTGACCAGGCTGAAACTAGGTCCTATATAAACCCAGTCGCCTATTACCCCATCTGACTTAGTATGACACAACACGATCAGATGTCATAAGTCCCTATTGCCCCAGCTGACTGCCCAGGCTTAGTATGATACAACACGATCAAATGTCCTACCCAAAAAGGACATGCTGAGGCTGGAACCAGTGACTGGCTCCTTGCTATTGGTAGTTAGTATTGTTGGAAGAACAACAGCAAGTAGCTTTCTTTATGTGACTGCAAACTATATATATATGCATTATACCTTTCTATTCAGCAGGTGGTGCTGCAGTATTATAGTGCATTATCTATGGTAAGGTAATCAGAGGAAGTACCATCCTTTTTGTGTTATATGCATTTGTTTGTTGTTCTCTTCCTGTCCATGATAAAGACATCCTCCATGAAAGTAAAGCTATCCTCTGCATACAACAAGCTTCCTGCGCTTAATTGCAATACTCTGCATAATAGGTTATGGGTCCCAGGCATTGGAGAGGATACCCCAGCGCACCCAGCATACCCAGCAGAGCACCCAGCAGGCAACCAGGCACTGGAAAGAATTCTACAAAGAATAAGTGAGTACTGTATACAAGTTACTGAAAGATGGCAAGCGGTTCAGATGTGAAGTTTGCAATTGCAAAGCTGAACAATGCCATTTACCAGCTGTGGAAGTTTAAACTGGAAGTGTTTCTCACCAAGGATGACTTGTGGCAAGTGCTGAATACAGACAGACCCACAGACGGAGAGACGGAGGACTGGGATAGGAAGGACAGACAGACAAAAGCAATTATAAGAATATTAGTGGAAGATGCCCCCCTTATCCACATAAGAACAGAAAAAAGAGCCAGAGGTATGTGGACTTCATTACAAAAGCTGCATGATCGTTCAAGTCTAAACAGCAAACTGTTTTTGCTATGAAAGTTATATAAAATATGACTAGAAGAAGGCCAGCAAATGTGTGACCATGTGAATGCTATGCTAGAGATCATAGTGCAGCTGCATGCCATCGGAGAGGACATCAAAGATAATCATATTGTTGCCCTGCTCCTCTGCAGCCTTCCAGAGACATATACTGCTCTTATTAACACTTTAGAAACCAGACCCAACAGGAGTTGACAGTGGAATATGTCAAAGAGAAATAAATGGATGAATATGACAGAAGAAAAGAAAATATGCACTATGATGACAAAGCTCTTAAGATGTACAAAGGCATAAAGCACAACAAAGAAAGCTGAGGCTGTTTTCGCTGTCACACAAGAATGAAACATCAGAGAAACTTAAAGAGTTTGTTGCCATGTCTAGCAACAGATTCCAATGGAAACCAGGAACAATACGCACCAACAATGGGGGAGAAAACATAAGCAATAAAGTGGTCTCATATCTGAAGGGACAAGGAATAGTACACCAGAAAACCACACCATACACTCCTGAACAAAATGGTGTAGCAGAAAGGAAAAAATCTCACTCTTATAGAAATGGCCAGGTGCATGTTGTCGGATTCCAACCTACCTCACAAGTACTGGGAAGAAGCAGTCATGACTGCAACCTACCTACAGAACAGACTACCCTCAAAAGCCATTAAAAGTACTCAATTTGAAATGTGGCATGGATCAAAGCCTAACATAGGGCACATCAGAGTGTTTGGATGTAAAGCATATGCCTATATTCCAAGTGAAAAGCGATCCGAGCTGGAGAACAGAGCCATAGAGGACATTCTAGTAGGCTACAGTGAGAAAACTAAGGGTTACAGAATCCGACACCCAAAGACTGATAAAGTGTCAATAAGCAGTAGTGTTTATTTTGATGAGAGCCCATCACCAGAAACACTGAACCCCAAAAGCTGTGAAATGAGTATGCCAAGCAAGCCAGAAGAAAAGGTCAACCAAATCAAACCTATGCAGGAGTCAGAACAAGCGGTGGAACTCGCAATGCCTAAACTAAGTTCCCCACCAGATCCTGCTGAACTGCCTGAAAGCAGATGACCCACTCGGACTACAAAGGGGATCCCACCCCTAAGGCTGTCATACACTGTCAAAATACACAGCATACTTGAACCAACATCTGTCAGAATACACAGCATAAAACCTGGACACTCACAGAGCTCCCTCCTAACCGCAGAACTATAGGAAGTAAGTGGACTTTCAAAGTAAAGTCAGATGCAGAAAGCATTATCCACAAATACAAAGCCAGATTAGTTGCCAAGGGTTACTCTCAGAATTCGGTGAAGATTATGATGAAGCATTCACTCCCATCGTAAAACACTCCACCATCAGAGCACTTCTTAGTGTTGCAGCCGGGAAGGGCATGCAAGTCAAACACCTAGACGTTAAAACTGCTTTACTATGTGGAGACATTATGGAAGATCTCAATATGGAGCAACCACCATCATTTGAGCAAGGAGACAACCTTGTGTGTAAACTTCAGAAGAGCATCTACGGTCTTAAGCAATCTGCAATGATGTGTGAGAAAGTGAATGAAGTGCTTACCAGAGAGGGATTCTCAAGAAGTAAAGCAGACCCCTGTCTCTATTCCAAGAATCAAGAAGACAGATGGATATATATCCTTTTCTATGTCAATTACATTGTAGCCTGTTTTGAACAAGAAGGGGATTACAATCAGATAGTTCACAAGCTGAAAGAAAATTTTGAAATCAAAGAACTTGGGAACATTAGCTACTATCTGGGAATCCAAATAGATAGAGAAGAAGATGGAAGTTATCTTCTCAACCAATCTCAGAATATCTCTGAAATCTTTGAACAATTCCATATGCAAGATGCAAAGGAGATGAAAACTACTATGAAATCAGGCTATCAAAAGAATAATGAAGCTACCCAACAATGACATGTATCGCAGAGCAATTGGTAAGCTGCTATATGTTGCCACTGTGACAAGACCAGACATAGCAGTGGGCATACTATGCAGGAAAGTTTCAGCTCCCTGTCAGCGTGACTGGAACACAGTAAAAAGAGTGATGCAGTACCTCAAAGGAACAATTCAGATGAAGCTACGGTTACCAGGAACATCACATCCAAACTGGTTGGATATGTGGATGCTGATTGGGCCAGGGACTGCACAAATCGCAAATCCACAAGTGGATTCATCTTCCAGTATTGTGAAGGAACCATAAGTTGGTCTAGTCGAAAGCAAGCAACTGTCACTCTATATTCAACTGAAGCAGAGAACAGCTTTAGTTGCAGGGAGCAGGTGTGTTAAATTTGATGTTATCGCTCTCACTCTCATACTAGTCACTGGAAGTTCAACATGGCACCTCATGGAAAAGAACGTTCTGAGGATCAGAAAAAAAGAATTGTTGCTCAGCATCATATCCAGAGGTTGTCTTTGGAAATAGATGTATGAGTGCTGCCAGGGGTGGGGGGTCAGCCTGTCAGTGCTCAGACCATACTCCGTACACTACATCAAATTGGTCTGCATGGCTGTCGTCCCAGAAGGGAGCCTCTTCGAAAGATGATGCAGAAGAAAGCCCACAAACAGGTTGTTGAAGATAAGCAGACTAAGGACATGGATTACTGGAACCATGTCCTGTGGTCTGATGAGACCAAGACAAACTTATTTGGTTCAGATGGTGTCAAGCGTGTGTGGCAGCAACCAGGTGAGGAGTACAAAGACAAGTGTGCCTACAGTCAAGCATGGTGGTGGAAGTGTCATGGTCTGGGGCTGCATGAGTGCTGCCGGCACTGGGAAGCTACAGTTCATTGAGGGAACCATGAATGCCAACATGTACTGTGACATACTAAAGCAGAGCATGATCCCCTCCCTTCGGAGAATGGGCCGCAGGGCAGTATTCCAACATGATAATGACTCCAAACACACCTCCAAGATGACCACTACCTTGCTAATGAAGCTGAGGGTAAAGGTCATGAACTGGCCAAGCATGTCTCCAGACCTGAACCCTATTGAGCATCTGTGGGGCATCCTCAAACAGAAGGTGGAGGTCTCTAACTTCCACCAGCTCCATGATGTCCTCATGGAGGAGTGGAAGAGGACTCCAGTTGCAACCTGTGAAGCTCTGGTGAACTCCATGTCCAAGAGGGTTAAGGCAGTGCTGGAAAATAATGGCGGCCACACAAAATACTGACACTTTGGGCCAAATTTGGACATTTTCGCTTAGGGGTGTACTCAAAATGTGACGGGTGTGCTCACTTTTGTGAGATACTGTATATCTGTCTTACTACACTGCCTGGCTACTCTTGTTTTCAGGATCTTTGATCTTGATCCCTGCCACCTACCTCAGCCATCAGCCTTTCTGGCTATGCTTCTGTCATTCTGACTTTGTACCACACGATTGTCCATGATGTCTGCAATTGACCTGTGTATCAGTCTGCTCATTCTAAACACATTGATACTTCCCTTCACAATCTGCTCACCTCCTGGTATGACCAGGAGCCAAAAATAAGCTTCATCTACACTGCCCAGGACCCCGCCACATATCCTCAAAGAAAATGGCAGGCAATAAGAGTCCCAGCTCTCCCTTCTCCACATCTGACAGAAACACCCTGGGACACTTGGAAACTTTGCACAGACCTTGCTAAAGATCACGGAACATATTTTTCTCCTCTAACCAGATGTTCAGGACAGAGTTGGCTGCTATGGTGCATTTTTCATGCACTTTGTATGCTCGTGCAAATATTGTGACTTTTGAAAGACGTTATTTTTTGAATAAAATGCTATGGTTTGCTGTTTTAATATACCGTATTTATCGGCGTATAACACGCACCGGCGTATAACACGCACCCCCAGTTTAGGAGGGCATTTTAAGGAAAAAAAGTTTTAGGAGGGAAGTTTAGGGAAAAAAAAACAACTTACATTTAAGCGTCATTTGCAGCTTGCCCAGCGTCATTGCAGCTTGCCCAGCGTCATTGCAGCTTGCCCAGCGTCATTTGCAGCCTTGCCCAGCGTCATTTGCAGCCTTGCCCAGCGTCATTTCCAGCCTTGCCCAGCGTCATTGCAGCCTTGCCCAGCGTCATTGCAGCCTTGCCCAGCGTCATTGCAGCCTTGCCCAGCGTCATTGCAGCCTTGCCCAGCGTCATTGCAGCCTTGCCCAGCATCATTGCAGCCTTGCCCAGTGCCATTCTACCTTGCCAGCGTCATTTTCATTCATTTCCTGGTTTAAATTTCCCGCCGCCGAGACGCTGTCGCGTGAGCTGCCGAAAAAACCCGAAGCACGGGCGAAAAAGAACGAAGCGCCCCCGGAAAAAGCCGAGCCGACTCGGACGGCTAAGCTCGCGGTCCCGCCTCCCTGCTGTTTCCGAAGCGAGTGCAGGGAGGCGGGACTACGAGCAGAGCAGAGTCTGCTCAGCTTTTTCCGGGGGCTCTTCGTTCTTTTTTGGCCGCGCTTCGGGTTTTTTCGGCAGCGCTCGCTATTTTTCAGCGGCGCTTGCCTTTTTTGCCATTTTTTTGGGGGTATCGGCGTATAACACGCACCCCCGACTTTCCCCCGATTTTAAGGGGGAAAAAACTGCGTGTTATACGCCGATAAATACGGTACTCAATTTTTTACATACTGACAGTCTTTTCTACAATCCAGATGGGCTTGCTCTTCTAATCACTTATCTTATTTTCATTCAAAGCGCTAAAGCAGACATTCTAACACGAATTGCCATTTACCATATCAGAAAACCTACAGAGGACCAAGAACACTAGCCTGCTCTCCACAAACAAAAACCCCAAAACATTGTTAGAGATCTGACTTTCTTACTATTGGCAAAAAAATCTCTAATGCCCCGTACACATGGTCGGAAATTCCGACCACAAAATCCGTCGGATTTTTTCCGACGGATTTTGTCCAACACTGGTGTTGCATACACACGGTCGGACAAAGTTGTCGGAAAATCCGATCATTCTGAGCGTGGTGACGTTCGTTGCGTACGACGGGACTACATAGAGGCTCGTAGCCAATAGCTTTGGTCTTGTAATGTGATCTGAGCATGCGTGGCACTTTGTCCGTCGGAATTCGCTATACACGATCGGAAAAAGTCCGATAGGAAAATTTGAGAGCAGGAGATAAAACTTTGTCCGTCGGAAAATCCGATGGAAAAAGTCCGATGGAGCCTACACACGGTCGGAATTTCCGACAACTTTGTCCGATAGGACACTTTTCGTCGGAAAATCCGACCGTGTGTATGGGGCATAAGAGTGAAATTCACGGTTCACACATTGTTCCAACATGTAGCAATGTTTGCCTGGACCCACATGATGCACAAAAAGTAAAAATTCTGAAAGTGAAATTCATCATGATCTCAGAAAGAATTATAGTGAAATATGATTATAGGGCTACCTTCCTGCGGACTTGGCAATCTTGGATTAAAAATCATGGAAATGTGTATATGGAGTTTTAAACCAACCCTTTGCCTTGTCAGTGTTTACAGAAACTTCTGTTGAACCAAAACACATACAAGAAACTAATAACCAGAACATAATCAATGAGCAAAAATACTGTTTCCTAAGATACAGTTATTTGTAAACTTAGTGCCGCCATCTTGTGTATTATCCTGAAAGTAGTATGCAAGTGACAGTCACTTCTCTCTGCATATATCAATGGTCAGGGGGATTGAGATAGAAAATATAGCTTTGCTTCTAACTTTATAAAAAAATAAATAAATGCATATCAATAGCAGCACTGTTTGGTCTGCTTAGACTGAATCTTTAAAAAAAAAAGAAAAAAAGAAGAGTACACTTTAAAGAGCCGATGGCCCAGGTTATGAAGGTACTACTATATTCATGTGCTTCTGGAAGACAAATAATAATTTTAATGTTGTATGCCGGAAGAGCAACCATAGCGATTCCATAGCTTTTATGGCTTGAGTTACCCTGGTTACTCTATCTTCGTCTTGACCATATTAGTCATGTTATATACAGGAAGGAAACACTTATTCATGTTTTGCTTGTTTGATAAAATTGTATAAGTTCCAAAAATATACATATTTTTTGCATCAAATGGTTTACCCCTGGATGGGGCTGTGCCTCTGTTGCTTACATCCTTCAACAAAAATGTAAAACTAAAATGTAAAACCAGAAATAGAAAAATCGACAGCATCCTGTAAGAATGATATTTATATTTGAAGTATTATAATAAAATACACACGTACATGTGAAGTATCTATGTCTTTTTTATTATTTGGGCTGCAAAGGAAAAATGTAATTTTCAAATAAACCTGTCATGTTATACTACCTAAACTTGTGATTTCAATAAAATACAGGCCTTTAAGGGCTCCTGCACATACCTGCAGCTTTTTTCCTCAAGCAGCCGAAATATGGATAACTTCGTTTTGTAAGTTCCAACGAGCTGTCAAGTCAAGGCTTGCGCCAACCTCTCTTTTGGTCTGTGAAGGTGCCTCCCACATTCACGGGCCAATAAAGAAGTACAAGATAAAGGAGGGGCAAACCATGTCTCAACTAAACAAACTCATATTTTTTTCTAAATGAACCTCCAGTGCTTTTAGACTCTCAGGAAGAAGGCTGCACAAATGTGCTGATACCCTGCGATATCTGCATTTTAATAATAAAAACAGGTAAGGCTGGAAAAAATAAAGCAAAATACAGTTATATATGATATTCACAATATAAGGCCTGAAGAAGGAGTGCATGCTCCGCAAACGCGTCGCCTTGGTAACACCTCACATCCAGGAAGTGATGTCAGAAATAGTCGTCCTATTGCTACACTTAGATTGGCACTTGCCTAACACTACAAAACAAACAAAACACCTCCACACACATGCATAGATCTAAATGGACCCTTAGTAGGTGAACAAAGCCTTGTACCACTGTGGATATGTATTTCATACATATTCATTTTGAAACTAAGAAATAGTAATGTTTCAAAGTGAAACAGAACTCAAAAAGTGAAGATTTTAAATTTTATAGGTAACATCTAGAAATGTCTGAAATTTCCCCTGTAAATTGGCATTGGCTGGTATAAGAGGGTGCCTAAGCATTGCTGGGTATAGGGCTTCATCGTTTAATATCAGCAATGTGAGACTAAGGCACTGCTGCCTCTGACTGCTAGTCTCATGAGATTTGGAGAGAAATTTAGTGATGTCAGTACTTTCCTGTTGGTTGTTATTCTTGCTGGATGCTCTGATATGAGGGAGAAAAAACCCTGTCTACCAAGATGGCGGCCTCCACACAAATTCATAGAAATCACAAGCACATCACATGATCAGTCATATGCAATGTATTAGTCACAAATCAAAAGGTGTAATGTTTCAGGGAACCATGACAGAGAAGGCAGGGAAGCTGTTTGAAGTAGTGTACCATATTCTCCTGCCCTCGGCTAGCATGGGTGTCCCCAACCGACCTGTTGCTTGTTAGCCTGCAGGACATTCTTCCCTTTTTCCGACTTATCTTGTTCTTCTTTTCCTTTCCCATTCCTCTCCCTGCCCCTACCCTCCCCCCTTTTTTTCTGCTCTTTTCTCAACCCCATCCCAGATGGGAGCCCTCTCTTCCCGTTGAGGCCCTTCCCTTTATTTTGTGTTTTTCTTTGTTCTTGAGTTGGGTGCTCCGGGCATGTCATTTGAGACCACCTCTAGCCCTGTTGGTCTGAGCAGGTGGTTCAAATACTGATACTGATACTGGTATTGTTACCGCTATTACTTTGCCCTACCTGGGAAACAACTACTCTTTTGCTTATTGTGTCATGATTGTTTCCTTTTGACTTTCTTCCCTTATTGTACCAGAAGTGTACCATATTCTCTTCAATATCACCTCCACACAGAGACACAGTGCAGAACAAGTCATGGTAAGTCAGTAATGGGAAAAGATCAGTTGCAGGGAGACCACAAACAACAATGGTGGTGACAAGTTCTCTTTTCTTTGGTTTGACTTTTTGGGCAGTTTAGTTTACTTTAAAAATATAAGAAAATGAATCAACAGGATGGAAACCACCACACTTGCATTTGCAATGGTCATAGTATTGGTAAGTTTATTCAGTATCTGGAATCCTCAAGACATGCAAGATGAAGGTAAATTATCCAAACCACTGCTATACACCAAGAATTGAACGATTTTTTTAGAGTGGATTTTTATCTAAAATAAGCAGTTTAATTCCAGCTCTGACATTGGCATTTACTAAAGAAAGTATATCTTACCCAGCTCCTACTTTTTAATACAACTTCCATGGGGAATGTGCCCTTTTATTTTGAGTCTTTTATAAAAGTCAAAAGAACACAGAGCACATAGTGATTCATAGCAAGAAAGAAAAATCCAAAACTTAGATGGCTACAGAGTTCTATAGTCCAAGTCAACAAAGTTATTTATTAAATTTTTTTCCATATCAAAAAAGCTGGAGTACAGATTTATCAAAATGCCCGAGGTATGTATCAAAAAGTTATTAAGAAGGAATGGCAATGGCGGAGTTAATTACTCAGCAATACTGAAAGTAGTGTAACTATTTCAGCATTAAACTGAAAGGTCAACTTATTCCGTTCAGAGCACACGGTTATATCTTGGCCTAAACACCAAAATGTCACACAATATGAATTACATGTCAACAAAAAAGTGAGACGGCAAACAGATTGCCTGAAACTTTTATGTAATGCTACCTGTATAGAATGTTAAGCAGACCAATTCATTTGCTAAATACAGTCTAACAGCAAAAGATTGAGAGCTTTTCGGTCGGAAAAAGTTCCAATCGGAAATTCTGATCGTCTGTAGCAATTCCGACGCGCAAAATTCCTACGCATGCTCGGAAACAATTTGACGCATACTCGGAAGCAATTTTCTTGGCTCGTCGTAGTGTTGTACATCACCACGTTCTTGATGGTCGAAAGTTCAGAGAACTTTTGTATGACCATATGTATGCAAGCCAAGCTTGAGCGGAATTCTGTTGGAAAAACCATCCAAATTTTTTCCGACGGAAATTCTGCTCGTGTGTACGTGGCATAAAAGTGAAAAAGGGAAAATCTTTCAAGGGGAACATTAGTTCTGGTGACCATCAGAGATCCCCTCACTTTGATGGGATTGTCCTGACTGTGCTAGACAAATGAGTCATCACTTTAGCCTTCAAATCCCGCAGCCTGGGAAATAGTGGAACACGTACTTCTATATTCAAAAACAAAACAACTAGGTTTAAAAAAGTTACTTGGTTTGACCCAGCAGGAAGGTCTCTGGTGTACTGGCTGTACTCCAATATATAGAAAACACAAGGTATTGCAAATTATGTATTTTATACCATGCTCATGATATAGACCACTGGACAGAAATATCCTAGGCTGTACTGTAAATGCTGATTAAATACCAATAATATCTATTACTGTGCCATTTTTAGTATCAATGAACAGGCGTGTGTGTGCCAGTATGACAAGCAATAGTATCTATTTAACAGTATATTTTACATACGCCATTGGCTTTGTCTAATGTATCATATACACAAATTGCATAACTGCATTTGACAGATGCACTTAATATACACAATGAGGTATTTAAGGACATGTGGTGTTCTACTGCTCAGTTTTATAACAAACGTAGCCAGCTGGAGCTTAATAATAGAGCTTAATGATGAAGCCCTAGTAGGGGGTAAAACATGTTAGAGTGAGGATCCTTGGTGTTGTGCTTGACCAATAAAGTAAATGTTGCCATTCAGAAGTGATGTGTGGCTTGCAGAGTTGTGTGTGGAGGAAAAGATCCCTGAAGGAGTGAGCACCTACAAGCTGAAGCTGAGGATTGCAGAGGTCTTAGGCTAGCTATAGATTATGCCGTTTTCTTTTCTTCAACCTCGAGTTGAAGGAAAGAAAATCGCTCAATTCCACCATCAACACAGTCACTGTTGATGGGGTAATCCCTCCCGCTGCGCTATTGTATTCTGACAGTCGGCGGTTCCCCTGCCGCATGAATACAAAGATCAATGCTAGCGGCTATAGCTGCCGGCACTGACTGCACAAATAAAACCTTACAGTCTAGTTGTACTAAAGCCTATAGCCTGCCTATAGATGGGTCAATATTCGGCTGTCTCCTGCTGAAATGGTCAAATTTTGATCCGTCTATGGCCGGATTAAGTTACGTGAAAATAAATTTTGTGTGGTTCTGGGAGCTCTTGTTATAATGTGTAGCACAGCATACTTGCCCGTTATTGTACACTTACCCCCTAGTGTGCCCCCCTCCAGTGATGACAGGTTCAGGCTCCAATCATAGCACTGTCCCTAGCTGCCTCCATTTTCCTCACCGCTTTTTTTGGGTCCCTTGGTGATCTTCTTCAGCCAGGAACCATGAATTTATAACAGAAGTATCTCATATGCCGCGTACACACGTGCGGACTTTTGCTGGCGGACCTAGTCCAGCGGACAATCCCGCCGGACTTTCCAGCTGGGTCCGCTGGACTTTCCGAGCGTGTGGACTTGCCCACACACGTGCGGACTTGCCCACACACGCACGGACTTCTCCGGCGGATAATCCGCCGGCCAAAGTCCGCGGGACTTTTGAAAATGAACGGACTTGCCGCTCATCGGCAAGTCCGTTCATTTAGCACGTGACTTCAGGTTACGTAGCTAGCGTAGGCAGTAAATGCCGCCGCGCTAGCTCCGTAAGCTGGCATGGATTTAAAGGGACTCCCCACGCCGAAAAAACGGCGTGGGGGTCCCCCCCAAATCCATGTCAGACCCTTATCCGAGCACGCAGCCTGGCAGGCCAGGAAAGGGGTGGGGACGAACGAGCGCCCCCCCCCTCCTGAGCCGTACCAGGCCGCGTGCCCTCAACATGGGGGGTGCCCTGGGGAAAGGGGGGCCGTGCGGCCCCCCCACCCCAAGGCACCTTGTCCCCATGTTGATGAGGACAAGGGCCTCTTCCCGACAACCCTGGCCGTTGGTTGTCGGGGTCTGCGGGCGGGGGCTTATCGGAATCTGAGAGACCCCTTTAATAAGGGGGCCCCCAGATCCCGGCCCCCCCACCCTATGTGAATGAGTATGGGGTACGATGTACCCCTACCCATTCACCTAAGGTGTAAAATGTAAAGTAAAAAAAACACCCACACTTTTGAAAAAATAGTTTATTGCACTGCTCCGGGGGTCTTCTTCCGTCTTGGGGGTCTTCTCGCCGGACTCCCCCGCCATTTACCAAGCTCTTTTACCGAGCGGGGGAAGTCCGGCTACCTTCTTCATCGTCGCCGCCGTCTGGGGGTCTCGATCCGCCTTCGGGGGTCTTCCGGGGGTCTCTTCTGTTCTTGCGGCGGTCGTCGTCTTCCGCGCCGCCGGCGCCTTGTCCTTCTTCTTGTGCTTCTTCTTGTTCTTGTTCTTGTTCTTGTTCTTCTTCTTCTTCTTCTTCTTCTTCTTCTTCCGATGTTGACCCGACGCTCTCTCTGCCCGGAATGCCTGTGCCGCTCTGCGCTAGGACTTATATAGGGGCATGGAGACAGGGTCACATGGTCCCGGAGGATGCTGGGACTGTGACATCGCAAGGGGGCGGGGTCACCATGTGACATGAACATGTGACCCTGTCTCCATGCCCCTATATAAGTCCTAGCGCAGAGCGGCACAGGCATTCCGGGCAGAGAGAGCGTCGGGTCAACATCGGAAGAAGAAGAAGAAGAAGAAGAAGAAGAACAAGAACAAGAACAAGAAGAAGGACAAGAAGAAGGAAAAAAATACTGTATATTGAATTCTCTACTTTTCAAGCTTGGTCCCTCCTTTTTGTTCTACCTATTGGATATTTAGAGAATCAAAGGGAAGGGGAGGCTTTCTGTATTTCTGAATGTACTGACCCTTCGGACATACATTTTTTGCTGGTGTATTTTGCATTTTTCATCATATGCTCAATTGAATTGCCCAGGTTTGTGACAGGTTTACTCATTTTGGGGCAATAGTTGACATCAATCCAAAGCAAATATCAGTTTTCAGTCGATTTATTCTTTATGAAGGAATGGGGCACAGAGCAAAGATGTGTTAAGAACAGAAAAAGCAATGATTCCACGTCAAAGCTTTGTGCGCTCCAGGGTGAACAATAGCATGCTACAATAATGCTCTTATACAATACAAAACGCTTTTATAGTTCAATGAATTTCATGGGGTACATTTCCCATTATATACAAGAGCCTGATGACAACACTGAAAGCAAGCCAACCACATAAATCCTAAAAGCTTGAATTTGGATAAAAATAAGGGCTATCAGGACTAGACTACAGCTGGCCATACACTGGTAAACGTTGACATGAACATTCATACGAAAAATCGCATCAGTATATTAAATAATGCCATCAATGACTTGATGAATGTTGTTGAAAAGTACACTCACTGTTAGAATTTTGTTTGTCAAGAAAAATTTTCCATCCTTTAACTTGAATTTTCTTTTCATCACTACAAACAAAATTGATCTTTGATTTGACCCGATTCACTAGCTGTTAGAAAACTGAGTGAACGTCCAAAATCCAATTTTTTATGAACAAGATTTGAACTGTGTAAGGCCAGCTTTAGTCTTTCAGATAAAGCCTCCGTTTCCTCCACCCTCTACTGGTGGTAGTGAAAGAAACTGGTCAATAACAGAGCTCACAGTTGAAAAGTTGTTTCCTAAAAGCAGCATTAAACCCAAAAGCAAACATTTGTTATATTGCAGCTTACCAATTCTTAGATGTGGTGGCTGTATTAAAGTGTAAACTAAACCCACAACAGTAAAATCAATCTGTGTGTCCAGTAAAGCATGCTTGTTATACTTACTGTGGAACCTAAGGGGATAATCCTCTACATTATGTAAAGGGGTGCTTGATCCTGTATGTACAGATCCTCCTCTTTTTTTAACTGACTCCAGAACTGGTCAGAATAAGATAGAGTTATTGGAGTCAGGCTGCACATGCTCAGTTTGGTGTGTATTGCTAGTTTTTTTTTCTTTCTTGGAAGAGTGCAGGTGATCAGCATAGGGCCAATCAGCACTGTCCAGACAGAGGGTCAGGGGTCCTGGATCCTGATAGGACAGTTCAGTGCAGTATGAAAATTCCTCCTTACAAGATAAGAAAAGGAATTTAGCAGATTATGGGGGTTATTTACTAAAGGAAAATACACTTTGCACTGCAAGTGCACTTGGAAGTAAAGTCGCTGTAGATCCGAGGGGGACATGCAAGGAAAATAAAAAAACAGCATTTTAGATTGCACATGATTGGATGATAAAATCAGCAGAGCTTCCACTCATTTCAGATCCACCCCTTAGATTTAGAACGACTGCACTTCCAAGTGCACTTGCAGTGCAAAGTGTATTTGCCTTTCGTAAATAACCCCCTATGTTTACTAAAATAATTGCATTACCATGTTCTGTGTACTGTGGGAGACCAGATATAATGAATGCAGAGTTCTGGGTTTAGTAACACTTTAAGTTTGTTTTTTTAGGCGTTCTTTCCTTTATTTTTACCTGGTGATCCAGACAGTAAAGCTGGCCATACACCTATAGATTATCTACAGATTTTCTATGGTTAGATGGAAAAAGTGCAACAGATTTCTCCATGTTCGCTAAACTGTGTGGATGGAGGAATCTCCCACTTTTTCCATCTAACCATAGAAAATCTGCAGATAATCTATAGGTGTATGGCCAGCTTTAGTCTGTTGTTTTTCAAAAGAACAAGCTCTCTTGAAGAGGTAACAGTTACAGGGATGAGACAAACCATTTACCACTAAGATGGGTGGCTTACAATGATCAGCTTATATAGTATGTATTTGTGTAAAACCTTTATCCCAAAAGTTAAAGAAAAACAGTTTGCTGTAACTGCTTATAAAGCTGGAGTTCAGCTTCAATTTGTTAGTGTATCAAAATCTGCTAGTACATCTCCCAGACTGAATGTTGCTGTCTAAAGGTGCCTCTGTGCTCCCTCATCAAGAGTGGGGGCACTCTAATACAGGAGGTGTGTTACTGGCCAGATCACCATGTCAAAACAGAGGGGGACAAAAGCTTAAAAAAAGAAAACTAATGCAGCCACCACATCTAATAATTGGTAAGCTGCAATATATTACATTTTTGGTTTTGAATTTAATACCACTTTAAGTTAGAAAGCAGTGGGTATAAGGTGGACATGAATGTTTTTCTCTTACAAATTTTGAGACATAAAATTATTCACACGCAAAACATTAAAATATCAATCTCAGCTCTTGTGCAGATACCAATTCCTGGATATACATGATTCCACAGCTCGATTTTTGCACCCACCTGAACTAGTTGATGCAGGAGACTTGCTGCGCCTGGATGGTCCCGGGCTCTTGGTTGCACTCCGACGTGGTATATTCGGAAGCTTGGTGTATGAAGTAGATTTAACAACCCGACATTCTGAAAGAGAAAGCTGTAGCTTAGAATCTGCTGCTGTATCACCAATACAGTGGGCTTATTTAAAACTACCGCTTCTTCCCTGCATGAACCAGTCCTCTTTTATACAATATGAATCAACTATTATGAAATGACTGTGGAAAAGAATAATTAATTATCAATGGTCAGCTGAGTTCATTAACAATTTTTAGGAGCTTGTATATCTAATGGCATGCCATTATTTATTTATTTCAGATATTTATGCAGTCAACTTACACAGCACTTTACATATTGCACATTCACATCAGTCCCTGTGCTCGAGGAGTTTATAATCTAAGCTCCCTATCTCATGCACACGCATACAGGAGTCATTTAACCCCCAGCATGTCTTTGGAGTGTGGGAGGAAACCAATACAAGCACAGGGAGAACAAACAAACTCCAGGTAGATAGTGGTCTAATGGACAGGAATCAGGGACCCCAAGGTCAAGGCTGAAGTGCTAACCACTAAGCCATTGTAAATCCCATTACCCTCGTAATTTGGCTTTGCTCCTCTAACACCCTTAATTACCATCTTTCAATGGCCAGATGGGCACCCTTCCAGTCTACCCTGGACCCTACCTCTGAACTCATTTTTTTTTTTTTGTTACCGCCCCATCTGGTATTATAATAAAGAGAGGGGGTTGTGTTCCATAGTTTACAGAAGAGAACTGGGTATGACTGATACAGTGCTTGAAATTTCAGTACAAAAGAGGCAAAGTCCACAGCAAGGTAGGGACTCAATTTATTTTCTGGCAGGATCTATTGTGGATGTTTTGCTCCTGGGAGATGTGTGTCATCATTTCCCAGGAGTCAGTGGGCAGCGCCAAGGGGTTCGTTGCCATCACAACGGGGCGGGCACTTCCGATGACGCCGCCTGTTGTGATGTCAATGTCAGAAGTGTACGGCGCTGCACCGCACATACGGCGCATTCGCGAGAACAGGCGGTGCATGCTGGTCGCTCAGCTGCACCAGAGCCTGGAAGATAGTGCTTGTGGGCTTCACATGCCCACAAGCAAGATGGAAACATCCAAGAACAAGGAATAAAACATATCCTGCTCAATTAACTCCGCATTCGAGCAGCAATTAAAAAGAGAAACGTGAGTACTATTAATAAGTGTTTTAAAATGAAGATATTCATCCAAAAAAAATATATTTTGTTTCACAGTTGGACCTCCGCTTTAAGAAGAAACTCAACTTTTGTGGAGAAAAAAACATTCCCTTTGGGTGATCTGTGTACATTGCAAGGATAATGCCGCGTACACACGATCGGAATTCTCGTTGGAAAAAACTGTGACGGTTTTTCCGACAGAATTCCGACGGAATTCCGCTCAAGCTGTGTTGCCTACACACGATCACACCAAATTCCGACGGTCAATAACACAGCGGCATAAAACACGTTCGACAGCACTATAAAAGGGAAGTTTAATGCTTCCGAGCATGCGTCGAATTGTTTCCGAGCATGCGTCGGAATTTTGCGTGTCGGAATTGCATACACACGATCGGAAAATCCGATAGAAAGGTTTTCGTCGGAAAAATTGAGAACAGGTTCTCAATTTAAAGTCCGTCAGAAATTCCGACAGAAAAAGACCGTTGGGCATACACACGGTCGGAAAATCCGATGAAAAGCTCCCATCGGACTGTTTCCATCGAAATTCCGACCGTGTGTACGCCGCATTAGAAACTTTGCTGCAGATTCCTACCTTTTTGTTATTCTGAAGAAAAAAGCTGTTGGTTTGTCTGTGTCCATATGCTAAGTGAAGGTGAATGGGAGTGACTTTATAATTATCAATGCAGCTGATGCACGTGCAAGTTTCTAATGAGGAAAGTAGCAAAGTCTGAAACTCTTTAGCTGTGACTTCCCTTTGGAAGCATCGCACCAAAAAATTTTGTTGCAGGGGATGGCCAATTTGACTTGTATCTTAGTGCAGACTTCTGGGAAAATCAGTAAGCCAATCACAGAAGCAGGAAATAAAATTTCTGGGGAAAATTCTGTACAGAACACCTCCAAATAGCCATATTGCATTGAATTTTACAGAAAACTACAGTGATGCAGATTAAAAAAGAAAGGTATTTTTTAATAACATTTAATTTCATTATGACTTGTGTTGCAATTATATGTGCTATATTACTTTTTTTTTTTTATTTGTTTGTTTACCCACAAAAGTAGAGTTACCCTTTAAGGTTTTATTTCCACTTACCTCATAAAGTAATTCAGATTAAGCTAAATCAACTGAAACTAACCCACAAATGAGGATGATTTGATATACATTGGAAAATCAAAACCCACTTGTTAATATAAAGGAGCAAATACATGAAGAGAAATGCTATATGAAGTACTAATTTAACTTGATTGTACTTTTTTATGTAGTGACAGTTTAAAACCATTACTTAATATCTGTTATCATATGAATCATTGCCATTAAAACTTTATTCTGCTCTATAGAATGCATTAAAATCAATCAGAACCTCGTACTGTAAGGTATTTTTAAGCCAACTATTGCATACTATCTTTTTAATCTTTTTATAATCTTTTTTTATAATCTTTTATATCTTTTTAATCCACATTCCCTAATTGCATATGAACTGTTGTGTCCCTGTGTTTTCGTGGCAAGGAAATTAGAACAATCCTTTGAGACAAGTTTTCTGTATTACAGTGGAACCTCGGTTTACAAGTAACGCGGTTAACGAGCATTTTGAAAGACGAGCAACTTTTTTTTTTTAATTCTGACTCGGTATGCGAGTGTTGTCTCGCAAGACGAGCAGAATTCAAGCTAATAGGGCCTGCAGTACCGCATTTGGCCTGAGGTGCGGGGGCGCCGGAGCCAAGAAGAGCCGAACGATGCAGATTACAGCCGATCGGCGCCGTTCGGCAATGCTTTGAAAGACACGGAAATACTCAGTTTCCGAGCCTTTCCGAGGTTTGCCGAGGTCAGCTGAAGTGTCCTCGGGCCTTTCTGGCCGTTTCCAAGGCTCTCCGGCACCCCCCACCTCTGGCCGCATGCAGTATTGCATGCTATTAAAGTCAATGCAGAACAAATTATTTTTGTTTCCATTGACTTCAATGGGGAAACTCGCTTTGATATGCTAGTACTTTGGATTATGAGCATTCTCCTGGAACGGATTATGTTCAACTGTACTTCAATGTACCTCGTCATTTGTCCTCAAGGGAGCTTTCACCCCAAGGTATCTGAAAATAGCATTACCATTATATCAAGATCACTCATACTTTTATGTTCTCCTGATGGCCTATGGAATACTATAAAATATATGACTCTGGGTTGTTTCACAGCCGATGTTCTTCTTTGCTGTTTTACCCCTATGGTTCTAGCTGACGATATCCTTTTGTTTGTGCAATTATTTCTCCAGCCGGTATAATATTAGCATCTGGACAAGATACCTTACTATTGATATACTGCACACCTGGGTACATCTTGTACATTTTGCAGGAAGAAAATAACATGTAAACATTTACGGTACTTAAAAGCGCAGTTGCAGATGTGATCTAGTTATTGCTCGGTACATTTTTGAAGGACTCTTATTTAATTGAGTTTAATGGGAAAAAAATAGGCTAATGGATTAAACCTGCATCTTGCAATGTTTGATGACCTGAATAGTAAATAATGGACTTTTAAAATGTAGTGCAGTTTCCATGCATATATAACAACTGCATTACTTATGTACTGGTGTAAAGGACTCCTCGGGCCCCAGAGGCTTTAAATGTACTGAGAGTATAAAAGCATGAACTTCATCTTGTTTTTCTCTAAGGAGGGCATTCACCTTTATTTGTTAACGGTTTGTGTGAGTATAAAGATGTGTTTAAAAAAAAAAAACGTAAATGATCCTGGGTGCAAATATAATGGGTCCTAAAGTGTATGTTACCCCAACATTTTATATTCCTGATATGTGTCTGTTGTAGAATGTACCTGTTCTCTTTGTATTGCTTCCTTTGTGTGAAATACCTGGTGATCCTGCCAGTTTCCCTGCCTTCCTATTTTAAACTGGCCACACCAGGTGTGGAAACATCCATCTCAGTGTGGTCAGTTTTCCTCTTTGCATTTTACATGTGAGTACAGCCTACCTATACACCAATGAGCTTTTATATATACAAATATGTTTTTTTTTATAAATAAGAAACTGTTTTGCGTTGCATTTCTATTATAAACGGAATGTGTTGCTTTACAAGGGTTCACATTTACTTTAACAAGAGCAAATTTTGTTAACTTCTTTACTTTCACCCTATAGAATTAAGCGTCAGTGTCTTTTCTGTGTAATTTGCTTAAAGTGAACCTGGGGCTAGGCTATGGACATTCAAGTATTTGTTTATTTTTTAGGAGCTGTAAATAAGCTTTAGAAAAAGTCTTTACTGAACTCTGTAGCTGCAGGCACTGTTGAGCAATTAGTCCTCAAAGGTCACTAGAGATATTTTGAAATGAATAGCAGTGGGTTTCTGCACAGCGTATAGTACCCGATGTGTGCTTACAATATAAAACAGGAAAGGTGCCAAGTCACTGCTGCCAGAGAAAGAAATAGGAGATGAGCAGTGATTTCAGTGCATCTGTGTGAATGTTGAGGATGAATTTCTCCATAGTGCCTCTAGCTACAGAGATCAGTAAGGGCTTGGTTAAAAGCTCATGTATTTCTTGTTAAGAATCTGTAAATAAATGAATGTCCATAGCCTGGCCCAGTGCCGGGACAAGGTAATTCAGCGCCCTGGGCAAAGATGGCAAACTGCCCCCCATTCATGATGTGCAAGCTTAGGGGATCCTACGCCCAGCAGTCACCCGCTTAACAAAATCACTGCTGCTGTCAGCCTTGTAACAGAAGGAAGTCACCCCCATCCCTACAGTAAACCACTGCACCCAAGGCAGCCGCCCCTCCCACCCACCCCTTGTCCCTGGCCTGGCCTCAGGTTTACTGAAGAACAGTAAAAGGAGAATTTGTGTTGCACTCTGTTGTGCACAGCTTCTGCTGGTGTATTGGTAGAGATGCCTGAACGTGTTGACATTAACTGTGATTGCTGAAATTAAATATAAAATTGTGCTGCAACCTGTTGTTTAATTTCTCAATACTGCAAGCTGTTGTCAGAGGGATCTCCGTTTGTATGTTATGGATTGAGAAGGGAAGGCTTAGACACTTTATCAAACTGTTATTGCTGTCTGTGTTGCATCTGCAACGAGGAGCAGAATGTGGCCTGGCAGGTTCATACCCAAAGTGTAGGCTTCCTACAGAGAGGTGGACATCCCTGCAATGTCCCTACTCCTCTTTCCCTACCTCTATGCACTGCCCCCTGTCAGATGGGGATCCTGTCCCTACGCTAGCCAAGCGCATTGAGTGCGCCAAACCCAGGAGCTGAAGTCGTAAATAGACTCTGCCTGACCTATGATGGCCACAAGAGTCACAGGGAGCGCCAGCGTCCAATCAAACAGCTGTCTCCCTGTGGCCGCAGGAAGTCATAGAGCAACTAAGTTCCTCACAACTTCCTTCAACTTCTGCATTGCTGCTACGGTTGAGCGCCACCTGCAGTGGGAAGTACAGACTGCACCTGCCTACAAGCAGGACATACAGAGGAAGTTTGAAAATGGGGTTTATTCTGCATCAAAAACACATTACAGCAAACATATTGCTGAAATAAACACACAAAACAAAGACGCATTAATTGCCAAATATGTTTAAATAATCTAAAAGCAGTATTTGAATTTCTCAAAAAACAAAACAAAAAAAACACAAAATAAAATTGCATGATCTTGACTTTATGATGCAACGATTCATAAAATACCCTAGGTACTATGAATCACATCTTTTTATTCTTCTGATCAAGGGAAAACATTCACTTTCAAGGGCAGATCCCAACCCTTCATCAATATTTATCTGATTCACAGCTACCTGGACTACAAGGACACCTATATACACGACCAAGAAGCTGTGAAATTCTATTGGTGATTTTGTTTTTCAAAATTCAGATCAAACGATAATGTGTACATTTCTCTTTCTACCTGTCTTGTGTGGGAACATTACCTGAATAGTAATATTTTGAGCTCAGAAGATACCAGAAAGGTTTGCTGACTACAAAACAGCTGCCAAGTGTCTTTATCTAAAAAATCTGTATTGGATATTATAAGACTCACTATTTCCTTAGTAACCCACCGAATAAAAATGGGGTCTAAAAGAAAAGGAAAACTGGTATTGCTAATTGCTTTACATATTATTGTACATATTATATTGTACATTTGCATGCCTCACTGTGCCCATTTGCAGCCATAGGTCCCCCGAACTTCAAACTTGGTAGGTAGTTAACTTGGTAGTTAAGGGTTGCCCCCTAGCTGCAGCCAAAATTTGGGGTCTGTGAACCCAAAGCGTGCGAAATGACATTGCTGCAGATGGACACAGTTGACCGACTTTGGGGCCCTGTATCTCAGGGTCACTTGGTGCTAGGAACCCCAAATTTGGTGTGCAAACCCAGTGGAACTAGCACTACATATCAGGGCCCCAAAGTCAGTTTTAAAATGTCAAGCACTTTTCTGCAGCAGAGAATGACATTTTCCGAACTGACTTTGGGGCCCGTATCTCGGGGCCACTTGGTGCTAGGAACCCCATTTTTGGATATATTGTAGTGCTAGTTCCACTGGGTTTGCATACTGGGGTTCCTAGCACCAAGTGGCCCCGAGATACGGGACCCCAAAGTTGGGTTGGAAAATGTCATTCTCTGCTGCAGAAAAGTGCTTGACTCAAGTATAAGCCGAGGGGGCATTTTCAGCAAAAAAAAATGTGAAAAAACTCAGCTTATACTCGAGTATATAAAGTATATATATATATATATATCCGAAACAGGTGAGGTGAACAGATCATTGGTAACTCTCAAAGTGCACTGCAACCAGACCTTCCCACAGGTCACATATAGAAATAGTTCATGGATCCCTATCCTCCAGGCTGGAAACGGGAGAATCGTCACTGGCTAGTATGGAGCGGAGGGTCACGGCAATAGAGAAGACCCAAATGGCTCAGACAGAGACACTGACGGAACAACAACTCCGCATGGAAGAAATGGAGGACCGGAGCCGCAGGAACAACCTGCGGATCGGGGGCCTTCCGGAAGCCACAGGAGCAGAAGACTTAACTGATACAGCCATAGCTATATTTAGAGCGATCGAGGGCACGGAGCTCCCGGAGAGGCCAGTAATCGACAGGATACACAGAGCGCTGGGCCCCAAGTCCGCAGACCCGTTGCGACCCCGAGACGTTATTTGCCGTCTCCACCACTATGTCCACAAAGAACAGGTCCTGCGCAAGGCGTGGGAAGCCGGGGACCTGGAGTTCGACGGAGCCACAAGCCACTCGACAGGGATGCCCGTTGTCTCCCCTACTATATGCCATATCCCTGGAACCCTTCCTCTCCACGATCAGACGAAATCCTGACATTCACGGGATATCGGACGGACAGCAACAGCATAAGATCTCAGCATACGCAGACGACATGCTCTTTTCTATGACTTACCTTGGCACTAAAATTCCACCAGACATATCCCGTATATATGAGACTAACTTCCCCCCCTACTGACGAAAGTAAAAGCACTTCTAGATAACTAACACAAGGGCATACATTCCTGGTTCGGGAGATGCAACCTGGTAAAAATGAGTATCTTACCCAAATTTCTATGCCTATTCCAGGCCCTACCAATTAGAATACCCCCTAAGTACCTCCGTCAAGTACAGGCTGTACTTACCCGCTTTGTATGGGCCCATAAAAAACCGAGACTGCCACGCACCTTGCTTACGGCACCAAAACAACATGGAGGTCTGGCACTGCCGGACATGAAAAAATATTACCAAGCTATCCATTTAGGTAGAGTAGTAGACTGGAGAAGACATCAGGATGGTAAACTGTGGGCCCAGATAGAACAACGTCATTCTCACACGCCCTTAGGGACGGCAATATGGTGCTACGATGCCCTATCCCCAGGGATAAAGTCCCACCCACTGATTGGGAACACCATGAAGCAATGTAGACGGGCGCTTCTTCAAAATGCCCAAACGACCAAGACATCCCCTTTGACGCCTATTCTGGACAACCCTAGCTTTCCCCCAGGGAACTTCCCGACAAGCTATCAAAACTTGCGACGAAATGACCAAGGGCGGGCGGAGAGATTTGTGTTACAGGATAGGTGGCCCACTATTGGAGAACTGACGGACCAGAGGGGTAGGTTTTGTCTACCCTTTTGGAACGCAGTGCAGATACACCACTTCCTACACAGTATCCCGAACCCACACCTATACAACAGACCGAAGACCTCGTTTGAGGAAATCCAGGCGGGCAGGGAACCCATGACACAGGTCTTATCACAGATGTACGCGATCTTGAATACGCCATCTCAGCAACCAAATTTGAAATGCATAGAAAAATGGGAATCCGAACTACAGCGTACCTTTACTGACACCCAGAGACAGAACATGTCCAGTTTGGCCCTAAAATCATCCCTTTGCACCAAAATGCAAGAATCCAACTTTAAGATACTGACAAGGTGGTACCTAACACCTAACCGACTGCATAAGATTTACCCTGAGACTTCAGAATTTTTTTGGCGATGCCAAATAGAAAGGGGCACGATGCTGCATGTGTTCTGGTCATGCTCTAAATTGACGACTTTCTGGAATGTGGTTCGCACTACATCTCAGAAATTCACGGAATTCCAAATCCCTGACGACCCAGCATTTTTTCTACTGCACGTTTCATCCATACCCCCTAAAAGATATAAGAAGTCCATTCTGAGACACCTTACTAATGCAGCGAAGTCCTGCATCCCAGCATTATGGAAGCAACAGAACCCACCGACTGCAGCAATGTTGCTGCGGAAGGTGGAAGACGTGAACAGATTGGAAGACCTTATCCTGACATCCCAAGATAAACAAGAAAATTATAGGAAAACATGGGCATTATGGAAAATGTTTATCCTTTCAGACGAGGGAACATCTCTCCTAGGAACCTGAGATAATACGAGCTGACGCCCACTAGAGACCAATCGACTAAATAGTCACCAGTATACCAGGATGTACCCGTCCATATTCCATCCCACCACTTCTTGCTTCGCCCCCCCCTCCCTTTTTCCCCGACTGCTAGTTTCTGAACTTAACTTATTCCTACTTCTCTCTTCTTTCTCTCCCCCTTTTTTCTTTTATACAATCGTATTGCCCACAAAAGAACCTCCTGGTTTAGATCATTATAGTAGAGCCCGCACTCAATGACAGTTCACGTGTGCATGAGAGCCAGACACCAACTGTGAATAATGAAAATAAAAGATAAAAAAGGGATATACGGGCTGCTATAAATCTCTGTTGATAACTGTGATATTGCTTTGGGAGGCTGCGTCCTTCTACGTGACTATGTGATTGTATGTTCTGTTGAGGCTCTGGCCTCCTTTCTTGTTTGAAAATTAATAAAATTTATATTTGAAAAAAAAAAGAAATAGTTCATGGGATTGCTGCACAAACATTTATTTGTAATGAAAAAACATACAAAACATTATGAATAGTACTCCATAGTTATGCCCCGTACACACGGTCGGAAATTCTGATGGAAAATGTCTGATCGGACCATGTTGTCGGAAAATCCATCCGTGTGTGGGCTCCATCTGACTTTTTCCGTCAGATCCTGCTCTCAAATTTTCCGACAACAAAGTCCGATCAGACTTTTTTTCCGATCGTGTGTAGGTAATTCCTACGGACAAAGTGCCACGCATGCTCAGATCAAATTACGAGACCAAAGCTATTGGCTACTAGCCTCTACGTAGTTCCGTCATACGCAAGGAACGTCACCACGTTCAGAATGATTGGATTTTCCGACAACTTTGTCCGACCGTGTGTATGCAACACCAGTGTCGGACAAAATCAGTCAGAAAAAATCCGATGGCTACAAGCTGGATACATTTTCAGGTATATGGAAGGAGATTCATTTACACAAAGAGGTACAAATCAATATCTGAGTTTAATCCCTTTGGATATAATGTATCTAAAAAGTGTATCCACTGCGCCTCCTTAAAAACAGTTCACGATCACCTCCTCTTCTATTATGATTAACCCCATCTATGACCATAAACTTTAAACATAATTAAGCAGAGCATGATCCCCTCCCTTCGGAGACTGGGCCGCAGGGCAGTATTCCAACATAACGACCCCAAACACACCTCCAAGATGACCACTGCTTTGCTAAAGAAGCTGAGGGTAAAAGTGATAGACTGGCCAAGCACGTCTCCAGACCTAAACCCTATTGAGCATCTGTGGGGCATCCCCAAACGGAAGGTGGAGGAGCACAAGGTCTCTAACATCCACCAGCTCCTTGATGAGGGAGGAGTGGAAGAGAACCCCAGTGGCAACCTGTGAAGCTCTGGTGAACTCCATGCCCAAGAGGGTTAAGGCAAGTGCTGGAAAATAATGGTGGCCACACAAAATATTGACACTTTGGGCCCAATTTGGACATTTTCACTTAGGGGTGTTCTGAGTGGAACCTGTGCTGTTAAACCGCTGTGTGACCTTGGCCACCATGCTGCAGGTCAGTTTCAGGATCTTGGCAATCTTCTAGGCCATCTTTATGTAGAGCAACCATTCTTTTTTTTTCAGATCCTCGGAGAGTTCTTTGCCATGAGGTGCCATGTTGAACTTCCAGTGACCAATATGAGAGACTGAGAGCTATAACATCAAATTTAACACACTGCACCAAATTTACACCTGAGACCTTGTAACACTAATGAGTCACATGACACCGGGGAGGGAAAATGGCTAATTGGCCCCAATTTGGACATTTTCACTTAGGGGTGTACTCACTTTTGTTGCCAGTGGTTTAGACATTAATGGCTGTGTGTTGAGTTATTTTGAGGGGGCAGCAAATTTACATGGTTATACAAGCTGTACACTCACTACTTTACAATGTAGTAAAGTGCAATTTCTTCAGTGTTGTCACATGAAAAGGTCTAATAAAATATTTACAAAAAATGTGAGGGGTGTACTCAATTTTGTGAGATACTGTATATATATATATATATATATATATATATATATATATATATATATATATATATTCATTATATGTTTGTCATATCATGATGCCTTCCCCTGTCTGAAGAAGGGCGCTATCTAAAATAGCCCGAAACTGTAACTATGGAATACTATTCATAATGTTTAGTATGTTTTTTCATTCCAAATATATGTTTGTGCGGCAATCCCGTGAACTTTATATATATATTTATATATATATATATATATATATATATACACCTATATATATATACCTATATATATATATATATATATATATATATATATATATATATATATATATATATACATACACACATCCTTATTATGCTTGGGTAAGTGTTAATCTGATGTTACGTGGTGCACTTTGTTAGTTACTTTTGATTTCATGTAACAAAAAAAAAAAAAAATCTGGCCTATATTTTTAGCCACTAATTGTTCCCAAACATTGAAAGCTAGTCATTAAAATAATCAAAATCATCTACACAGGCTTTAATCCTCGGCACACAGCCTGGCAGACAAAAAAAATATTGTACCTGCGTCAGCTGGCAGAGAATTGTTAATCAGAGTTGTTCAGTGTAATGGCCAAAAGCGCCTGAAAATTAAATAACGGAATCAACAACTGCAGAACTTAATGAGATGCAATTATTGTTAATAAATGATTCTACCTCTTAATCCTTGCTGCTATAGTTACTAGAATGTATGTTAGATGTACTACATGCACAGCTAAGTTGGATAAGGACTAAAAACAAATAATGTTACTCTTCACTGTATACATACTGTAGCTCCAAATGAATTAGGATAATTGTTTAAAGCAGTATTAAACCTAAAAACAAAAAGGTAATATATACGTGAATTTCAGAGGCCCGCGATTCTAAATTCCCAGGTGTAAATGCAACATCAAATGGACTTGACTAACAAATCAAAACTCTAGCTATTGCTTTTCAAGCAGGTACAACTATTTTTTTTTTTCCATTTGGGAAAAAAGGTTTTACATAAATGAATAAAAGCTGACCCCCGCCAGTGTTAAATGTTTTTTCTCAACCCTCTAACTGACACTTTTCCTTGACAGCTTGGTCTGGTAAAGAAAGTTGAAAAAATAATAGACTAATGCCGCGTACACACGGTCAGAATTTAAAATGGAAACAGTCCGATGGGAGCTTTTCAACGGATTTTCCGACCGTGTGTATGCCCATCGGTCTTTTTCTGTCGGAATTTCCGACGGACTTTGGATTGAGAACCTGTTCTCAATTTTTCACAACGGAAAACCTTTCTATCGGATTTTCCGATCGTGTGTATGCAATTCCGACACGCAAAATTCCGACGCATGCTCGGAAACAATTTGACGCATGCTCGGAAACAATTTGACGCATGCTCGGAAGCATTAAACTTCCCTTTTATAGTGCTGTCGAACGTGTTTTATGCCGCTGTGTTACTGACCGTTGGAATTTGGTGTGACCGTGTGTAGGCAAGACAGTTTGAGCGAAATTCCGTCGGAATTCCGACGGGAAAACCATCAGAGCTTTTTCCGACGAGAATTCCGACCGTGTGTACGCGGCATTACTGTAAAAGTCAACAGATCAACAAGTGAAAAAAGAAAAAAAAAACTAAAAACTGAAAACGAATGCAGCTGCCACATTTAAAAGCTGTTGAGCTGCAAAAAATTACAGTTTTGTTTTTGGGCTTAATACTACATTATGTGGGAATTACATATTCTGGAAAATCAGTAAACACGTTGCAGGGATTCACAGAAGCAAATCCATAACATGGGGCAAAAAAGGAAGCAGAATTATATATTGTCTTCCAATTCATCCAGATGTTTTGGAACTCGTAATAAATCACTCGTCTATGGACGGCTGAGGTTTCTGCACAGTGACTGAGCTGTCGTAGACAGTTCTCAGTCTCTAGTCATGATCAGGAGCTGAAGAGATGGCCCCCCAATCTATTTTTTTCACTGTTTCTTATTGCCAGCAAAGTTTTTTTTTTTTTACATTCAGCAGGAGGATTTTTTTTTTTTTTTTTTTGCATGAAGATAAACTAGATTTTTTTTTTTTTTTTGCTTTTTTTCAGGTTTATTATCTTAATGCATTCTATGCATTTAGATAAAAGGCCTTGTGTGTGTAGCAGCCCTAATACTTACCTGAGCCCCATCTCTGTCCAGTGATTTCCACGAGTCCCCTTAGCCATCCCTGACTCTCCCTCCTGATTGGCTGAGACACAGCAGCAGCAGCACCACTGGCTCCCACAGCTGTCAATCAAAGTCAGTTAGCCAATAAGGAGAGAGAGGGGGCAGGGTCGAATGGCAGCTCCATGTCTGAATGGACACACAGAGCCGCAGCTCAGCTCGTGGTGCCCCCATAGCAAGCAGCTTCTTACCAGAATAAAATATCACAAAGAGCTTTATATAACACTGACGGTCCAGACAGCCAGCTTCAGAATGATAACAGCAAAAGGGTATAGCCCTTTTTCACCAACACTCTGATCCACAGGTAGTGCTCATAAAGCTTAAGGGTGAATTCACACTTCTCAGTTGTGAAAGCCAGAGCTGCACAGTGGCTGAGCTGTCGTAGATAGTTCTCAGTCTCTAGTCATGATCAGGAGCTGAAGAGACCACAACCATGTGACCACTTTGACAGTAGTCACATGATCAGGAACTCTGTTGTGTCCCCGAATGTAAAGACCCGCTAAAAGGAATGTTGGAGTTGGACGGAAAGGGGTTAAAGCTTTTATTGCCTCAGTGTTTTCTGGTAAAGTTGCAGAAAAATACAACTGGGTATTGCCTATGGAAGCCAACCAGATCCTTTCCATTTGGGGGAAAAAATGAAAGCATGTTTCACAGTAATAGTAAAAGTAGTTCTAATGAAATATGTGAGTGTATATTCCAGGTCGTCCTTTGAAACCTCCTTTATCTTCATCTGAAGGTAGTTTATTTACGTCTTTGCTTGACTAATGCTCTTCTGACATTTTTACAAATGTGTTGCAGTTGATGGTCTTTGCTAGCAGACAATGATGGCCATGATAGCTCAATGACATGATGTTTACTACGGTGTGGTAGACAGATGGTTACAATATAACACCGCTGTGCTGTTCATGTTTTCAAGGTTTATGTTGGTATGATGTCTTTAAAAGGAATCTTTTTTAAATCCCGGGGTAGCCCGGCATTCGGACATAGCGCTAAGAGATTGGAAATATGAACAAGCTCTCCTAGGGGCCCTTCATACATTCTTGTCAACCTGTATTATAGCGCCAACAATTTGCCCAGCTCTTTAGAAAATAATGGGGAACAGTACAGTTATGTACAATACAATTCAAGACAAGAGAGTTACGAGAGTCCTGCTCACAAGAGTTGGTAATCTAAAGGGAATATTAATGTGAAACAAAAGTGAAGCTGTTGCCCAAAGTAAATAATCAGATGCCTTATTTCATATTCCTAGACAGTTACAGAACAAACCTGATTGATTACTGTGGGCAATAACTCCACTTTAGTTAGTATTTTCTTGATCTACATCCAGACCAGAGGCATCAGTTGCCAATCAAGCAAGGTAAGGGCATTCTCTAGCCGCGCCACTTTAATCATAGAATTAGGGTGGTAGGATAAGTAATATTCTTACCGTGGTCATACATGTTAAACCCACGACCAGTGGAAGATCTGCTCTCTTTAGGCCCATCTACACTCGCGGTCAGAGGGCAGTAAAAACAGACGGCTGGACTGCATTTTTACTGACCCCACAGTTAAAGTGGTTCTAAACCCTGACATATACAGTGGTGTGAAAAAGTGTTTGCCCCCTTCCTCATTTCCTGTTCCTTTGCATGTTTGTCACACTTAAGTGTTTCGGAACATCAAACCAATTTAAACAATAGTCTAAGACAACACAAGTAAACACAAATGCAATTTGTAAATGAAGGTGTTTATTATTAAAGGTGAAAAAAAATCAAACCATCATGGCCCTGTGTGAAAAAGTGATTGCCCCCTAATCCTAATAACTGGTTGGGCCACCCTTAGCAGCAAAACTGCAACCAAGCGTTTGCATAACGTGCAATGAGGCTTTTACAGTGTCCTGGGGGAATTTTGGCCCACTCATCAGAATTGTCCTAATTCAGTTACATTAGAGGGTTTTCGAGCATGAACGGCCTGGTTAAGGTCATACCACAACATCTCAATAGGATTCAGGTCAGGACTTTGGCTAGGCCACTCCAAAGTCTTCATTTTGTTTTTCTTCAGCCATTCGGTGGTGGACTTGCTGTGTGTTTAGGATCATTGTATTATCACGGCAAGTCTTCCAGGTCCTGAAGCAGCAAAACAGCCCCAGACCATCACACTACTACCACCATATTTTACTGTTGGTATACTGTTCTTTTTCTGAAATGCAGTGTTCCTTCTACGCCATGACACACACCTTCCAAAGAGTTCCACTTTTGTCTCATGGTCCACAGAATGTTGTCCCAAAAGTCTTGGGGATCATCAAGATGTGTTGTGGAGACGAGCTTTGATGTTCTTGATGTTCTTGATGTTCTTTTTGCTCAGCAGTGGTTTTCTCCTTGGAACTCTGCCATGCAGGCCATTTTTGCCCAGTCTTTTCCTGATGGTGGAGGCATGAACGCTGACCTTAACTGAGTGAGGCCTGCAGTTCCTTGGACGTTGTTGTGGGGTCTTTTGTGACCTCTTGGATGAGTCGTCGCTGCGCTCTTGGGGTAATTTTGGGCGGCCGGCCACTCCTGGGAAGGTTCACCACTGTTCCATGTCTTTGCCATTTGTGGATAATGGCTCTCACTGTGGTTCGCTGGATTCCCAAAGCTTTGGAAATGGCTTTATAACCCTGACTGATAGATCTCAATTACTTTCTTTCTCAATTGTTCCTGAATTTCTTTGTCTCGGCATGATGTGTAGCTTTTAAGGATCTTCTGGTGGACCTTACTGTGTCAAGCAGCTCCTATTTAAGTGATGCCATTGTGAACAGGTGTGGCAAAATCAGGCCTGGGTGTGGCTAGAGAAATGAACTCAGGTGTGGACAACCACAGTTATAGTATGTTTTAACAAGGGGGGCAATCACTTTTTCACACAGGGCCATGATGGTTTGGATTTTTTTTCACCTTTAATAATCACCTTCATTTACAAATTGCATTTTGTGTTTACTTGTGTTGTCCTTGACTATTGTTTAAATTGGTTTGATGTTCCGAAACACTTAAGTGTGACAAACATGCAAAGGAACAGGAAATGAGGAAGGGGGCAAACACTTTTTCACACCACTGTATCCAGTGAAGTAAACAGCCTCAGATGATACACAGAGATTAAACAAATCCTCCTACATAAGTTTTACTTGTTTATCAGCAGTCTTCTCTTCTCTACATCCCTACAAAATGGCAGATCCTGTTAAAATCCTTCTCCGTCAGGAGCACAGAGGAGGGGGTGGAGACACTGCAGTTACACTGTGTGAGAGCTGATTGGAGGAAAGGCACACACCCACCTTCACACAGCAGAAGAATTGTGTTCTGAATAGACAAGCTATGTGCTTAGCTCTCCCTACCTGACACAATTTTATCTCATGTGTCTGGAAAACTTCTCAGAAGTGACTCATGCTGATAACAGAGGAACGAAGCACAGAGAGAAACGACACTTAGAGCTTTGGAAAGAGACAGGTAAACACTACAGATATATGTGCTTTGCTCACATTTCATGACTAAGATTGTGACAACCACTTTAAGCACTTGCCGACCGTATACAGTACATATACAGTGGCAAGGCAGCTCCCCTGGGCAGTATCACATACCTGTAAACTGCCAAGGTTGCTGTAAGACCTGTCAATGTTTAATGACACAAGTGGATACCCAGACTACGGTGGTTAACGATATCGGTGTCCCTCAAGAATCCATAACCAATACCCCTGAGAAGCTCCTACCATCTGGTCTAGAGGCAACTATGCAACCTTCTGACAACAAACCAGTTCCTGTAGTTATCTCAAGCTCCATAGTGGTAAGTGCAGTAACATCATCCTGTCCTGCCAAGGAAGTTCTACCACCTGACTGCACGTATGACTTGAATGGCACCATAGTCTGTAAGCAGGAACTGGAGATGTTTAAAAAAGCTAAAAAAGCTTTGCAAGCGACGAATGTCTCCCCTGCAAGAACTTAAAAAACAACAATGCCCAAAGGGAATAAGGAAAGGTCTTCTAACACTACTTTTGGTGCATTGTTTCCTCGTGTACTAGATGAAGACTGTACATATGGCATGGATGCCTATGACGAACTACCTGTTCACACCCAGTTTACTTGTTTACTAGTAGAAAAAATGTAAAAAATCTAAATTCCATAGATCTATACCATAGTTTGTAGAAGCTATAACTTTTGCGCAAACCAATCAATATATGCTTATTGGGATTTTTTTTACCAAAAACATGTTTCAGAATACATAGTGGCCTAAATTGATGAAGAAATTCGATTTTTTTTTTCCATTTTTTTTTTTATTGGGAGTGTTTTATAGCAGAAAGTAAGAAATATATATATATTTTTTTTTCAAAATGATTGTCCTTTTTCATTATACCGCAAAATATAAAAACCAGAGGTGATTAAATACCACTAAAATAAAGCTTTATTTGTGGGAAAAAAAAGGACATAAATGTTATTTGGGTGCAGCGTCGCACGACCCCGCAATTGTCAGTTAAAATAACGCAAAAAATGGCCTGGTCATGAATGGGGGTGAACCTTCCAGAGGGCAAGTGGTTAAGGTTCCAAGGTAGCCAGACGGGGTTGTACACATGCTGTGGTCCCTGAGGCTGCATTCACACCTTTCAGGCAGAAAATCGCGCGAATTGCGGCGTTTTTTCGCGGCGTTTTTTACCGCGATTTGCGGCGTTTTTTTACGGCGATTCGCGGCGTTTTTTAGCGCGTTTTGCCGCGAATTTTGTGCAGAGCAAAAGGTCACCAATGTAAAAAGAATAAAAACGTCCAAATCTGCCCGATTCGCGCGACAAAAAAAGGGTCCGGAACTTGTTTGAGCTTCAGGCGTAGGGCTTCAGGCGTTTTGGAGTGGAGATGTGAACCATCTCCATAGAGAATAATGTATTTTTTCCCCTCTAGCTTTTGTAGCTTCAGGCTTCAAGCTACAAAACGCCCAGGTGTGAATGCAGCCTGAATGCTTCCTATTCAAGTGAAAGGGGCCAAGCTGCTACCATCCTGCAACGTCTGTGTGTAATGCACACGGTTGTGGCACAATGGTGCAAAATCTACAGGGTTAAAACAGACAATGAGGTGGTGACATATTTCCTCCTCACCACCTGTCAGATACCTCTGAAAGGTGATCCATTACAGATTGCTTTTCAGAGGGGCAGCAAGGTCTGCTGCATGTCTAAACTCAGCCCATAAGCTACGCTCAGACCAGAGGCATCACTTGTCAATCAAGCATGGAAAGGCCATTCTCTAGCTGCACTTTGAAGATTTTCACCAAGGTGTACTGTACAAGTTTAATGCTAAAATAATCAGTCTGTTTCTATCTTTAACATACTTGCATACATACATGTACACAAATATTTTTGATATGTCTGGGCGCCATCCGCTTGTTTGAAAGGGAAATATAAGCTGTAATGTACGCCCCAGCACAGGGCATCTAATCAAGGAAAAAAACAATGGTTAGTATACTGAGGCTTTGCTTGGAATGATTAACGTGCTTACAAGTCCTAAATATGAAAAAAATTAATTAAGTAAGGTTAAAAAGAAAATGATTGGTGCTACCCATAGCAACCAACCACTTTAATTTTTTTACTGGCACCGGAAAGAGAAGATGATTAGCTGCTATAGACAACATCTCCTTCTCTCATTTCTGCAGTTTTATAGAAAATTTTGAAAAATTAAATACAATTGATTGATTTGCAAACAGAAGATACAGCGTTTAAAAAATATCATACCACAAGGAATTGCAAACTCCGAACCTGCTGTGTTCATGTGAGTACCGACCAGCCATATCAGCCCATGTGATTTATGCTCCATAGCAACAGCAGATTTCCTGAATAACTTAAACCATCCTTAGAATAGGTTATCTCCAGGGATCTGTTCCTCAGACACTGTAAAAACTGTGTTTTCTTGCTGTGCCCCCGAGTGACGAGCAATATGAAGAAGAAGCGAGACGCCAAGAAAAAAAGATCTATACACGACATGTGTGATTACATAGAAAAGGCATGCTAATTAGGGTCTCAGACACAATGTTACTGAATTAAAGGAGAACTCTGAGCAGAACACAAAACGCACTCATAAATCAGAAAAGTGAAATGCCATATACCCTGACATGACATGGGTTGAAAAGGCTGGTTGGCCCTTGTAGGTTTAGGGATTGCAGTTCCTTGTAGTTACAGTAATTTGTATGCATAGCCTGGAGAAAAAAAAAAAAAACATTTTGAAAGTTGGGTTTACAACAGAGGTGCAGTAACATCTGCACTGTGCAAATACTGGTCCAAATCAGAATATATAAATGTAACCTTGAATCGGTTTGATTTGGTGCCAGCATCTCAGCACTGCTTTTCTTGGCACAGGGACCTGGAGCTCTTGGCGTCTATCCCAATAAAAACTATTTATTTTAATAACCCAGGTTAGTATCACATGCAGGACGAAATAGCTACTTACCTGCATTTCATATTAGGGAATTATGGGGGTTATTTACGAAAGGCGAATCCAGTTTGCACTACAAGTGCAAAGTGCACTTGAAAGTGCACTTGGCAGTGCAGTCGCTGTAAGAGCCCTTTCACACTGTGCCACCTAGGGCATCAGTGGTAAAGCGGCGATATATTTAGCGCCGCTTTACCGTAGTTTTAGCAGCGCTGTTCGGTTTTAACCCCCCCGCTAGCGGCCAAAAGGGGGTTAAATCCGCCCACAAAACGCCGCCGGTATAGCAGCGCTGCCCCATTGATTTCAATGGGGAGGAGGAGTGGAGGAGCGGTGAGTTCACCGCTCCAACGAAGCTCCTGGCAGGACTTTTTCTGACGCCCTGCCAGTGCACCGCTCCAATGTGAATGCCCTCAGGCTTTCACACTGGAGTAAATGGAGCAGTTGTTTTAGGGCTGTTTGCAGGCGCTATTTTTAACGCTCTGTAAAACACCCCCAGTGTGAAAGGGGTCTAAGTCTGAGGGGTAGATCTGAAATGAAGGGAAGCTCTGCTGATTTTATTATCCAATCATGTCCAAACCAATCTACTAACCTTCTATGAGGAGCTGAGTTGCCAGCTACATAAAGGAAGGCCCGTAGATTTGGTGTATCTGTATTTTGCAAAAGCATTTGACACAGTTCCCCATAAACTTTTACTGTACAAAATAAGGTCCATTGGCATGGACTATAAGGTGAGTACATGGATTGAAAACTGGCTACAAGGGCGAGTTCAGAGGGGGGTGATAAATAGGGAGTACTCGGAAGGGGCAGGGGTGGGTAGTGGGGTCCCCCAGGGTACTGTGCTGGGACCAATCCTATTTAATTTGTTCATAAACGACCTGGAGGATGGGGTAAACAGTTCAATCTCTGTATTTGCGGACGATACTAAGCTAAGCAGGGCAATAACTTCTCTGCAGGATGTGGAAACCTTGCAAAAAGATCTGAACAAATTAATGGTGTGGGTAACTACTTGGCAAATGAGCTTCAATGTAGAAAATTTTAAAATAATGCATTTGGGTGGAAAAAATATGAATGCCATCTATACACTGGGGGGAGGGGGACCTCTGGGGGAATCTAGGATGGAAAAGGACCTGGGGGTCCTAGTAAATGATAGGCTCAGCAATGGCATGCAATGCCAAGCTGCTGCTAACAAAGCACACAGAATATTGGCATGCATTAAAAAGGGATCAACTCCAGAGATAAAACGATAATTCTCCCGCTCTACAAGACTCTGGTCCGGCCGCACCTGGAGTATGCTGTCCAGTTCTGGGCACCAGTCCTCAAGAAGGATGTACTGGAAATGGAGCGAGTACAAAGAAGGGCAACAAAGCTAATAAAGGGTCTGGAGAATATTAGTTATGAAGAAAGGTTGCGAGCACTGAACTTAATCTCTCTGGAGAAGAGACGCTTGAGAGGGGATATGATTTCAATATACAAATACAATACTGGTGACCCCACAATAGGGATAAAACTTTTTTTCAAAGGGGAATTTAACAAGACTTGTGGCCACTTATTAAAATTAGAAGAAAAGAGGTTTAACCTTGAACTACATGGAGGGTTCTTTACTGTAAGAGCGGCAAGGATGTGGAATTCCCTTCCACAGGCGGTGGTCTCAGCGGGGGGCATTGATAGTTTCAAGAAACGATTAGATAAGCACCTGAACGACTACAACATACAGGGATATACAATGTAATACTGACATATAATCACACACATAGGTTGGACTTGATGGACTTGTGTATTTTTTCAACCTCACCTACTATGAACTAAGCTAAAATGCTGTTTTTTATTTTCCTTGCAAGTCCCCCTCGGATCTACAGCGACTGCACTTCCAAGTGCACTGTCAGTGCAATTTCAAGTTCACTTTGCACTTGTAGTGCAAAGTGGATTTGCCTTTCGTAAATAACCCCTTATGTTTAAGTAAAATCTAGCAGCCAGTTCTAAGGCAACTGGTTTCATTTGACTGTTAATGGCAAGGCAAGCATTTAGGGTTTGATTTACTAAAGGCACTTTGCAAAGTTGCAGTTGTTCCAGAGCTTAGTAAATGAGCAGAAGCTCTGCTGACTTCCATCATCCAATCATGTGCAAGCAAAAGTGCATTTTTTTTTTTTTCCCTTGCAGGTGATTGGGTATCCTTAGGAAAGTGAAGCTTTGCCTCATTTACTAAGTTTAGGAGCAACTGCACTTGCAGAGTGCAACTGCGCTTTGCAAAGTCTATTGGCCTTTAGTAAATCAACCCCTAAGGCCCCTTTCACACTGAGGCATTTTCCAGGCTCTACAGCGCTAAAAATAGCGCCTGTATAGCGCCTGAACAAAAACGGCCCCTTTCACTCCAGTGTGAAAGCCGGAGTGCTTTCACACTGGAGCAGTGCACTAGCAGGACGGTAAAAAAAAAAGTCCTGCTAGCAGCATCTTTGGAGCGGTGTATTTACTGCTCCTAAACCGCTCCTACCCATTGAAATCAATGGGGCAGCGCGGCTATACCGCCCCGATAGCGCCCGAATAGCGCGGCTAAAACGACGGTAAAGCAGCGCTAAATATAGTGCTGCTTTACCAACCGACGCCGCTCCTGCCCCAGTGTGAAAGGGGCCTAAGTGTTTAGGGCTAAAGTGAACCTGTACCCAGGCCCTATTCATACCCGTGCTTCGTAAAACGCATGTAACTTGGCATCCTATTATTTTCAAAGGATCTGATTTACACACATAAGGGTTAAATTGCTAAAACTGGAAGGTGCAAAATCTGGTGCAGTTCTATAAAGAAAACTAATCAGCTTCAATGGCTGCCATTGGCTGCCAAGATTTTGCACTTTCCAGTTTTATTAACTCAACCCCATAATGTACCTCAGAGCTGTAACACTGTAATGCCAATTGTGCGGTCTTGCAACACTATACCCATATGACATTTTTAGCATTTTTTTTCACACAAACAGAGCTTTCTTTTGGTGGTATTTAATCACTGCTGGGCTTTCTTTTGCTAAATAATAAACGAAAAAAGACCGAAAAGCTTGAAAAAAATATGTTTTTCTTAGTCTCTGTCAGTAAATTTTGTATACAAGTAATTTTTTTCTCCTTCACTTATTGACACTGATAGGCTGCACTTATGTGCACTGATAGGCTGCACGTATGTTCACTGATAGGCTGCACGTATGTTCACTGATGGGCACTGATAGGCTGTACTTATGGGCACTTATGAGGCGGCACTGATGAGGAGACACTAATATGCCACACTGATGTGCACTGATATGCGGCAGTGATGAGCACTGATAGGGGGCACTGATAGGTGGTACTGATGGGCACTGATGAGCAGGCACTGAAAAGGCAGTACTGACTGGCATCACTGATGGGCACTGATTGGTGTCACTGATGGGCACTGATTGGTGTCACTGATGGCGGGCACTGCTGGGCTGTACTGTAATCAGGGCACTGATTACCTGTATAGGTCTCCCTTGCGAGGAGATGCAGCTGATCGGCTCTCCTTGCCACACACTCTGTCAGGTGGGGGTGTATATGACCAGGTGGGGGGTATATGACCAGGTGAGGGGGTATATGACCAGGTGGGGGGTATATGACCAGGTGGGGGGGTTATATGACCAGGTGGGGGGTATATGACCAGGTGAGAGGGTATATGACTAGGTGGGGCCGTGGGGGGACTCACTTTCTGAGCTTCTTGACTGGAGAACTCTGTAACCAGCTGCCTCCCAATGCCCATACCCCCAAACCCCCATGATGAGCCTGATAGTACCTCTCTCTTGTGTCCCTCAGTCGGGCAGGGAGGAGAAGTCAACAGCCGATCTCTGCACACAGAAGATGATCTCAGGACCGAAGGGGAAGAAGTATTAGTCTGGCGGAGGCGGAGCTCCTCCAATCCATCTCCCGGCCGGAGGAACAACAGAGTTCTGTGGTGACAGTGCCAGGTGCCCGATCAGACCATCGGGCTCCTCCAATCTCCCAGATTACACTATCGAGTCCTTCCCTCTGAGGCTATGCATGCTCCGGTGCCAGACCGAAGAAGATTGAGGAGGAGGTGGGTGGAGTTTAGCACTGGGCCTCCTCCGCTATAAATGCCGGGGCCCTTTACTGTGTGTGTGTGATGTCACTGGTTGCTAGATGCCAGGTAGTAGGCGTTCTTAGCAACCAGTTTGTACAATGTAGCTGGTAGGGTGGCTGGCTGTGTCAGTTTCATTCCGGGACACTGTATTGTCCTGGAATGAAGGTGCCCGGGACCTGGGACAGACATGCCAAATGACACCCTAAAACAGACCAACTGAGCCATTGGCCCACCGGGAAACTCCCGGTAGTCCCGGTTGCCAGTACATGCCTGGTGGTCTGTGTCTAGAAACATTCTACCTATTCTATTTCTGTCCCGAAGTGCCTATATAAATCCACTGCTAATATCAGTAGGTAGAGCAAAAGCAGACTAGCTTCCTCTCCATTTAGTTGAGTTTCCACAGACCACTAATGTAAGGGGGTGACCATGCACATTGCAGCTGACATCTTTGGTACTACAACTGTGTTGTGGTAATACGCAGTTCATTTTGAATGGCACATCGCAATGCACACTAACACAATGCATGTGCAGGTGTGTGTGGGTAGGTGCAGTGTGATGCTGTGGGCAGAGTCCAAGTGTAGTAACAAGAATATATTGTAAAAGAAGTCCAACAAAACACAACAGACCCGGTGGGAAGGCAACCCAACCAGTAACACTCACAAGTTGTAACAGCTATAAGACAGTAGATTGAAGTCTCAGAGGTGCCGACAGAGTCTGTGTCAAGGAGCGGAATGCAGCCTGGCTGGTCTGTACCCAAATGGGGAGGCTTTTTAGAAAAGACAGTGTATCCCTGCACTTTCCCTACTCCTATCCCTGAACCTTTCCCTGGCACTAAGCACTGTCCATGACAGAAGGGTGACCTGTCCCTACTCTAGATACCCACAAAATACACGCCAAACCCAGGAGGCAGGGTCTTAAATAGACTTAGCCTATTGGATAGCTGCCTTCCTGTGACTAAGGAAACCATAGAAGAATTAGGTTCCCCTCGACTTCCTCCTCTATCAGCCTTGTCGCTGCAGATGAGCACCACCTGCAGTGCAAAAAATAAACTGCACCTGCCTGCATGTGGACTTCAGGCTGTTGCAGTGTGTTGGCAACCCATTCAATTGAATGGGCTGCTGTAACTGAGAGCATGTTAATGTGCAACATAACACGTGTTGTTGTCAGCTTGCCCAAAGTAGCCAAGGTCCTTCAACAATCTCTGGCAGCACTTTTGCTGACTAGATTTTCTGGTCAGCTGATCCTGTGACATTAGCAATCTCCCTCCTTCATAATCCTGGGGAACTTCTGATCTGCATGTGCCCACAGGCAACGGGGATTGATGAAACAAGTCCATGTAGCACCTTTAAACTGGCCCTTTCTTTCTTTGAAGACCCCTGCCCTACACTTTACACAGAAAACGCAAAAAAACACATGGACCACAGAGTATCACAAACTACAGGATATATTTTAATAGATAGTTTTTTTATATTACCATAACAGCAAGGTCTTATTTAATATGTTTGTGAGCATGGTTGCATGCACCACCTTGAGATAGTAAACATGGTATCTAGAAATGGTAAGATCAGTCATAATTAACGAGCTACAATTGTGTCATCCAGCAAAACATGAACCCCATTAATTAGAGAATCGTCAACTACACTTGATGCCATCATCAACATTCCTGGAAATCTGCTTGTATGTCCTTTGCTGGCATTGGCATACTATATACTGGCACTTCACTCAGGATTATACATTGCCACGTAACTGATTACCCTATGATATTCATCCAGCCCACACATTATTGTTTCCTTAGCAGTAATGAAGCCATTTTAATGAATGTTCTTATTTTAGGAACATAAATGTTAGCAACCAATGCAAAATAATTAAAGAGGATTTCCACACAAACCTTAGCAGTAAAGAGGAGGTTTAGCCATAACTTGGGGGAAAATCTCCCATAAGGGGCACAGAAACAGCAATAAAAATATGTCGGCTTTTAACTCTGTACCAATCTACTAAAAATAAATAAACTGGTTTTAACTCTGCTACAGTTCTACTTTACAGTACAGTAAAACCTTGTATTGCGAGCATAATTCGTTCAAGAAACATGCTTGTAATTCAAAGCACTTGTATATCAAAGCGAATTTCCCCATAAGAAATAATGGAAGCTCAGAGGATTTGTTCCACAACCATTTATTCATAAGTCCTTCAGTTTATAGTCCATATAAAAAGATTATAGCAATGTGACCAGGTTGTGTAACTCTAAAATATCCATCCACAAATGGAAGCCTCCACAAGGGGATTAGAAGCAAAATCCAGCAGGAGCTACAGAGTATAAAAGAGAAGAGAGGCGCCTCTAAGTGAAGCAATATGTTGCTAAATGTTGTACCTTCATTAAATGTAACCATATTGCTACACTTAAAGATGCCTCTCCTCTCTTTTATACTCTGTTGTGACTTGACGCTACTTGTATATCAAGACATCGCTTGTATAAAAAGTCAAAATGTATTAAAAAATTTAGCTTGTCTTGCAAAACGCTCTCAAACCAAGTTACTCTCAAACCAAGGTTTTACTGTATACCTGCAGTGCACTAGAAATTAACTACAAGAGAGAAATTTTGACGATGCCATTTCTGACTTGTTTTAAAGGTATAGGAGGTTGAATTATCCTGATCCTTTCTTTACTACCTTGGAACAAGTATGCAGACAGTGAAATCTGAAATGTTTGACAGGTACAGTATGTCTCAGAATCAGCAGTAGCAACATCCAAAATTTCAAGGTACTAAGTTTTCTTCATAGACGGTAATGTAACCATGCACACATATTACTAGTAGAGCATCTTGAACAATGGCGTCCCTAGGGGGGGGGGCCCTGACCCCCCCAAAATTATGCTGTGCCCCACCATGTGCCCCCCCCCCCCCAAAAAGAAAAATATTTTTTTTTTTTTTTTTTTTTTTTTACAAAAAGGCAATGTCTTTTTGTTTGCATTCGTAGCGGATGCGCCACATCTTACTCAGGCTGCCGCTGGAGTAACACAGTCTCTATTGAGAGGGGGAGTATTCTTCTAGCCTGGACGCGTGGATAAGTGTGTGCACTGCAGTACACTGTAATCACTGAACTGCATTATCTCCATCTCTTCTCTCCCCCATCTGTCCCTCCCCTCTCCTGTTCTTTCAAGACCTTCACAACTTACTTTCACTTTCAGTTAGGCAGGTAATAGACTATGCAAATTTCTTTCCTGCATCCACAGAGTGCCGGAAAGAAACTTGCATGATTCCCCCATCAACACAGACAGTGGTGACAGGGGAATATCCTTCCTGCCCAGTAATTGTATTCTCCCAACAAACAGTGATTATCACTAGTGGCTATAAAAACCACTAGTGATAATCATAAGAGTATCTGGCAGGCTGGTTGTTCCCAATTTGATCGATCAACTTGGTACATTCAGCCTGCTCATTAATGGTTCAAACCTCAGCCAGTTCCTGATGAACCAACTGAGATTTAAACTGCCTATGGCTGGTCTTGGCACTTAGGCAGCCCCACTTTTTTAATTTAACTAGTAGGTTGCATTAAAAAAAAAAGAAATAATCCAATTCTCCCATCTACACATTATAGGTGGATGGGGGAATCCTCGCAGTGTGGACCAGTGGTGGAACTACCAGGGTTGCTGTCCTGGCTATTCACAGCGCTGGTCTCTGTCTCCATAGCAGCGGTGGCACATTGGAACCCAGTGCTGGTTACTTTATGGGGCTGATGTACAGGAGAGCCAGCACAATTTGTTGTTAGAGATGGGCAGGACATGTTCAAAATCCCACATGCCCGAGCCCGCCAGGAAGCCCACACTGCACAGCGCTAAGCACAAGCAGTGAGACATTTCCTGTTCCTCAGCTGTACAGATCAGGAATGTCTCACTGCCTGTGATTAGCCTTGTGCAGTGTCGGCTTCCTGGTGGGATCGGGCATGTGGGATTTCAAACACACCCGAGCCCATCTCTAATGGTTGTAGAGTAGACAGTTGACCTCCCTGCAGGTTGCTTAGCAGCAGTGCAGCCTCCTCTGACATGCTGATCGTGATGCAATCCAGGTGATGCTCCTAGTCAAATCCTAGTGTTAAATATCATAGTGATTTTATTGATCAAAGCCCACACCTTACAGACATAGAACCCACACCTTACAGGCATAGAGCCCACACCTTACAGGCATAGAGCCCACACCTTACAGGCATAGAGCCCATACCTTACAGGCATAGAACCCACATGGCTGCTGAACATACGGTGGATGTGGTTGTACAGTGGATGCTAACAAATACTGTGTTTATTAGATCTGACTGGGAGCATCACCTGGATCACATCCTGATCAGCATGTCAACAGAGAAGGTTATACAGCATTACTGCTGCTAGGTGACCAGCTGGGGGATCGGCTCTCTACAACCAATGGTGCCAGCCTTCCCCTACATGCACCCATAATGTCACCAGCCCTAGGTCCTAATAGACTGCTGCCACTGCCAAGGAGACAGATGCCAGACCAGCACTGTCAATAGCAGGGACAGGACAGCAAGAGGAGGCTGGGGAACACCACAGTGGCAGAACACCAAGGCCCGCTGGCAAGACAACCTTTGCAACCCTGATAGTTCTCCCACTGCTTTGGACCCTTATATTTTCTTGGTATGCTGGTGACATATATCTCTTGTTTTCTGTCACCCTGGGGATCGTAGTAAAATTGCATTTTATAGTTGCCCCCCTACTTTTGTCCCTGTCCCCCCCATGTGCCCCCCCTAAATATGAAAGCTGGAGACGCCACTGATCTTGAAACCTGAACAATCTGGACACTCAGAATGCTAGTCTTTGGAGCTCAGAGGGATCCGCTTCACCTCTTCATTTTGCGAAGGGATACAATTTGTCATTAAGAGTGTAAATCACAATTAGGCACTGATAGTGACTATACGGGAAGTGATTTGGCATGGGCCAGGACTCTTTCTTCAGCACCGCATGTTGGCATCTGAAGATTGAGCTCCCATGACTTTGGAATAGACTATCAATACATGTTGAAGCCTTTATTTCACAACTGCAGCCACCTAATTATCTTTCACTTCCTACAGGTATGCTTTAATGAATACAATATTTTTCCATACAAGTGTAGCGCTGGCTCCTGACGAGCATGCGCTATGTGTTTTTGAAAATTAATATTCCTGAAACCAGAGTTGGGTTTTAGGGCTAATTCTGCTAAATTATGATTTCAGTACCAGTCTAGCTGGATTGCACTTCTACTTGGCCGCAGGTGTCGCTGTCACCGCCGGCAAGTATGAGAACGCAGTTTAGTTGGGTGTATTGGATGCCATTCTTTCTCTTGGAACCAGCCCAGTGGGAGTGTATGTATCCTGCTGTGCTTCTGGGAGGGAGTATTTAAGGTACTGAGGTCACATGCTTCGGGGTTCCAGTCCAGAAGATATCGTCTGTCTGTTTGGTCCTGGTCCTCCTGACCAGCCCTCAAGGCCCTCCTGGCATCCATGCAATTTCAATTCTCGGGGCTGAATAGCTCGAGATGAAGCAACTGCAGGGACAAGCCTGAATGGATATCGGGACCTAATGATTCAAAGGTGGTCCGGTGCCGTCTCATCTAAGGAGAGGCCCAGCAACTGGAGGAGCATCCAGGGGAGGATTCTTCAGGAGAAGGCCGTGCACAAGGTGGGTTTCTCTGAAGGGGCCTGGAGGCTCAGTTGAAGGACACTTTATGGATTTACACTCATACGGTATCACCGGACCAGCTGAGAGATACTGGTACCATATGATAGCTCTGTAAATTTGTTTATGTCCCTCAGTTACATTCAAGTCTATGGCAGAGACTTTTCCTCAAGTATTTTTCATTCAAGTCTGTGGCAGAGACTTTTCTTTACCTAACACTCTGCCAGTTGCTAGGCCTAGTGAGAGGAGGTCTATCCGGGGGTTGTGAGAATCCAGTTGTGAAGCGGTTGTTCTCTGGATTTCTTCTATAAGAGACTTCCTATTCTTGCAGTCCAAAAGTACCTGAACTTTCCTCCTAACCATCTATTCTACATTAAGAGACTGTGTTATTGTTTAAATAAATAACCCAAAAGGAGGATTCAGTGTCAGTTGCTGCCATCTACCACGGGAAACCCTAGATGGAGACGAGGTAAAGAAGGTAACGGTAAGCCCAATAAAACCAGCAGCTCCTTCGGGGGTAAGTGCTACACAAGATATACAGCAAGTATTAGAATTTCCTGAATACTGTATTACTGTTATACCGCTTACAAACAAGCAGATTTTCCGTCAGTAAAATCTTGGATGTTTTTTCCGACGGAATTCCGCTCAAGCTTGGCTTGCATACACACGGTCACACAAAAGTTCTCTGAACTTTCGATCGTCAAGAACGCGGTGACGTACAACACTACGACGAGCCAAGAAAATTAAGTTCAAAGCTTCCGAGCATGTGTCAAATTGTTTCCGAGCATGCGTAGGAATTTTGCGTGTCGGAATTGCTACAGACGATCGGAATTTCCGATTACCGAAAAATTGAGAACATGCTCTCAATCTTTTGCTGGCGGGAATTCGGCCAGCAAAAGTCCGATGGAGCATACACATGGTCGGAATTTCCGACCAAATGCTCTCATCGGTCTTTTGCTGGCCGAATTTCCGATCGTGTGTACGCGGCATTAGGGTATATTCACACTATTTGCAGTGAATGGTGTTTTTCTGCAGTGGAAAACCCCTAGTCACTGCAAGGGCACATAGACAACAACTGCTTTTAATATGCCCAATTCAATACTGATGTGATGTGCAGTGCGTTGCGTAAAAATCCATAAATATTGCATGTATACAGCAGCATGTCACTGCACTGCAGTGCAACACACCATGCTGCTGTGCAGAGACTTCAATGAAGTGCCACTATGGAGTGTCACTATTAAACCCAAAACCCAAAATTTTATATATTGCAGTTTACCAATCCGTAAATGTGGTCGCTGTGATCATTTTTTTTCTTTTTAGGCTTTTTTTTTCATGGCCCGTTGTTATTAAAAAATAAATGCTGTTGCTGTAACTGCTTTAGCTGGCGTTCACCTTTATTTTGTTAAGTCCTTCTTAATCTGCTAGTACATCTAATTCTCCTCTGCGGCATCAATAAAAGGTATCCAGAATGCTGCTCTCCTACCCTACCCATGCATGGTGTGTTATATGGTCTCAGTTGGGGCTACTCCACTAACCATGCCCCCTGACCTCTATGACTAAGCTTTGGTGGGTAGGACGAAACGCATCAGAGGGCATGGTCAGTGGAGTAGCGCTTTCTGGGGCCGTATAACACATCATACATGGGTCAGGTGGGAGAGCGGCATTCTGGATGCCTGTTTTTGATGCCGCTGGATGTGACTGTTTGAACACCGGCGCCCCTACACCTGAGGAGCCGAGAAAAATAAAAAATACTCTTGCTTGGAGTGGCGCTGCAAAGCTTTTTAGGTCAATACCCTCTCCCCAAACTGACAGTGCTGATGTCCACGGGTGTTTTCATTGCTCCTCCATCCAGAGTGGGAACACCATAGGGCATGAAGTGTGTTACTAGCTGGATAATCAGGTGAAAATAAAGGGAAAAGAAGCCTAAAAAAGAAAACTAATGCAGTCACCACATTTAAAGTGTAGATCCAGTCAAAACCTAACTGAGCTATAATCTACTCCCGCCCCCAATCTAAGCCTATTTTATCTGCTCAGTAAAAGGAAAGACATCTATACTTACCTATTCTGAAGTTACTCCACTCCAATCAGATAATCTCGCCAATGCCAGCCTCAGTGCATAGGAGAGATTGCTGACAACGGCTGCAGAGGCTGGGTGGTGACATCACCCATAGGCATATAATGGAGCATCGTTGTCCCCTGTCCCTCCTCTACACTAAAGCTGGGACCCGATCATGTAACTAGACCAGAGTGGCCTCAGCATAGGTAAATAGAGACTTCTCTCCTGTTGCACGGTAGAATGGGGGTGAGAGTAGATTTTAGCTTAGTTGGGTTTTGACTGAAATTGACCTTGAAGGACTAGTAAACTGCAATATATTACCTTTTCTGTTTTTGGGTTCAATACAACCTTAACCACTAGCCGACCAGCGCATGACGATGTACATCGGCACAATGGCACGGCTGGGCAAATGGGCGTAAAGGTACGTCCCCTTTAAATCACAGCATTGCCCGCTGCGTGCTCCGTGACCGTGCCCGTGGGTCCCACGGACTCGATGTCCGCCAGGGGCCTGCGATCGTGTCACGGAGAGGAAGGATGGGGAGATGCCTTTGTAAACAAGGCATTTCCCCATTCTGCCCAGTGACATGACAGGGATCTACTGCTCCCTGTCATGTCAGTGGAAGCCCATCCCCCCCACAGTTAGGATCACTCCCTAGGATACACTTAACCCCTTGATCACCCCCTAGTGTTTAACCCCTTCCCTGCCATTGTCATTTACACAGTAATCAGTGCATTTTTATAGCACTGATCTCTGTATAAATGACAATGGTCCCAAAATGGTGTCAAAAGTGTCTGATGTGTCCGCCATAATGTCGCAGTCACAATAAAAATCGCAGATCGCCGCGATTACTAATACATTTTTTTTAAAATAAAAATGCTATAAAACTATCCCTATTTTGTAGATGCTATAACTTTTGCGCAAAGCAATCAATATATGCTTATTGCGATTCTTTTTTACCAAAAATATGTAGAAGAATACATATCGGCCTAAACTGAGAAAAAAAAAATGTTGTTGTTGTTTATATATTTTTGGGTGATATTTATTATAGCAAAAAGTAAAAAATATTGTTTCTTTTTCAAAATTGTCGCTATTTTTTTGTTTATAGCGCCAAAAATAAAAACCACAGAGGTGATCAAATACCACCAAAAGAAAGCTCTATTTGTGGGGAAAAAAGGACGTCAATTTTGTTTGGGTGCAATGTCGCGCGACCGCGCAATTGTCAGTTAAAGCGGGCAGCTATGACTAAGCATTGTTAAGTGTGAAACGCATCAGCTCGTCTGTCCCATTTTTTACGGTGGCTTGTATCTGTTGGACTTTTTTTTTACAAATAAAGGCTATATTCCGGAGTGCGGCTATCCTTTTTGCCTCATAAAGCGACGCAGTGCCGTATCGCACAAAAGTGCTCTGGTCAGGAAGGGGGTAAATCCTTCCGGGGCTGAAGTGGTTAAATATGGTAAATATAACTCCACAGCCCACTACTTAAAGTGGAGTTCCACCCACTTTTACAACTCTTCAGCATTCCTCACCAAAGTGTGCACTGTAAACGAATTGGATATTTTTTTTCTCAGCACCTACTGTATATCTGCTGTATTCATTTTTCACTTCCTCCTCCCTGGCCGCGGCCCATCGCATCATGTCCTGTTTACAATGCCTCCTGGGAAGGGGCGGCAACTTCCTCTGACACTGCCGTTGCTATGGAAACCTGACCTGAAACCTATTACACTGCTTGTGCTGCACTGAGCATGTGCGAGATCTGCAAGGATGAGATCCAGGAAGAAATACAGTCTGGCTTCAGATGCCCACACTTAAGATGGCCACGGCCTGCTGTAAGTTTATAAAATAACAAACTACTGCTATAAATGAACAAAACGGACCTTAGTTTACAAACTAACTTTACTAGAATATATTAGGCTTGTGTATTATAGGGGTATTTTTATTTAAAAAGTATAATTTTGGCCGGAACACCGCTTTAACAATACAAAAGTTAAAAAAGTTAAGCAGCAATTACTATTTTAAATTTTTTTAATGCTATGTGAAGGTGAACATGTCACAAATATAAAGTAGGTGTTATCCCAGTTTGGCTGTGAGAGTGGAAATATATTTGAACGTTTAGCTCAAAGGTAAGTGTAGTCATTCACTCTGTACAGGACAATGTTTTAAATCCTAAATCTGTTAACATATCCTCATCTGTTTCTTATACGGAACAGACATATTTTCTTAGCGGGGTTTTTGTTGTTCTTGGATCTAACGGGAGCTGTTTGGAGCTGACATAAACTTGGACAGTATAGTGAGTGTTGGAACACTTGTTGAACTTGTTACAGTTTGAAAGTCTCTCTTACCACTGTCATCCAGCAAGAAATCATCCTGGTAACGGAACTTTTCTGGTCCGCAAGCAATAAAAATGTCATCATCACCAAAGAAATCCTGAAGGCACATCACCTGAAAAGAGAGGTTAAATAATTACAGATTACCATTACATCTTAAATTCACTTCCCCACCGACAGCCTACATAATGAAATCAGTAGGGATTCTGCAGCAAAGACGTGCAAGAAACAGCCACCTGTTTTCAGTCGGATGTGCACATTAATACATTTTAATCCACAATAATGGTCAACGCCTACAATGTCCTCCTCAGCTAGGTAGATGCAAACGCATGTTTTAAAAAGCAGAAACCTGTTTTCATGCCGCGTTTAGCCGCGTTTAGCCACGTTTGCGTCTGTAAGCATTTGTAAAGATAACATCATATAGACCCTCCCCCAGCTCAGAAAGCATGTATTATTAACTATTTCTGCCATTTTGATCAGAGTGAGCAGCAGCAGAGAGAGAGAGCAGTCGTACACTTGCATTTGCCTCTCTTTCTGTGTTTTTTTTTGGAAATGGATCCCATATTGAATATATGTCAGGAAATGCTCCTGATGTTGCTCTTGATGAGGCAGCAACGTTGTCGCAAATTTGCATGAGAGGTCCAGAATCAGAGCTTGTTGATATTGGACCCATCCGTTGATGGTACAGCGAATGTCCGTTGGATATTTCACAAACATGTATGCATTTCACAAACATGTGTGCATTAGTGAGTATATATGCTCTATGAACTATCTAAAAAAATTACGACATTTTAAACCAATTTTTCTAGTATTTTTTATGGTTTACCATCATATTTCTGAGTTTTCTGGTCCAAAAAATTGGGTTCCTTTAAAAAGGCTTATAAACGCAAACGCGGCTAAACGCAGGTGCCTGCGTTTAGCCGCGTTTAGCTGCGTTTTGCGTCTGAAACGTGGAAAAGCAAAGTGTCTGAACGCCTTTTTTTGCTTCTGGAAAAACGAGGTTAAACGCAACTGCATAAAAACGGGAAAAAACGAGACTGTGTACATGGACACATAGGATAACATGCATGCGTTCAGGTGCAGTTGAAAAAAGTGTCCAACTGCCTCTGAACGCGCGTTTAACAGAGTCTCGTGTGCATGAGGCCTTACCTCATGTATACTGGGTGTATAGCCCAGATGCATGGGACTACAGTGTTTAGGTGCAGGTGGATGGCACAGGCGACCTGTAAAACTCCATGAGAGGCTGAAAGCTGCTGTGACTGAATGGGGATGGATGGGGTACCGATTGGTACTAAAGTTTAGGGCAGGGATGCTCAGAATGCAGAACACTTGTGTTGTGGGCATTCATTTCTGGAGCAAACTGCACTACTACAAGTACCAGTGCACCATCCAACCACATCAGACTCTCATAGACTTTTAAAGTCGGCCGATGGTGGGGCTGGACGGTGCTCCTTCCGCAAGTACCTACATGTGGGAGCCTCATGCATGGGGCTAAACAATGAGCGTGCATGAGGCCCATGCTGAGGTGAATAAGGGGCTCTTTCCAACTCTTGACAAGTTTCTGAACTTTGCCTAACCTGTATGTTACTAAACTTTTACAACTAGCCGTGTCAGTAATAGGCCACTATCAGAACTTATCATTGGGGTTGCTGTAGATATAATTTAAGCCAACCCTACTTGCTTTTGCCATTTCAGCAGCCACTGCGGTCACTAGAACTGTAAGGCTGATCTGAAATTTCAGCTGATGAGTACAGGATGATGTGAAATGAATACAAAATAATAAGAAGAAGACATTCCAGATAATTCGTCTTAGCAATTCTTAAAACACTATGGGGGTTATTCACGAAAGGCAAATCCACTTGCACTACAAGTGCACTTGGAAGTGCAGTCGCTGTAAATCTGAGGGGTAGATCTGAAATGAGTGGAAGCTCTGCTGATTTTATCATCCAATCATGTGCAAGCTAAAATTCTGTTTTTTTATTTTCCTTGCGTGTCCCCCTCAGATCTACAGCAACTTCACTTCTAAGTGCACTTGCAGTGCAAAGTGGAGTTTCCTTTAGTAAATAACCCTCTATATGGGTATTTGCTTTGTAATTTTATTCTATATCATGTCATTCTATGGTATAGTTAATTTTTCTATTCTATATCTAATGTCAAAATTATTTTTTCCTCTTGGATAGAGTAGGGGAGGGTTACAACTCCTGTCACTTTTTTGGGGTGTTTTCTTTTTTGCCATCTTTGTCTCATTATAGAGAATTCCCTTCACTTCCTATCCTGAAGACCCAACAATGAGAGTATCTCTTTCCAATGTGAAGGAAACCCCTTCTTAAATAACTGTCACAGGAACCAGTTGTCCCCATTTGGAAGATTTTCCCTCTATTCCTCTTCTAGTGACAACTCAGTTTTGGATGTATCCTCACTTTCCTTCCCTATGATAAGAGCAGAACAATTAGAGAGGGTGAATCCCACTAGAGGGCATAGACAGCAATAAAAACCTGACAGCAGTTCTAACCTCTAACCATGGCATCTGCTTTTAGTTACACTTGAGGACATGGTATTAATATATTGTGAAACTTAATTTAAGGTTAAGACAATGAAGGCTATGCTTTTTGTACAGTTTCTAAAATGGAACTCTTCCAGCAGATACATTCAATTTGTTGCGCAACCTCTAATGGGACTTTGTAGGCTACCAAAAAAATTCTACACACACACTTTTTAGTTAAAAAAAATAATTGTCAACTTTATTTTCACATAAAACATCCATCCCTTCGTTATTGGAGTATTAAAAACAGTTTTGCACATCATTTAAGATATTAGATAAGCTACTAAACGACCGCAACATACAGGAATATACAATGTAATACTGACATATAATCACACACATAGGTTGGACTTGATGGACTTGTGTCTTTTTTCAACCTCACCTACTATGTAACTATGTCGCATTGTGTCATAAGAACGGTAAAGGGTCAACGTCACAGCATTACACTTGATATTAAGTGGTATATCCAGTTGTCATTTGCTGTCACAGAGGGGGTCCCTCACAGTAAACTTCCAACCGCAATTATCCAATGCGGCTCGAACAATTACAACATGTTCTTCCTCAGGGAAGTACCACAATAGTAATCAACTGTGATTCCATCTATGACCCCCAAGATCACATATCTCCTAGCAGATATACCTCATTTACAAGCTACACTTGGGGCCATATGTAGAAATATGCTGATCTGGGTGGTATATGCCCCTAGACAGCCATGTGAATGAGTTCAGTTCCCAGACCGAACAAGCTCCAAAAATTGTAACGTAAATGTTTCCCTAATTATACTTTGCGCTCCTTGTAGTGTTATCAATTGCCCTAAATATTTCATATATAAAAATATAACACTCACATAGGGGCCTATTTAACCAGTTGCTGACCGCCCGCCGTCATATGACGGCGGGACGGTGCAGCTCTCGTGGCGGGCCGCCGTCATATGACGGCGGCCAAAAAACACGGCCGTGCGCGCGATCGCGGGCGCGCAGCCGTGCTCTGTCGGTGCCGGCGTGTCCCGGAGACACACCGCGTCACCGACAGGGGTGAACAGCCATTGGGCATGGCTGTTCACCATGTGATCAGCCGCGATTACGTCACGGCTGATCACATTGGGGAAGTCCCGACTTTAGACAGCGCATGCGCGCGATCGGGAGCGCGCAGCGCGGTCATGTCGTTGGCGGCGTGTTCCCAGGAACACTGCTCGTCACCGACAAGGGTAATCAGCCAATGACTGATGGCTGATTACCACGTGATCGGCTGTGATCCATTCACAGCCGACCACTAAATGTAAACAAAGACCGGTTACTAGCTGTTACCGGCTATTCTCTCCTCACACACCGTTACCAGTGTGAGGAGAGAACAGCCAGGAGCAGTGAGTTACCGATCTTTGTCTGTACTGTACTGTAGTGCACCAAACACAGCCAAAGAGAACCTGTCACATCGCCCCCCCCCCCATTACAGCTGTCACCCAACAGTCACCACAAAAGTGTCCACAAAAGTGCACCTGTCACCCGTCAGTGTCCACAAAGTCCACCTGTCACCCGTCAGTGTCCACAAAGTGCACCTGTCACCCGTCAGTGTCCACAAAGTGCACCTGTCACCCGTCAGTGCCCACAAAGTGCACCTGTCACCCGTCAGTGCCCACAAAGTGCACCTGTCACCCATCAGTGCCCCTGTCACCCATCAGTGCCCCTGTCACCCATCAGTGACCATCGGCAGTGACCGTCATCAGTGACCGACATCAGTGACCGTCATAAGTGACCGTCATCAGTGACCCAGATCTGTCACCCATCAGTGCCCACAAAGTGCACCTGTCACCCATCAGTGACCATCGCCAGTGACCGTCATAAGTGACCGCCATCAGTGACCGTCATAAGTGACCGCCATCAGTGACCCAGATCTGTCACCTATCAGTGCCCACAAAGTGCACCTGTCACTGTCCAGAGACTGCCGTCAGTGGTTCACCCGTCACCCACCAGTGACGTCACACGTCACCCGTCACCCACCAGTGAAGTCATTCGTCACCTGTCACCTGTCGCCCATCACTGACCGTCATTTGTCACCAGTCGCACAGCCCATCACAAAGCATGTCCAAAAGATTATATACAAGTGAGGAGGCATTCCAGATCCTCGCCATGACTGATGAGAGCAGCGGGGAGTTCTCATCAGATTCAAATGCCAATTCCGATCGTTCAAATTCAGCATTTGAACCGATCGAAAGTAGTATATCGGCAAATGAATCGGAGGAAGAATGGATCCCTCCTAAACGAGCACGTCGTTCTGGAAACCAGGCAGCCACCAGCAATATATCCCAGGATCAAATTCCCAGGCCCAGTACCAGTGCTGCCGCCAGCGAAAGGCCACAAGAAATGCCCAGCCCCAGTACCAGCACTGCCGCATCATCACGCCCAAATGCCAGCACAGGAACAAATCCCCCAACTACCAGCACTGGAGTGCCACGTCCCCCAAGAGCCAGGGCCACTACATACCTCCCAGATGGTCTTGCCAATCCAACATGGCTGCCTTTTAACTCAGGATCAGCAAGAATCCCCCCTTTCACAGCACAGCCAGGTGTGCAGGCCAATACCCAAAATTTTTCCCCAATTGATTGTTTTCATTTATTTTTGCCCGACACTTTGCTGCAACTCATCGTGGACCAGACCAATTTATATGCCCAGCAGTATATAGCCAACAACCCCGAATCATCTTACGCCCGTCCATTTGAGTGGAGAAGCTTGACTCTGGAGGAGTTCAAAGTGTTTATGGGCCTCACCATAAACATGGGGCTTACCAAAAAAAATGAAGGACATGCCTATTGGTCCACCAACCCCATCCACCATATGCCCATTTATTCTTCCGTTATGTCCAGGTCCCGATACAGGATGATAATGCGCTTTTTCCATTTCAGGGACAACAGCCAGTGCCCTCCCCGCAATCATCCAAATCATGACAAATTATATAAAATTCGCCCACTCATTAATTTCTTTTCCCAACGATTTTCAGAACTCTATGTCCCCGAAAAGCACATATGTGTCGATGAGTCCCTGGTACCCTTTACAGGCCGGCTAGGAATAAGACAATACATTCCTAGCAAAAGGGCCAAATACGGAGTGAAGTTTTATAAGCTTTGCGAGAGAGCCACGGGATATTTGTATGCTTTCCGCATATACGAAGGAAAAGATTCCCAGCTCCAGCCCCCTGAGTGCCCGGCCTACATGGGCACAACTGGTAAAATCGTATGGGACCTGGCATACCCACTGCTGAGGAAAGGTTACCACATATACCTGGATAACTTCTACACCAGCCTGCCCCTTTTCAAACACCTATACCTTGCAGAAACCCTGGCCTGTGGAACCTCCAGAAAGAATAGGAAGGGCTTCCCACAAGCCATAGTAAACAAGAAATTGCGAAGGGGAGAAAGAGCAACCTTGCGATGCGACGAAGTGCTGGCTTTGAGGTGGAAGGATACCAGGAATGTGTACATGATGTTCACCATCCATGATGACACTACAGTGGAAGTTCAGAGACGACAAGGTCCCATCGTAAAGCCAAAATGTGTACACGATTACAATCTGTACATGGGGGGGGTGGATTTCAACGACCAAATGCTTCAGCCCTATTTAGCAATTAGGAGGTCCCGTTTCTGGTACAAGAAGGTAGCACTCTATTTAATTCATTTGGCCATTTATAATGCCTTCATAGTTCACACCAAATCCACAGAAAGCCCTGCCCACTTCCTAAAATTTATAGAAAACGTTGTCAGGTCCCTCATCTACGGTCAAAGACCCCCCCCAGAAAACCTTCGCTCTGATGCCGTTAGCCGACTTCACGAACGCCACTTCCCGGACCACATTCCACCATCTGAAGCGGGCCGAAGACGCCAAAAAAGATGTCGAGTATGCAGCAAAAATGGATTTAGAACTGATACCAGCTACCACTGTGTCGACTGTCCCTCCGAACCCGGCCTTTGCATTGGTATATGCTTCAGACAATATCACACATCCCTAAATTATTAGCCCATATTCTTAACCATTTCCCCATTTTCAACATCTGTGCTGACCATTCCCCATGCTTCCTCAAATATCCACTGCCTTCCACGTGAACTGACCCTGGCCTGTTTTTTGACTATGCCTCTGCCAACCGTTTGGACTGCTTCCACGTGAAACGACCCTGGCCTGTTTTATCAACTACGCTTCTGCCTACCGCTTGGACTGCTTGAACGTGAACTGACCCTGGCCTGTTTTATGGACTATGCTTTTGCCTACCGCTTGGACTGATCTGTTGCCCTGCTACTGTAGTACACAGGGGTCTCACATGTGAGGGGCTCCAGAAATGTTTTTCCGGATGGAGAAAACAATTTTTTTGTTGTCTCCGGGTTTCTTAATTTCCGGATTAGGGTCTGGAGCCCGGAGGCTTCATAGAGATTTGGGTGGGTCGAAGCCTCTACCCCTGTGGCCCTGTGCACAGGTCTTACCCGATTGCGGCCCTCAGCCTGCTGCTGACTTACTGCCACTATCTCCCTGCCTGCAGCATAAACTGACCACACCTGGACACATTTTCTAAAGGACAAATGCTTTGGCTGTGCTGACGATATCCTTGTGCTGACTATAGACAATATTCCTACCTGCTGCCTGGATAATTATTATTGTTGCTAAGGACATCCCTGTCTGCTGCCTGCTGCCTGCTGCCTGCTGTCTGCTGCCTGCTGCCTGCTGCCTGCTGCCTGCTGTCTGCTGCCTGCTGTCTGCTGCCTGCTGCCTGGACCAAATCCCTCTTCTGGGGACACTACAAAAACCACAGGTAATACTTTTTTTTTTACCCTTTGCTCAATAGAATTTATTTTGGAGTGTATTTTTTGGTATGTAAATGCTATCTGTTAGAAATATAAGGGCCTTCAAAAATAATAGGTTGTCAGGAAATTAGAAGTGCAATTTATGCTTGTAGAACGCCTGAAGGTGCTACTTCACTGGCGGGCCTCTGTATGTGGCCAGGCTGTGTAAAAGTCTCACACATGTGGTATCACCATACTCAGGAGGAGTAGCAGAATGTATTTTGGGGTGTCATTTTTGCTATGTACATGCTATGTGTTGGAAATATCTTAAAAATTGACAACTTTGTGGAAAAGAAATGCGTTTTCTTTTTTTTTTCCACATATTCCAAAAACTTCTGGAAAAAAATGAACAGTTCAAAAGACTCATAATGCCTCATAGATTATACGTTGGGGTGTCTACTTTCCAAAATGGGGTCATTTTGTGGGCGTTTCCATTGTCCTGGGGCTCCAGGGCCTTCAAAACTGTAATAGGTGATTGAGAAATGAGATGTGTAATTTATGCTTGTAGAACGCCTGAAGGTGCTACTTCACTGGCGGGCCTCTGTATGTGGCCAGGCTGTGTAAAAGTCTCACACATGTGGTATCGCCATACTCAGGAGGAGTAGCAAAATGTATTTTGGGGTGTCATTTTTGCTATGTACATGCTATGTGTTGGAAATATCTTAAAAATGGACAACTTTGTGGAAAAAAAATGCATTTTCTTTTTTTTTCCACATATTCCAAAAACTTCTGGAAAAAAATGAACAGTTCAAAAGACTCATAATGCCTCATAGATTATACGTTGGGGTGTCTACTTTCCAAAATGGGGTCATTTTGTGGGTGTTTCCATTGTCCTGGGGCTCCAGGGCCTTCAAAACTGTAATAGGTGATTGAGAAATGAGATGTGTAATTTCTGCTTGTAGAACGCCTGAAGGCGCTACTTCACTGGCGGGCCTCTGTATGTGGCCAGGCTGTGTAAAAGTCTCACACATGTGGTATCGCCATACTCAGGAGGAGTAGCAGAATGTATTTTGGGGTGTCATTTTTGCTATGTACATGCTATGTGTTGGAAATATCTTAAAAATGGACAACTTTGTGGGGAAAAAAATGCGTTTTCATTTTTTTTCCACATATTCCAAAAACTTCTGAAAAAAAATGAACAGTTCAAAAGACTCATAATGCCTCATAGATTATACGTTGGGGTGTCTGCTATCCAAAATGGGGTCATTTTGTGGGTATTTGTACTTTCCTGGCTTGTTAGTGTCTCAAGAAACGAGATAGGTCTTCAGTACATCAGGTGTGATCAGGTGTGATCAATTTTCAATAATTTGCACCATAGCTTGTAGACTCTATAACTTTCACAAAAACTAAATAATATACACTAATTAGGGTTATTTTTACCAAAGATATGTAGCCATATACATTTTGGCCAAAATTTATGAAGAAATATTACTAATTTGTAAAATTTTATGACAGAAACAAAGAAAAAGGCATTTTTTTTTTTTCACCAAATTTTCAGTCTTTTTTAATTTATAGCACAAAAAATAAAAAACCCAGTAGTGATTAAATACCACCAAAAGAAAGCTCTATTTGTGTGAAAAAAAGGACGCAAATTTCATTTGGGTACAGTGTTGCATGACTGAGTAATTGTCATTCAAAGTGTGAGAGCGCTGAATGCTGAAAATTGGTCTGGTCAGGAAGGGGGTGAAAGTGCACTGTAGGCAAGTGGTTAATAAAGCAAAGAGCTGTTTGTAAAGTACAGCAATCAACATAACCAAAGACGAATGATTGCACATATAATTGCAGCCAGTATTAACCAATCAGATCTTAGGAGCAGGTCAATGAGAAGCCGGGATCGGCAGACAAGTGGGGTTTGCAGAAGTGTGTCCACACATTGAAGGTCAGCAGCTTTGTTTTACAGAAATAATCAGTTTACGGGAGGTGTTTTCAGGAAAGTAAAAAGGTTCTGCCTTAAAATCTAGCCTGTATCTTTTCTTATGCCGCGTACACATGAGCGGATTTTCCGGCAGATACATCTTGGATGGTTTTTCCGATGAAATTCCGCTCAAGCTCTTGGCTTGCATACACACGGTCACACAAAATTTTGCTGAACTTTCGACCGTCAAGAACGCGGTGACGTACAACACTACAACAAGCTGAGAAAATTAAGTTCAATGCTTCAGAGCATGCGTCAAATTGTTTCCGAGCATGCGTAGGAATTTTGCGCAACGGAATTGCTACAGACGATCAGAATTTTCCGATCGGAACTTTTTCCGACCGAAAAATTGAGAACCTGCTCTCAATCTTTTGTTGGCTGAAATTCGGCCAGCAAAAGTCCAATGGAGCATACACACGGTCGCATTTTCCGACCAAAAGCTCTCATCGGTCCTATGCTGGCCGAATTTCCGATCGTGTGTACGCGGCATAAGGGACCCAAAGGCTCCAGCTAATTACTTTCACCATAAAGATTCGCTTAAATCAATATACTGTATATAAGACTGCTTCTATCAACAGTGATAGTCCCTCTCTTGACTACAGCAATGTTCTGTCATGCCAGTAACGTGGCATGCCTCTTCTAGTATGACATAACGCTTGCTGTCACAATATGGCAGCATCTGATAAAATGAAACCATTCTGGCTATACTAACACAAGGCCACTGTCACACTGATGGCTTGAAATAAATTTTGGTTCTTATAACACTGTTCTGTTCTAAAATACCTATTTCTGTTGCTGGTACCATGGCTCTTAGGTGGGTTATGAAGTGATGATGTGCTATTGGAAAAATATTCTCATTTGAACACCTATTCTGGGCTCCACCTTATCTAAATTTGGTATTGCTAGGCAGTACTGTACATGGGTTCTTCAGCGCGCTGATGTTCCTTTTGGTTTACTTACTCTTTATGACATATGGATTTGGAATGTTTAGCGATTTACAGAGCTTAGCTCTTTAACCTCCCTGGCGGTATGATTATGCACGATTTTTGATGCTCAAAGCGGTACATTGTTTTGCATGGAAATTTGGCGTTTTATATTGTAGGCCTGTAATTCTTAGGAATTGTGAGATTTGTGAGATAACCCTCTTGGGCATGGAGTTCACCAGAGCTTCATATGTTGCCACTGGAGTCCTCTTCCACTCCTCCATGACGACATCATGGAGCTGGTGCATGTTAGAGACCTTGCGCTCTTTCACCTTTCTATTTGAGGATGCCCCACAGATGCTTAGAGTTTAGGTCTGGAGACATGCTTGGCCAATTTTATGAAGTGTGTGGTATATGGTCTGAGCACTGACAGGCTGACCCCCCCCCCCCCCCCACACACACACACACACACACACACCCCTTCAACCTCTGCAGCAATGCTGGCAGCACTCATACGTCTATTTCCCAAAGACATCCTCTGGATATAATTCTGAGCATGTGCACTCAACTTCTTTAGTTGACTGGGGCCTGTTCTGAGTGGAACCTGTGCTGTTAAACCGCTGTATGGCCTTGGCCACCATGCTGCAGCTCAGTTTCAGGGTCTTGGAAATCTTCTAGGCCATCTTTATGTAGAGCAACCATTCTTTTTTTTCAGATCCTCAGAGAGTTCTTTGCCATGAGGTGCCATGTTGAACTTCCAGTGACCAATATGAGAGAGTGAGAGGGATAACACCAAATTTAACACACCTGCTCCCAATTTACACCTGAGACCTTGTAACACTAACTAGTCACATGACACTGGGTGGGGAAATGGCTAATTGGGCCCAATTTGGACATTTTCACTTAGGGGTGTACTCACTTTTGTTGCCAGAGGTTTAGACATTAATGGCTGTGTGTTGAGTTATTTTGAGGGGACAGCAAATTTACACTGTTATAAACAGAAGGTGGAGGAGCGCAGGGTCTCTAACATCCACCAGCTCTGTGATGTCGTCATGGAGGAGTGGAAGAGGACTCCAGTGGCAACCTGTGAAGCTTTGGTGAACTCGATGCCCAAGAGGGTTAAGGCGGTGCCATTAAGTGTCATTTCTTCAGTGTTGTCACATGAGAAGTTATAATAAAATATTTACAAAAATGTATAGGGTGTACTCACTTTTGTGAGAAACTGTACATGTTTTTCCTTTCATTTCTATTTTAAACAAAATGGGTTGTTTTAAAAGGTAAGGGTGCACATACAGTATACTTTAAAGCAGAATTAAAGTGAAACATTTTATTTTTATTTTGGATAGAGTAAAGGAAGGTTATGACCCCTTTCAGGTTTTCTTGACCTCTGTGACCTATTGAAGAACTCTCCTTTCATTTCCTGTCCCATAACCAAAACAGGAAGTGAGAGGAAATCCCTCTAAAATGTGGGAATGGCTGGTTGTCACCAGGGTCACCACAACTAGTTTTCCCATTGGAAGATTTACCTGTGCTGGTGACAACCCAAAATGTGGGATCTTTCACTCCTAGTGATTACAGTAAACAAGGCAAATAAGAGACAGAGAATTACCCTAAAAGTAAAGATAAAAACCTGACAGATCCCTCTCCACTCTATCCAAAACTAACAAAGAAAAAAAATAGTTTTTAGTTAAACTTTAACCTTCACGGAAGAGGAAATAACAACTCCATCTTTGAATGGTTACCTGATCTAGGGGAGGGACTAGATACTCAGATAGGTACTTATTCAGGATCTCCCCCGATAACCAGTCTATCACCACACAGCTGTGTACAGTGTACATACAAAATAAAATACAAAATTGCTAGGGGAAAGTGAAGAGGCTTTGCTTGTCTTTTCTGCCAAAAATCCCTGCCTCCAGCAATTTTTATTTTTAGAGATGTGTCCTGCTTCAAAGTGTGATGAAGTTTTCTAATTTATTTTGCTGAAGGCTCTAATCAGTTTAACCCCAAGTGAAGATCTACAGTTCATTAAGTTAATAACATGCAGCCAAAATACAGCCTCCAAAGAACAACCCGAATAATTCCTTCCACCCTGGTTTACCAATATTTAAAGATGGATTTAAAAAAATAATTGAAATGAAATGTTATGCATAACATAAATTTAAAGCATTGACAGCCTGGGGCAGGGTAGCCCTGCATGCTACATCACATGCTGTGGCAAAGCTCCATGTTCTTAGAATTTATTTCCCAGTGTTCATTGCACAAGGAAAGGGGATATTTCATTAAAGAGGAAGTAAAGGCAAAAAAAATGCAACCTGCAAGGCAAAGGCATAATGAGCTAGTATGCTATGCATAACTTACCTGAGAACGAAGCCCCTGAAACAGTCCTCCTTCTTCTTCTCCACCACTGCCATGTATCCCGTAGTGACTTCTGGGTCTCGCGGCACGGGCGCTGTGATTTGCCGGCGCCGCGATGACATCACTAGCGCCATATCGCTGTTAGCAGCGGCCTGCTCAGTGCGCCTGCGCGCATCTGTCTACTGCGGTGCCTGTCTTTTTGCAAATATCTCCTAAACCGTGTAAAAGTTTTGGTGGAGGTCCGCCTGATTTTTACACAGAGTAAAGTCCGTTCATTTAGAACGTGACTCCAAGTAGACGGGACCAGCGAAGGGTGTAAATGCAGCTACCTCGATCGGCGAGATTGACACCTCGCAAGCCCATCACCTGGATTTAAGGGGAATCCCTACGCCGAAAAAACAGCGTGGGGGTCCCCCCCAAATCCATATAAGACCCTTATCCGAGCACGCAGCCTGGCCGGTCAGAAAAGGGGGTGGGGACGAGCGAACGCCCCCCTCCTGAGCCGTACCAGGTCGCGTGCCCTCAACATGGGGGGGTGCCTTGGGGAAAGGGGGGCCCTTTTTCCCCCTAGGTGAATGGGTAGGGGTACAAGGTCCGCCGGACTTTCAAACGAAAGGACTTGCCCACACACAGTCACTCTAAAAGTCTGACGGATTCGAACGCGATGACGTACGACCGGACTAGAATAAGGAAGTTCATAGCCAGTAGCCAATAGCTGCCCTAGCGTCGGTTTTCGTCCGTCGGACTAGCACACAGACGACTGGATTTTTCAACCTGACTCGAGTCCATCGGAAAGATTTGAAACACGTCTGTTGGAGCCCACACACGATCAAATTGTCCGACGGATTCCGGTCCGCCGGACCTAGTCCGTCAAAAAGTCAGATCGTGTGTACGCGGCATAAATGTTTGAGTGGCACATATTCTGAAACAACATGATTAGACTGAACCATTTCTGTACTCAAAATGAAATAAGATGACAAAAACTGAGACCTGTAAATCAAAAGGGTTTGCAACTCCCATGACAATGCTAATGTGAGCTGCTGCCCACATAAACAGATACCATAAACACGAATAAAGGGGGTAAACTAGGTATTAACTAGGAGAGAGAGGGAAGAAAAAAAGTAAAATGGGGGGTATGCAAGAGAGAAAGAGAATATATCCCATCTTTTCGTCCGTCCCGCAAATTCAGTCTATCACTCTATACCAGTGATGGCGAACCTTGGCACCCCAGATGTTTTAGAACTACATTTCCCATGATGCTCAACTACACTGCAGAGTGCTTGAACATGATGGGAAATGTAGTTCCAAAACATCTGGGGTGCCAAGGTTCGCCATCACTGCTCTATGCTATCTCTCCTGAAAGGTAACATATCCATGGGTCCAATATTTCTTCGAATAAAGGTAATTCATCTTGCACTGTAGACAACAATTTTTCTCTTATCATTATCCATGATAGCTTTGATTTTATCACTGAATAGACCAGAACCTCCATGATCCAGCAATTGCTATCCTTGCTTCTAAGAAAATGAATAAAGTGAATTCTTGCATTAGATATATTTATACAACATATATGCACCTTGTTGCTCGCTGCATTTGTGTCCATGAACGGAGTGTGACTTCAATAATAGAGATTTGTGTGCTCGGTCCTTCTTATATGGATTCCATATAAGTACTTCCTCCCTGCCCAGTTTCCGGTGGTCTTACGAGGGCTGTATACAAAAGGCACCGGCTTTTTATCAGTGCAGTCAGAACTCAACAGAATTCATTCCTTTCCGTAGGAATAGGGTCTCCATGGAAACAGTTACATCATGATGATGCTCAAACCATGTCACTGGAGTAGACAACATCATAATAAATTAGCTTCCTTTAAAAAGTGACCTCAATAAATTTCCCTAAAAAAAAAAAAAAAAAAAATTGATGCGAAAAGAAGAAAACATCCTGTACTTACAGAACAAACACATTAGCTGTTCCTAGGGGTAACATCTTCCACTGCTATTGTAATGACTGATTAAAGGAGATTTTTATAACAAGGTAAGAATAATTATTCTAGGCCAATCTTCTGCTTCAATTTGTTACTAAGGAGCTTGTGACAATGACGTAAAGGCTAAGCAGCTGCCCCCGTTTTCAACACTTCAGGTGAGGAAAGTGTTACCGAATCTTCAGGATGAAGGCAGTAAGAACATGGAGTGCAAGAAAAAAAAATTGTGATGTTCTTATAGCAAATAATTAGTAAATTCTCCTACCGGATGTGAGTAAATAGAACCTAGATAGTTACATAGTAGGTGAGGTCGAAAAAAGACCATCAAGTCCAACCTATGTGTGTGATTGTATGTCAGTATTACATTGTATATCCCTGTATGTTGCGGTCGTTCAGGTGCTTATCTAATAGTTTCTTGCAACTATCGATGCCCCCCCACTGAGACCACCGCCTATGGAAAAGGAATTCCCCATTCTTGCCGCTCTTACAGTAAAGAACCCTCTACACAGTTTAAGGTTAAACCTCTTTTCCTCTAATTTTAATGAGTGGCCACGTGTCTTGTTAAACTCCCTTCCGCAAAAAAGTTTTATCCCTAGTGTGGGGTCACCAGTACGGTATTTGTATATTGAAATCATATCCCCTCTCAAGCATCTCTTCTCCAGAGAGAATAAGTTCAGTGCTCGCAACCTTTCCTCATAACTAATATCCTACAGGCCCTTTAATAGCTTTTTTTGCCCTTCTTTGTACTCCCTCCATTTCCAGTACATCCTTCCTGAGGACTGGTGCCCAGAACTGGACAGCATACTCTAGGTGCGGCCGGACCAGAGTCTTGTAGAGCGGGAGAATTATTGTTTTATCTCTGGAATTAATCCCCTTTTTAATGCATGCCAATATTGTGTTTGCTTTGTTAGCAGCAGCTTGGCATTGCATGCCATTACTGAGCCTATCATCTACTAGGACCCCCAGGTCCTTTTCCATCCTAGATTCCCCAGAGGTTCTCCCCCCAGTGTATAGATTGCATTCATATTTTTGCCACCCAAATGCATTATTTTACATTTTTCCCATGAACCTCATTTGCCTTGTAGTTGCCCACCCCATTAATTTGTTCAGATCTTTTTGCAAGGTTTCCACATTCTGCGGAGAAGTTATTGCCCTGCTTAGCTTAGTATTGTCCACAAATACAGAGACTGAACTGTTTACCCCATACTCCAGGTCGTTTATGAACAAATTAAACAGGATTGGTCCCAGCACAGTACCCTGGGGGACCCCACTACCCACCCTGACCAATGTTTTGATATGGGCAAAACAGTGTCTGCTCCAGTTTTCATAAAATAATATAATTTCTTATACAATGGCAATGACTGTAACTCTTTCATGACCAGAGATCATTGTAGCCTAAATGCCCAGGCCCAGGCAGAACCTCCCCTTTTGGGTTAAATTTCACTTTAATCTGTTGTGACCTAATACTTTTCAGATTTTAGAATGCTTTTACCTATGTATAAGGCTACTTTCACACTGAAGCGTTGCGGGCGCTGTCGCTAAAGTAGCGCAATATTTACCGGTGCTTTACCGTTGTGTTAGTGGCGATATTCGGTCGCTAGCGGGGCGGTTTTAACCCCCCCTAGCGCCCGAAAAAGGGTTAAAACCACCCGCAAAGCGCTGCGATGCCCCATTGGGAAGGGGCGCTTTAGGAGTGGTAAGTACACCGCTCCTACAGCGCTCCAAAGATGCAGCTTGCAGGACTTTTTTTGACCATCCTGCAAGCGCGCCGCTCCAGTGTAAAAGCCCTCAGGCTTTCACACTGGAGACACAGCAGCGGCTGTTTCAGGGCGCTTTGCAGTCACTATTTTTAACGCTGTAGCGCCTGCAAAGCACCCCAGTGTGAAAGGGGCCTTAAAGATAAGATTTTTCTGTTGTTGTTATTATTGCTTTTTATTATTTTTTTCATGTTGTCTGCATTCTTAGCTAATACCTTGAAACTCAAGTAACGATAATGGAAATGGAAGTGCCACACCATTGCTACAAGGTCCAGATATAGCTTATTCCAATAAAAGTCAGGAGGGCAATCCAAAAAGTATACAATTTGTTTTGGGGGGCCAATAATTTCCCCTTCCACAGGGCTAGAAAAAAAAGGACATCTCCATATCAATCAATATAATATATTGTATAGATATTAGATTAATATGGCAATGTCCTTATTTTTTTATGGAGATGTCCTTTTTATATTGGAATAAAACTGGATCTGGACCCTTTAGCAATGGTGTAGTGCTTCAATGTTTGTTAAATTACACTACAGGCCAAGCCAAGCCAAGGAGACAGTGGAAATTCTCTGGGGCGTAGAAGCTGCCTGACCAGGAACAAGATCATTTACATCAAGATGGGTCCAGCGTTATTTTTCCACGTTCTTCAAATTGAAACTCAAGCAACCTTTTCCTTTGACTATGCAGTGCAAAGTAAAAGAGTCACTTAACACCCCACCCTACCCATTCTCTCTAGCAGTATGGTCCGCCACCTTGACTCGTTCCCACGCCACTCCATTCAGTCTGAAGGAAAATAATATACCCAGAACCCGGGTGCAACAACACTGGACCAGTGCTATCACATGAGGCCTAGAAGGAGACCATAGTTCTTAGTAAACTGATGGTTTTCAGCTGACTACTCAGTTTTCAGCTGAGGAAGCTGAAAGAAGCCGCTCTGGAGAGAGGAAAGGGTATGTACTTGCTCGTATGGAGGTGTTAAGTGTCCCTCTTTTTTTGTCCTGTATGAGCAAAGAAAATGTTCACTTTAAGAGGAGCAGTAAAATTAGAAAGAAGTTTAGGCAGATAGGAGCTAGGCAATAGGTTGAATTCTTAATCTATAGAAACAGCCACAATAATATCATTCACGTGTACTTATGTAAAATGACCCCATCTGTGTAAAAACTAGAGATAGAGATATTTTACATTTATCCAATGTTGTCCTGCCAATTACTTTTCTAAGTTAGCTAAGGGAAAATGGAACCCAAAGTGACTTATGCCGCGTACACACGACCAGCCTTTCTGGCAGACTAGGTCCGATGATTTTTCCGGAGCGACTTTCGGCGGACTTCCGACGGACTTTCCGAACGAACGGACTTGGACACACACAATCACACCAAAGTCCGACGGATTCGAACGTGATGACATACGACTGGACTACAATAAGGAAGTTCAAAGCCAGTAGCCAATAGCTACTGAACGATGAACGGATTTCTCGAAAGGAACTGTTTCCGGCGGAAAAATTTGAAACATGTTCTATTTCTAAAGTCCGTCTGATTTTTCGACACCAAAGGTCCGATGAAGCCCACACACAATCGAATTGTCCGGCGGATTCGTTCCATCGGACCTTTGCTGTCGAAAAGTTCGGTCGTGTGTACGCTGCATAAGTCTTTTTCTTTGGTGGGATGACGAGGCCAGAAGAATGCATCAGCAAGCATCACTGTTATCTGTATAAGTGGTGAGTCAGGAGAAATAATAATATGAACACCTCCTGAATACCTTCAATTGTAAAATCCTTAACAGCAGATCATATGAAGAATGTAGTTCAATTACTTCTCCTGACCCAGTCTGCAAGGGCACAGTGTGCTTCACTAGGGGCTGACTTGCCATTTATCTACATGCAACTGGTGTTTTCCCGATGCTCCCTCATTTTATCTGCCTTGTCAGCTAGCTCTACAGCCTAATGAGCAACAATGTGTAATAAAGATTACCAGCGACAAACTTTCAACTGTTCAGTATTAGGAAAATGTATTTTATTTTTGTATACGTTTTATTTATTATCTAGGACCAAATAAGAGTTTTTGACATACATTTTCACTCTTTACAGTCAGCAGACCTTGCAAGCAAATGCAAGGTCCACCTATTCAATACTGGACCACTCCAAGTGTCTCCACAAATATTAGTGTGGGCGATAAAATCATGTACCAGTTGTAAACATGCACGGTGTGTGGAGCTTCACTGAGACTAGAGTGTCCATACAGACACTCAGTGGTTGATTTTCTAAAGGCGAATAGACTGTACACTTTGCAAAGTTGCCCTCTGCAAGTGCAGTTGCTACAGAGATTAGTAAATGAGGTAAGGCTTCACTATGCAAAGAGTACCCAATAACATGCAAGGACAATAAAACAAACAGCATGTTTGCTTACACATGATTGGATGAAGGAAGTCTGCAGAGTACTGCACTTTGCAAAGTGCACAGTCTATTTGCCTTTAGTAAATCAACCCCTCGCTGCAGGTGTCACACAGACAACACTGTGCTGAGGATTTTTAAAGCTGGGTTGGCAGAGCTTCATGAGGATTTACAGACAATAATTCCCCATCAGGTCAGCTCCCCTTGTGAATGATAGCAGGTAGTGGGTGAATCCATAGCCAACAACAGACAGCCTGCTATTGGTTATAGAATCTGTCCACTGCCTGCTGCCAATCACAAGAAGAGAGCGGACCTAATGGGGAACTAGTGTCTGTTGTAATGTGTTTATGTGGGACTTTATGTATTATATATATGTATTGGATATATATATTCCACACACAGTATTAGTGACCAGGCCAGATATAAGTTGACAATGTTATCTGTTACCCTTTGATGTGTAAATCGTATGCAAGTTGTGTGTGTGTGAGGAATAGCCTTTTAACCTAGTATTTATTGATGGTAATTAGACCTTGAGGTCTAACCCGGGGGGGGGGGTATTCATGGAAAACATTTGGTTGACCCCCCCCCCAGTGTCAGATCAGTATTTGAGAAGACAGTCAGGGAGTCTAGAAGATATATCTCTGAGAGAAGGGTCTGGAGGCACGGGTCTAGGAGAAGATATTCCTTGTCATGTACTCTGTTGGATTTTGTCATCTGTAAGAATGTTCTGTTTTGGAAGCCAATAAAGTGTCTCTCTCTGGAGAATGGGTTTTGCTGCGGGACAATACTTTTAATAACTACAAACCATCTACGAGGAACGATTATATTAGATCACTACAGTGTCCTCATCAGACTCCGCCCAATGTCAGTGTCTTTGGCTACTAAAGAGCTGTTGGCTGTGAATTCAATAGCATCCTTAACTATCAGTCACAGTTGGGGAGGAGGAGGCCGCAGCAAAGAACATTACCACATTCTACACAGCGGGTATAGAGACAGGCACTCTGCCTATCTCCCAACACCAAGTTGGAGTTAGTCCTAATTACTTCCAGTTTTGTTATACACAAACTGGAGATAATTATTTTTTTAAGTTGGTGCAGCAATAAGACCACTTTGTAGGACAGTTGTGCTATTAAGAACTACCTGAATCTGCCGCACATGTGATAAAGCTATTGAAATGGGCAATAGGGCTTCTGGAATCTGACGCAGGCCATTTTAAAGGGCCAAACTACAAAGCAGCGCTCTATGGGTAAAACCAGAATATGAAACTTTAGCTGATTAAAAATGTATTTATTGCACTGTAGAAAAGATGAACAAGAACTGCAGAGTGCTTTAGAAACTTAAGAAGGCTGCAGAAAACAGTCATAAAGCATATAGCCGAAAGTAATGATGATGATATTAAAAAGGAAACGGTACCACAATAACATCCGGATGAGGAAGGGTTAACACCATCCAAGAGGAGACATGGAATGAGGGCGCCATGAGCCATGTGGCAAATGATGGAAGCCCGGTGGAAGAAAGGTGGTATTCAGGCCGCTGCCTGCAGGCTTGTTGTCACGCTCCGCTGGTGTCCCCGACACTGGGAAACTATTGACACTTCCTGCTGACATGATGATTGTGGAAGGGAGTTTCACATCCTTACCACTGTAACTGTAAAGAACCCCCTATACAGTTTAAGGTTAAACCGCTTCTTGTCCAACTTCATTGAGTGGCCGTGTGTCTTCTTAAAGTGGGAGTAAACTCTCATACATGTCTTTTACCTACAGGTAAGACGTAATATACGTTTAGGAGATATTTACTGTACATGCAGTCGGTGACATTACCAGCACATGGTTGCCGCTGGAAGGGCTTCGTCCTAAATTTCACATAATGTGCTAGTATGCAATGCATATTAGCACATTATGGCTTTACCTTGCAGGTTCAAAAAAAAAATAGTCTGCAGTTTACTACCGCTTTAAGCAACCCAAGACTGAATAGTTGTCTCCCTATGCTAGAATCACTTAGATATTTGTACATCATGATCATGTCTCCTCTCGAGCGTCTCTTCTGCAGGAACAATATGTTTAATGTGTGTAGTCATTCCTCAAAACCGAGATCCTCCAGTCAGCTTTGTTGTCCTTCTCTGGATCCTTTCCAGTTTCAGCACATCCTTCCGGAGGACTGGTGACCAGAACTGGATGGCATACTTGAGATATGGCTGAACCAGAATTCTGTAAAGCGGTAGAATTATAGTTGTATTTCTTGAGTAAATCCCCTTTTTTAATGCATGCTAATATTCTGCTTGCTGTAGTTTGGGATTGCATGCTATTGCTGAGTCTGCCATCTACTAGGACCCCCAGATCATTTTTCATCCTGGATTCCCCCCTAGCCTACAAGTATAACCTGGTGCATTGCTGACAAATTGCAATATTCCATGCACAAGCATGAAGGTTGGAGTTGGGCCCTTAGGCCCCTAGGTTGCTTTGTGGATGATCTGACTCTGAGTCCCGGGTATATGAAGTGAGCATTACTCCTTTTGTGAATCAGTCTGTACATTACCTTTCACACATCTTATAGATCTGTTGTACTCATTATCTCCCCAGATAAAATGGCACAACAGTATTTCTTATTATACTTGTATCCACCAGATAAGAATATACAGCACACATAACTCACTATCCACTCATTCCTCGATACAACAGCATCATCTACTGGCCAAGACATATTTAATATTCATAGGTAAAAAGAAAAGCACATTTTAACATTCATTCAGCTTAAAGTGATATTAAAGTGTTTTTTTTTTTGCCCAAAATAGATGTTATACTTACCCCCTCTATGATACGATAGTGAACAGAGTGGTCCCCTATGTTCTCTTCTGGAGTCCCCCATTGGTGCTCTCCGCTCCTTCTTTCCTGCGGGTGCCCCCATAGCAAGCACTGTGATATGGGGGCACTCGTGCAGGCATGCTCCCAAGCCAGGCTGTGTGCATCCATAGACACACACAACGCTGCTCAGTCATGCCCCCGCTCCTCTCTCACAGGATTTGACTGTAATGCCTACGGCTCCTGCTGCTTTCAAAGTCCCTTGTGAGACCAGGAAGAGAGAGCATTGGTGCTGCAGCCCATAGCGATAGAGTGTGAAAGGACTCAGGTACAATTTTAGGGATTGGGGGGGGGGGGGGACAGGTAATGGAAGGTTTATTATCTTCAAGTGTTGCTAAACCCACAACAGTAAAATCAGTCTGTATATGCAGTAAAGTATACTTGTTATGATCATTGTGGAACCTAAGGGTTTATCGTCTGTATTGTATAAAAAGGCTGTTTGATCCTGTCTTCTCTGATCCTCCCCTTCTTCCACAGTCCCCAATATAGCTCCTGATAGGATAGAGTTAGAGAACAAGCTGCACATGTTCCGTTTGGTGCATATTGCTAGAGAGCTTTTTTTTTTTGGAGAGTGCATGTGATCAGCACAGGGCCAATCAACACTGTCCAGACAAAGGGTCAGGGATCCTGCATCTTGATAGGTCAATCAAGGGGAAATTAAAACTCCTCCTACAAGCTTTAACCAGACACTGATAGAAGTCACAAGACTGCTATATACTGCTGAGAAGAAAATATATTTAGCAGTTTATATTTACTAAAGCTATTGCATTTCCATGTTCTGTGTACTGTGGGAGACCAGATATAATGAATGCAGGTTCCTGGGTTTAGTAACACTTTAAAGAGGAGTTCTGACCCCCCCCCCCCTCCCCCGCCCCACCGGCCCCCCCCCCCCCCCCCCCGGCCTGCTTACTTTTACTATTAGGGAACTTACCTGTTCAGGCATCCAGCTGTGTCTTCAACTGAACCGGAAGTGGGAGCAGGTACCTATCAAACCCAGGTACCCGTTTCCCCCTCTCCCCAAAAAGGTGGCAAATGTGGCAGCAGAGACAGACAAGTGGAGCTTGCCCTTTTGGGTGGAGCTCCTATTTAATGCAGAGAATGCATGGCAATTCATTTTTTCAAGGATCCACATGAGAAAATGTGGCAGCTGTCCAACTTAATGCTGTCCAATAATAATTTTGGACCTGGGAAGGTCCTTAACATGTTCCGCCTGACCTATGGCATAATGAGGCTGGGGCCGGCCTCGCGTCCCTCCAGGTGGACCTCATATGACGTCCTCCTGGATCGCAGGGCCAAGCTGTGTTGCTAGCTGTGATTGGTCACAGTGATCACATGGTACAGACTGGGCCAATCACAGCTCATCTATGCCATGTGATCAGCTGTGGCCAATCACAGCTAATCACAACAAAACCAACTGAATAAATTGATTTAATTCATAAAAATGTTTGCATATAGAATTGAAATAAATAAATAAATAAATACAAATCGCTTCCCCAGAGCAGTAAAATGTTACTATGGTAACATTATACTGCTTTGGTCAAGGTGTGTTAAAAAAAATGTAAAAAAAACAATATAATATAATATAATTTTTTCGTACTGTCACTAGTTAGTGTCCTTGATCACTTGCCACACCAGTTATATGATGACTCTGTACTGCACTGGTGACAGTATGTAAAAAATATATATATATATATATGTATACGGTTGTGCTGAAAAGTTTGCATACCCTGGCAGAAATTGTGACATTTTTGCATTAATATTGAAAATATGACTGATCATGCCAAAAAAAATTTAGATTAAGGTTTAGGTTAAAATGGCAATTAAAGGTTAATTTCCCACATTTGTGGCTTTTTAAATCACAATTAGTGTCTGTGTATAAATGGTCAATGAGTTTGTTAGCTCTCACATGGATGCACTAAGATGGCTAGACAATGAGCCATGAGGAGGTAGAAAAGAACAGCCAAAAGACCTGCGTAACAAGGTAATGAAACTTTACAAAGATGGAAAAGGATATAAAAAGATATCCAAAGCCTTGAATATGCCAGTCAATACTGTTTAATCACTTATTAAGAAGAGAAAATTAGGAGCTCTTTTGATACCAAGCCAAGGTCAGGTAGACCAAGAAAGATTGCAGCCACAACTGGCGGAAGAATTGCCCAAGATACAAAGAAAATCCCACAGGTAACCGCAGCAGAAATACTGGCTGCTCTCCAAAAAGACGGTGTGATTGTTTTTAAGGAGCACAATTCAACGAATACTTGAACAAAAAAGAGCTGCATGGTTGAGCTGCCAGAAGAAAGCCTTTACTGAGCCAATGCCACAAAAAAGCCCAATGAGGCATGTCAAGGTGTTGTTGGGCATATTGGAATCAGGCTTTTTTGTGGAACTTGTACAGTAAAGGCTTCTTTCTGGAAACATGACCATGCAGCTCTTTTTTGTTCAAGTATCATCGAATTGTGCTCCTTAAAAACAGCCACACCATTTTTTTCCAGAGCAGCCTGTATTTCTCCTGAGGTTACCTGTGGTTTTTTCTTTGTATCCCAAACAGTTCCTGTGGCAGTTGTGGGTGAAATCTTTCTTGGTCTACCTGACCTTGGCTTGGTATTAAGAGATCCCCAAATTTTACACTTCTTACTAAGTGATTGAACAGCACTGACTGGTGTATTCAAGACTTTTGATATCTTTTTATATCTTTTTCCATCTTTGTAAACTTTTATTACCTTGTTACGCAGGTCTTTTGACTGTTCTTTTCTACCTCCTAATGGCTCATTGTCTAGCCTGCTTAGTGCATCCATGTAAGAGCTAACAAACTCATTGACTATTTATACACAGACACTAATTGTGATTTAAAAAGCCACAAATGTGGGAAATTAATCTTTATTTGCCATTTTAACCACTTCCCGACCGGCGCACACAGATATACATCGGCAGAATGACACGTACAGGCAGGAGGGCGTATATATAAGTCCCTCCTTAATGCCTGTCCGTGCCATCGGTAGCGTGCCGGGAGCGGCGCGCTCCCGCGCCGGTCGGGACCCCGTGAGTCCGGTCGCGGGCCCCGTGGACTCGATCGCCGCGGGGACGCCCGCGATCGTCTCACGGGAAGGCTGAACGGGGAGATGCCGAGATAAACAGCATCTCCCCGTTCTGCCTAGCAACTAGTGACGCGATCTCTGCTCCCTGTGATTGGAGTAGAGATCAGCATTCACTAGCTGACAGCCACGCCCCCCTCCTACAGTAAGAAACACACCCCTAGGCACACTTAACCCCTACACTGCCCCCTTGTGGTTAACCCCTTCACTGCCAGTGTCATTTATACAGGAATCAATGCATTTAAAGCGGGGTTTCACCTTACAAAAAATTTTTTTTTAAAAGTCAGCAGCTAAAAAAAAAGTAGCTGCTGACTTTTAAAAAGTACACTTACCCTCCCAGGGCGCCCGCGATGTCCGTCGTGGAGGACGAGCTGTCCCTCGGCGATTCGGTTCCAGCGCCGCCATCCTCGGTAAGGGAAACGGCTTCACGTTTCCTACTGCGCATGCGCGAGTCGGCGCGCGGCCTACTGCGCATGCGCGACTCTAATTTGTGAATGGGGAACGCGATGTGTTGTGGGACATAGTTCCCATAACACATCGCGCCCCATTCAACAGAAGACGGAAGAAGAGAAGATCACCGCGGAGCTGGAGGAGGCAGATTAGGACGATCTGCCTAGCAACAGCCATTTCTGGTAAGTAAAAAAAAAAAATATTTTTTTTTTTTTTTCATTTTAAATGGTTACTAACATATTTTTAAGTTTTTGTTTTCAGGGTGTCCCCCCACTTTAAATAGCATTGATTGCTGTATAAATGACAATGGTCCCAAAAATGTGTCAAAAATGTCCGAAGTGTCCGCCATAATGTCGCAGTCACAATAAAAATCGCTGATCGCCGCCATTACTAATAAAAAAAAAATATTAATAAAAATGCTTTAAAACTATCCTCTATCTTGTAAACGCTATAACTTCTGCGCAAACCAATCAATAATCTCTTATTGCGTTTTTTTTTTACCAAAAATATGTAGAAGAATACGTATCGGCCTAAACTGAGGAAAAAAAATGTTTTTTTTATATATATTTATTATAGCAAAAAATAATGCGTTTTTTTTTTTCAAAATTGTCGCTCTTTTTTGTTTATAGCGCAAAAAATAAAAACCGCAGGGGCGATCAAATACCACCAAAAGAAAACTCTATTTGTGGGAAAAAAAGGACGTCAATTTTGTTTGGGAGCCACGTCGCACGACCGCGCAATTGTCAGTTAAAGCGACGCAGTGCCAAATCGCAAAAAGGGGCCTGGTCCTTTGGCTGCAAATTGGTCCGGTCTGAAAGTGGTTAACCTGTGTGTGCCACCTTCTGTGTCTGTCCAAAGACCAAACATTCCAGGGTATGTAAAGTTTTTATCAGGGCCATTTGGGTGATTTCTGTTATCATTATGATTTAAAAAGGATCCAAAAAATTATGTGATAATAAATGGCTTCATGTGATTGCTATCCTTAAATAAAAGACAGTTTTTTGCCATGATCAGTCATATTTTCAATATTAACCACTTCCCTACCGCCCACTGTCATATGACGCCCACAAGGTGGATCTCCCATCCTGGGTGGGCGTCATATGACGTCCTCCCATCCCCGGCCGCCTAGGGGGCGCGCGCGCGGCGCCGCTCAGGACCCGGTGCGAGTGCCCGGCGGCCGCGATGTCCGCCGGGCACCCGCGATTGCCCGTTAAAACAACGGGACCGTGCGGGACCGTGGAGCTGTGTGTGTAAACACACAGCTCAACGTCCTGTCAGCGGAGAGGAGACCGATCATGTGATCCCAGTACGGAGGAACACCGATCGGTCTCCTCCCCTTGTCAGTCCCCTCCCCCCACAGTTAGAATCACTACCTTAGGGAACACATTAACCCCTGCAGTGCCCCCTAGTGTTAACCCCTTCCCTGCCAGTCACATTTACACAGTAATCACTGCAATTTTATAGCAACGATCGCTGTGTAAATGTGAATGGTCCCAAAAATGTGTCAAAAGTGTCCGAAGTGTCCGCCGCAATGTCGCAGTCACGAAAAAAAAATAGCAGATCGCCACCATTACTAGTAAAAAAAAAAAAAAAAAATGCAATAAATCTATCCCCTATTTTGTACACGCTATAACTTTTGCGCAAACCGATCTATATACGCTTATTGCGATTTTTTTTACCAAAAATATGTAGAAGAATACGTATCGGCCTAAACTGAGGAAAAAAATTGTTTTTTAAAAAAAAATGGGATATTTATTATAGCAAAAAGTTAAAGATATTGTGTTTTTTTTTCAAAATTGTCGCCCTTCTTTTGTTTATAGCGCAAAAAATAAAAACCGCAGAGGTGATCAAATACCACCAAAAGAAAGCTCTATTTGTGGGGAAAAAAAGGACGTCAATTTTGTTTGGGTGTAACGTCGCACGACCGCGCAATTGTTAGTTAAATCGACGCAGTGCCGAATCGCAAAAAGTGCTCTGGTAAGGAAGGGTGTAAAATGGCCCGGTGCTGAAGTGGTTAATGCCAAAATTTTACAATTTCTGCCAGGGTATGCAAACTTTGGAGCATGACTGTATGTATTAATTTCTTTATTTTTCATAATATGATGACAATAAAATTAAAACTTCAAAAAACTTGCCATGCCTCTTACAAAATAATTTGGACTGTCTACTTTCCAAAAAGGGGTCATTTAGGGGATATTTGTACTGTCCTGACATGTTTGGGCCTCAAGAAATGAAGAGGTCTTCAATACATCATATTTTACAGTCCCTTGAAAAGTATTCATACCCCTTGAAATTGTCCACAATTTGTCATGTTACAACCGAATACAAAAATGCATTTTATTAGGATTTTATTTGATAGACGAATACAAAGTGGCACATAATTGTGAAGTGGAAGGAAAATGATAAATGGTTTTCAATTTTTTTTACAAATAAATATGTGAAAAGTGTGGGGTACATTTGTATTCAGCCCCCCTCCCCCCCCCCCCCCCCGAGTCAATACTTTGTAGAACCACCTATCACTGCAATTACAGCTGCAAGTCTTTTTGGGAATGTCTCTACCAGCTTTGCACATCTAGAGAGTTAACTTTTTTGCCCATTCTTTTTCGCAAAATAGCTTAAGCTCTGTCAGATTGGATGGAGAGCGTCTTTTCAAATCTTGTCACAGATTCTCAATTGGATTTAGGTCTGGACTTTGACTGGAACATTCTAACACATGAATATGCTTTGATATTAACCATTCCATTGTAGCTGTGGCTGTATGTTTAGGGTCGTTGTCCTGCTGGAAGGTGAACCTCCACCCCAGATTCCTCAACACCCACCAAACAAGAGGATCTGTGTGAGGTTAGTACCCAAAAAGAGAAGATCACATGCTCCGCATAGCATTAAAACGATCCAGTGTATGCTCAGCCCAGCCAACAGCCTAGGAATCCTCTGGTGGAGATTGATCTTAGGCCTGATTCACGCCTATGCATTTTTTATTGCTTTTTGCATTTTGCAGATTTGCACTACAGAACGTGTTCCATAGGAAACCATGTTAAAAGTACAGTGCAAATCTGCAAAATGTAAAAAGCAATAAAAAAATGCATAGGTGCGAATCAGGCCTAAGATCAATCTTCACCAGAGGATTCCTAGGCAGGCCTTACCTTTGATGTGGATCTGCATTGCTGGAAAGAGTGATTGATGGTGGCTTTACTTTGATTTGTTTGGGGGGGGGGGGGGGTGTTCAGGGTTAAACAACATGTCAGAAACTGTGTTTTTGTTTATGTTTGTCTTTTTTGTGAATGAGTAGCATGGCCGGGGATTCCTGCCCTGTACACTATCCCTGCCAGCGAGTGTCAGTTCTGCAATATTGTTCTAAAATAAATGTTTATCATTTTTTTTGTAGACAGACAAAGTTTTCCTTTGGTGGTATTTAATAACCACTGAGATTTTTATTTTTTGCTACATAGAGGAAAAACATAAAATAAAAATGAACAAATCAAACAAAAATATAAATGTCAAAAATAAAAGGCCAAGACTGAATGAAAACCTTGAAAGTGACAGGTCATACACAGCGAGAGGATGCAGATGAGGTAGTCTATAAAAATGAAATGTAGAGAAGAGGTCGGTGAAAGGGTTAGGCAAAAAGATCCAAAACCAACCACAACCCTTCACCATTAATCCGTTGCAAACCCTTCATTCATTAAAGTGGAACTTCGCTCTCGCAATCAACATTGACTATTTTTCATCCTTATGCCGCGTGCACACGAGCGTATTTTCCCGTCAGAAAAAAATTGGTTGGTTTTTCCGACGGAATTCCACTCAAGCTTGCCTTGCATACACACGGTCACACAAAAGTTCTCTGAACTTTCGATCATCAAGAACGCGGTGACGTACAACACTACGTCGAGCCGAGAAAATTAAGTTCAATGCTTCCGCGCATGCTTCCAATTGTTTCCGAGCATGTGTAGGAATTTTTCACGTTGGAATTGCTACAGACGATTGGAATTTCCGATCGGAACATTTTCCGACCGAAAAATAGAGAACCTGCTCTCAATCTTTTGCTGGCAGGAATTCCGCCATGGAGTCCGATGGAGCATACACACGGTCGGAATTTTTCGGACCAAAAGCTCTCATCGGTCTTTTGCTGGGGAAATTTCTGATCGTGTGTACGGGGCATCATGCTGCTAGCATTAGTACATAGGAAAGTATATCATATTTACCTGTTTTAAAAAAAAAATTAATTTCTTCAGTTACTTCCTGGTTTCCAGGCCTAGGAAAATGAAGTCATACATCCCAGGAGTCTTCAGAAGGGGAGGAGGCGTTTTCTCAGCTAAGCACACCATCCTGCCTGCTTATCTGAGCTAAGGGCAGAAGGATTCCAGGAAGTACTATAAATGCTACATGAACCATCTGTCCTTAAAGTGGATGTAATCCCACTCTCATCCTTTCTAAATGACTGCAATATTGGTTATCTAGAAGGACATACATGCCTCCTGCATGTATACTTATCTGTCAAATCCGAAAAACTGCAGATTTTGTGGGTGGGTCTGTTTTTCAGGGCTCAATGGGTGGAGTTGTGATGTCAGTAGACTCCCCGCCCACCTCTACACTCTCCTACTCAACATGTATTTTCTCCTGTGTATTTCTTACACTGAACTTCTGCTATGATCACTAACATCCAGTCAAAACCCAGAAAAGTCCCCACATGACTTCAGCATGCCAAATCATGCTGAGGTGTGGAACAGCCAATCCTTGCAGAACTTTAGAAGAAAGGAGTGGGGGGGGGGTTAAAAATTAATGCATGTCTTAGGCTAGTGCACGAGATATGTAAATCACCTGTCACTCACAGCAATGGGGGAAGAACGGACAAAGTTTTCACAGTTTGTCCGTTTTATTTCACTGAAAGAAGATATGAGGATTGCTCAGAGCTGGATTAACCTCCCTGGCGGTATGATTATGTCAGGAATTTTGTACCAAAAGCGGTACAATTATTTTGCATGGAAATTTGGCGTTTTATATTGTAGACCTGCAATTCTTACGAAATATCTCACTTAAATCTGTCCAAAGCAGAGTCTAGTAGACATCCCGGGTATGATAAAGTTTGAAACACAAAATCATAAATTATAATATAATAAATAACTATAAAAATTATTCAATAATGTAATCAAATCAAAAACACTGAAATCTGCTCAGTTGCAGAATTGTCGTTGTCATTACTTTCAGTGTTTGATGACGAATTTCCCCACAAATCACTATCGCTCAATTCTGCAAGTGATTATAATTTATTATCGCTGTTTTTTAGCTGGTCTAAAACCACTTTTGACATAAAGGGACAATTTTTGGTTGCTATGGACAAACTCCAAATTCCAGGCAGAAAAAAACAGTATTTATAATATAAAACTACATGCAGGGCACTGGACAGACCAATAGGGACAAAGGGGATGTGCCATTTTTTTATACAGCACTGTAATCTGTAAGAGTACAGTACTGTATGTGTATTGTGTGTTTTTACTTTTTTGAATTTGGCGCCGATCTCCGCTCCCGTACGTCGCAACGTCGCAGGGAACGGAGCTTGGCGTCTTAAGTTATGACAGTTTTAGGGATATACAGTAGGTATTAAAAAAAAAATTAAAAATTACCTTGTGGATGTCTTATGTCAATGTTAAATTAATGACACCCCAAAACAGGTCGCAAAATGCAGTGCGATTGCAAGAATCAGATTGCATGCAATCCGATTCCGGTGCGGCAAAAAAAGTTGCTTGTACTTTTTTGTGCGATGCAAATTGAACCCATACAAAATTAATGGGTTTAAATCGCACTGCAAAAAATGATTGAATGATTTGAATAGGAATGTGGTGCGATTCCTATCCAAAACACATGCGGTGTGCCGCACTGCACACGTGCAAACCCAGTCTTAAAAGCTAACTCCACTTTTGCTGGGATAAAAACAACCCTGTCTTGGTGAACAATGTACATTGCAAGTATTTTATCAAACTTTGTTGCAGAGTCCTATCTGTTTCTCCTCTGAAAGAATAGCTGTTTGTTCTGCTTTGTCTTTTGGATAATGATTCTGAATGTGACGTTTTCATTACTGGTCAGCTGATGCAATGGCAGTGCTCTAATGGAGAAAGTTGCAGGGTTTGCAAACCTTTATACATGATGAAGCCTTTAGGAGCATCTCACCAAAAATGAAGTTTTGTGTTAAAGAGGGTGCCTAAAATCTTGTATCTTAGTGCAGACTTCAGGGAAAATAAGTGAGCCAATCACATAGGCACGATATTACATTTCTGGAGGTGTTCTGTTCACCAATTAAATACAGAACAGCTCCAGGTAGTCACATTGAATTTGACCGAAAATTACAGAGCTGCAGATTGAAAAGGTGATTTTAATAATATTAAATTACAATATGGTTTGTGTTGCAATTGTATAAGCTATATTATTGTTTTTTATTTACTATATTTTTTTCACATGAAAGTGGAGTTACCCTTTAAGCATTTGCACAGGCACAACAAACGATAATGTATTTAATGCAATAAGATTGTCTCTTCAGCTCCATCTAGTGGCCATAATGCAATATTTTCCTGAAAAAATACCAAATTATGGTCACTAGATGCATCTAGCAATCATAGTAATTAAATCATATTACAAACAATTTGACTATTAATTTGTTGTGCCCGTATGAATGCTTATACAGTAACATTCACACAGTGAAGTGTTTTTACATAGATTTACTTGTGTATTTTTTGAGAGTTTGGGAAGGTGTTTTTTTTCTACCAATAAACAGAAAATACTGTAGTTCATTTTGACACTAAAATTTAAATTCGAGGGAGATTGGTTGGCCAATGTTCTCCACGAAAGCGTCAAAATAGAAAACGTAACAAATTTCTGTTTGCCTCTTCTTTTTAAACAGCACACGCTGTGTGAAAGGTCCTTGGACTTTTACTAATATAATTGAGACAATATAATTGTTCTGCTTATTTTTTAAAGCCTTAAACAAAAATAAAAATAAAAGAAAGGGAAGAAACAAGGAGATTCACACTTCTCTCCCCTCTATGTAGCATATACAATATATTTTATCTTGCTTCCTTGGCCAGCAGATAATCAACTAAATTGCAATCTACAAGATTTCCACATGGTGGCGCTGTGAGACAACATTTTCTATTGCACCAGACAGAAGACCACGTAGCTAAATGAATATAATAGATTTAAAAAATATACTAAATAAATAAGTATGCAGGGGTCAAGTCCTGGGGAAAAAAGTGTGGGAACTCCCACCCAAGTTCCACTCGCCCACCAAAAAAAAAAAAAAAAATGATACGCTCATATGCACGAACGCTTCAAAAGTGGTATTTTTAATCCAATTTTCGTATGGTGTGTATGAAGCTAAACTGTTAGTACATAAAAAAAGAACAATCCTCAATAAACATAAATACGGTAATTCTCTGAATAATCAGCATTCATTCAATTGTGCTTCCATGCAAATGTGAACATCATGTTCTGATCTTTATTGGGGAATTGTATTTTGTATATAGAGTGTTTATGTGGTGAGTTTACACTTTTCACTGTACAGAGTTTGGATAACACAGGGTTAAACGGAAAGGTCATAAATTAACTGCACATTATTTGGACAGAATGCTTGGGGAGATAGTGATGTGTTCCTGCTTAGGAGATGTATGTTAGCTTCAGGGGCTGCAAACTCTGCATATTTCCACATAAACTTCCCTCCTAGCATTAACTTTGCCAGGTATTGTCCCTAGCTTACCACCCTCAGCTCACCACTCTCCCTGGATGTCCTGTGAGCAGAATAGCTGTGCTCCTCCTCTGGGTTCTCTCATCATATGGCACTGAAGATAGAGGAGGGGGGATTCAGCGGGAGACACAGAGCAAGTATGCAGGAGACTGAGGGGGGGGGGGAGATGAGGAGACAGAAAATCAGGAGGGGCTGGCGGGGAGGAGCTCATCACGAGAGGTCTGACTAAAAACAATCTCTTAGCAGCAGGGACCTGATCTACCTGTCAGCTAGCTGTGATTGACAGGTGGATCGAAGCGGAAGCTGTCATGGGGCCCCCTACTGGCAATGCCTGAATGGTCAGGTGTGCGGCACTTAATATTGCGAGCTGTGTCGGCAGCTGCTGGTGTAGCACCTGCCACACAGCTCGCATACTTCAAAGTCTTGCAGGACACGTCTGCTAACGGGAACTGAGTTCCTGTTGTGGAAAAAGTACAGGAACTCCGTTCCCATGCGTTCCCGCAGGACTTGAGCCCTGTAAGTATGTATTCATATGCATATTTAAATATGCAGAAATACTGTAGAACTCTGTTAACATATAAGAAGTGGCCACATTTAACTCCTTTGAAATAAGATAAAGTTGTCAAAAACGTTTCAATAGGCTGATATCATCCTGCCTACTTCTAGTACTAAGTCAAGCTTAGAAAAACTAAAGGGAGATAATAAAATTCCCAAAGTCTTCAAAGTGAGTACAGGTCATCGTAAAACCAACAGTCATATCAACTTGCATATCAAACTACTAAACAGAGGGCTGAATGATTAAAAAATATGTTACCCCAAAGTTTCATATTCCTGATATGTGTCTGTTGTACCATTTACTTGTCTTAAAAAATATCCTGTTTACTTTGTATTTTTTTTTTTCATGTGAAATATCTTGTGATCATGCCAGTCCTGTTTTCCTATTTTAAACTGACCATGCAAGGCATTGGAACCCATTCATCCCAGTGTGGTCAGTTTTCAGGCTGCTTTAGTCAGCACCTTGCACTCTGGCTGCAAACATACCACCCCCTGCCCTTTACAGTTGGATGCGAGCGCTGATCAAATGTTGGTTTTTCAGCATGATTGTTAAACAGACAGCTGTACACGCTGACCGAAAGTTGCCCGATTCCTGCTGAACCGAGCGATTTTGGGCTCATGTGTACCATGCTTGAGTTTTCTATATTCTGCTCTGCAGAGTGGAAGAGTCTATATTCCTGCCTGAGTGATGTGGACACTGCCATAGCTCCCAAATGTCCCTGATTTGGAGGGACTGTCCCTGATTTGGAGGGACTGTCCCTGATTTGGAGCAATGTCCCTCTGTCCCCCATTCCGCCTCATTTGTCTCTCATTTTGGTCTGATCTATATAGATGTATATAAAATGCACTTTTATCCATCTATCAAAAAGTGTTTCCCAGTGCTAAACCTTTCATCTGATTTCTAAATTGCCACATTTGTAAATTCCAAAAGCCAATATAAAGGAAAAGTAGTGGTAAAAAAAGCACTTGTGGGTTTAACCAATCTTGTTTTTTTTTATACAATTCTCCTTTAAGAGGGCGTAGCAAGGGGTGTGTCCTATGCCTGCATACTTTTGCTTATAGGTGTCCCTCATTCCCATCTCAAAAAGTTGGGAGGTATGGACACTGCATTGGCTGCCGTGTGATCCTCTGAGGCTCCAGAAGACTGCAGCGGCATTATGACATCACAAAGAGAGGCGTCAACAGGACTGGCTGCTGGTGGGCCCGGACTGCAGAGTTAAATCACTGGTCTCTACTCCCAAAACGGAAATTGACAATGGATGGACAGCAAAATCAGGGGAATAAAATACTGCTTTGGGATCTTTATTTCAGTCTTTCTTCCTTGGTTGGAGCAACATTGATAGTGGGGAGAGGGGAACATTTGCGGGTGATGGGTTTTAATGTGTATAGAGTACCTCTGCCTTCAATAGCCAGTGTAATGACAATAGGAGCAGAATAAAGCTATGTCTCATTTTTAGCATGTCATTTCTGAGCAAAACCAGCTGTGTCCATCAGCATGGAGTCTAAGAAAATAAAAGATACTCAAAACTGGAGTGCAAACTAGATGCTCTTCCAAAATAATATAAAACGTTAACAGGTTACATTTACCAATGTCAGCAGATCTTCATTCTAATTTCTGCTTTTCCATCAGTTCAAAGCAACTTCATCTATAGCTCAGTGTTCTCCTGACCAAGATTGCAGAATAATTAGTGTCCCTACTACTAGCTGTTAGTGAAAACTGTTTTACCACTATCTGGTTGAAAGTGGAGCATTCCTTTTCTTCCTGCTTTCATTAAGTTTTAACTTAATGATCTAGCATTTTTACTAGCTCATTAAAGCTTAAAGGGGTTGTAAACCCTCATGGTTAAAACCTTAATGCATTCTATCCATTAGGGTGAAAAAACTTTTTTAGTGCTGCAGCCCCCCCCCCCCCCAGCCCCCCGTTTTACTTACCTGGACGCTGTCATCCTCTGTCTGTGAACGAGCCCACCATCTGTAGCTGGTGTCTCGTGTCCCGATTGGATAGATTGATAGCAGCGCAGCCATTGGCTCCCGCTGCTGTTAATTAAATCCAATGACGCGGCACCGACTCTTGTATTCTGTGTGAATGGACAGAAATGCGGGTCTCGGGAGCACGCCTGCACGTGTGTCCACCAAGGAGAGCACTTCTGCAATGTGGACACTCGATGCGGGGAGGATCCACCAGCCCCGCTGTGGGACCCCAGAATAGGAGGTTTGGGGCCACTCTGTGCAGAACTAACTGCACAGTGGAGGTAAGTATAACATGTTTGTTATTTAAAAAACAAGGGTTTTCATTCCCTTTTAAGTTTAGCACCAGGGATGGTAGTTACACGCAATGAGAAGTGTCCTTTGCGCTGCTACTACAATCAGCGGAGTGCTATGCATGCCCGTTCTGCCCCCTACTCCATTCACAGAAGCTGTACTTCCATGAATGAAAAGTGATCTATAAATGGAGAAAGCAGACCTTTCATTCATCCACCTGTCCTCTATCCGTAGAGATCTTGTCATTGCTGGAACATATAGTACAGTTTCTTTGAGTAGAGGAGGGGGGCAGAAAGGGCAGGCATAGTCGGCACTCTTGACAAGTGCCTATAACAGGTCCAACAGCTCATATTACCCCCCGTAGCACTGGAGGATTACCACTGCAAGGGTATGTATGTGTGTGTGTGTGGGGGGGGGGGGGGGAGTCAGAGGAATGAAGAGAGCAGCCACCAGCACATGGGACACTTTTCATTCAATGTATGCTTTGCAGGAACACCGGATCAATCCCCCCCCCCCCCCCGTCAGAACTGAGATATGCCATATTTACTTACAAATATCTTGGTTCTCTGTTTATTGCCAGCGATCGGCGGGTGACAGATATTATTGAGTGCCTGGCACCCGCAGATTGGCTACTGCTGTGAATTATCACAGCAGAAGGGTCCACCGGCGACACGCATGCCCCCTGCAGGCGGAAGTGCCGTACCGCATACATATACGTGAAAATATATCCATGCAGAAAATACACATACATCCATGTGAATGAAGTCTATATAAGAACTGTTTGCATTGCACACATCCACCACCAATCATATTCATGTTTTATTCATAATAAATCATGGTGAGTTGATTACATAAGGACTGTCAGTATTGCACATATCCACCAATCATATTCTTCAGTTCTGATAGTTGGAATGTGGAAGTGTGAATCGGATGGGGGGTCTCAGGCAGCACAGCATATGCACATTAAATAGTGGGCTGAATATAATTAATGTGTGTCTTTGTCTTCTACAAGAGTTGTCTTTTGCTCTTTAGAACTGCTGCTGCAATAAACGCAGCATGCATATTTAATGTCCATCGCAGTGTACATCCCCGCAATAAAGAACCAACAGATGGCTGCACGGACGAGGGATTTAAAACACTGGCACGGCGATCCAGAGAATTCCATGGTGGGAGAAGATGGCACTGACTTACAAGATTCAGCCACCTACATGCCACATGGACAGACGTGTGTACACTCCAGAAAAACACAGAACAATGCTCAGCCGCATTATTACACTCAGGTGGGAGGCAATGTCATTGTTCCATTCCCAAATGCAGTTTTTTTTGGAGGAGGACAAATCACTACTTTTACGTTAAATAAACCATTAAATAATTAGGGCTGTTACTGATTAAAATGTTCGTGTTCGATTAATCGATTTTTTTAATGGATTAATTGACTAATTTCGATTAATTATAATGCACATACAGATCCAACTACTTTTAGCTGATCTCCTCTGCATTAGTCAGTGGTAAATGTGGTATACACTATATACAATCACCCGACACTAGTTCATTTCCAAAATCCATGACTTAACTTCACAGTTCACACAAATACGTTTTAAATTCAAACTGTAGCACTGACGTAAGTAATTTTTTTTCCACAGTAGCGTGACAATCCCTCCACCTCCGGTCTAACTAATCACTCTCACCTTATGGCATGGACCCCTGTGCAAACAGGTGGTCATGCAAGCGGGTATCAAAAGGGTTAACACGGACCATAAACTTCTCTCACGTCTCCTTAGATCTCAGCAAGGACGCCAGGTCATGGGTAGAAAGAAAAGATCTAAGTGCTCGCCGCTTAAGTATAAGATTTAATTTTTGTGTTCAAACACAAACTACCCACATAAAGATGATAAAAACACAGCATGGAAAGCCGACAATCGTGTTAGTTCTGTAGGGCAGCAGCTGGTGACCTCATGCGTAACTCCTCCCCCGCACGTGTTACGTTCAATCAGAACTTCGATGTCACCGGACTCCTCCCCCCTTCCCTTCATTAGCAGACTGAGGCACTTGGGGAAGGGGGAGGAGTCCGGTGATGTCGATGTCCGTCACCGGGTCTCCGACGGAACTCCCTGAAGACCCGGAAGCCGGCGGAGAGGTGAGTATCGATCAAAAAAATTAATTGATTAATTGAGGAATTAATCTTTCATTTCCACAGCCCTAAAAATAATAAATGACTATAAAATAACAACGTGAATTAGATTTTCTGGGAACATTTTAATAAGAATAAAGAAGAATTCCAGGTATGGATTCTTTTATACATGGTATACCAATGTAACTATGTATATACCATACCTGGCATATACCCCTAGAAGCTGGGAATCACTGAAGTAGACACCACTACTCCAGTGATCTCCAGTAGCTTTGGGATCCCATGCTGAGTGGCTGGTCTGATGCATTGTGAACACAGGAGGGTGGCTGCTAAGCACATGCACCATTCAGAGAATGCTTTGAATTTTTTAAATGAATACAAAGCGGTCTCTGATTGGATGAGAAGGAAAGTGTGATGTCACTGCCCTGTCTCTTCACCTAATCCAATCAGAGAATGCTTTTAATCTATTCAGAAAATGCAAAGCGTTTTTCTTTTTTTTTATATCTGTTCAAATGTGCAAAAAATATCTGTTGATCCTGCCAGAAATCATGTGAACTGATAATTTGTGTGCTCTCTGACTGTGCTGCACCCTTATCAGTTACATTGCTCCCACCTACCTCTGTGGTCTACAAAACACCCCCTGTGTTATGGGGAAGAGAAGGAGGAGTGTTCTGTAGTACTACTCTACAGTGAAAATGCTGCTCCTCCATCGGTAAAGTCCGATGAGTAAGCATTGTCACCCGAGGACAGGAAGTATGTTACTGGAAGTATGTTACTGGAAGTATGTTACTGGAAGTATGTTACTGGAAGGATCACCAGGTGAAATTAAAGAGAGGGAAAAAATACTAAAGCAGCAGCCACATCTAAGGGCTGGAAAGCTGCAATATATGAACATTTTATTCTAGGGTTTGGATATGCTTTAGCTCACTGAATGTTATAACTTTAAATATGCTTCAGTTTTAAAATGAGATTGGGGTTAATCCAATGTATACAATGTTCCTTTCAAACAACATAGACATAGCCAAACTACAATACTGGAAAAGACAACAGCCCACGGTTGCCTTTTCCACTTTTTCTAACAGAGTTTGCTTGTATGTTCTTCACTTTCTTCAATTCATTTAAATTTTAATTAATTTACATTTTATGATTCTCCACCTAGCTACTACGTTTTTTGCAACCATGCACATTTTAAAGCTTTGCTGATGGCAGCATCATGGCTGATCTGTATTCATAGCCCAGTCTCGCGAACACTACAAGGCACAGTGCAACTCACAGCAACTTTTAGAGATGCAGTATGTTGAGAATGCAGAAAATGCTTTAGCATTTTTTTTCCATGCTGTTCCAGTACAACAGGGGTCTCCAAACTTTCGAAACAAAGGGCCAGTTTACTGGCCTTTAAACTTTAGGTGAGCCGGACTGTAGCCAGTGGGAAAAAACATGCTCAGGAATCGGTGGGAGTAAACAATGCCATAGGCTTGGTGGTTAGTGGGAGCAAAAAAATATTACACCATTGGTGTCAGTGGGAGGAATAGTGCCCCATCATTGGTGTCAGTGGGAGGAATAGTGCCCCCCTTATTGGTGTCAGTGGGAGGAATGGTTCCCCATCATTAGTCTCAGTGGGAGAATTAGTCCCTTGTATCTGATATTAGTGGGAGGAATGGTACCCCATTGTTGGTGTCAGTGGGAGGAAAAGCACCCCATCTTTGGTGTCAGTGGAAGGCACAGCACAGTGGATAAGTGGTTCTGCCTGGTAGCACTAGGGTCATCAGTTTGAATCCCAACCATGGCACTACCAGCCTGGAGTTGTGTGTTCTCCTTGTGCCTGCATGGGTTTCCTACCACACATCAAAGACATGCTGGTAGGTTAATTGGGTCCAATCTAAATTGGCCCTGGTGTATGTATGAATGTGAGTTAGGGACCTTAGATTGTAAGCTCCTTGAGGGCAGGGACTGATGTGAATGTACAATAGATGTGTAAAGCACTGCATAAATTGATGGTGCTATATACATATATATATATATATATATATATATACATATACACATGCAATAAATCAATTAACATCAAATCAATTTTAAAAAAAGTACCCTAAGGACTGGATAAAGGAAAGCAAAGAGCCACATCTGGCCCCTGGGCTGCAGTTTGGAGGGCCCTGCTATACAGAGATCAAAATCATAAAAAAGAAACAAACAGGTTTGGGTAAAATGTATTTTACTGTTTTTCTTTTTATATAGTTTAATATGTTCTTAAAACTAATATGTTTTTTTTTTTTTTTACTCTATTACCTATGCATATAACATTGTGTTTTACAAAAATGTAATATAGTGTTTACCCATGGCAAAAGAATCTCAAAGTACTATGGGTCTTCTAAATAGCACAACAGAGGTTTACTTTTTAGACTCTTTGAATAATACTTGGTATCGAGCTGCATAATTTCAGGTTAAATTACTGAGTTCTGTGAACAACAGGACTATTTCATCAAAGCAGATGAGGGCTAAAGGTAAATGTGAAAATATGAAAATGAGCCCAGAGCTCCACCTGCTGATCATATATGAAAATTAGGGCTGAAACAACTAATCGATTAATCGACAACTAATCGATTATGAAATTAATCGATTACTATTTTCATAATCGATTAATCGGCCAGTAACATAATGGGGTTAAAAAAAACAAAAATGAGCCCTTTATAGTAAAAAAATAGAGCAAATAATTGCTACTGTAAATATAACTTTCACAGTTCTACAGTAAAAAAAATAAAAATAATCTACCCCTTACAGTAGTGATTATCTTTTTTTTGTACTATAGGGATAATTTTTGTTTTTTTAACCTCCATTATGTTACTAAACATCTCAGGCCTGGTTCACACTTGTGTTTTTTGGTACTTTTTGCAGAAACGCACTACAGTTTATTTACATGGTTTCCTATGGGACACGTTCACATCTATGCTTTTTTCAGCCACTGCTGTTTGGAAAGGGTCAGGGACTTTTTTTAAAGCAGAACTGTGCTTTTGTGGTTCAATATACTTCAATGGAGAAGCTGCACAAACGCATGTAATGCGTTTTTGCAGCAATTTGTGTTTTTTTAATCTGCCCAACAACTAATTGGACAAAAAAAGTACATCTCATCTGTCTGTTATTCTCAGAGTGGTTTAAATATTTTGCTCCCTAACCATATAGTTGGTTATTTATATTTACCACTGCATATAGATATTTAAGAATAAATTGCATTTTTTTTAAACTTTACATATTATACACCATACTTTTTTTTTTAAGGTTATTAACCGATTAACCGATTATTCAAAACAATAATCGGCCAACTAATCGTTTATGAAAATAATCGTTAGTTGCAGCCCTAATGAAAATAAAAATATGCAAATATTTTAAGAAAATATGCAAAACGACTTTGTATTACCTTGCTAAATGAAATGTCACATACAGTATTTCACATGTTGCTCCAGGTGAGATCAGGGTCCCCACTCCCCAATTACATCTCAGATACCGGCTCGGCTCCTCTTCACCAAAGCAATCCACTGTAGCAGCAACAGGAACACCGCACACCAAGATGCAAAACAACATTCCTCTTTTATTAAACTTTTTGAGAAGGTGCTGTGCCTGTCCTGAAACATGTCAGAGTGGAACTTGTTCCTGCTGGCTATTTTATTGAAGGAGTAATGTTGTTTTACATCTCGGTGTGCAGCATTGCTTTTGTTGGCTAAATTAACTTACAATAGTTTTGTAGTCTAGTGTGGAAAGAGTTCCACATTAAATAATTTTTTACTATTTAAACTTAGAAGCCAATCTTGGCGGCTACCATCCAGATTGCTCCCAAGTAACTTCCTTCCGTATTGCAGTATTAAATGTTCTAATTCTAGAAACTATTAATTCCAGTCATTACATTGGATAAACGACATTTCCCTGCTCTACAGAAAAACTTTGTGTCACTTGGAAATAGATAGAAGTAGATCACTGAATAGCCATACAAACAACAACAGCAGGGGGCTCATTTAGGCCCCTTTCACACTGGGGCGGTGAGCCGCGGTGACGGTAAAGCAGCGCTATATTTAGCGCTGCTTTACCGTCGTTTTCACTGCGGTTTTCGGCCGCTCGCGGTGCGGTTTTACCCCCTGCGAGCGGCCGAAAAAGGGTTAAACACCCCCCGCAGAGCGCCGCCGTTCAATGGGAAGGAGCGGTATAGGAGCGGTGAACACACCGCTCCTATCCCGCTCCAAAGATGCTGCTAGCAGGACTTTTTTTGTCATCCTGCTAGCGCACCGCTCCAGTGTGAAAGCCCGCCGGCTTTCACACTGGAGTTAAAGGGGCAGGATTTTTTCATGCGGTGAACAGGCGCTATTTTTAGCGCTGCACCGCATGAAAAACGCCCCGGTGTGAAAGGGGCCTTAGAGTGAGTGATAACATGAAAGTCTTAGGACAGCAGTAATTTATTTTTTCAATGAAAAGGTTGATTTGGAGGATTTTATTCATCTACAAGTTTAAAATCTCTTTTAACTGGTATTATGTTGGTTTTATAGTAATGATATAAGGGCTTGTTAAAGCGGGCCTTCAGTAATTTTTTTCAACTTTCCATCTATTAAATCTTCTGCCCTTGTTGTTTTAACTTTGGATAGTAAAACTTTTTTTTCTGCCAGTAAATACCTTATACAGCCCACTTCCTGATTCTTGTCTGGTAAAGAGCCTAGGCTTATGACATCATGCACAGCTCTCTCTCTCTCACTCTCCTGAGAGTTTTCCAGGAAGGGAGGGGGTGGGTCATAAGAAGGTCAATGAGAGCTGCAGAGCCGGAGGTGTGGAGGTGTGTGTGTCTTTGTAAATCCAGCAAGTGAACAGGCAGCAGCTTCAGCTGCCCACCGTTAAAATGGCTGCAGCCAGACTCAGTGGAGGGAGATTTCTGCAGCATATTTGGCAAGTACAGAATCACAGTATATATAAAATAATATGCAAAGTGGTTGGAGGGAAGCTTCAGAATGGCAAAGATGTTTTTTTACAAATTATGTGAGCAGACTGCAGTTCCTCTTTAAGTTCTTAAACCTCCCCCCTTGACTTCATTTTCTCTAATGCAGTGGAAAGAACTTCTTTTGAAATTGGTCTCTTCATCTATAGTCACCTTTCAGATACAACATATATGACTGGTTTTACTATTCCAAAGCCCCCAAGTACTTATGCAGCTCAAGGGGGAAGATGGTCAAACACAGAGTATACAGTGGTGTGAAAAAGTGTTTGCCCCCTTCCTCATTTCCTGTTCCTTTGCATGTTTGTCACACTTAAGTGTTTCGGAACATCAAACCAATTTAAACAATAGTCAAGGACAACACAAGTAAACACAAAATGCAATTTGTAAATGAAGTTGTGTATTATTAAAAGGTGAAAAAAAATCCAAACCATCATGGCCCTGTGTGAAAAAGTGATTGCCCCCCTTGTTAAAACATACTATAACTGTGGTTGTCCACACCTGAGTTCAATTTCTCTAGCCACACCCAGGCCTGATTATTGCCACACCTGTTCACAATCAAGGCATCACTTAAATAGGAGCTGCTTGACACAGTAAGGTCCACCAGAAGATCCTTAAAAGCTACACATCATGCCGAGACCCAAAGAAATTCAGGAACAATTGAGAAAGAAAGTAATTGAGATCTATCAGTCTGGAAAGGGTTATAAAGCCATTTCCAAAGCTTTGGGAATCCAGCGAACCACAGTGAGAGCCATTATCCACAAATGGCGAAGACATGGAACAGTGGTGAACCTTCCCAGGAGTGGCTGGCCGCCCAAAATTACCCCAAGAGCGCAGCGACGACTCATCCAAGAGGTCACAAAAGACCCCACAACAACGTCCAAGGAACTGCAGGCCTCACTTGCCTCAGTTAAGGTCAGCATTCATGCCTCCACCATCAGGAAAAGACTGGGCAAAAATGGCCTGCATGGCAGAGTTCCAAGGAGAAAACCACTGCTGAGCAAAAAGAACATCAAAGCTCGTCTCAATTTCTCCACAACACATCTTGATGATCCCCAAGACTTTTGGGACAACATTCTGTGGACCGATGAGACAAAAGTGGAACTCTTTGGAAGGTGTGTGTCCAAGTATATCTGGCGTAGAAGGAACACTGCATTTCAGAAAAAGAACATTATACCAACAGTAAAATATGGTGGTGGTAGTGTGATGGTCTGGGGCTGTTTTGCTGCTTCAGGACCTGGAAGACTTGCCGTGATAAAAGGAACTATGAATTCTGCTGTCTACCAAGAGATCCTGAAGGAGAATGTCCGACCATCTGTTCGTGTACTCAAGCTGAAACGAACTTGGGTTCTGCAGCAGGACAATGATCCTAAACACACCAGCAAGTTCACCACCGAATGGCTGAAGAAAAACAAAATGAAGACTTTGGAGTGGCCTAGCCAAAGTCCTGACCTGAATCCTATTGAGATGTTGTGGTATGACCTTAAAAAGGCTGTTCATGCTCGAAAACCCTCTAATGTAACTGAATTAGGACAATTCTGCAAAGATGAGTGGGCCAAAATTCCTCCAGGACGCTGTAAAAGCCTCATTGCACGTTATCGCAAACGCTTGGTTGCAGTTGTTGCTGCTAAGGGTGGCGCAACCAGTTATTAGGTTTAGGGGGCAATCACTTTTTCACACAGGGCCATGATGGTTTGGATTTTTTTTCACCTTTAATAATAAACACCTTCATTTACAAATTGCATTTTGTGTTTACTTGTGTTGTCCTTGACTATTGTTTAAATTGGTTTGATGTTCCGAAACACTTAAGTGTGACAAACATGCAAAGGAACAGGAAATGAGGAAAGGGGGCAAATACTTTTTCACACCACTGTACATAATACAAGCAAAGGGTTGATTTAGTCTGATTGAGGGGATTAATAGAATGTGTAAGCTACTCTGATGAAGGGCCATGAATCCCAAAACATGTTAGAGGAGTTACTTCACACCTCCAGGATACAATTTCAGTCCTCTGTTTCTACAACCTGATTTTCCATGGTTTCTGCAGTGTCCCCTCCAGAGGTTACCATCCCTGATACCACCTCCCCTTTTGCAGGCTACCTAGCCACTCTGATAAAGGGCCACGGGCCCCAAAACATGTTAGTGGAGGTACTGCACACCTCCAGGGTACAATTTCAGTCCTCTGCTTCCACACCCTGGGGTAATTTCTGTTTCTGTATTCCTTCTCCATGTTTTCTGCAGTGTTTGCTCCAGCGGTTGCCATCCCTGATACCACCTCCCTCTTTGCAGGCTACCTAGCCTCTCTGATGAAGAGCCACGGGCCCCAAAACATGTTAGTGGAGGTACTGCACACCTCCAGGGTACATTTTCAGTCCTCTGTTTCCACATTCCGCGGTCTTTTCAGTATATTCCTTCTCCATGGTTTCTGTAGTGTCTACTCCAGTGGTTACCATTCCTGATACCATTTCCCCTTTTGCAGGCAACCTAGTGAGAATGTTTTTAGTATCTGTCTGTGTGAACTGAGTTACAATTAGAGGGGTATCCTGATGCTATCCCCCGATCAAGCCACTTTATTGCAAGTGCAATTTTACAATTTTTTATTAATTAAAAGGCGTTTTTATATACATGATAGGTTTTGTGTTTCTATTTTTGCATGCTTATATGGCCTTATGATATATGCAGAGCTTGCATAGACAGACAGAGTTCCCTTGGTATTAGTAAGACGTAGTACATTTGAAGGTTTCTATTAACGGAATGTAGGAGAGGAGTGTGAAGTGGGGAAGGACCTAGAGAAGGCCCTACCACCAGGAATAGAAAGAGCAACCAGGTAGGAGGACCCAAAAGTGGTTACATGGAAGGAACAGTGAAGGCAGCTGCAAACAGGTGGGATGACCTAGAAGTAACAGTAGAAGCGGTAACAGAGGGAATAGCATGATCCTATGCGACCACCTAAGCTGTTGTCCAGATAAATGCCACAGTACAAGTAGGTTCCAAACTGGGTTGAAATCAGGGGCAGACTGACCATTTGGCCATTCGGGCACGACCAGAGGGCCCCCGAGCCACTAGGGGGCCCCATCAGGGTTGCCAGCCTCAGTAAAACCAGGGACAGTATGTAAAAATCGGTGTTTTTTTTACATCTGTTTCTGAAATGTCCCTTGCCGACGACATCCTTTTGGTCTAAAAATCCAGAGATTATAGCTGCCCCATCTCTCCAGTACCGTCTTAGCCAATACAAACATGTCTGTGTATACTGTGTGTACATGTATGTGTATACTGTGTGATTGAATACTGTGTGTGTATACTGTGTGGCCCCATAATCTCTGATTGCCTGGGGGCCCCATAATCTCCTATTGCCCCGGGGCCCCACTTGTCAGTCCGCCCCAGGTTGAAATGTAAATATACATGTAATCTATGCTATCCAAGCTACAATATTGTGGTCTAATGATGAGCCTTTTACTGAACAATCAAGACGAGTGTGCCTTGTGGCTCCTTGTTAAAATGAGTCATACTAAGAAATCTGTTCACGGATTTAATAGCAGATACAGATCAGCAAGGTTAGCAATGAAATAAAACTTTACAAGTGCCATTGGTTTAAAAAATCATTACTTATCGTGATTTACGTGCCATTTATTCAGTATGCAGGATACTATTTTTTGCAATGTTACAGAAATCAACATGCAAGCAAAAGAAATGAATCTCTCTTTAATTGACCTGTCATGCCCACTAAGCCTGTTACTAGGATGGTTCTATGTGATTGATAACAATATAATGATCAAAGCTTCACTAAACTGACAGCAACTCAACCACCCCCTGACAAACCTCACGCCTTCTATCCCACAATTACCTTTGCAGCCGTGTGAGTGAAAAATACATACTTTATAATGATATTGCAAGCACCTTAATTTATTACAGACTGCATTCACAAACTAGCATTTTGTGAACACACACAAAGTCTCGCCAAAATGTGTATTTATCAAACGTACAAAAAACACGTAGCACTTTGCCATTCATTGGCACCCTAAACACGGCAAAATATATGTTTTTTTTACAGAAATTACAGGAAAAACACCTGGTTAGAAAAAACGATAGACCTTATGCTGCGTACACACGGTCGGAATTCTCGTCGAAAAAAGCCGTCGGAATTCCGACGGAATTTCGCTCAAACTGTCTTGCCTACACACGGTCACACCAAATTCCGACGGCCAATAACACCAAGGCATACAACACGTTCGACTGCACTATAAAAGGGAAGTTTAATGCTTCTGAGCATGCGTCAAATTGTTTCAAAGCATGCGTCGGAATTTTGCGTGTCAGAATTGCATACACACGATCGGAAAATCCGATAGAAAGGTTTTCCGTCGGAAAAATTAAGAACATGTTCTCAATCCAAAGTCCGTCGGAAATTCCGACAGAAAAAGACCGATGGGCATACACACGGTCGGAAAATACGATGAAAAGATCCCATCGGACTGTTTCTATCGGAAATTCCGACCGTGTGTACGCGCCATTACACTTTATAAAACTCTGGTTTGGCCATATCTAGAGTATGCTGTCCAGTTCTGGTCCCCAATCCTCAGGAAGGATGTGCTGGAACTGGACAGAGTCCAGAGAAGAGCAACAAGATTAATAAGGGGACTGGAGGACCTCAGTTTACGAGGAACGACTACAATCATTAAACGCATTCTCCCTGGAGAAGAGACGCTTGAGAGGAGATATGATAGCAATATACAAACACCTCATTGGTGATCCCAGCGTAGGTAGGAAACTATTCAGTCTCAAGGAGTGCAAGAGGACACACGGCCACACAAAGAGGTTGGAGGAGAAACGGTTTAACCTTAAACTGAGTAGTGGGGTTATCACTGTCAGAGGGGTAAGGATGTAGAACTCTCTTCCACAATCGGTGTCAGCAGGAAGTTAATAATTTTAAAAGACTCTTGGAAGTGCATCTTAGTGAACACAATATACAGGGATTCGGGAAGTGATTATCAACATGAACACACATATACCAAGTACACAGGCTGAACTGGATGGACTAGTGTCTTTATTCAACCTTACCACCTATGAAGCTATGAAAATGTAGGAAGCTTCAGTCCCAAATAGTTGCATGAGCCACTTTGCTGCACTTAGTTGTTTAGGTGTTTAGTGCACACCAAGAACAACTAAATACAACTAAATACACCATCAATGAGGCAAATACATTTGTAGGCAGTAGGAGGGTGTGACTCATTTTTTTCCAGAGCTGGTTTTGTGTAGGTAACATCCTGTGTACACCACATGTCTATGACACAACATAAAAAAGTTTTTTAAGGGAAATTGTAGTTACATATAGTTTAACACAATCAATACTCAAGAAGAGAAAACATAAGTAAAGCTCTAACACGAAATTTTGACTTTTGAAACCTATATATTTCATGCTTCCTCATCCCCTTTTGAGTGACAACTCTAATGCCGCGTACACACGGTTGGAATTTCCAATGGAAACAGTCCGATGGGAGCTTTTCATCGGATTTTCCGACCGTGTGTATGCCCATCGGTCTTTTTTTGTCGGAATTTCCGACGAGCTTTGGATTGAGAACCTGTTCTTAATTTTTCCGAAGGAAAACCTTTCTATCGGATTTTCCGATCGTGTGTATGCAATTCCGACACGGAAAATTCCGACGCATGCTCGGAAACAATTCGATGCATGCTCCGAAGCATTAAACTTCCCTTTTATAGTGCCGTCGAACATGTTGTATGCCGCAGTGACGGGAAAACCATCAGAGCTTTTTCCAACGAGAATTCCGACAGCGTGTACGCGGCATAAGCCCCCAGTCACACCTGGACATTTTGTAGCTTGAATCTCATTGCTACAAAACACTCAGCAAGTCAAAGCCCATGCTTTTAAAGTGTCCCTGTTCTCATTTGACACTTTTAGTTCAATGTCTGTGATTTTTTTTTAATGGGGACACAGTCATACGAAAAATATACAGTGCTTTGAAAAAGTATTCACACCCCTTGAAATTTTCCACATTTTGTAATTTTATAACCAAAAACGTGAATGTATTTTATTGGGATTTAGACCAACACATATTTGTGAAGTGGAAGGAAAATAATTAATGGTTTTCAATTTTTTTTTACAAAGAAATATATGAAAAGTGTGGCGTGCTTTTGTATTCAGCCCCCTTTACTCTGATACCCCTAACTAAAATCGAGTGGAACCAATTGTGTTCAGAAGTCATTTAATTAGTAAATAGTGTCCACCTGTGTGTAGTTTAATCTCAGTATAAATACAGCTGTTCTGTGAAGCCCTCATAGGTTTGTTAGAGAACCTTAGAGAACAAACAGCATCATGAAGGCCAAGGAACACACCAGACTGGTCAGGGATAAAGTTGTGGAGAAGTTTAAAGCAGGGTTAGGGTATAAAAAATTATCCCAGGCTTTGAACATCTCACGGAGCACTGTTCAATCCATTATTTGAAAACGGAAAGAGTATGGCACATCTGCAAACCTTACAAGACATGGCCGTCCACATAAACTGACAGGCAAGACAAGGAGAGCATTAATCAGAGAGGCAGCCAAGTGGCCCATGGTAACTTTGGAGGAGCTGCAGAGATCCACAGCTCAAGTGGGAGAATCTGTCCACAGGACAACTATTAGTCGTGTACTCCATAAATCTGGCCTTTATGGAAGAGCGGCAAGAAGAAAGCCATTGTTGAAAAAAAGCCTTAAGTCCCATTTGCAGTTTGCGAGAAGCCATGTGGGGGACACAAAAAACATGTCAAGGGAGGTTTTCTGGTCAGATGAGACCAAAATATAACTTTTTAGCCTAAAAACAAAATGCTATGTGTGGCAGAAAACTAACACTGCACATCACCCTGAACACACCATCCGTGAAACATGGTGGTGGCAGCATCATGCTGTGGGAAAGCTTTTCTTCAGCAGGGACAGGGAAGCTGGTCAGAGCTGATGGGGAGATGGATGGAGCCAAATACAGGGCAATATTAGAAGAAAACCTGTTAGAGTCTGCAAAAAACTTGAAACTGGAGCGGGGGTTCACCTTCCAGCAGGACAATAACCCTAAACATACAGCCAGAGCTACAATGGAATGGTTTAGATCAAAGCATATTCATGTGTTAGAAAGTCCCATTCAAAGTCCAGACCTAAATCCAATTGAGAATCTGTGGCAAGACTTGAAAATTGCTGTTCACAGACGCTCTTCATTTTATCTGACAGAGCTTGAGCTATTTTGCAAAGAATAATGGGCAAAAATGTCCCTCTCTAGATGTGTAAAGCTGGTGGAGACATCCCCAAAAAGACTTGCAGCTGTAATTGCAGCGAAAGGTGGTTCTACAAAGTATTGACTCAGGGGGGCAGAATACAAATGTACGCCACACTTTTCACAAATTATTTGTAAATTTTTTTTTTTTTAAATTTATAATTTTCCTTCCACTTCACAATTATGTGCCACTTTGTGTTGGTCTATCACATAAAATCCCAATAAAATACATTTACGTTTTTGGTTGTAACATGACAAAATGTGGAAAACTTCAAGGGGTATGAATACTTTTTCAAGGCACTGGAGGTGATCAAATACCACCAAAAGAAAGCTCTATTTGTGGGGAAAAAAGGACATTCATTTTATTACAGCGTCACCTGACCGCGCAATTGTCAGTTAAATCGACGCAGTGCCGTATCGCAAAATATGGCCTGGTCAAGAAGTGGGTAAAGCCTTCCAAGTCCTATTATTGGAGTCCTGATTTATAATCGCCACTTAAGGACCTTTTTTTGTCACGGTTTGTTCCTGTAACCAAGGAAGCATGGAAAATATCCTTGTACAAGGTGTAATTTAAACATTACTGTGAAAAGGACAGCGCTATCCTTTTGTAACTAGACAGATGAGTCAGTAACATCCAAAAAGGTCATGTTGGATCCTTCCATAGTTTCCCACTGGTTTAGTTACCGCAATCGTGTAAATCTGATTCAGCGTTGCTACAAAGTGTTCCACCAAGAGAAACTACAGCAATGTTTGAATAGCATCCAGGAATAAGAGGATGTTAAAGAAGTGCACCTGTCTAATGCAAAAGCAGGATATTACTGTAAATTGTGTAAATGATGAAACCGCATGCAGCTATTTCTAAAAAAAAGAAAAAGAAAATGGGAACAATACAGATCTATTGCCAACGATGACCAATTAAATGCCATTTTTCATCTCCCTAGGCAATAAAGCATGAAGACTGATTGGTAGCTATAGGCAAAAACTCTGTTTTTTCCCTTTTTCCTTTATGTGTTTTATTTGCTTGTAAGTAGCTTATTTAACCCCTTCCTGCCACTGCCTCCCAGCCCTTTAATATGTTCTAAATGTCGGGAGGCGGAGGCAGGCATTCCAATCATGTGACCGTTGTGGTTGACAATAAAGCTCCATACACACGGTCGGAAAATCCGACCACCAAATCCATCGGATTTGGTCCGACGGATTTAGTCCGACACTGGTGTTGCATACACACGGTCGGACAAAGTTGTCGGAAAATCCGATCATTCTGAACGTGGTGACGTTTGTTGCCTACGACGGGACTACGTAGAGGCTAGTAGCCAATAGCTTTGGTCTTGTAATGTGATCTGAGCATGCGTGGCACTTTGTCCGTCGGAATTCGCTACACACGATCGGAATTGGTGTGATCGGACTTTGTTGTCGGAAAATTTTTAGAGCAGGAGATACAACTTTGTCCGTCGGACAATACGACGGAAAATGTCCGATGGTGCCTACACACGGTCGGAATTTCCGACAACATTGTCCGATAGGACAGAATCCATCGGAAAATCCGACCGTGTGTATGGGGCTTTACAGCGATCACATGATTGGAAAGCTCTTGATCACAAGTAGGCATCGGGAGCTTTCTGGTACCTGTCGGTAACTGTGCCAGGAGCGCACTCTCAGCACAGAAATATGTTAACATAGGGACACATATATGCCGGCTCTCTGCATTTAAGCCCACCCCCCCGAGAGGCTGCATTTATATGCGTACCTACAGCAGGAACGGGTTAAAGTAAAAATCCAGTTTCACCAAATGATACTGTACACAAGAACATTTTGTTATTTAAAGAGGCCTTGTCCCCAGACCCTTAAAGTGGTTCTGCACACACTTTTTTGCCTAGATCTCATTGCCTTCCAAATCTGGCAAAGAGTGCTAAATGGCTAAGAGTGCTAAAACTTGTAATTGCTGGCCCGGTCTATGCACCCATTCCTCTGTCTCTGCGGGTGTGGGCGGGGTTTGTGCGGGATCCGCATCACTTCCTTTGATTGCGCCGCACTGTCTCCTGGGATCTGGTGTCATTCATCCCAGGAGTCAGTGCGGACAGCCGACGCGAAATCTCGCGTGATTTCACGGACGCCACCTGTTGTTATGGCAACATAGTGGTTTTTACGCCACTTGGCGCTGTTGTCAGTGCGCATGCGCGAGGCCTGGAATGGGAACAAGGAAGTGATTGCTTGTGGGCTTCAAATGCCCACAAGCAAAATGGAAATAGTGTTGTTTTTATTTTAAAAGTGCAGATTTCGGGACAAAACAGACATGGATACAGGACAGACACAGAAAAAGTGAGTTTAACGTTTGACTTAAAATACTTTTTAACAGGAGAAGAAAAGAAAAAAAAAATTATTGTGTGCAGAACCGCTTTAATTTCAACACAATATTTCCATAAGATTATATCTGCATTTAATACATTTTTTTTTTTTTTTAAATAACCCGTAAAAGCCTACCGGCTGTGGAAATCGAGAAGCCCCGAGACTGCTTGTGGGCTCCACCATTTTGGATGTGATGACCACAACCTAAGCAGATGTAGAGCTGGCACTAAATGTGCATGAGTTTGCCACATCTGTCGCCTGTAGGACAGCCCATTGATTTGAATGGGTTGCTCTATGCGTGAAGTGCGTACATGCAACACGCTATATATTGTGAATGGGGGCCTAATGTTGTCAGTCATCCCACTTACTGAACACCTCTACTTACCTCTACTTATACAACAACACAGCAGCACTATGACAGGTTGAGAACGCCACTGGTATGAGACTGAAGCAGAAATTCATTATCATTTTTTTCAAAGTATGGCATAAAATGATATGGTTATTTTAGATTATACTTTCTGTCTACTTTTCTGATGCATATGTACAGAACAATCTTCATCTGTTAGGGGCAGTAGAGTGGATTTCCAGTGTCGGGGAGACAAAACAAGTTACCACATCTGACATTTTCTATGTGGTGTCCTGTCACAGTGTTAAAAGTGGTTTAGGGCACCAAGGATTCTCAATTAAGCAGGTTGAGGGGCTACAGCATACTGCTGGAAGCTGCTGGAAACTGCTGGAAGCTGCTGGAAGCTGCTGGAAGCTGGGTCTGCGGTTTCCTCAGTGGTTGGTAAAACTCAGTTTGGGGCCTGGAGATTTCATAGATTTGGAGATTTCATAGATTTGGAGATTTCATAGATTTGGAGATTTGGTAGGGAGGACATCTCCCACTGATGGCACAGACATTCACACCTGTTATACCCATGTGGTTGCAAGGGAGCAGCCAGAAGTGTGCATGTATGCATGGTGCAGTCTGTGATAGAACAGACAGAGGGACTAAGCCTGAGGGCTGGAGCAGGAGGGAGTTACCAGAAGGAGAGCTGGCAGAGGTGCAGAGTTTTTACATGAGCACAAGGGTGCTGTGTTAGATGGTCAGGAGGGCCAGCGCACAAGGCCTGAGCAGCAGTGCTGCTAAAGAGACCCAGAAGGCTGAATATTGCTTTATTTTGTGTCGAAGGTGGGAACCGCTGCAAGAAAATCCATTTGTTCTGTTGAACTTTTCTTTTCTGTTTAATAAAAGTGGGCTGACAAGCTCTTAGACGGCATTACTGGCATGGACTGTACTCACTGGTGGGCGCTATACTTGAGCTAATGAACCCCCAAACATCACACTAGTCATCATGAACAGAAGTGCACAGGTCCTGGATCCTGGTGTGTGCATGTATAGGATTAGTTGGCTTGTCATATACAGCCCACCATCTAAATCAGGGGTCTCAAACTTGTGGCCCTCCAGCTGTTGCAGAACTACACGTTCCTTCATGCCTCTGCCCATGGGAGTCCTGCTTGTAACTATCAGCCTTGCAATGCCTCATGGGAATTGTAGTTCTGCAGCAGCTGGAGGGCCACCAGTTTGAGACCCCTGCTCGAAATTCTAGAAGAGAAGCCTGCCCAAGGATGACCCTTATTTAAAAATGACACTCTAGTCTATGGAGCAGCAGGCAACTTTTTGATGTAATATGTTAAAGTACTGCTAAACACTGGAAGAAGTTAACAACTTGAGGACTACAGTAGCTATTTTGAGGAAGCCAGCATCTCAGTGAAACTCACTGCTTTCCTTAAAAAAAGAGTAGGGGTCAATCTAGAAATACTGCAAGGGAACCCCTGGGGAACATTCTCTAAAGTTCTAAAGCTGCGTACACACGGTCGGAATTTCCGATGGAAACAGTCCGATGGGAGCTTTTCAACGGATTTTCCGACCGTGTGTATGCCCATCGGTCTTTTTCTGTCGGAATTGAGAACATGTTCTCAATTTTTCAGACGGAAAATGTTTCGGATTTTTCCGATCGTGTGTATGCAATTCCGACACGCAAAATTCCGACGCATGCTCGGAAACAATTCGACGCATGCTCGGAAGCATTAAACTTCCCTTTTATAGTGCCGTTGAACGTGTTTTATGCCGCTGTGTTACTGACCGTCGGAATTTGGTGTGACCGTGTGTAGGCAAGACAGTTTGAGCGAAATTCCGTCGGAATTCCGACGAGAAAACCATCAGAGCTTTTTCCGACGAGAATTCCGACCATGTGTACGCGGCATAAGAGGGTGCTAAAGGAGTTCCACTGCAGCAGGAGAGTGATGAATGGGAGTGCACAGGCACAATACCAATTTATCCCAGGAGTGGTTTAAAGGACAGCATGCTGAGCGCAGCAAACCAAATTTCTCTTTGCCTATACTGGAAGCAACGGCATCAATAAGAAATATTGGAAGTCTAACTTTACAATGTAAAAGCAGGAACCTGAAAATACTGGTATGCACCGCTGCCTAAAGTATGACTCCAGAGTGCCTCAGTAGCTCCTGTGTTTATTATCATGTACAGTATTTTCTTATGCCAGCTTTTTTCAACCAGGGTGCCATGGCACTCTGGTGTGCCTTCTTAGTTCTTCAGGGGTGGCTTGTAAAAAGCCAGAAATTACTCTAAATTGGCCAAGCATTGTCAACAAGTCAGACGAGTGGATCACTGTTTTCAGCTCTCAGGATGCACTGGAGCTACATTTTAAGTACACAGTGGCATATACTGGAACTCTACGTGGCTGGTTGGCAAAGCTTTTCATCATGTTTTCCATATCCCTTTCCTGTGGAATCTAAATGTGTTCCCGGATTAATTAGATGACAACCCTATTTCCTTGTTGAAGTTCTTCTAGGCTGTGGTCTCAAGCTGCTCGGATTTGGCAGGAAAACTACCAGTAGACGCTTCAAAAGAGATACCCAATAAAATGCCCAAAAAAACGTAACCAGTTCACTTTATCTAAACAAACATCACTGGCAAATGTTAGAAACCCTCATCCTGTAATTATGGTTCAAAAAGGTAATTGATATATTTTCACTGCCATCTGTATTTATATAGAGTGCCTTGAAAAAGTATTCATACCCCTTGACATTTTCCACATTTTGTCATGTTACAACCAAAAATGTAAATATGTATTTTATTGGGATTTTATGTGATAGACCTATACAAAGTAGTACATAATTGTGAAGTGAAAGGAAAATAATAAATGGTTTTCAAAATATTTTACAAATAAATAAATATGTGAAAAGTGTGCCGTGCATTTGTATTCAGCCCCCCTGAGTCAATACTTTGTAGAACCACCTATCACTGCAATTACAGCTGCAAGTCTTTTTAGTATGTCTAGAATTTAAAAGAAAATAATTTTTTTGCACCAGGGATGAAGATATATAAAAAACAAACAAGTGGAAAAGAAAATAATTTTTTTGCACCAGGGATGAAGATCAATGGAGGGAATTGGATAAAACACGAACACGCACAGCTTAAGGACATAGTAAAAGAGGGAAAGATCCGTTCACTACAGGAATTAAAAAACACAGTCGGATTTGAGGAGATAGATGAATGGAGGTACCGCCAACTTGCTTGCTTCACGCAGAGCCTTCCACGCCCCCTAAGGGACGAGACAGATCTAACCATATTGGAACGGATATGTCTAAATAAGAGCACCAGGGGCACGATATCTAGGTGGGGTGGGCTCCTGCTTGAGGGGGAGGAGAGGGGGACGCCTACATTCATCTCAAAGTGGGAAAATGAGTTGGGAACACAATGCGATAGCATCACTATTAAGAAAATATTGAAACTTACACATAGGTCTGCACACGACAATAAATCGGCTGAAATCAACTATAAAGTATTATCAAGATGGTATGTTACCCCAGATAAAACGTGTAAATACCAACAAGATAATCAAGGGGATTGTTGGAGAGGATGCAGTGAACTAGGCACTATGTCACATATTTGGTGGAGTTGCCCCAGGATCAGGGGGTTCTGGGAAAAAGTAGTACAGCATATAAAGGAAATAACCAACATAACCCTCCCAATGGAACCATGGTCAATACTATTCCATGGGACGAAGGAAGGTTTAAAAAAATACCAAGGCTCACTTGTCCCACACCTCCTAAATGCAGCAAAAATAGCAGTGCCCAGGAAATGGAAGGAAGCCGAGGGCCCAACAATATGGGAATGGGTAGACGAGGTAGAAAGGATACACACTATGGATAGGAGACAGGACGATAAGGGGCAGGGGGAGGTAAAACCAGATAAATGGGTAGGATGGCGGGCTTTCAAAAAACATATTAAGGAAAACCACCAAAAATCTGGTCAGGTGCGGGTTGGGGGGAGGGGGATGGGGTAAATATGTTTATGGAAGTCGACTAAAGCGAATGAGCCAAGGGCCGATCTGAGCCTACTACAAAAAAAAAAAAAAAAAGAAAAAAAGACACAAGCAGGGAAAAAGGAAATACGGCTCCAATGATGTGAATGGAGACGGGACACGCATGATTATCAGAGCTGATCTAAAGAGAAAAAAAAAAAAAAAAAAAAAAAAAAAAAGTGACATTTTCCCCATTCTACTTTGCAAAATAGCTTAAGCTCTGTCAGATTGGATGGAGAGCTTCTGTGAACAGCAATTTTCTTGCCACAGATTCTCAATTGGATATAGGTCTGGACTTTGAATGGGCCATTCTAACACATGAATATGCTTTGATCTAAACCATTCCATTGTAGCTCTGGCTGTATGTTTAGGGTCGTTGTCCTGCTGGAAGGTGAACCTCTGCCCCAGTCTCAAGTCTTTTGCAGACTCTAATGCCCAATACACACGGTCGGAAATTCCAACAGAAAATGTCAGATCGGACCATGTTGTCGGAAAATCCGCCCATGTGTGGGCTCCATCGGACTTTTTAAAAAAATTTAAGATTCTGCTCTCAAATTTTCCAACAACAAAATCCGATCAGACTTTTTCCGACCGTGTGTAGAGAATTCCGACGGACAAAGTGCCACGCATGCTCAGATCAAAATTACGAGACCAAAGCTATTGCTACTAGCCTCTACGTAGTTCCGTCGTACGCAACGAATGTCACCACATTCAGAATGATCGGATTTTCCGACAACTTTGTCCGACCGTGTGTATGCAACACCAGTTTCGGACAAAATCCGTTGGAAAAAATCCGACGGATTTTGTGGTCGGAATTTCCGACCGTGTGTACGGGGGCTAACAGATTTTCTTCTAAGATTGCTCTGTATTTGGCTCCATCCATCGTCCTATCAACTCTGACCAGCTTCCCTGTCCCTGCTGAAGAAAAGCATCCCCACAACATGATGCTGCCACCACCATGTTTCGGGGTGATGGGCAGTGTTAGTTTTCCACCATACATAGCGTTTTGCTTTTAGGCCAAAAAGTTAAATTTTGGTCTCATCTGACCAGAGCACCTTCTTCCACATGTTTGCTGTGTCCCCCAGATGGCTTCTCACAAACTGCAAATGGGACTTCTTGTGGCTTTCTTTCCACAATGGCTTTCTTCTTGCCACTCTTCCATAAAGGGCAGATTTGTGGAATACACGACTAATAGTTGTCCTGTGGACAGATTCTCCCACCTGAGCTGTGGATCTCTGCAGCTCCTCCAGAGTTACCATGAACCTCTTGGCTGCTTCTCTGATTAATGCTCTCCTTGCCCAGCCTGTTATTTCAGGTGGATGGCCATGTTTTGGCAAGTTTACAGTTGTGCCATACTCTTTCCATTTTCATATGACGGACTAAACTGTGCTCCATGAGATGTTCAAAGCTTGGGATATTTTCTATAACCTAATCCTACTTTAAACTTCTCCACAACTTTATCCCTGACCTGTCTGGTGTGTTTCTTGGCCTTCATGATGCTGTTTGTTCACTAAGATTCTCTAACAAACCTCTGAGGACTTCACAGAACAGCTGTATTTATACTAAGATGAAATTACACACAGGTGTACTCTACTAATTTGGTGACTTCTGAAGGTAATTGGTTCCATTAGATTTTAGTTAGGGGTTTCAGAGTAAAGGGGGCTGAATACAAATGCACGCCACACTTTTTAGATATTTATTTGGAAAAAAATTGAAAACAAGTTATCATTCTTCTTCAACTTCACAATTATGTGCCACTTTGTGTTGGTCTATCACGTAAAATCCCAATAAAATACATTTATGTTTTTGGATGTAACATGACAAAATGTGGAAAATGTCAAGGGGTGTGAATACTTTTTCCAGGCACTGTGTCTATATCTGTATAAATACACACTGTGGTCTCACAATGTATCAATCCAGGGGAGAGGTCCATTTTTAAAAAGAACTTTGCTAAGCTCTGCTTGTATCTAAACTGTCCAGAAAACCTTAGTACACTTTCAGAAGAACAACAACCCTTTCTATAAGAGCACACACCATTTATAAAGTACTCATGACCATTTGGAAGCATTAAATAACAAAAAAGACTGTGTGGCCCATTGTCTTCTTCAGCTTGTCACTCAGTGGCGGTCCGTGCATTAAGGGCACACGGGCGCCGCCCCCCTCTCTCCAGCCACCCCCACTAGCACCAATAGATGGATTCATGCATTGCATTAATCTATCTATGGCCGCCGCTGTCACCCCATATTCAGGCGCCCGGCCCCTTTTTGGGTGCAGGGCGCCTGAATTACAGCGGCGGGGGGTGTTTTTGAAGCACCTGATTAGAGCCATAGGCTCTAAAAGGTGTCAAAAAAGGTCACTGTGTTAGAAAAGCGAATGACTATTCGCTTTTCTAATGCCGCGTACACACGAGCGGAATTTCCGTTGGAAAAATCTTGGATGGTTTTTCCAACGGAATTCCGCTCATGCTTGGCTTGCATACACACAGTCACACAAAAGTTCTCTGAACTTTTGACCGCCAAGAACGCAGTGACGTACAACACTACGACGAGCCGAGAAAATTAAGTTCAATGCTTCCGAGTATGCGTCGAATTGTTTCCGAGCATGCGTAGGAATTTTGCGCGTCGGAATTGGTACATGCTCTCAATCTTTTGCTGCCTGGAACTCTGCCAGCAAAAGTCCGATGGAGCATACACACGGTCGCATTTTTGGACCAAAAGCTCTCATCTGACTTTTGCTGGCGGTATTTCCGCTCGTGTGTATGGGGGATAACACTAAACCGCCTCTCCGCCAATCAGGTGCTCGGGTCTGTTACCTGTCACCTGATTGGCTGAAACGGCAGGCGCCGCTATTGGACGCCTATCAGGAGGAGAGGACGGCAGATGAGGTTGGCAGGAGACACATGGAGGACCCCGCTTGTTGCTGTCACCTGCTGCCCCACCAAGACAGGGTAGGTGCCGGGCAGATGGCGAGCAGGCGGGGGTCACACTGGAGGCATTCGAGGGCACGCTGGCAGCATCTGATGGGCACACTGGCAGCATATGATGGGCACACTGGAAGTATTTGATGGGCACACTGGCAGCATTTGATGGGCACACTGGCAGCGTTTGATGGCACAGTGGCAGCGTTTGATGACACAGTGGCATCGTTTGAGGGTACAGTGGCTGCAATTGATGATTGTTTTTAAAAAAAACTTTGAGCACCAGCCGTGACTGTTGTCACTACTAAGAGGGTCTGAACCCGGAAAAAAAATCTACTCTAATGCCCCGTACACATGATCGGACATTGATCGGACATTCCGATAACAAAATCCATAGATTTTTTCTGACGGATGTTGGCTCAAACTTGTCTTGCACACACACGGTCACACAAAGTTGGTCGAAACGTCAAGAACGCGTGACGTAGAACGTGTACGACGAGACGAGAAAAATTAAGTTCAATAGCCAGTGCGGCTCTTCTGCTTGATCCCGAACATGCGTGGACTTTTGTGCGTCGGAATTGTGTACACACGATCGGAATTTGTTGTCGGAAAATTTGAGAACCAGAACTCAAATTTTGTGCGACGGAAATTCCGATGGAAAATGTCCGATGGAGCCTACACACGGTCGGAATTTCCAACAAAAAGCTCCCATCTAACATTTTCCGTCTGAGAATCCGACCGTGTGTACGGGGCATTACAATGGAAAATCAGCTTCCCCTATTTTGCACTATAATAGGCTGAGTGAGCGTTACTGGAATGAAAAGGGAAGGGTTAATCAAAGACATTTGTTCCAACACTTCAAAAAAAGCAGTAAAATAGTAAACTGACTATAATTATTGATTTCAACAAGTACTCAGTTTTTTTTAGTAATGATTTACTGAACCTTTATACAGTACAAAGAAATTCACAAATACGTGTCATGCGTTTACAATGTTATTTTCTGCCACCAAAGAAAATGTATAATACACTTAGATTGCGGCGTCCAGCCGTTTATAAATCCTTTTGCCACGGGATCTAATTGAAACGCTATCTACAAACAAGCAGCTTTTGATAGAAGAAATACATTTCCCGCTGCTGGCATTGCCCTGGAGATATGGGTTGCAAGCAAAGCAAAACAGAGATGGAAACCGGATCTGAGAGCAAAATGAAAAATATGAAAGAGAACTGAAATGATAAGGCTTGAATGCTTATGGGTTCTATACACTACATACACAATCCCTAGACACAGATGTGTATGTAATGGGCTGAGTATTATTAAAGGCTGTGTAGAGGGCTTCTAAATATTTCCGGTAAACCACTAGGACTAGGCCAGTGATGGCGAACCTTGGCACCCCAGATGTTTTGGAACTACATTTCCCATGATGCTCATGCACTCTGCAGTGTAGTTGAGCATCATGGGAATTGTAGTTCCAAAACATCTGGGGTACCAAGGTTCGCCATCACTGGACTAGGCTATCAGAATATAGCCAGAGGGCTTTCACACTGGAGCGGTGTGCTAGCAGGACGATAAAAAAAGTCCTGCTAGCAGCATCTTTGGAGCGGTGAAGGAGCGGTGTATTCACTGCTCCATCACCGCTCTTACCCATTGAAATTGGCTATACCACCGGCAAAGCTGCAGCAGCGCTTTGCGGGTGGTTTTAATCCTTTTTTGGCCGCTAGCGGGGGTTAAAGCCGCACCGTTAGCGGCCAAATACCGCTGCTAAAACGACGGTAAAGCAGGGCTAAAAATAGCGCTGTTTTACCGCTGCCGCCACCCCCACCCCGGTGTGAAAGGGGCCTTAGGGGGTGTTACTTTACCCCTAAGTCGACACAGGTGGAGGTGATTATGTATGTGAGGATTTTTTTTTCCGGGACATAATCAAGCACTTTATCTTTGCTGGACTCTATTATACCTTGGATGTGAACACATTGTTGCAATACTGACTTGTATCTTTGACTCACTTACCTTTTTATGACAACACACCCATAAAAGCAAGTGTGTTCATTAACGTTGCGCTGCCTGGATGAATTTTTTTGTCTAGTTTTGATATATTTTAGTCTGCCAGTGATAGACTTATGTGGTGGCCTTAAATTGGACATTTATCCGTGATTTATTTATCTATTGTGTTAAGTCTGACTTAATCCATAAAGCGCTTGAATTTGTAGGAATAGGTTACAATTTTGTTATATATATTTCAGATATAATTACATTTACCAAACATTTACATTTTTTTTACTTCTATATTTATAGCTTCTATATATATAGAATATATATCGGCCTAAACTGATGAAGAATTTTTTTTGGTTATTTATTATAGCAAAAACTAAAAAATATTTTTTTTTATTTCTAAAAATCATCACTCTTTTTTTATTTATAGTGCAAAAAAAAAAAAAAAAAATGCAGAGGTGATCGAATACCACGAAAAGAATGCTCTATTTGTGATGAAAAAAGGACGTCAATTTTGTTTGGGTACCACGTCGCACAACCGTGCAATTGTCAATTAAAGCGACGCAGTGCCGTATCGCAAAAAAATGGCCTGGTCATTAAGCCGGGAAATCTTTCCGGGGCTGAAGTGGTTAATGGGCTTTAAAAGTGAAGTATGGGATTATAAAAAATAAACAATCATACTTACCTAGAAAGCTGCAACAACAATCCCAGCTGCAGCTGTCCCCCTCCGCATCTAAGACCCAGAACTGAGCGATCAAACACTGCTGATCACTCAGTTCTCATTCTTTAGCCTGCAGAGAGCCGGTGACTGTCAGTCACCGGCTCTCTGCTCTACTTCTATAGCCCTCACTGGAGCGTTAGGGTTGAGGAGGGGGTAGGAGTAGCGGCCTCAGGTGCTGCTGATCCAGCCTTCTCGGTGGATCTCGACCACATAGTCAGGATCTTTTCAGAGCCTGAACGAGGCCTGTAACGTCAGCCAACAGCTGGTTTTAGCCCACAGTCAGCTGAAATCGGGTAACAGAGGTGCAGAACTAGCTACGAAAAAACTTTGGCTATACTATAAATTTTTATCTTTCCTTTTGGCCTGAGCTCCACTTTGACATCTTTCATTTTGTGACATGTTGTTGCACTCCCTTGCTCTTGATCATAGGAAATGAAAGCTTCACTAGAATGAGGATGGGTGATAAACCTCTGTCTGTTTTTATTGCTGTTGCCTTGTTGAGGAGATTTCCTTTCAAAGCCCATGAAGTCCCAGGAATAGAAAATGAAAGGAAATCTAAAGCAGTGACACAAGCAGCTTAAAAACCCTACAGAGATTCTAACCGCTTTCTGGTCCATGTAAAATCTTCCACCGCATCCCACCATATGTGGCACTCTATCATGCAGATTTTGATTTTACCTTTTGAAGTCAACACCTGGGACTGACCTCTCTCACCCCAGTGCCTCACTATTGGCCTATAGAGCAAGTAAAGGGGCAGGAGGGGTGAGGTCAAGTGCCAATACCCTTCAGTGAAAGGGAGATTGGCATAAATGAGCACTCCAGGTTTGGTAGCATTACTGAAGCTGATTCCATCCAGTATGGATTCACCTTGCTGGCATATATTTTACAGTTACTTTGTAGTCGGGTAAGTTTTATCGGCAAACTAACATTTTATCTCTCACGATTCTCGCGATGTAAAATCTTTCACATTATACAAAAAAAAAAAAAAAAATGGGCTAACTTTACTGATTAGTTTTTTTTTAAAATTTCATTAAAGTAATAAAAAAACAAAAAAACAAAAAACACACCTCCAAGACAACCACTGCCTTGCTAAAGAAGCTGAGGGTAAAGGTGATGGACTGGCCAAGCATGTCTCCAGACCTAAACCCTATTGAGCATCTGTGGGGCATCCTCAAATGGAAGGCGGAGGAGCGCAAGGTCTCTAAGCCCCCGTACACATGGTCGGAAATTCCGACGACAAAATTTTGTCCGACACTGGTGTTGCATACACACGGTTGGACAAAGTTGTCGGAAAATCCGATCATTCTGAACCTGGTGACGTTCGTTGTGTACGACGGAACTACGTAGAGGCTAGTAACCACTAGCTTTGGTCTCGTAATTTAATCTGAGCATGCGTGGCACTTTGTCCGTCAGAATTCTCTACACACGATCGGAAAAAGTCAGATCGGATTTTGTTGTCGGAAAATTTGAGAGCAGGATCTCAAATTTTTTCCGACGGAAAAAGTCCGATGGAGCCCACACACGGCCGGATCTTCCAACAACATGGTCAAATCGGACAATTTCCGACCGTGTATGGGGCATAACATGCACCAGCTCCATGATGTTGTCATGGAGGAGTGGAAGAGGACTCCAGTGGCAACCTGTGAAGCTCTGGTGAACTCCATGCCCAAGAGGGTTAAGGCAGTGCTAGAAAATAATGGTGGCCACACAAAATATTGACACTTTGGGCCCAACTTGGACATTTTCACTTAGGGGTGTACTCACTTTTGTTACCAGCGTTTTGAGTGTGTGTTTGTTGAGTTATTTTGATGGGACAGCAAATTTACACAAGCTGTACACTCACTACTTTACATTGTAGCAAATTGTTATTTCTTCAGTGTTGTCACATGAAAAGATATAATAAAATATTTACAAAAATGTGAGGGGTGTACTCACTTTTGTGAGATAATGTATATGATTAAAGATAAATAAAGATAAATAAAGCTCCCAGAGCAAGCAACCCAGTTCTGTGTAGCTGAGTATTAGGTACAGTCAGAGGAATTTGTGTCTATGACACTCTTTAGAATTCCTTTGTGCCTCTGTACAACAAATGTCGGTGGAGGTGACATTCATGAACCGGTCCTCAGTACAGTCTCTCCCGACGCACACAGTAAGTACCGAAGAGCTTGGTGGTTGGATGGGCGGAGGAGCCTGATGTGGAAGATGAGGAGACACTAGTTCCCACTACCATTACCCATGATCAAGACCATTTTGAAGATTTAACCCCTTTTCGGCCGCTAGCCGGATATGGATATGTTTGGCCACTCCTCCTCAAAATGTCAAATTTCTTGAACCAGAAAAGCTTATTCATCATTATGCAGAAAGAATTTTCCCAATCTTGATTTGTCATGCATGATGGAAATGGAAGAGATAACAAAAATATTATCAGGTCTGGGATTGCATAATAAATGTTTTCCAGCTATAAAAATGATATATGTGATAAGAGCTGGTTATATTTAGTGACATTGACATAATGATATCCTGCTTTTTCTTCTTTTTCTTTTTTTACTTTTTACAAAAAATGTAAAACAGATTATCTTTATATCAATATTGAAGTTCATCTAAAAGCTGCTAAAAGACTGCAAATAGCCTTTTTACAACAAACCATCCAATCCATACATATCAAAGTAATCCTGGATGGTCCACATAGCTAAACAAACTTCCCTTTTCTATTCTTTTTCTTTGCTGCGTGCCCAGGCGACTCCATGCCCATCACACGCAACAGTCATAATAGTTTCAGCTTGCCGACAGACACATTTTGTACATGATTAAGCGGCCAGATGGGGACAGAGATTTAAATGCAAAATCCTCAGGATTTAAGATACATTCTCTGACATTGTTTCAGTCAGTAATAACATACTAGAACACATGCTTCATAACAAGTTTATTTTCCATCTTATAAAAAGGACAAAACAGATCAGACAACCACCTTTAAAAGCCCCCATGTTTTTTTACAGTTCTTTTGAAATAATGAAAGGGGAACTGCACTGCATCTACCACAAACCAAAACTACTAATTAATAACATTTTATAATTCAAAGCAAACACCCATCCATCCATTCATGTCTCCAATGCTTTATTTTGCTAAGAAAACTAAAAATTGTATCAAATACTTCGTAATTTACCTTTCCTGACTCCAACCTGTGGCAGCATACATGTGATATAGCTCTGCCCCAATATCCACCCACAGGACCTGTTTAAATCTATAAAAGGAAGAGTTATGCCGCGTACACACGATCGGAATTCTCGTCGGAAAAAAACTCTGACGGTTTTTCCGACGGAATTCCGCTCAAGCTGTGTTGCCTACACACAATCACACCAAATTCCGACAGTCAATAACACGGCGGCATAAAACACGTTCGACAGCACTATAAAAGGGAAGTTTAATGCTTCCGAGCATGCGTCGAATTGTTTCCGAGCATGCGTCGGAATTTTGCGTGTCGGAATTGCATACACACGATCGGAATATATAATACACCGTCGGAAAAATTGAGAACAGGTTCTCAATTCAAAGTCCATCGGAAATTCCGACAGAAAAAGACCGTTGGGCATACACACGGTCGGAAAATCCGATGAAAAGCTCCCATCGGACTGTTTCCATCGGAAATTCCGACCGTGTGTACGTCGCATTAGAGTAACCTCCCCCATTCTCTGTAAAAATAACAAGATCAAAAAAGGGAGGGTTTGATTGGCATCAGGAAAGGAAAATTACGGTAAGTACTTGATACAATTTGCCATTTTCCTGATGCCAACATGGCAGCATACATGCAGACTTCTCAAGTCTCCTGTGAGTCACGGGAGTCTCCCGTATTTGACTGCGAGCTCCTGGGCACCCGTGAGCGCCGGGCAATTTCCGGCTGGGACTGTCACTCAGCCACAGACAGAGCAACCCAAGCGGCTGAATGGAGCAAGGCCGCGGCGGCCGCTTAAGCTGCTCCGTCTTCTGTCTGTGGCCAGGGGAGGGGGTGGGACAGAGCCGGGAGATCTGGAGACACACCCCATGCTGGTGCCCCATGCTGCGCTGAGACCTCTCATGGCACGCTCCTCCCCGCGGGCCCTTCCTTCCCTCCCGTCCACCCCAGGTGCTTCTGGGGTGGAAGGGAGGGAAGGAGGGGCCAGATTGGAGGAGTGTGCCACGAGAGGTAAAATGACCGCCGATTTGCAGGGACCAGATCTGTCATCACCTCAGTCAGACTAGAAGAGAGGAGGGGTCGGTGGGGAGGAGCATGCCACAAGAGGTAATGACAGCTGCTTCCCACGCTACTCTGCAAGTGTAATGTAATAGCAGCTGCTTGGATCTTGCTGTGATGTGTGCCCCATTATGTGCCCCATGCCCTGCTGTGTGAATAGTGCCCTGCTGTGTGCCCCATGCCCTGCTGTGTGAATAGTGTCCTGCTGTGTGTCCCATTATGTGCCCCATGCCCTGCTGTGTGCATAGTGCCCTACTGTGTGCCCCATGCCCTGCTGTTTGCCCTGCTGTGTGCCCCATGCCCTGCTGTGTGCCCCATGCCCTGCTGTGTGAATAGTGCCCTGCTGTGTGCCCCATGCCCTGCTGTGTGCATAGTGCCCTACTGTGTGCCCCATGCCCTGCTGTTTGCTCTGCTGTGTGCCCCATGCCCTGCTGTGTGTCCAGTGTCCCGCTGTGTGCCCCATGCCCTGCTGTATGCCCTGCTGTGTGTCCCATGTCTTGCTGTTTGCCCTGTGTCCTGATGTATGCCACATGATGTTCCCTGTGCCCAGATGTGTGCCCCCTGCCCAGCTGTGTGCCCGATGTCCTGATGTGTGCCCCATGCCTGCCGTGTGCCCTGTTGTGTGCCCCATGATGTGCCCTACTGTGTGCCCCATGTCCTGATGTGTGCCCAGTGCCCCTGTGTGCCCTGTGCCCTGATGTGTGCCCCATGCCCTGATCTGTGCCCTGTTGTGTGCCCTACAGTGTGTTATACTGTGTGCCCTGTACCCTGCTGTGTGCCCCATGATGTGCCCTGCTGTGTGCTCCATGATGTGCCCTGATGTGTGCCCCATGCCCTGCTGTGTGTCCCGGGCCCGGATGTGTGCCCAGTCGACGGGGTCAGTGCTGGCGTGAAGCATCACCTCCCTGAAATGAGTTTGCTGCCTCCCTGAAATGAGTTTTTGCAGGTTGGGATGTCTGTACATGCGATAAATAACATGCTAAACAGGGAATGCTAAAATGTATAATAAAGTTTATTAAAATGGACATGGAAGCCCGGACCATCATTCCACTGAAGTCCATTGATGTAGGAGCCCCTGGATCTGTAGCGCCTGAGGCAGGTGCACTACGGCAACCAGCCTGCTGCTTTGCAGATGTCTCCATAGACATTTTGCATGCACTGCCCTGAACTTAAAGACGTAGAATGGGAGAGGTTGCTTCAGCTTTCCTTTTATAGATTTAAACAGTTCCTGAGGGTGGATATAGGGGCAGAGCTATATCAGATATATGCTGCCATGTTGGCATCAGGAAATCACTTTTAAAAACACCCTCCTAGCATTTTTGGCTGTGGCTATCTTGAGTAAGGGCAGACAATCCATGTAGCATTTACTTCCTGGAATCCATCTGCCCTTAGCTCAGTCATGCAGGCAGGATGGTGTGCTTAGCTGAGAAAACCCCTCCCCCTCCTGAAGACTCCTGAGATGTATGACATCATTTGTCTAGGCCTGGAAACCAGGAAGTAACTGAATAAATGTTAAAAAAAAGTTTATGGCCCTTTTCACATGTACGGACCGTTCAGATCCGCCTGTCAGTTTTTTCAGGCGGATCTGAACAGGTGCTCCATGCACCTCTATGGAGCGTGACATGTCCGCTGACATCCGATCCGCCCCGATCCGCAAAATCCAGACGGATGCAAACCCTATTTTTCATCCGTCTGGCGGATCGGATGAAAATGGACAGGCGGTCCGTAATCATCCGATCCCCCCATAGGGGAGAGTGGAGCTCTGACAGGTCCGTCCCTGCACAGAGTGCAGAGGCGGACTTGTCATCCGCCGGCTCAGCAGGGATCAACGGAGCGAGGAAAGGGTGCAAAGATAGGGAACAGAGCAAAGTGAGGGACATGTTCAAAAACATAGAATGGAGTAAAGAAAGGGAAGAGTGAAAAGACAGGGAACAGAGTAAAAAGAGAGGAGAAGGAAGAGTACAAAGATAGGGAACTAAGCAAAGAGAGGAACAAAGACAGGGAATGGAGGGAAGAGATGGAAAAATGCAAAGACAAGAAAATAAACTAAAGACAGGAAATAAAGGAAAGACAGGGAATGGAGTAAGGAGAGGAGAGGGAACTGTGCAAACCTAGGGAACTGAGTAAAATAAGGAAAGAGGGCGAAGACATGGAAGAGAGTACAGGGAGTACAAAGCTAGAGAATGGAGTAAAGCGAAGGAAGAGTGCAAAGACAGGGATCAGATAAAAGAGAAAAGTGTACAAAGACAGACAAGAGGTCAAAGTGGAAAGAAAAATGCAAAGACCTGGAAAAGGGTAAAGAGAGGAAAGAGTGCAAATGCAGGGAATGGAGTAAATAAGGAAGTTGCAAGTGGCCGCCTGTCCATTACGGTCACATGGGCCCCCCCCCCCTCCATGCGTCTGGCCCCCTGAATTACATACAGGGACGCCGGACCTTGGATTCCAATAGGGGGGGTGTTTTCTGAAGCATGTGATTAGAGCCTGTGGCTCTAATAGGCTTCAAAAAAGGATGGGCTCCAGGCGCAGAGCACTGTACCCAAAGCCCACCCAGTTGTGTGACAATAGAGAATGAAAATTCACTATTTTCACACTAAATCTCCTCCCCGCCAATCAGGAAGCGAGTCGTGAGACCCATTTCCTGACTAGCCGAAAGGAGAAGCAACCTTATTGGCCAATGGGGAGGAGGAGAAAGGAGACGCATGGAGGGGAAGGCCGACCCAGCAGCTGCCACAATGGCACATACATTGGCTCCACTCCCCGGCTTGGCTGGGGAGGGAGGAGGACGGGAGATTGGAGTCATCCCAGGCAGGCAGGACATCTGCCTCCTAAGGTAAGAAGGCCGTGCGTCTCCCACGGGAAGTGGGGGGTGGTGGGTAGTGGTTGCGCTGTGGTGTTGTTTTCCCCACAATCATCTCTGGGGGAGGGGGGGGGCGTTGGTTTTCCGCCCCCCCACCGGCCACCACTGGAAGTTGCAAAAGAGGAAAGAGGAAGGGTTGAAAAAACAGGGGGAAGGTGGTAGAGGAAAGAAGAGAGAAGAGAAGGATGAGAGAACAGGCATGATAAGTATTAAAAATGTAAGATAGCACATGCAACGTTTACACTGGGTATGGTGCCTAGGGTCTTTTATAAACCTTGCAAAGCACCTGTAAAAAATGAATCACTGAAAGGAAACTTCACAAACTAATCCCAGCAATTTTCACTCTAAAGAGGGAATGACTTTTCAATTATCAATCAGATGCTGCACTTGCAGGGCTTCAATGAGGAAAGTGCCAGGGTCTGAATCCCTTTAGACGTAATCTCACCAAAATGAAATTTTTGTTGCAGGGGATACCTAAAATCTGACTTGTATCTTAGTGCAGACTGGTGTCCCGTACACCAACTGTGTGCAGATTGTCTCCAGGTTGCTATATTGCATTTTTACAGAAAATGACAGCGCTGCAGACTGAAATAGAAAGGCAATTTTTAATAACATTCCATTTCAATGTGACTTGTGTATCCATTGTATATGCTATATTATTATTTTTTTTATTTGCAATTTTTTTTCCCACAAAGGTGGAGTTAGCCTTTAAGTACGGTAGTTAACAGCCTTATTTATTAATCTGATTAGCCAATCTCTCATTCAGCTATTTGATCCAGTCTGGAACATCAACAGCCACTAATGCAGCGCCACATACTTGTATACTTAATGTAGGACCATTCAGCTTTTACAGGACTTTAGAGCATGTTCTGACGTTTCATCTAAACATTTATAAAAATGGATTAAAGCTGGAGGTTTATTTAGAGCATCACTGAGGGGCGGGAGCACAGCTGTAGCTGTATTTTCTAGCGGCATTTCACATTAGCGGTCATCACTGACCCAGATCTAGTCTCCGAACACTTTAACTCTAAACACTGTAACAATAAATAGCAGATCTGTGCATGGCTGTGTTGTTAAGAGGAGTTAAATTTCAAGCATTAGTTTTGTGCCAGATGGACTGTCACCGCATTGATTCTGTTCCAGAGATTAAATGATGTCTGTATTCTGGCACCGGATATTGTCTTGGAAAATGGAGGCGAGCATAATTCAGTAAGGATGAAGAAGTCAGAAGGAAATTACATGGATTAGTTCCCCAAAGGGTCACATAGAGAACAGGGAAACTCAGGACTAAGAGATGGGAGGAGCTGGGCAGATGGCGCTAATTAACATTTATGGGCGTATTTTATAGGGCAAAAGCAATGGGACTCTGCAGCAACCAATGAGGAATCATTTTACATCACTTGAGCACAAAGATAAAATCTCATTAAATGTATTTTCTAGCTGAACACCATTCAATTTAGTATCACTAGCCCAACTCCAACCACAAGTTCTTTTTTCAGCTTATAAAAAAGTGGATAAGAGTCAAAATTTCTTTTTTTTATGCTGCCTATGTTCTCATTGGGGGGAGTTAATCTCACTTCCTGTCCCCATGACACCAGGACAAGAAATTATAGGGTGCGGGTGTCACAGGGACCAGAAGACAGTGTTTAAAGTAGATGTAAACCAGTGTTGCCAACCTACCAGATTCGCTGAGGGACGTTTTTAAGGTAGGGCAAAAGGGGCAGCTGCCCTGGGCCCTGTCATTGTTGTGGGGCCCAAAGCAGCTGCCTCATACTTGCCAACTATCCTGGTTTAAATTCCCTTGTCCCTCTAGGTTTTAGTCCCGTGCTGTGTCCCGATATCTCAGTGTGAAGTGCTGCAACTAATGCTGCCCAGCTCTGCCCTATTGATGTGTAAAGATGATTCATGTACAGACCCTGTGTTTATATGTAAATTTACCGGCATTCATATGTAAATAGCAGCGACATTCATATGTAAATAGGGGATATCATGCCCCCCCCTCAGGGAGACATGATATTAATCCCCCAGAGGAAGTGGGGGCGGGCCTAAGTCCCACTGTGTAAGTCTATGGAGCGCAGCTCCATAGACATAGGTCGGGAGCGCGCAGACCACGCTTCTCCCTATAGCAAGAGGCTGGCTATGTGCCCCCCTTCGCGAGTGTAGAGAGTAAGGGAGGGGAGAAGCGATCAGCGCTGTGCACGGCTGCCAGGCTCCTCACACAGCATTCGAGAAGCAGCAGGAGCCATTGACTCTTGCTGCTGTCAATCAAATGCAGTGAAGAGGAAGTGGGGGCAGACCTAAGTCCCGCTGTGTAAGACCACGCTTCTCCCTATAGCCCCAGAAGAGGAGGATTTAAAAAATAAAATAAATTAAAATAAGTGGATTTTAGTCCATTATTAACTTTTTAGAAAACCTGCTGGGTGGGTTGGCATGCTGCCAAAATAAAAGATTTCAGTGCCTCTGTTGGTAACGTTTAAAATACATTTTACACAATACCTATAGCTACATAGGTGAATGAGAATTCGTTTAAAATGCTTGTTCTTCTTGTTCAGAAAATGCAAATACTTTACGAGTTTGTAAACCTTCTTGTGTTATTTGTAATTTGAATTGGATCTAATCAGGCCTGCTGCTCTGGAATGTGTGCAGAGATCACGCTGGGACTGCAGTCAAGCTTGTAAGTATTATGGAAAGTTTCCAGCTAATTGGATCCTGCTAAATTAGTGGATGTCGAGTGTCTGTCTACATAACGGCTGATCGTGTAGTAAGGATCGGACAGATGTTCATCTGGCAGAGATTGTTGTCACCCCATATATACTAAGAGGCTTTGATCGATCTACAATCTGGTGAGTGCAATTCCTATAGGGAGTACACAATCTGGTGAGTGCAATTCCTATAGGGAGTACAAGCACTAGACACATTAACGGTCGAACGTTTAAACGGCTGATGAAGCATTTATGAACCACTACATGCAAAAGACTGTTTTTGAACTTCAATTTTATTTGGATTTATAGATTTATAGATTATTGATTCTTTATAAATAATTTAATTTTTTTTAGCGCTGCTGAAGTCGATACACTATTTTTTAGATTTTATTGGAATTATAGTTTTAATTGCTTCCTTTTTAGAAATCAGGCCACTCCGATGAAAGAATATACGAAAACACAAATGAAACAATGACCTACAGTCATTAACATGTTACTATATCACTGGTTCCTCCAAAACCATTACTGGATGCCACTAAGTGTGCTTTTAGAGGATATATCTTATCCCAGGCCATAAACATACAGATTGCCTCCATTTGGTGGATTCTTTGGGGAATTATAACAGAAAGAAATACTTTGGACCGTAATTCATAATTGTTTCTATTTGAATCTCTGATGTTCTCAGAATCATTTGGTATTTTATAAATGTTAAGGTAAAACTAATTGTTCTCATATGATCAAGATGCTGACTGGACAGAAATATCAAGTTGAAATCTTGGCTGTATTTAACGGTTTTGATCACTGATCAGTCTTTTTCTTTTTTTTCTTACATTTGTCGGTTATATTGAGCACACAGACTGATTTATGAAAACGAGGAGCAAGGAAATTGGAGCTACGTATTATCTTTAGCAGACAATCAGATACCACATGGATTTTCCAAGCACAGGTCAGAGAATAAAAGTGAATATTATCTAGGCCAACATCATTACAAAATACCATGCTGCAAGATTAATCAACATTGCCTCAAAACAAGACAGTGCAAAACTGGAGCAGTGATACATTTTATGAGACAGATTTTCTATAAGATCAAAGTTTGATTTATATGTTCTGCCTCTGCTGCTTTAAAGTAGCAATATCAATATAAAACCTGATGGTGACCGCTTGTATAGGCGCGCTTTGCCCAGCACAATTGATAGCAGATGTTGACTGGTGATGCACGCTGCAAGGAAGGAGTTTGCTATCTACTCCCTGAAGAGGAACTTCACCCTGAAAGGGAGGTTCCGCTTTAATACCTCTTTCCGCCCCTCCCACTTTTGGCAGGTACCCACTCCACTTCCACTCCAACCGCCCAGGCGATTGGAGCGGACGTTCTCCCGCAGCCGTCCTCGTCTCCCCCTCCGGCCAGCGACATCTATCCCAGAGGTTACTTCCGGGTATCGCGGCTTCGGCGCTGTGATTGGCTGGAGCCGTGATGACGTCACTCCCGCGCATGCGCGGGAGCCACCGGGAATGGCACAGTACAACTGAAGCAACGGCACGTACGTGCCATTGCTTCTGTTGGCTTAAGTGCATATGTGCCACATGACATTGGCACATGCAAATACAGGGATATCTCCTAAACCGTGCAGGTGCAGCTACATGTAAGCCTAATTATAGCCTTAAGCCCCGTATACACGGTCGGACATTCCGACTACAAAATCCGTTGGATTTTTTCTGACCGAAACTTGTGTAGCACACACGGCCGGACAAAGTTGTCAGAAAATCTGTTCATTCCGAACGAGGTGGCGTACAACACGTACGACGGGACTACATATAGGCCAGTAGCCAATAGCTTTTGTCTCCAAATTTCTTCTGAGCATGCGTGGCACTTTGTGCGTCGGAATTCTCTACACACGATCGGAAAAAGTCAGATCTGATTTTTTTGTCGGAAAATTTTAGATCCTGCTTTCAAATTTTTTCCGTCGGAAATTCCAATGGAAAAAGCCGGTTTGAGCCCACACACAATCGGATTTTCCAACAACATAATCCAATCGGACTTTTTCCATCGGAAAATCCGACCGTGTGTACGGGGCATAACTATGGGATTTGTTTTCTGCATGAAGCCTGATTGGTCCTGCTTTTCCCTGTCCTCCCCTTCTGTCCATGTCCCCACTGCAGTTGGGGATTTTGCAGAGCAGTGTTGCTAGCTAGTGCACATGCTCAGTTTTCAGTGTATTTTCTACCCTGAGCATTTCCTCATTATCACATACTGTATAAGCAGCCCATATGACTATAAAGTCACACATGTAGGTGGTAAATGACAGCCCATGCCCTCCCTACTCCTTTATGTCCACTAACCAGCTAACCACAATAGGGGTGGCATATTACATATTGATTGATTAAGGTTTCACCTCCTTGTTGCTCTAAGACACAGGCTGGAGGGGTGTGACACAGCCTATGACTGGCAGAAATCCACCCCCACACTGTGTATTGTCAAAAAAGATTTAATTTCAAATATATATTTGTATGACAATTTAAAACAGTTTATTGATATTTTTTTTTTTGCTTTGTATCCCAAAGGCTGTTTTTTTTTAACATATGACCAGTAGCAGAAGACTAGAAGCTCCTCCTGCCACTGTTTACCTACAAACAGGCTGGGAAAGAGCTGGGTCATGTGACAGCAGTATAGCGATTAGGAAAAAAGATACTTAGATTTTTTTTTTTTAATTAAAATAATTACAGTGCCATCATCCACATACAGAAAGGAAAAATTTAAAGCGGAGTTCCACCCATATAAAAATCAGCAGCTACAAAAAGTGTAGCTGCTGACTTTTAATAATTGAAAACTTACCTGTCCCAGGGTCCAGTGATGCGGGCAAACGAAGCCCCGCTCCTCTCCGCCGGCATTCTGACTGTGGGCACACAGCTTTGGCTTCACAGCCGGGCACGTACTGCGCATGCGCAAGCCACACAGCACGCTGTGATTGGCTGGGCAATCTTCTGGGACTTGTGACGTGTCCCAGAAGATTGCACGGTGGGAGGGGGGAGAGGTGAACTTCCTTCCGGCTCTGCAGAGCCCCAGGAGGAAGTGGGAGCTGGATGCCTCTAAAAAGAGGGTATCCGCCCCCCCCCAAACAATGACATGCCAAATGTAGAATGTCAGGGGGTCACCTTCACTTAAAGCGGAAGTTCCATTTTTGGGTGGAACTCCGCTTTAAATTAAAGTGTGTGTTTAGTATCACATTAAAATTTCCTCCAGACCTGCTTCTTGAATGGAATGGCAGGTGTATTAAATAGGTTTCTATTCTACATGCACATTACAATATGAATGAAAATCACATTCAATACACATTTACTTCAAAACTGACCATTGATTTAACCCCATTAACTGTTAGAAAATCGAAGGAAGGTTAGGAAAATGAAAACTTTCGCACAAAATTCTACAGGTGTATGGTCAACTTTATTGCTGTGCTAAGTGCTTGTATACTGCTGGTTTTAGTGCTTATTTTTTTTTTACAAATTTTTAATAATAGAAGTTACAATATTTGGTACTCTCTTCTGCCTTTTGTTTGTATGATGGGGATATTCTGGCTGGAGTAAAGAGGAGAAATTGGACCAATCAGTTTGACCTGTTTATAGCCCATAAGAGATAAATAAAAATCTATGTGTCTCTTTCCATGTAAGGAATTTTTGGGGTGATGTATACTTAAGCAACACTGTCTTGTGGAGTGCACTGGTGTGTGAATATCAGATTGTATTGTGGAACAGAATTGTTCTCACATAAGGACTTTGGGAATTATTAATATTTTTAATATATTTGGGATGTGGTGTCTTTATTTGTGGACCATCTATTCCATTTCCAACCAAGGTTCTGTGGTACACTAGGGTTTCTCCAAAGGTTGCTAGGGGTTCCTTGAATTATGGATATCTGACTTTTCATCTAACGATGCTTGCATAGTTCCAAGGCCAATGCCACTTGGCAGAACTATAAAGGTGGCAATCTGACCATCACTGTATGTGAGGGCATTCTTCCCACTAACCACAAATGTAAGGTGCATTATTCCCATTGCTCTCAATTAATCGATTTAGTAAGGGTTCCCAGAGACCTGGAAATAATTTCAAGGGTTCCTCTGGGGTAAAAAGGTAAAGAAAGGCTGTTCTTTGTTTATAGAGTGCTTTTTTCGCTGTTTATAATAAGGTATAATACACAAAGATATCACTGCAAGGCCAGTTTAACAAAGTAGCAAATGAGCATCTACTCTAGGTTGCACCAACTCGTCAATAGAGCAGTGAAATCACAGAACCTTCATGCTGGCTTGTTGTATCTCATGGAAAGACATTCTCCCTAGAACTCTATTGGCCTACTGCCAATAACTTTACATATCTTTCTTCTCTGATGTATTCCCCTTTAGAGATAAAGAAGATAAATGAGAATATGGGCTTTATGAAAGTTAGTCCTTTATTATGGCTTAGCGTGAGAGAGACCAGATACGGAAACTACTAATGAGACTTCTTGCCACTAAAGTATCTGACAGTCAAGCAGTGAAATATCACTTCTGGGTGGAGTCGGCCTTTCAGCTACTTGCGGGCCTGCGAAATACCATGTGTTATTTTACAACACAGTAATTGATTTTTGAAAAACAGAAAATCAGGGCATTGTTGGGATTCCTGGTTTTCTGCCAGAAACTTCATTATCCGAGGTGTTACATCTGCAGACCATCCATAGCAACATTAAACCCCCACTGAATGATGAAATTGTTGATAATGTTAATGTAGTCCTTGCTTGATCTCGGCACACAGCCCATTGCCTTGCTGTGGAATTTGAGAAATGATATCTGCAGACACAGACCCTTTCCAACCAATCAGCTGTGGCCAAGCAGTGAAATGCTACCAGTTCTCACTTAAACTGCCTTCTGTAGATTATGTCTGTCTGCAAACTCTGTTGCATGCTGAGTCCCTCTTACATTAGTAATTTATGTCACATTCAAGTCCACCAGGAAGCTTACTGCTTAGCCAAAATATGATTGCTCTTAAAATTAGATGGTTTTTGGCTTATGCAGGACAAAGCAATAGGTTCACTTTTATTGTAACCCTTTGCAGCAGCTAATACTTACCTTTCTTTCACTCCTCCACCACTCTGTTTTGCTGATAGAAGCAGGGTAAGCTGCAATGCAAGTTACAAGTCGTTGGCATTGTATCTTACACAGGGCTATCGATTCTCAGTGTGAAGGTGCTGACTGACCCAGCACTGGTACATGGAGTAAGTCACATTCTCTTCTATACCTAGAAATATGATATCTAATGTTGAGAGTTTATTAGCACCTGTTGCAATTTATATGTATGTTTTATGATATCTAATGTTGAGAGTTTATTAGCACCTGTTGCACTTTAAATTACTTTTAATCACTTTTTATCACTTATATATCTTAAATTATCCACCATATTGAGATATATTTATAAGATATATTTATTATGTTTAGTGTATGCTAAGTTTTGGAGTCACGGCTGAGTGACCACTCACATATCACAGATACGTATGTAGCACAGATTAATTATTTGGTGCACCTCAGCGCAAAATCATTATTTATCACTTTCATTTACGGGTTTGTGTTCACTCCAAGATTTTGCAGCTTACTTTAGGAATTCTTTTCCACATAGCATCAGTGCTGGCACTTATTTTTTACACATTTTTTTATATATATTTTAGGTATATATTAATTATTTATTCAATATTTATGCACTCATCTATTTATTATTCTGAAAATAGTCTCTAGTTCACATATTAGCGCGAAGGACACCCACATACAATGCGGAGGATTAACCCCTTATGTTCCACAGTGAGTATAACAAGCATGCTTTACTGCATAAACAGACTGATTTTACTGTTGTGGGTTTAGTAACGCTTTAATGTCTCACCACCAGTCACTGCTTTAGAAAATGTGTCCTTTAGTGCCAACTAGGATCCGGGGTCCACAAGGAAACAGAAGATGATTTGCAGATTTAAGTACCGTATATACTCGAATATAAGCCGAGATTTTCAGACCCTTTTTTATGGCTGAAAGTCCACCCCTCGGCTTATATTCGAGTCACCGCCGTCTGCCTACATGAACAGCGTGTCATGCAGACAGACGGCAGTTTTCAAAAGCCGCGCCTCCTCCTCCCGCCCGTCCGTGATAGGCGGACACTAATTTTCCCAGCAGTACAGTGTTCCGCCTATCACGGATGTCCTGTCATTCTCATCTCATGGACGAGGATGAGAGAATGTCCGTGATAGGCGGAACACTGCACACTGACTGCTGGGAAAAAAGTGTTCCTCCTATCACGGACGAGGAGGAGGAAGAGGCGCGGTTTTTGTAATCGTGGAATGGCGCCGTACACGCTGTGGGGGGACAGAGCGGGACCTCATCGGCTGCACGGAATCGACACAGGACACCGGACACCGGACACAGGACACAGGACCCCGGACCCACAGATCGGCGGATCGGCGCAGATCGGCACAGGTAGGCTGCAATGGGGACACGGGGTGCAATGGGGACACGGGGGTCTGTACAGGGGGCATGCAGCTGCAGATGGGCATTGCTGACCCTCTTTTCCACTTACAGTAGCTGCTGCATTTTTCACCCTCGGCTTATACACGGGTCAATACGTTTTCCCCATTTTTTGTGGTGATTTAGGGGACTCGGCTTATACTCGGGACGGCCTATACTCGAGTATATACGGTAAGTACTACGTGGTGTTTTGACTTCAGAAATATTGTAAGTTCTGGTACTTTTTAGGCCATGGCAGGGTCACTTTAAGAGCCTCTATATATATAAATTCCATTGTAGATTTACACACAATTAAATAATGTTTAGTTTTAGTGTAACTAACAAGCAGGACAGAAATGAAATTCTTAATTATACTTGTATTATTAATGGAAAATATATTAATGTTTATTTCCCTATGGCACTCTTATCACCACTTCTCTGCATTGTCTGTCCTCTTTTCCTTAATAGAAGATAAAAGTTTTCAGCCAACAGGGACATAAACCATTAAGATTTCATTGTTAGAAAAACTTATAGGAAAAATATGGGCAGCTCTGAGGCTATTTTTAGTGTTTGAATCTCATATAAACAACAAAAGATCCCTGACAATAATCCTCACATTCTTGAAATTATCTTAAAATTGGGAAAGAAGTTACAAGTTATCAGAACTCACAATGACTAAAATGTTTTGTAGCATCTCTGGCCATATAATTAAAGCTTCAAGGTAAAAGTTCTAGAAATACACCTTGGGATGAGGCCAGATGTAGGGGGAGATTTACTTAACCGCTTCAGCCCCGGAAGATTTGGCTGCTTAATGACCAGGCCATTTTTTGCGATTCGGCACTGCGTCGCTTTAACTGACAATTGCGCGGTCATGCGGCATTGTACCCAAACAAAATTGACGTCCTTTCTTTTGGTGGTATTTGATCGCCTCTGCGGTTTAATTTTTTTGCGCTATAAACAAAAGAATAGCGTAAATTTAGAAAAAAACACAATATCTTTTACGTTTTGCTATAATAAATACCCACATTTTTTTTTTATAAAAAAAACAATTTTAGGCCGATATGTATTCTTCTACATATTTTCGGTAAAAAAAAATTGAAATAAGCGTATATTGATTGGTTTGCGTAAAAGTTATAGCGTCTACAATCAACAAAATAGGGGATAGATTTATGGAATTTTTATTATTATTTTTTTTTTTTTACTAGTAATGGCGGCGATCTGCGGTTTTTATCGGGACTGCCACATTATGGCGGACACATCGGACACTTTTGACACATTTTTGAAACCATTTACAATTATACAGTGATCAGTGCTATAAAAATGCACTGATTACTGTGTAAATGTCACTGGCAGGGAAGGAGTTAACACTAGGGGGCGATCAAGGGGTTAACTGTGTTCCCTAGTGTGTGTTCTAACTGTAGGGGGAGGGGACTGAATAGGGGGAGACAGAGATCGGTGTTCATACATAGTATGAACACGTGATCTGTCTCCTCTCCCTTGAAAGAACCGGGATCACACACACAGATCCCGGTTCTCGCTCTGTCACGAGCGATCGCGGGAGCAAGGCGGTCATTGTGCCCGCCGGGCACACACATCGGGGTCAGGCACATGCTGCCTAGTGGCCAAAAGGCGAAGCGACGTAACATAATGTCGTTTCGCCCAGCCGTGCCATTCTGCCACAGTAAAACCGGCGGCGGCTGGTCAGCAAGTGGTGCAGCTGTGCATGGTAGCCAATCAGCTTCTAACTTCAGCTTGTTCAGTAAGGGCCCTTTCACACTACTCTGTAGCAAAATTGTGGTAAAAATGCATATGTGTTTTTACTGTGATTTTGCTGTGTTTCAGATGCGTTTCCTGTGCATTTCTGGTGCGTTTTTTGGGTTGCCTGCACCTGTGAAAAATGGACACGTGACTCAAAAATGCACCAAAAGTGCAAATCGCAATGCGATTTTACCACAATTTTACTGCAATTTACATTCATTTCAATGGAAAGGTGTGTTTTTTGTGTGGTACCAAAGATGCAGCATGCAGGACTTTTTAAAACACACTGCAACTGTAACACAGTGGTGTGAAGAGTCCCATAGGATTTAATGGGAAACATTTTTGCTTGCAAGGTACAAACAGGAAAAATGTATCAGTGTGAATAGGCCATTAAGCTTTGACAATAATACCTGGAAGATGATTGGTTTCTGCAGAGCTGACATTTCTGTAATGCACCTATCCTGTGGGGTTTTTGGCACAAAGAAGAACAAATGTGAATTTCAGTGTAGGCACTAATGTTCCAACAGTTACCATGCATCCCCTTACTCCTCAATAGATATGTGCTTGGGTTCAGCCATATTAGGTCAATGATATCACAAGCTTCCCTACCCATTTGTTTATTCAGAGCTGTGGGGTTGGGGAATCCCTCACTCGCAGCTCATTGGCCCAGCACTAACAGCTGCCTTCCAGGTTTCACCAAACCCAAGCTCATCACTGCTCCTCACCTTCATGCAGCCGGTGTGTTGGTGAGCAGTGATCACACAGAGGGCAAGGTGAATGAGAACAGTGTATTAGGAAAAGTCCCAGCAATGCACAATTTGGCTCGGCGGGTAAGCACAGCCGACCGGAACCACTTACAAAACTGTAACAGTGGAGCGTTAGCCTGAAATGATGCCAACAGCTTCAGTAACGATGAGGGTAAATGCGGCCTTGGCCAGTCCATACCCAAATGCAAGGCTTCCTAAATCCTGAGGATGTGGTCCCTGCCCTGTCCCTACTCCGTCAGAACATTTTCCCTACCTCTGAACACTCTCCCTGGCAGACGGGGAACTTGTCCCTACACTAACCATTTGCATACTGCACACCAAGTCAAGGGGCCAGAGGCTTAAATCTGCTCTGCCCTCACCAAAGATGGCTGCAGAGGTTATGCGGAACCCCAGCGTCCAATTGGACGGGTTGTGAACAAGCACGGTATATCAGTGTGAAACGTTAACTTTGGTCCTGTATCATCTGTCTGCCATTTGACAATAAAGATCCTTGTCATGCAAACTTTTCATTCCAGTGTGTGGCCACTTTCTTTCCTCTACACAATCCAATTGGACATCTGTTCCTCTAGTGACCACAGGAAGTGATAGAAGAACTAAGTTCCCCACCACTTCCTTCCCCTTCTGAATTGGTGCTTGGATGCAGCGCCACCTACAGTGGGGAGTACAGACTGCACCTACCTACATGCACCTCTCATAAAAGGTAGAGCTTTATTTTTTCAGAGAAAGAGTAGTGGAATGTATTGTTCGGGAAATACTGTAATCTCTGGCAAAGGTAATAAATAAGGAGAAAAGGGAAACCACCGCTTCAGGACAGCCCTCCAAGGCAAATGCTCATCTTCCCAATCAAGGAGCCCCAGGTGCTGGCTAGTACAAACACAATTGGCAGGTAATAGCAGGAAAAACTCTGGATAGCCGCAAACCGGGAAACATTTTAAATCCTGTGCTTTTATTAAAAAACAAAAATCACATCAAAATAATAATCCACAGCAATGGGGGGGTGCAAAGAATCCTGATGCGTTTCGCACTAGAATCAGTGCTTATTTATAGCTAGGAATAAGCACTGATTCTAGTGCGAAACGCGTCAGTATTTTTCTTGTATTCAAATTACTTTGTATTCAAACCTATAACATGGAAAATATATCAACCACTAGGTCCATTTTATTCTGTTATAATTGATTCAATAATTGATTCAAACTTACTTGCAAAATATTTTAATTTCCTTATTTAGTTTCTATACTTTAAACATATTACTGAGCTTAAATGCTTTGTTAATGCGGGTTTATTGGACAAACGATAAGTCTGCAGTCTCAATCATAATGAAGTGACTGCATGCCCCACGGAGCAGGTGGAGGGACTTGGGGGGCGAATCAAATGCAGATTAGGGCCCTAAAAAGATTTGGGCAGACCCTGACATCAAGGATATGTTTTACAGCTTAGAGGGGCTACCGTATGCTTAGTTTAAAACGTTCAATGAGTCAAAGGGAACATTTATGTTGTCAGCCAGTCATTGAATGTGCTAATCTGTCAGACAAATTACCCTGCTTTAGAACCATGTGATTTGTATAATTAAATACTGCCCTTTGTGTTCTGACAGTGCAGTATTTACGGCATGTAAAACATATTGGACAAAACCCATCTTGGCAATGCAAAGTACCAACATGAATATAGAGTGACATTCAAAAACACAGCCTAGAGCATAGACAACATTTGCAAAGAAAGTGTCAAAGTGAACCTACGTAAAAAAAACAACATATGTACCAAGAAAAGTTAAAAAATATGGACATTTCTGTAGCAATACTGTACCACTGATTAGCCACTTACCTCTTCCTCCTTTGCTGCGGTGATCCCAGGCACAGCCATCTTATGTCACTCACTTCCCTAACTTTATTGTGTTTTTGTGCTGCAATGCAGCACTTCTATCATTCTCTCCTAGGCGATAATGATGTTTGCCCCCCAATTCTGTATGGGCACAGACGGTAGGGCTTTAGGTCCCAGCAGAGCCTTTCAGCATATCTGCGTGCATGCAGGTTTTCCATGACGGAGCCAGTATGGAAATTCCCACACTCAATGTGCATGCCCGAAAAATGCCCTGCACAGGTGTGCTGCAGGGCTCTGCATCCTCTGGACCTGAACGATTGGGCAATGCCAGATTAAAAAAGATTGTGATGCTGGGGGAGAGGTGGGGCCACAGCTCAAGGCGACTGAAGTTCCTCTTTAAACATTAGTCCATTTAAAAATCATATTTTTTATTTTGTAGGTACTGGAAAGTTAAATTAATATCTCTTCTGGACTCAAGCAAGGAGGCCTCTATTTGTGCGATTCCATATCTTCACACCTGCTGTACCCTGCAAAATTGGGTCTGACTGCAAGATGATTTTTAAATATTTTATATTATGGAAAATGCATAAGGAGCAGTGACAAGGTCTTCAGATGATTTAAGACGCTAGGTGACTGAAGTATCCATTATTGATGGACTTACCATTTAATTGTATGAAAATCAACATGAATACTTATTACTAAGAGGGATTCAATCTATTTATTTTAGGACGGAAAAGAAACATGTTAAATAATGTATAAGGCATTGTATTAAGTATTGATTTTACCTGTCTGATAGCTGGCAAGTATGCATGCCTAAAGGATAATGATATACTAAGGTTACTGAATTGATCTTTGAAATAGTTCATAGAATTTACACTTATCTATAAAAGAAAGGAGATAACTCTCAAATCCTTGGGTATGTATTTGCAACAAGCAGCCTGCAAACATGTACTCTGTATACTGAAATCCTCAAATGTACCCTGCTTCACTGGAATCTAAGTGAAACCACTGGTATTGCTAAATCTTGGCTTCATTTTTATCATGACTGGGCTATTAATATTCCTGGGTGTGCTCTCTTTCGGAAAGACAGGGAAAAAACAGAGGGGTGGTGGTGTCTGTCTCTATGTGAGAAGTGATCTCAAAGCGAGTGTGAGGACCTAGTTGATGGAGAGTGTGATGAGGCTGAAGCATTATGGGTGAAACAGTACATGAGTGTGTGTACTACAAAGGTTGTCATTGGAGTTTGTTATAGACTTCCCAATGTTAGTGAGGAGGTGGAGACTCAGCTCCTTGCACAGATGGAAAGGGCTGCAAGGGCTGGGACAGTGATAATAATGGGGGATTTTAACTACCCAGAAATTGACTGGAGTAATGGCACCGCTGGGACAGTTAAAGGGCAAGAATTTATAAACCTATTACAAGACAATTTTGTAGTCCAGTTTATTGAGGCCCCGACTAGGAATGATGCTCTGCTGGATCTGGTAATCTCAAACCATGCAGAGCTTATTACAAATATTCATATAAAAGAAATGTGGGTAGCAGTAACCTGTCAGGGCTGGTTTCAGCCCTTCCTTTTCAAAGCTGGCCGCTCAGCTGTCGGCTAATTGCCAGCGCCTTTCTCTCCACAATGATTCACCTGTTGATGATATCTTGCTCGTCAGTCCTGCCTTCTTAAGCCGTCCAGGCCAGATAATCTCTACCTTTGCCTTAGTCACATCTCTAGAGACACTCTCCTGTGTTCCTGTTAAAGACTTGCTTGGCTGACATTCCTTCTGGCTCCAGATCCTGCTTGCTGTTCTACTACGCTCATCTCTGGCTCCCTGACCTTTTGGCTTGTCTGACTATCCGTTCCGGTTCCTGAACTCTGGCTATGTTTTGACTACGTTTACTCTGTTTACCTTTTTTTATTATTATTAACCACTTCAATACCAGACAATTTTCAGCTTTCAGCGATGTCGCAATTTGAATGACAATTGCGCGGTCATGCTACTCTGTACCCAAACAAATTTTTTATCATTTTGTTCCAACAAATAGAGCTTTCTTTTGGTGGTATTTGATCACCTCTGGTTTTAATTTTTTGCGCAACAAACAAAAAAAGACCGAAAATTTTGCAAAAAAACAAGTTTTTCTTTGTCACTGTTAATTTTTTTTGTAAATAAGTGTGTTTTCTTCTTCAATGACGGGCACTGATAAGGCGGCACTAATGGGCACTGATAAGGTGGCACTGATGGGCACCGATGAGGTGGCACCAATTAGGGGGCACCGATGAGGTGGCACTGATGATGGGCACTGATGGGCACTGATAGGTGGCACTGATGGGCATTGATAGGTGGCACTGGTATGCGGCACTGATGGGCACTCAGGTGGCACTGATGGTCACTCATAGGCGGCACTGACGGGCACTCATAGGCGGCACTGACGGGCACTCATAGGCGGCACTGATGCACACATATAGGTGGCACTGATAGGTGGCATGGATGGGCACTGATAGGTGGGCATGGGTGGGCACGGATGGGCACTGATAGGTGGCACTGATGGACGCTGATGAGTGGCACTGATGACACTGATGGGTGGCATTGCTGGGCATCCCTTTTTTTAACTTTTTTTTAATTAAATATGATGTGCCAATCAGTGCCCATCTGTGGGCACTGATTGGCATATTTTTGGCATTTTTTTTAACATGTGGATGGCCATGGGGGATGTACCTGGCCATCCACATGCTGGGGGCTTCCCTGGTGGTATTGGGGGCTTCCCTGGTGGTCCTGGGGGCTTCCCTGGTGGTCTAGTGTGGGCATCTGAGGGGGGGCTGCGCTGATAAAACAATCAGCGCATACCCCCCCTGTCAGGAGAGCCGCCGATCGGCTCTCCTCTACTCGCGTCTATCAGACGCGAGTGAGGAAAAGCCGATCAACGGCTCTTCCTGTGTACATCGTGATCAGTCGTGATTGGACACGGCTGATCACGTGGTAAAGAGCCTCCGCCGGAGTCAGATTCATGGTTTATGACAGTAAGTAAAGTATTGGATGAGCAGGATCACTGCATGGATCAGTTTGCCATGACATTACAAACGCTCCTCACCTGGGATCTCCCACTGTGGCTGCTCCGGTACAACCTGTGTGGCAGGCCATCCCTGCTGCTGCTCCAGTCTCTGTGCAGGCACCCGCCTCGAGTATTACCTCTATAAGAGGTATGTCTGGTTCCGCTTTACTTCCCCATTGATTCGGGGGCTTCAGGCCTGTTCATTGATGTTGCCTTTGTATCGAAGCACTCGATTCCGCTGCAGCTGCTTGACACTCCACTTGCCATTGAGGCTCTTGATGGGAGACCTCTACAGCCTGCCCATGTGACTCATGAGACTGTTCCCTTGTCCATGGCCGTAGGGCAGGGGTGCCCAACCTTTTGAAGAGCGAGGGCCACTTAAGCGACTTGGTAACCGGTCGCGGGCCACAATGAGTGGAGCAGACGGATGACAGTTCCATGTCCACTCTGCATATGCAGAGCGCACACGGACACAACCCACTCTACTCTATGGGCCCTTGGATCCCATCTGCCCAGATAGAAGGGGACGGATCGGATAGGAGGTAGGTGGGGTGTAAACAACCACAAGTCCATTTACATCTGTGGCTCGATAGAGTTGAACGGAGGGTCAGACCGCTAGTGTCAATGGAGCCTAAGGCTGTTTTCACACTGATGCACTGTGGTTTACCCACACAGAGGGTGCAGACAAGCGCACCTGTGGCTTTCCTGCAGGTTAGCTGTACTTTGCCATAGACCTCTATTATATCCTGCAGGTGTGGTGCACTTTCTGAAAGCACATCAAACTAATAAGCTAATAACAGAAGTCTATGGCTCGGTGCGGGTAACCCGCAGGTGTTCTGCGCTGCACCTGCGGATCAGTCTGAAAGCAGCCCAGTAAGCACCGCAGAACAGATATTCCCATATATACACTGTGATTTAAGTATTAAACTTACCTTTAATAACAGTCTTCCATTCGGGTATCACCAGCTGTTGTCCCAGGCAGAGCGCATTTGGTATCACTCCACCTGTGATAGGAGTTGGCGCTATACAGGAAGCATCAGCTTCTGCGGCTCTGCAGCCGCTTGCTTCCTCTACCAGTGGATTTTTTTTTTTTTAACAGAAGCTCTACCAGTGGATTTATTCACAACAATGATGATCTGGTATGGCGAGTTGGCAACCCGTCATTCCAGAGCAGGAGGTTGTGGGCCACATCAGAGGGCTCCGCAGGCCACATGTGGCCCCTGGGCCACTGGTTGGGCACCCCTGCCGTAGGGGCTCTTCACCATGAGATAATCCAATTCCAATTTATTTCCTCACCTAAGTTTCTGCTGTTTATTGGTTATCCTTGGTTACAGAGGCACAACCCCTCTTTTTATTGACATCGTGCTGAGGTTCTTTCCTGGTCACCACAATGCAGTAAGACCTCTTTACTCTCCTCCCTGCCGGAGGAGTACCGCGATTTTAGTGATGTCTTTGACAAAGGTCAAGCCGGTAGTTTGCCTCCACACCGGTTGTATGATTGCGCAATTGACCTTCAACCTGGTGCCATACCCCCTCGTGGCCGGGTTTACCCTTTGTTGGTCTTGGAGGATAGGGCAATGGAGGAGTATGTTGCAGAAATGTTACAAACTGGAAGTGTTGGTTTGCCACAGCAAAATGCAGAAATGTTTATGTGAGGGGAAGATGGGCATGTGAATATAGGTATCTTCTAGGTCTACTGATGCCAGAAATTCCCCTTGTATGAGAGAACCAATGACAGATCACAGATGATTCCATCTTAAATTGTGGTACACAAATACATCTGTTTAAAGATTTTAAGTTCAACATTGGGTAGATGCCCCCATTTGGTTTTGGGACTGTGAATAGGTTTGGAGAGAATCTTTAAAACTGTTCTTCTAAAGCAACTTGTACAACTCCCTGTGCCTGCAGTCAGGGCCGTCTTTAGCGTGGGGCAAAAGGGGCACCTGCCCTGGGTCCAGTCTCAGTTGTGGGACCCAAAGCATCCTTGAGCCCATGCTGCCAGTCTGCAAATGGTTTTCTCAGTGTAGCTGGTGCCCGCCTCCTCCCCTTACTTGCTCTCCGGTTAATACAAGTGGCCACACTGGGAAGAGCTGTACTCTACATGTGATGGAGCCTGCTCATCATGATTCATTCTCTTTCGGAGTGGCATAGTGACAGGTAGTAAGGGCGGAAGAGCAGCTCTCTGTGTTGTCCTGCTCGCCCCCACCCCTTTTTGGCAGCGCCGCCCAGTGTTTGGGGGGGGGTCACCTGTGCAGAACATTCGGCTGTAGTGAGGCTGGAGGTGAGAGCTGGGAGATAGGAGGATTTGTGCAGAGATGAGAACAGTGATCATGAGGGTCTGAATTTGTGAAAAGAGGTGACAGTTGTGTAGGGAGGGGGGACAGGTTGTGTAAGCTGTGGATGCGGGAAACAGGGGCTGCAGGGGTGAGCTGTGGACGCAGGGTGCAGGGGTGAGCTGTGAACCCAGGGTACAGAGGTGAGCTGTGGACGCAGGGTACAGAGGTGAGCTGTGAACGAAGGGTGCATGGGTAAGCTGTGGACGCAGGATGCAGAGGTGAGCGGTGGACACAGGATACAGGGGTGAGCTGTGGACGCAGGGTGCAGGGGTGAGCTGTGTACGCAGGGGTGCAGGGGTGAGCTGTGGACGCGGGGTAAAGGGGTGATCTGTGGATGCAGGGTGCAGAGGTGAGCTGTGGATGTAGGTACAGGGGTGAGTTGTGGATGCAGGTACAAGGACGATCTGTGGACGCAGGGTACAGGGGTGAGCTGGGAATGCAGGGTGCAGAGGTGAGCTGTGGACGCAGGGTGCAGAGATGAGCTGTGGACGCAGGTACAGGGGTGAGCTGTGGACAAAGGATACAGGGGTGAGCTGTGGATGCAGGGTACAGGGGTGAGCTGTGGACACAGGGTGCAGGGGTGAGCTGTGGACCCCGGGTACAGGGATGAGCTGTGGACGCCGGGTACAGGGGTGAGCTGTGGATGCAGTTGGCAGAGGTGAGCTAGTGGGGGTGCTGTAAAGATGTGCTCTGCTCTGCTCATTATTAATAACAAGTTCTAGGAACTTTCTGTCTGTTGGTGGGTAGCCTCACCTCTCCAGTCCATGGTGTGCAGGCAGTGGGGGGGCCTAAGAAAATGTTTGCCCAGCATCCAATCACTATTAAAGATGACCATGCCTGTAGTTGGTGCAATGTGGTCATTAAAGCGTACCTTTGGTCAAAATGGAAAATCATATATTCATTTCCACATTGTATTTTAATTATTTATGGCCTACTATTAATCTGAAGGATTTTGAAGTCTGTAAACTTGCTTTGTAAAGACACATTTACTTCCTTGAATTCTGTGACGTATTCACTATGCCCTCTTAATAGGTGCTGCTGTGTCAGAGTATTCACAAAGCCTGCCTTCTGAATTACAGAGGTGCTGAGAAGAGGAGGTTCAGGAGGTGGAATCAGTACAAGAATCAATTCTTGTAGATAGCAAGGTGCCATGGGATATGTAGTCCTTATAACTTGAAAGTAAACAGCAGAGGAGAAGCTGCAAAGCATGCAGGCAATCCAGGAAGTTGTAGAAAGAGACTGCCTGCAGACAGGCAGCACTCACAACACGAAAAGGAGATTTTTCAAGTAAGCTTATATTGTATTGTCAAAATAACTATTGTAGATATTGCTATTGCAATGCTGATGTTATAAAAATGACCATGTATGCTGTGACCATAGATTTCCTTTAAATCTTTCTTTTGGTCTGACGTTGGTAGATTGGAAGGTAAAAAGTGAGGGGGGTGGCAGAGATAGAAACTCTTTTTGGACCCCTTTGAAATAACTGATTGGATACAGAGGTCTGGGACATCTCAGATCAATACTGCTGCAACCACCAACAGACATCCCCCATTCTGAGGAGTTGGGGGCCCCTTTATTGTGAGGACTTCTGGGTAATAAGCTGAATGGACTTAAAAGTCCAGGGTCAGGTTTCTGTGATAGTGAGCCCTTGTAGATCGCCGACTTGGGGTTCTGCAGGGTACAGAGTCTAAGCACCAGCCTTCTTCTTCACCAGGGCCCCTGGTGGTGGGGATGGACTTGCAGCAAGCTGGAACCAGGTCACTGCCCCCAGGTACGCCCAGCTGAGGATGCAGAGACCCTTTGCTTGTGTAGAATACAATGGCAGGAGACAGAAGGAAATCCAGGAAACAAGCTATGGTCAGGGCAGGTGGCAGGCAAACACAGACAGAGGACAAATGCAGGGCCATAGACAGAATGTCAGACACAAAATACACATAATAGTAAGGAAACAGGAGCTCAGAGAACTGTGAAGTTGCGCAGGTAACATGGCTGCACTGAGCATGTATATATATATATATATATATATATATATATATATAGGGAAGCAAACTGGGAGGCGGGCCAGGAAGTGATGGAGGGGAAAGGAAATGTAGACCCACTGAATAGCAGGCGACGCCCATAAGTTATAATTAGTAATTACACAGGCAGGAAAACTGCAGGCTAAATCACGATATCCAGTCACTGTGCCCATTTCTGATCCCCACTCAGCTGAGTGTGGGAGGGAGGGTGTTAACGCTGCAGGATCTGCTGGTTTTAAAGTAAAAACCATGCAGAAAAATGAAGCTGGCAACCAGGTGTCATTCACAAATATGAATTTACTAAGTACATATTGGGTATACAGCATGGAAAGCGTTTCAGCTACTCGAAGTTATGAGTAAGGCTGAGTAGCCGAAACGCATTAGTCTTTCATAATATATATAGTAGATGTAGTCAATAAAGGATTCATATTTGTGAATGACACTTGGTTTCCGGCTTTGTTTTGCTGCATGGATCTTTGTCGTAGTGCAAGACACTTTTTAGCCAGTGCATAGGTTTTTTCTACTCCAGATGACTACACGGTAGAGCAGCTATTTCCTTCATATTTTATAACGTAATCACCAAGAGGGATGTGAGATGTATGCCAGGTCCAACCTGGCAGGAATCTGCAGCAGTTTTCTATTTTGAAAACTGCTACTTTTTCTTTTGTTAATTAGGTGTAGACCCCGTGCCAGTTTCTATTTCACACTAAAAAGAAGTGGTGATACCCAACCTCCCCCTTACTATTCATAATAGCAATGGAAACATTGGCTATAGCGATTCGTCAGGACTCTGATATTTTGGGGATCAGGAGTGGAGACTGTAATCACAAATGTGCGCTTTTTGCAAATGATTTGTTATTATTTATAATCTCCCCACATATCACCCTGCCAAATTTATTCTCTCTACTGGACCGTTTTGGCAGGATTTGAGGCCTATTGGTCAACTGCGCCAAATCGGAGGCCATGAGTGTTAACATACCAAATGCAATGCAAAGAAGTCTTCAGGCCCAGTACCCCTTTCTGTGGGTGACAGCATCGCTTTCTTATCTCAGGATTAAATTCACTCCCCAGATCTCATTGCTCTATAAAGCAAACTACCTGGCAATGTTTCATAAATTGTTAGAAGACGTGCAGACACGGTCCGATGCTACCCAATTCTGGATGGGCAGGATCACATCCATGAAGATGATGATATTCCCTAAAATACTATATTACTTTAGAACCCTACCTATCCCTGTACCGATAGAGGCATTATGGCAGTTTCAAACAAAAATCTTTGCTAAGGGCAGCACGCTGGCTCGGACCACAATGTTTGCGTCCAAGGACCTGGGTGGCCTGGGGGTTCTGGATTTCCGGAAATACTACATTGCAGCCCAAATGACACAGCTATGTCAATTACACTACAATCATTATAGACCGGATTGGGTGTCTATAGAGGCCCAGGTCTGTTCCCCATTGCCAATAGACTTGGTGCTCTGGATCCCTTCAAAACATAAAAAGGTTATCTTATGTCCCACACTTTCCCATTCTGTCCGTTTATGGAACTCGACTTGCAGACGATGGCCCCTGTGCTCCCCCACTCCCCTGTGGCGCCCCTCTTTAATAATCCTCAATTTCCGCCAGGTATGACGCCTGCCCTTATTCGTTGGTGGATGGAAAAGGGACTCTACCGCATAGGACACTATTTTGACCATAGAGGTATACCGCCCTCTTGGTATTTTGTGCAGGTTTTGCAGATGCCCCCTCTGAGAATTTCCGCTTACAACAAATATGACACTTAGGTTCTTTACAAAAGAACGGTTCCGATCTTACAGTGCAAACACAGTTCAAAAGCAAATGCATACAGGAAACTTTTCAGGGGGGTTGTAGCTCCATGTTGTATAAATCCTTTGTTTCCCCCTCTTTCAAACTTCCTTATCAAATGGCTTTGGAGAGGGATCTGGGCCATGTCCTGGAGGTAAAGGACTGGTGATCCTGGACTGCACGCATTAATAATGGTATAATGAATGTTGCCCTGATTGAAGCAGGATGTAAGGTGATTGCACAATGGTACCTTGTGCCAGAACACCTCTCCAAAATGTATCCGAATTCGTCCCCCTCCTGATTTCGGGGATGTGGTCAGGTTGGCTCTGCCCTTCATATATGGTGGACTTGTCCTAAGGTCCGTCGTTTCTGGATATGGGTTCATTCCTTAATTAATTCAGTCACTATGGATAACATTACTAAAGACCCTCACATAGCCTTGCTTAATGAACCTGTGGAGAATATCCCAAGGTACACACAGATTCTAATTTATTATATGTTTTTGGTGGCCAAAATATCCATCGCTACTGCTTGGAAAAGTTCAGTGATCGACTTAGCTTTAAAAGCGAAAACTAACCTGGATCATGCTCCATTAAAAACTGGTCAGCGTCCTACGAGACAAACAACTCCTGTTTGAAAAAGTGTGGACCCCTTGGCTTTCTTACCTGCAGGTGCCGAACACTTGGGATTAACAATGGATCGGTGCTGGGCTGGACTCCTGGACAGGTGTGGTCTCACCTCTTTGTTCTCTTTTCTGACTCACTTCCTTCTCTTTTTCTAATTTGCTTCTTCCATTCCTTTACTCAGGTGCAAGATGGGCCCTCTGGTCAGACCCGCTGTCTCGACTTTGGGGTTCCCGTTTAGGTTTTGTATGCAACGAGGTCCCTCAAAAGATATGTCGCTGCTACACTTGATTTTTCTAAGTATACAATAATGATATATATTTTTTGGGGGGGTAAGATAAAGGAGTCCAGTGTTGGATGACATAATGGTCACTATGGTTGTAATAATTCCATTATTATGCCTATAGGTTGCCTAGGTGGATGGGTGGGTAGGTGGGTGCTGTCCTGCTTGACCCCTCTCCCAAATGTACAAAGTTGGCCCACGGGTTGTTTGACTTATTAGTCGCATATAAACGAATATGTTTCTCAATAATAGTTTTCTTATAGTTGACCACTCTGTCAGTCTCTAATACTCAATGGCGGATCTCCATGGATTTATGTCTTAATTCCTTACCTTTAAAACATGCTATCGATGACTTCTTGTTTACTGTTAATGTAGTCGGAGCACATTTTGTATTACATCACAACGTTTAACTGTAATTCTGCAAATTTAATAAACAGATTGAAACAGAAAGAAAAACTGGCATGGGTGGTGCAGAAAGACCTGGAACAGGCCTATCTGCTTAATGTGGAGCATGCCACAAATGCCAGTTTCCTGTATCATTCTAATGGCACAGGAACTTAATTAATTCCAAAGTATTTTTCCTGGCTGAGTTAACATGAAGGGCTGGGCCAAGGGGTAGGCAGAAGAGGAATAAGGTTGAAGCCCTCTGTTGTAAATTAATAATTAACATACATGACTATGTCATCTTGAGAAAGGGACCCTGTGGGGCCCCAAAACTTTGAATTGGTTTGACCCATGTGACATTACACAAATAAATACTTGTTAATTATTCATCTTCAGTAGAGTGTTGGTGACCTTCTTGCTTTTACTGTGGTTTTATGGCACCATCCGCTGTGGTCACTATGAGTACCTTTTAGCTAAACGGTCATAATGCTGTGGGGAGTGCAGTCCAAAACTGTATTACTTTCAGATAGGCAGAAGAAATGGCCACCTTGGGTTCTTCAGCCAGGGAGAGAGAGGGAAGGGGCAGGAGGGTAGGGTTCTTAAAGGGGGAGGACATGCAACCTATGCTGCTGCAGTAGTTCAGTATCCATAGGTGGACATGCTTTGGAATTTTTGTCTTGGGTGCTATAGGACCTTGCTCCGACTTTACTAACAGGCCTCTTTTTCACCTAATTCTTGCCCAAACCTCCAGACAAAAATGTGCAGTTTTATATTTCCCAAATGCTAAACCCAATCGAACAAGAATTTTATTGTAGCACAACATGATCGCTTCCTGGAGACCGTCTAACAGAATAGAATCACGATTTGTCAATAAAACCGCTGGATAATTATGACAAAAATATAATTAAAAAGGGAACTTGGTCACATAATGTACTTTCTAAAGAAAAAAAAAAGGAACCCTTCTGCAGAATTGTAAAGTTAAGGAAATAAAAATGCTTATGAAATATTTTTGTAGAGATCAACTAGGTATAAATGGTTACGTCAGGAAGCAATGATGCCAGAATGAAGCTGAGATTTGGCGGGGCTCCACCTTTTAATTGAGGTAGAACTTGGATGATGTTTAGGCATTAAAAGAGATGAAAGATGATATAGGAAACCTTTTAATTCTCTAATGTATGCACATACTGTAATTATGAGAAATCAGTAAACCCAATGTTACAGAAAAGCTGTACTGACATAAATATAGAGGCATTGCTGTCCTCTTCCTGAAAAATGCTAATTGCCTGGCCGTCTATTGCTTCAATACTTTCAGTTACTGACAATCTTGCAGCGGCCAATGTCAGAACTTCTAATTTACTTACTTCTTGTGGTGCAGGGATTCAAAAAGTACTGAAGACACTGAATCAGCTTTACAGCCAGGGAACTAGCATTTTCAAAATAAGGAGGTTGACAATCGCTTTGATATTTACAGTACATAGTACAGCTTTCGCTACGGGTCAATTTACACCAGTGGTGCACAATATGCCCTATATAATGTGTGCCTGTGGACATGCAATGTGTAGAGTGGTGCAATACTTTATTCCAACACGTCAACACTGTATATTTTTAACTTTATTAGTGTCACAAAATTATATTTTGATTAATTTCTGTATAGCATTTGATATCTTTTAAATATATCCTTTTTATTTATTTACATTATTCTGAATGGGGAAGTGTTGAACCAGAAAATAAACTTTTTCAATCAACGTTAGATCTTGTATACAGTGGTAAAAATAATTATTTGATCCCCGTCAAATTTTGTAAGTTTGCCCACTTATAAAGAAATGAAGGGTCTATGATTGTTATCATAGGTGTATTTTAAATGATAGAGACAGAATATCAACCAAAAATCCAGAAATAATACATGATACAAATGTTATAAATTCAGTTGCAGTTCAGTGAGTAAAATAAGTATTTGATCCCCTACCAACCAACAATAATTCTGGCTCCCACAGACTGGCTACAGTATGTGCTCATGGGGCACACAGATTAGTCCTGTCAATTTAAGAAGGTGCTCCTAATGACAACTCGTTATGTGTATAAAAGACACCAGTCCACAGAATCTCTTTCTTCCATTAAAACCTCACCATCATGGGCAAGACCAAAGAACTGTCAAAGGACGTCAGGGACAAGATTGTAGACCTGCACAAGGCTGGAATTGGCTACAAGACCATTAGCAAGAAGCTTGGAGAGAAGGAGACAACTGTTGGAGCGATTATTAGCAAATGGAGGAAATACAAAGTAACCATCCATCGCCCTCGGTCTGGAGCTCCATGCAAAGATTTCGCCTCATGGGGTAAGGATGATCATTAGAAAAGTGAGGGATACATACGTACTTGAATTTGTATACTGCAACTGATGGTTAAATAAAGGAATTATAAAAAAAGAAAAGCGAGGGATCACCCCAGAACTACACAGGTAGAGCTTATGAATGATCTCAAGGCAGTTGGAATCACAATCAACAAACAAACCATTGGTAGCACAATACACCGCCATGGATTGAAATCCTGCAGGGCCCGCAAGGTCCCCCTCCTCAAGAAGGTATATGTGCAGCACAGGCCCATTTGAAGTTTGCCAATGATAAATATATATAATTAATTTTTTTTATTCTTTATTTATCTATTTTTTTTTATTTTTTTTTTTGTGCTTATATTTTTTTTTGTTTTGCTTATATATATATATTTTTTTTATTTATTTATTTATTTATTTATTTATTTATTTATTTATTTTTTTTTTTTTCTCTTCTCTCTTGTTCTTAATTTTATAGGCCCCATATAGGGGACGGGCCTTGGAGCAGAGGGATGTTGTGGGGAATTGATATTGTTATTTGTTTATAAAAAATGGTAGGAATACATCATGTTTTGCTTTCTAAAAGAATAAGCTTTGTTCTGAAAGTGGATATAATAAGTTGTTTTATGTAATTACTAATGAGCTATGTTATGTATTCGTGCAAAGAAATAAAGAATTAAAAAAAAAAAAAAAAAATGAAGTTTGCCAATGAACATCTAAATGATTCAGGGAAGCATTGGGAGAAAGTGCTGTGGTCAGATGAGACCAAAATTGAGCTCTTTGGCATTTTTTCTTCATCCTGTTTGAAGGAAGAAAAATGATGACTATGACCCTAAGAACACCATCCCTACAGTCAAACATGGAGGTGGAAACATTATGCTTTGGGGCTGTTTCTCTGGTACAGACCGCCACATTGAGGGGCCAACGGGTGGGGCAATGTATTGTAAAATCTTGGATGAGAACCTTCTTCCCTCAGCCAGAACACTGAAGATGGGTTGTGGATGGGTCTTTCAGCATGACAATGACCCAAAACCTACTGCCAAGGCAACATAGAAGTGGCTCAAGAAAAAGCACATTAAGGTCAGGGAGTGGCCTAGCCAGTCTACGGGCCTTAATCCTATAGAAAATTTATGGAGGGAACTGAAACTTTGAGTTGCCAAGTGACAGCCAAGAACCCTTAAGGCAGGGGTCAGCAACCTTTTTCCACTTAAGGGACAGATTCAGTGTATGTGAATACATAGAGAGCCGCATTCATCTGCTAAAAAATTAAGATAACATTACACCGCCCCGGCACCTCTGGCCTCCTTTTCATTACACAGCCCTCTGCACCTCTGGACCCCTTTACATTACACAGCCCTGCACCTCTGGACCCCTTCACCTTACACAGCCCCCGTACCTCTGGACCCCTTTACATTACACAGCCCCCCTGCATATTACAAAGCCCCCCTGTACATAACACAGCCCCCCTGCACATCATACTGCCCGACCCCTACCCAGCCCCCCCTGCACATCACACGGCCCTCCCCCTCCCCCAGCTGTGTAAGCACGGAGGGGATGGGGTGCTCTAAAAATAAATCTTATTTATTTTATTTATTTATTATCTTTACACTCTCCCTTTGAAAAAATAATTCTGATCACTTTTATTGCAGTGACATGTATTCTTTTTGGAGGGATCTGGGGTCTATAGGAGATATTTGCAAAAAGACAGGCACCACTGACTACGGCGCATGCGCTGTAGACAGCGGCACGCAGGCGCACTGAGCACGCCGCTGCTAGCGGCGATATGCCGCTAGTGGCGGCTCCCGTGAGCATGCGTGGGTGTCATGTCAACATGGCTCCGGACAGTCACAGCGCCAGAGCGGCGATACCCGGAAAGAAGATGGACACTCCGTGGAAGAGGGGACAGCGGTGACATCGCTGGCTCCTGTGTCAGGTAAGTGACACAGAATGGGCTACTATGCGATGCATAGTAGTCCATTATGCTTTACCTTTGCAGGGAAACAAAGAGGAAGTAAACCCATCAGGGTTTACTTCCTCTTTAAGGATTTAGAAAAGATCTGCAAAGAAGAGTGGACCATGATGAGCCGCCAGAACGCTGCATGTCATATTTCTTTGCTGTGCTGAGAGCAATGTATACTGAGATATTCATCTCACTTTATTTAGTCCATTGTGTGGGGGCATTCATTGGACATAAGAAACACGATACAGAAGCTTTTACCCAATTTTGCCCTATTATTTCATTGATATCATAAGTTATGTAGTTGCTGTGTATGGCAATAAAACTCAAAAACTAAAATTAGACCTTTTAAGTAGCACTATATTAAAATGTTAGGCTCTACTAGGCAGAAAATATAGTTATAATACAATAAAATACAAGACGATTAAGAGGGCCCTGCTCAGAAGAGCTTACAATCTAATAGGGTGGGGCAGGTGGTACAAAAGGTTGTAACTGTGGTGAATGAGCTGATGGAAGTGGTAAAAGATTAGTTGGAGACGTGTTATGCGGCGTACACACGGTCGGAATTTCCGATGGAAACAGTCCGATGGGAGCTTTTCATCGGATTTTCCGACCGTGTGTATGCCCAACGGTCTTTTTCTGTCTGAATTTCCGACGGACTTTGAATTGAGAACCTGTTCTCAATTTTTCCGACGGAAAGCCTTTCTATCGGATTTTCCGATCGTGTGTATGCAATTCCGACAGGCAAAATTCTGACGCATGCTCGGAAACAATTCGACACATGCTCGGAAGCATTAAACTTCCCTTTTATAGTGCTGTCGAACGTGTTTTATGCCGCTGTGTTATTGACCGTCGGAATTTGGTGTGATCGTGTGTAGGCAACACCGCTTGAGCGGAATTCCGATCATGTGTACGCGGCATTAGGCTTTCCTGAAGAGATGAGTTTTCAGGGATCGCCTGAAGGTAGCAAGGAGTAGGGGATAGCCGGACAGGTGGAGGTAGCGAGTTCCAGAGGATGGGAGAGGCTCTGGAGAAATCCTGGAGACGAGCATGGAAGGAGGAGATGAGAGAGCTTGAGATTAGGAGGTCTTGAGAAGAGCGGAGAGGACGATTTGGGTGATATTTGGAGACAAGATTGGTGATGTGACTCGGGGGAGAGTGTGAATGACTCTGTATTTTGTGGTTAGTATTTTGAATTTAAATAATAATTTTTACATAAATAGAATGCTATTGCATGGTGCAGAAGGCAGGATGTAGTTGTAATTTCTTTTTTTTTTTGGTCACATTTGGATGATTTTCACTTGACAGGTTATCAACAATTTTCATTTGACAAAAAACTAAAAAGTATCTATACATTCATCAAAGGGGTTAAAGTGGATTGTTTAACCCCACAAATGTAATATTAAAAAAGATATCGGATGTTCAGAATTGCTTGTCCTCCCTATAATGTCTAAAGCCCCATACACACGGTCGGATTTTCTGATGGATTCTGTCCTATCAGACAATGTTGTCGGAAAATTCCCATCGGACAGTTTCCATCGGATTGTCTGACGGACAAAGTCCTATCTCCTGCTGGATAGATTTTTTGACAACAAAGTCCGATCACACCAAATCCGATCGTGTGTAGCGAATTCCGACGGACAAAGTGCTACGCATGCTCAGATCACATTACAAGACCAAAGCTATTGGCTACTAGCCTCTACGTAGTCCCGTCGTAGGCAACAAACGTCACCACGTTCAGAATGATCGGATTTTCCGACAACTTTGTCCGACCGTGTGTACGCAAAACCAACATCGGACAAAGTACGATGGACATGATCCGACGGACCTGGTCCTCGGATAATCCGCGCGTGTGTATGGGGCTTTAGGCTGCATTCACACCTGAGCGTAGCTTTTCAGGCAGAAAATCACGCGAATTGCAGCGTTTTTTACCGCGTTTTGCCGCAAATTTTGTGCAGAGCAAAAGGTCACTAATGTAAAAAGAAAAAAAAACGCCCAAATCTGCCCGATTCGCGCGACAAAAAAGGGTCCGGAACTTGTTTGAGCTTCAGGCGTTGGGCTTCAGGTGTTTTGGAGTGGAGATGTGAACCATCTCCATAGAGAATAATGTATTTTTTCCCCTCTAGCGTTTTGTAGCTTCAGGCTTCAAGCTACAAAACGCTCAGGTGTGAATGCAGCCTATTTATCAGCAGATGTAGACCTAAATCAACCTAACATTTCAGGTTGCCGTTCTTCCTTGAAAAAACAATATTGCTATTTCATGAATTATTCCTTCACTCGTAAAATGAAAATGACTTGGTAGGTGGCAAAGCAATTCCTTATATCTGGTGTTGCATGTTTCACAAAGCAAAATAAAGAATGGCAAAATAAGAATAGATACAGTAAGTTAACTTATACTCTCCTAATGACAAGTTTTGTAAATTGGCCCTTATAAGTCTTTTAGGGGTTCATGTTTTTGCAGGAAGAAACCATGAGATTGACAACAAAGTCCTCATTTTAAACCAAAAATGTAAACGGAGTATACACTAAAGGGCACCACCACTGCTGAGCTGGTAATTAAAGATGGATGCTCAGGAAAAATACATTTATGCTCCAAACTTCACAGATATTTTTATCCAGCCAGTAGGTGGAGCACTAGACGCCTTTCATTGCTCTCTCTTCCAGCCCCATGGCAAAAAAGCAATTTTTTTACAGAGACCAATACAAGCCAGAGACAGACAGGCAATTTGCATTTTCAGAAGGTGGCCAATCAAAGCAGCTTTCATTTTTCTTTGCGTAAAGCTGACCTTTAAAATGATCCATATAATTTTATCTTTCCATCCTATCTCACATTAGCTGTGCATAGAGGTTGTTGTAAACACATTATTGATTCCCCTCTTATGTCACAAAGATCTAGGAATCCCTAGACAGCAGCTATGAAATTTCCATGTAAAAATTGACTTTACCTTCAAAAGTATGATTGCCTGGCTGTCTGTGTTTAGTCCATCTGGACACAATGACATTGTCCCTTCTATTCTGATTGGGGGAAATAATATTATTTTTTTCTTTCTAGTAGATGGGGTCAGTCAATAAATAAAAAAGTAATCTCAATTTTAGCTAGTGGTGAAGAATGGGTTGTGAAAGCCCTAAAGTCCGTTAGTCCAGCCACTGATTTGAAACAAGTATGCAAATCAGGTCAGTCAGAAGTCAATAAGCTGTTACTAAACACACAACAGTAAAATCAGTCCTGTGTATACAGTAAAGCATCCTTTTTATACTTACTGTGGAACCTAAGGGGTTAAGCCTCTGCATTATGTAAAAAGGCTGTTTGATCCTGTCTCCTCTGATCCTCCCCTTCTTCCACTGTCCCCAATGTATTTACTAATAGCTCAGAGCTAGAGGGACAAGCTGCACATGCACAGTTTGGTGTGTATTACTAGAAAGGTTTTTTTTCTTGGGAGAGTGCATGTGATAAGCACAAGGCCAATAAGCACTGTCCAGACAGAGGGTCAGGGGTCCTGCATTCTCATATGACAGCTCAGTGCAGAATGAAAATTCCTCCTACAAGCTTTAACCGGACACTGATAGTCACAAGACTGCTGATTACTACTGATGAGAAAAAGTATTTAGCACTCTTTTTTATTTACTATAATAACTGTATTGTGTTTTGTGGGAGACCAGATATAGTGAATGCAGGGTCCTGGGTTTAGAAACTCTTTAAGTGCATAATTGTATAAAACCATGATGTGCTTTTTGTTTTAGTACACAGGTATATACAGTATCTCACAAAAGTGAGTACACCCCTCACATTTTTGTAAATATTTTATTCTATCTTTTCATGTGACAACACTGAAGAAATGACACTTTGCTGCAATGTAAAGTAGTGAGTGTACAGCTTGTATAACAGTGTAAATTTGCTGTCCCCTCAAAATAACTCAATATACTCAAGCCATTAATGTGTAAACCTCTGGCAACAAAAGTGAGTACACCCCTAAGTAAAAATGTCCAAATTGGGCCCAAAGTGTCAATATTTTGTGTGGCCACCATTATTTTCCAGCACTGCTTTAACCCTCTTGGGCATGGAGTTCACCAGAGCTTCACAGGTTGCCACTGGAGTCCTCTTCCACTCCTCCATGATAACATCACAGAGCTGGTGGATGTTAGTGACCTTGCTCTCCTCCACCGTCCATTTGAGGATGCCCCACAGATGCTCAATAGGGTTTAGGTCTGTAGACATGCTTGGCCAGTCCATCACCTTTACCCTCAGTTTTTTTAGCAAGGCAATGGTAGTCTTGGAGATGTGTTTGGGGTTGTTATCATGTTGAAATACTGCCCTGAGGCCCAGTCTCTGAAGGGAGGGGATTGTGCTCTGCTTCAGTATGTCACAGTACATGTTGGCATTCATGGTTCCCTCAATGAACTGTAGCTCCCCAGTTCCGGCAGCACTCATGCAGCCCCAGACCATGACACTCCCACCACCATGCTTGACTGTAGGTGGTGGGATATCTTTGTACTCCTCACCTGGTTGCCGCCACACATGTTTGACACCATCTGAACCAAATAAGGTTATTTTGGTCTCATTAGACCACAGGACATGGTTCCAGTAATCCATGTCCGCAGTCTGCTTGTCTTCGGCAAACTGTGGGCTTTTATGTGCATCATCTTTTGAAGAGGCTTCCTTCTGGGACGACAGCCATGCAGAGCAATTTGTTTCAGTGTGCGGCGTATGGTCTGAGCACTGACAGGCTGACCCCCCCACCCCTTCAACCTCTGCAGCAATGCTGGCAGCACTCATACGTCTGTTTCCCAAAGACAACCTCTTGATATGGCGCTGAGCATGTGCACTCAACTCCTTTGGTTGACCATGGCGAGGCCTGTTCTGAGTGGAACCTGTCCTGTTAAACCGCTGGTCTTGGCCACTGTGCTGCATCTCAGTTTCAGGGTCTTGGCAATCTTCTTATAGCCTAGGCCAGGGGTAGGCAACTTGGCCCTCCAGCTGTTTTGAAACTACAAATCCCATGAGACATTGCAATACCCTGACAATCACAGGCATGACTGCTAAAGGCAGAGGCATGATGGGATTTGTAGTTTCAAAACAGCTGGAGGGCCGAAGCTGTCTACCCCTGGCCTATGCCATCTTTATGTAGAGCAACAATTCTTTTTTTCAGATTCTCAGAGAGTTCTTTGCCATGAGGTGCCACGTTGAACTTCCAGTGGCCAGTATGAGAGAGTGAAAGGGATAACACCAAATTTAACACACCTGCTCCCCATTCACACCTGAGACCTTGTAACACTAACGAGTCACATGACACCGGGGAGGGAAAGTGGCTAATTGGGCCCAATTTGGACATATTCACTTAGGGGTGTACTCACTTTTGTTGGTGGTGGTTTAGACATTAATGGCTGTGTGTTTAGTTATTTGGAGGGGACAGCAAATTTACACTGTTCTACAAGCTGTACACTCACTACTTTACATTGTAGCAAAGTGTAATTTCTTCAGTGTTGTCACATGAAAAGATATAATAAAACATTTACAAACATGTGAGGGGTGTACTGACTTTTGTGACATACTGTACATGGGAATGTGTTAGGTGCTAGCAGCTCACAATATAAAATAGCACACATAGAAGCTCACGGTCTAATATTTTTATGCGCATAATTGTAACTAAAGGTTGTGAAGCGAGATATTCAACATGACAGTCTCCATGTCTCTATTAGAAATGGGTTCTTTTAAATCTTCAGTTCTTGTATTCACATGTACAGAGAACTTATGAACCACTTTAAATTTAAAACATTCATATACATACAGTATAGCACAGAAAATAGTAATAAAAAAATAACAAAAAAAACAGTAGTATACAAATATAGTTTACATTTATTTACTGCAAAATACCAGATCTGTACATTTGCATAACAAATAAGCAATCTCCCTAAAGTTTATGTAAGCCCTCACCTTATAAAACCATGTTTAAAATAGAAATTAAAGGCAAAACATTTATATATATTTTATAAATACTTTTTAAAATCTTTTTTTAATAGGTAATCACATAGACAGCTGAGAGCAGAGGTTAAGGGGCTTATAGAGCTGGGGGTGGAGAAACTCCAATACACTGATCTTCCCTTTGAATGGCTGTGCGGGGAGACAGCACAAGTCTGATCACTGGAGGACAGGTAGGCTATTCTCCAAGCACAGCCAGAAAACTGACAACGATACATGTGCCTTCATGCCTAGCGTGGTCAGTTTGAAACAGGAAGCAATAGGACTGGCAGGATCACCAGGTATACTATTTTACACAAAGGAAGAAATACAAAGAGAACAGGGTACTTTTCAACACAAGAACATGATACAACAGACACGTATCAGGAATATGAAATGTCGGGGTAACATACACTATACTGCGGGGGTATTTAGAATCTGTTCCGTTAATTTTCCGCAGTGCAGAAGAAGTGGGAAGTAGTGGAGGCTGTTAGAGAATCCTAGCTGTATACCTTATACTTAAAGTGGTTGTAAAGCCTCAAGGTTTTTCACCCTAATGCAGTCTATGCATTAAGGAGCAAAAACCTTCTGTGCTGCAGCCCCCCCCCCCCCTTTTTTCTTACCTGAGGCCGTTCCGATCAAGCAAAGTGCACAAGCGCAGCGGCTCCAGCCACTGTCTCTTTCATTGGACAGACTGATAGCAGCGGGAGTTGTTGGCTCCCACTGTTGTCAATCAAATCCACTGACATGGGAGCGGGGGCAGGGCAGAGTCCCAGTGTCTGTGTCAATAGACGCAGCAGCGGGACTACTTGGTAGCGAGCCCCCGGGGGTGCCCCCAGGGAAATCGGCTTTCTGTGGGGGCTCCCGATGAATAGGAGGGGCTTGGAGCACCAGCGGGGCACCCCAGAAGAAGAGGATCGGGACTGATTGCACAGAGCAGGTAAGTATAGGCATGTTTGTTATTTTTATTTTACAAAATGAGAGTTTACAACCACTTTAACTCCTACCACCAATGCCCTATGCTCAGCATGGGACATTATACTTACCTATATCAAATTAACAACTGTTTGATCTTTCAGTAACAGTTATGCTAGTCTAGTTAATCAGAGTCTTATGGAGCCAGCAGATTTTTAATCTGTGTATAATTTACAATCTTTTTTTTACCAGCAAGGTCAGTGGCACTCCATTAATTCACTGCTGTGTTCCTTGATTGTGCTGCCTAAGTGACATGGGCCAGGCACATGTAGGCAGGTGCAGTCAACTTTCTCCACTACATGTGGCACTGAACCGCAGCGGCATTGCAGAGGGAGAGGAAGTCAGGTGGAACATGTTTCCTCTATGGTTTCCTGGGTCCATGGGGAAGCTATCCGGATGGATGCTGCTGCCCCATGTGACTCTGGAGGCCATCTTGGGTCAGGCAGAGTCTATTTAAGGCCCTGGCTCCTGAGCTTACTGTGCATTTTGCATGTACTTATTGTAGGGTCAGTTCACCCATCTGTCAGGGACAGTCATAGTGGTAAGGAGAGGTTCCAGATGAGTAGGGAAAGAGCAGGGACACACCAATCCTCCAGGAAACCACCCCGTTTGGGCACAGACCAGCCAGGCCGCATTCCATCCCTTGAGACAGATGCTGTCAGTGCATCCGAGACTTGCTGCTACACTGTTTGCAGCAACATACTGTGCGTTTGCATGGTCGGGTTGACTCCCTGCTGGGCAGTTGTACTGATTTGAACTACATTTACAATACAGTTCTGTTACTGCATCTGGACTCCGAATCTGGACTGAGTGTTTACTGCAGTCACACCATGCTGCACCTCCCCACACACAGATCCATGCACTGATGTTTGCTTGTGTTCAGATCAAAATGAGGTCCATCATATACACAGATCACCCATCCGTACCAAAGGAAGAACAAGACCTGTGCTTCAGTGCTTAATCCCTTGGTAATAATTGCCTGCTGAAAAAAAGAAAAGCAGTGCCAACCTCTGTACAATAACTTTGTGAGTACGGGGTTCTTTGCAGGATGGGCCTTTAGTAGCATTTGTCGATACATGGTTCTTGGCAAGGTTAGACAACATGCCCTGTATTAGGAAATAACAGGAAATTTGCTACGTCTTCTTAGTGTTTCATAAATTCTGAAAGTTCTTGTCGGATAGAAAGAAACAATGGGCCTCTTGGTTAAAGTATATGAAGAAAGCTGTTCTTATTGCCTCTGTTTCGACAGATTAGGCGACCCGTCAGAATGTGTAGCAGACGTGACGTTCTGTCGCCGCTATCTTGCTACAGCCCACGAGCCTCAATAGTAAGGATACACCGAGAAGGGGAAAGCGGATATCTTGTTACACCCACCGGAGTTTTGCATTTTACACTTATTTTTAACAGTAAAGTGAGTATATATAGTGAAATATAGTACTTAGAACTCCATCTGACTGGTTAGATGTTGAATTATAAAAGCAGAAAACTTCTGTCAGATCAGCAAACCTATGAAATGAGCAGGCTTGCCGCTGCTTTTACAATTCAACATCTAACCAGTCAGACAGAATTTTTAGTACTGTATTTCACTATATAAACTCACTTTACTGTTAAAAATAAGTGTAAAATGTAAAACTCCGGTGGGTGTAACAAGATGTCCGCTTTCCCCCTTCTCAGTGTATCCTGCCTTTGGAGGAGTGCGGGGTGTAGAAAGATGGTGGCGAAGGAACCTCATTCCAGTTACACATTCTGACGAGTCGCCAAATCTAATGAAACACCTCCAACAACTCCTTAGGTTCACCGTTCTAGGTTTGTTTTGGAAGAAACTTTTAAAGTCTTTTTAATTGGCTTTTTCTTTTTTTCAGACATTCTTTGGTTCACAGATGCATTATACATTACTCTGTAAAAAAGGAATAAAACATTACTATGCATAGGATAAAAACATATATTTCATCTCGTTAATGGATGAAAGCTTTATATAACTGTGGCTATTTTCAAAATGACCGCTGCGTGCCACAGAGACATTATAAGATGAGACCAGAAAAATACAGGTTTTAGATAATCATTTTGCTTTTGTAATATAAAAACATACACATAGAAAACAGCTGGTTGAGAATTATTCTACTTAAAAACAATTTGCTTTACATGTAATACATGTGGGATAGTCCCTCTTTAGCCAGTCCTACTCTGTTTTGCCACTGCAGATGCTACTGTGGACACTATGCCAACTTTGCAAATATTGCTTGAAAGGGTGATGCAGTGTGCAGAGGGTTAATACAGTATTTTTAGTGTTAATATGTGGTCAAACCCAGGGCCGTCTTTAAAGCAAGGCAAAAGGGTCAGCTGCCCTGGGCCCTGTCATTGTTGTGGGGCCCAAAGCAGCTGCCTTATACTTGCCAACTATCCCAGTTTAAATTCCCTCATCCCTTGAAGTTTTAGTCCTGTGCTGTGTCCCGATATCTCAGTGTGAAGTGCTGATACTAATGCTGCCCAGGTCTGCCCTATTGTTGTGTACAAATGACTCACCTGCAGACCCTGTGTTTACATGTAAACACTCGGCATTCATATGTAAATAGAGGCGGCATTACTAAGTAAATAAATGTGGCATTCATATGTATATCATGCCCCCCTGCAGTGAGGAGATGATGTGCTGTAACCTCTAGCAACCAATCAGTGAGCAGTATTACTGTACAGTAATCTCTAGCAACCAACAAGCAGAAATTATTTGCTGTAACCTCTAGCAACTAATCAGTGAGCCGTAATGTGTGCTGTAACCTCTAGCAACCAGTCAGTAAGCAGTATTACTGTACAGTAATCTCTAGCAACCAACAAGCAGAAATAATTTGCTGTAACCTCTAGCAACTAATCAGTGAGCCGTAATGTGTGCTGTAACCTCTAGCAACCAGTCAGTAAGCAGTAATGATATGCTGTAACTGCTGGCAACCAATAGCAATTGCTGCCTGATCTGATACAGTAAACTGATTTTAAGTCTAGCTGCTTTGAAATTGCATGGCGGGGGGCCCAAGAAATTTTTTGCCCAGGGTCCAATCAATATTAAAAACGGCCCTGGTCAAACCCCTTTAGCACCTGGTAGATTATATGCATGGACAAGCTATTGGGATCTGAGCACAGGTAAATCATGTTTCTATTGTATTGCAGGTCGGAGGCCAGGCCTAAACCATTTGACTCTCCCCCATTTTGTGTCTTTTTGCCCCAGGTTGGCATAGTGTCCACAGTAGCATTTGTAATGGCAAAGCAGATTAGGTCGGGCTACAGAGGGATTACTTTGACGCAGTTGGTCAGCTTAAACATGTATTGCAACATGTGTGAACTAAATATCCTTGTGATGCTGTGTCCCAGCTTAGCATAAATCTTCCTCCTCTGGTAGAACTAGGGGAGCAGTGACAGGCTCCCATCAGGAGAGCCCGACTACACCTGCCCTTTCCACCCAGCTGCTCCATTCATAGAAACCATTACTATAGCAACACAATCTATAAACATAGGATGGGCGGATGATTGAAAGGTCCACCCCCTCCATTCATGGATCACATTTATTTATAAAAGCTGTAGTATGGCATGTATTAATGGTGGAGCTGGGCAGGCATAGTTGGGCACTCTTGATCAGATCCTGGTATAGCCCCCTAAATTCTATTAACCCCTACCACAGAGGACGATTACAGCATCAGCTGAGGGCGTACACAGTGGTACAAGGAACACATCACACTGAAGGTAAGTAATACCCTTGTGCCGATTTTTTTTTTTTTTTTAAGTAAACGTAAGATTTAAAGCTGAACTCTAGGCAGATATAAAAGACATAAATGAATGCAGCCTTGTCATCATTAATAAAACAATGAATGCATTTTTTAACCACTTAAAGACCAGGCCTCTTTTTCAGATAAAGTTAAAAACAAGTTTTTTTGCTAGAAAATTAATTAGAACCCCCAAACATTATACATTTTTTTCTAACACCCTAGAGAATAAAATGTTTCATCCTAATAACCCAGAGGATGCCAAGTAGGACGAAACGTCGGGACGGGCTCTGCTGATGCCACTGCGTTACTTGGTTTTATCCATATGCTTTTAATGTCTTCTCAAATGTGAGTGACCATTTTATAATTTTTCAATAAATGTTTTATATCTAAAACGGAATCACACTATGTGGCCCAATTTTTTTTCTTTTGCCATATGTTATATTCATAGTTTCATAGTTAGTAAGGTTGAATAAAGACACCAGTCCATCCAGTTCAACCTGAGTGAGTGTCTACAATTGTCCCTATCCCTGTACATTGCACACTCACATCACATGTCCCTACCCTCAAGGAGCCCACAATCCAAGGTCCCCATTCATATACTAGGGCCAATTTTGGACAGAAGCCAATTAACCTACCTGCATGTCTTTGGATTGTGGGAGGAAACCGGAGTACCCAGAGGAAACCCACGCAGGCACAGGGAGAACATGCAAACTCCAGGCAGGTAGTATCATGGTTGGGATTTGAACCAGCGACCCTTTTTACTGCTAGGCGAGAGTGCTAACCACTACACCACTGTGCCGTCACTGTGTATTGAGAGGAACCGCTCATGAATTTCGGTCACTAAACTTATGGTGGATACCTATTGATGTCAATATTATAACGGATCCCTACCAAATTGGTTTATATTGGAAGTCGTGATTGTTGTACCTCTCCTTGGGTGTGCTATATGAAACAATTAATAACCTTTGGAGAAAGTGGCAGATATGTCTGTATTAGATAAGGCACCTCATCTCAATGTTTATTATTTAATAACCTTTCTAAAATGTTGATTAACACAGCCTAAGCCCAGGTTCACACTGATGTGGGTTAGAAATCGTGCGAGTTCAGCTGAGTAGTACAGGAACTACTTTTGGGAATCGGCGCAGCGACGCAAAGTCGGCGTTGCACTAATTCGGGCGGTGCCATTGCCGCCAATAGCTGCCGAATTGGCCCAATGCGAATGCGGGCTTAGTGGAATCTAACTATAAGACACCATTAGGATGGTGTATGGATCCATCGAGGATTGCCAAGATAAATTTGCAAGCCCCCTCCTGGTGTTTTAGTCACTGTGGCCAGGTAGGTACAATGGCACATATTTGGTGGCGGTATCCCAAGGTGACCAAGTTTTGGATCGGAGTATGTAATTTTATCCGTTCAATTACAGACATGAATCTCTTCAGAACCCTGGAGATTGCTCTCTTTCATAGGGGTCTTTCTAAATACAACACACGCTTTATTTCCTATATAATCCTGGCCACTAGGATAGCCATTGCACGTTGTTGGAACCAGTCAATAGTTACATTTGACTATGTAAAAAAAAAAATTAAACTGGATCATGATTAACGATAAGATGACTTGCACCATCTACAACAACCAAGCTAAATTCGATAAGACATGGCAACCCTGGATACAATATTTGTCTATGGATGATTGAGGTCTGGGATGACGCTACCTTGACTATCCTCTACGCTCCCTCCCACCCTCCTCTTTTGTCTTCCTTTTCTTTCTAGTTCAGTTCCTGTATCAACCAGTTTTTGAGACCCCTAGGTATATGGTTCATGATCACTAGATGATGCTTAAATATAGTACACAGTGCTGGCCTTTTATGATGATTCACTTTTAGTCTTACCCGGACGAGAAACCCAGTCTGTTTTATGAATTATCTACATCATTTGCATTTATACATAAGTCTCATTAATACGACTAATGTTCTTGTATTATGGAAGGATATCCCTCACCAACAGTCATATTGAAGTGAAATTTGACCTTGTTTCCTATCTCAGATATGCTCTCTTTCTTTATGCGACTTATTAAAGGTATGCTAATTGTTTCACATGCCCGGTTTCACCGAAAATAAGACCTAGCGTGATTGTTGGGGATGGCTGCAATATAAGCCCTACCCCCTAAATAAGCCCTACCCTGAAAATAACACCTACAAGGACTTTAACTAGGGCTTATTTGGGGGCTATGGCTTATATTGCAGCCATCACCGACAATCATGCTAGGTCTTATTTTCGGGGAAACAGGGTACTAGTTATCGCTTTGTACATTCTTTGTACTATGACAAGAAAACCAATAAACAGATTAGACAGGAAGTTCTACTTTCCCTTTTATAATGTGAACCAATCACCAAATTTTCACCACAGCTTATTATGAATATCATCAGCCACTAAACATACATTAATATACTGTATGTGTTCTGTGAACCAGACAATGATTCCTAAGCACCTTTCCCTTTTCAATCCATCTCGGCTGACTTCTATGGTCCCCTGTTCTGTAAATCCTCTCAATCATTCCTGAGCTGACATTCTGCACAGGGGCTTTACTTTTCAATAGTAGATTAAGCTACAACAGTCCTGCAATAAAACTAGCTTTTAATAGACCATTTAAACTCCTTAGCTGCACTATATCCCTGTTCACATGAAAGAAAAAAAAGGTTCTATTGAAATCTCTCCATACAGAAAAGAATGTCCACCTGAGAACAGTATACATGATAGCAACTGGATCCTGTGCTTGAGAATACATCAAAATCAGAACTATATAAAATCAGTCTGTATTTTTGGATAATTTCGAAAATAAATAAAATTATATATATATATATAATTTTATATTTTATTTTGTGGCATTGGGGCTTATTTTGACTCCTGGCTTAGGTATCCTGATGGCATTAATTGCACTGAATTCTAGGCAGTGAAACTGAGGTTGGTCCATGACTCCCTTCAATTAATGAGCTCTGGAAGATTTTCAAAATTTTTAGCATTTGGTGGCTTTTAAAGGACCCCAATAACCACAAAGGTATACAACTGGCCAGGAAGTCTCCACATGACTAGCACCACAAGTACCTGGTTTATGTAATGAATACTAGTATCCAGGGCCACAATCAGGGGGGTACAGCCCATACACATGTAAGGGGCCCAGGCGTTCCGAGGGGCCCGGCTCCAGGAGGGGGCGGTACAAATGCCCATCCGTCTGTGTGCACCATCTCTGAGCCTGGACCAGCAGACAGCAGCTCGTAATCCCCTGCAGGAGACAGACTGCCCTCTTGTTCCTCCCTAATCTCTGGACAGGCGACCCCTGCAGGATAACGGCGGAGCTCCAGATAGGAAAGTAACTGCAGGCAACAAGAGTGTGTGGGCTCTGCAATGTTAAGAGAAGGAGCTGGTACTGGTCACTCCGTGATGCCTGCTGCATGCTCAGCCCAGCAAAGTTCTCTTGACCTCCCCTCAGCTCCTGTCAGCAGAGTGCAGAGCTGGGGTCCCGCGGGAGGATAACAAGCATGTGGGGGTGAAGCAGCTGGCTTAGTAGAGGATGTCTTTGAGAGAAGGATGCCGTGCTTCTCAATCATTCTGGTCAGTGCTGGCACCCAGGGCAGGCTGAACTCCTTCACCTATGGCATCCTGCTGGCCGCTTTCAGCAGGATATGTGCTGGGCAGAGCTTCTCCAGTGCGGATCCACAAGCAGGGAGTGATTGCTGCCTTTGAATGTCCAAATTATGTCCATATTATACATTATATTTAATATACTAGAAGTGAGGGAAATCTCAGTATATTGCTGGCTATGTCCCCACTGAGATTTCCCCTCATTTCCTGTCTTGGTGTCACCAAGGATGGGGGAGGAGGAGGACATTGGATGGGGGGGGTGTGACTGGAGGAGGAGGACATGGGATGGAGGAGGAGGAGGACATGGGATGGAGCAGGGAGTGATTGCTGCCTTTGAATCTCCAAATTATGTCCATATTATACATTATATTTAATATACTAGAAGTGAGGGAAATCTCAGTATATTGCTGGCTATGTCCCCACTGAGATTTCCCCTCATTTCCTGTCTTGGTGTCACCAAGGATGGGGGAGGAGGAGGACATTGGATGGGGGGGTGTGACTGGAGGAGGAGGACATGGGATGGAGGAGGAGGAGGACATGGGATGGAGGAGGACATGGGATGGTGGAGGAGAACATGGGATGGAGGAAGAGGACATGGGATGGAGGAAGAGGACATGGGATGGAGGAAGAGGACATGACATGGAGGAAGAGGACATGGGAATGAGGAGAAGAAGCACATGGGATGGGGGGAATGGGACAGGAGGAGTAGAAGGCCATGGGATGGAGGAGGAAGACGACAACGACATGGAGTGGGGGGGATGGGACTGGAGAAGGAGGAAGATATAGGATGAGATTTGGTGGGGCAGCCAGTGGGTGGATTCAGTGGGACGGCTAGTGGGCGGGCCCTGGGGAATGTTGGTGGTCAGGCCCAGGCCTAAATCTGTGTAAGGGGCCCCAATATTTCTGATGGTTGCCCTGCTAGTATCCTCACTGTCAGGCTGCACCTAGTGTATTAATAATACACAACATTAATAGCTTATAGCCATTTTGATATTGAACAACTGTAGCACTACCCCCCTAGGAGTCGCTGAAGTTAGGGTTCCCCACTGCTTCACCACTTTGGTCATACTTCCCTTTTTACTGCCACTCCACTGGCAGGAATAAAAGCAGTAAAACTATGATATGGGGGGGGGACAAAGATTTACTGCCTTTATGTCATTCTCATGTTTATAAATGACCCATTCCTTTAATGGGACCTGTGGTGAAAAGAAACAAAAAAGAAGAACCGACTTACTTATTGCCTGGATTTTCCCTGGTGACATGTACTGCATCAGCTGGCTGTTTCTTAACAGCATCCTGTATGACCGAGGTCTGCAATTAAAATTAAAAGTAAGATTACTGCAAGCCCCAAGGAGGACAGACACATCGCTCAGTTTAAATCTTCATGTCACAGTAAATATTCAGAATATTAAACCTAAATATTCACAAACAATGTTTTACCTAGTCAGACTTTTAACAAGGATTCTAGAGGAAAGAAAAAAAAAAAATTCTGATTTGTTCATAAATCCAGCCTCTGGCTGAGTTAAACCTCTAATGATTTAGGATCAAAGGATGAAATGGGATTCCAGATTTGATGTAAGTGTATTATCTAATGAAGCAAAAGAACGAGCGAGAAATAAGAAATAATAAAAAGTCTCATAGTTAATATATGAAAACAATATCACATCAATACCTGGCAGCTCTATCAGTGGAAAACACATGGACCTATTAAATGTCATTCTAGTGATGTACGTAGACGCTGATGGCAAGCTTTCTGGTTACTTGCAAGCTATCCTGCTGTTTGCTACACTATGTAAAGGCCAAAGACGGCTTAAAATGTAGAGGTGGTACCCAGAGCTAAAACGTTTCCCATGCACTTGTGTTCATGTTTCCTCCAGAGCAATCAGATAGAGAGACAGCCACAAATCCAGGAGATGCATTTAAAGGTACACCCCAGTCAAACGTGAACATTTTGGTATTTAAATTCACACAGTTGGAAGTCTACCTGCTGATTGAATATATTTTTTATCTTGGCGTTCACCTTATGCAAAATGGCTTCCCTGCTATTCAAAGACCCACATTTGTCGGTACTACTGTAATGCTTAATGGCTTGTGTAGCTGTACAGGTGGTACAGAATACATTAATCAGTCATGGCACATGCTCTAGATAACTTTTACCATTCTCAGAAGCTTGTAACAATTCTAACCTTGTTCAACAACCTTCTAACCCAACATTGCAGAATATGTAGCATCGCCTCAACCGAATGGTGCCAGGGTTGGGCATGTGGTGGAGCGGGTTGATAAATTACTGGGAGGGGCTGGGTATGACCCAGCTGTCTTGGTCCACGTTGGAACCAATGACAGTATACATGGAAGGTGGAGGCTCCTTAAGAACCAATTTAAAGAACTAGGCTGCAAGTTGAAGGGAAGGACCTCCAAGGTGATATTCTCTGAAATATTGCCTGTGCCATGCGCAACACAGGAAAGTCAGGGGGAGATTAGAGAGCTGAATGCATGGCTAAAGACCTGGTGTAAGAAGGAGGGATTTGGGTTTTTAGAGCACTGGGCTGACTTTTCATTGGGTTGCAAGCTATATGCTAAAGATAGTTTGCACCTAAATGGAAGGGGGTCTACTGTGCTGGGGGAGAGGTTTATGGGAAAGCTGGAGGAGTATTTAAACTAGGATTGTGGGGGAGGGTGAATTAGATTATAATGGGGCAGACAGGTTAGACAGGGGTCAGACCCTATTGGTGGGTGGAATGGGGAAAGATGGGGGGAGGCCTATGGCAGATGATATGAAGGTTCCTATGTTACAATCAACCATTGGAAATGGTACTATTTGTACTAAAATAAAAAAGATGCAACATACATTTGCAAAATGTGACATTGAATTAAAGTGTTTGTTCACCAATGCCAGAAGTCTGCCAAGCAAAATAGGTGTGTTGGAAGCTCTGGTGCATGAGGAGAACTATGATCTAATTGGTATTGCTGAATCTTGGCTTCATTCTTCTCATGACTGGGCTATTAATATTCCTGGGTGTGCTCTCGTTCGGAAAGACAAGGTAAAACGGAGGGGTGGTGGTGTCTTTCTCTATGTGAGAAGTGATCGCAAAGTGAGTGTAAAAGAGGACCTAGTTTATGGAGAGTGTGATGAGGCTGAAGCATTATGGGTGGAACTGTACATGGGTGTGCGTACTACAAAGGTTTTAATTGGAGTTTGTTATAGACCTCCCAGTGTTAGTGAGGAAGTGTAGACTCAGCTCCTTGCACAGATGGAAAGGGTTGCAAGGGCTGGGACGGTGATAATAATGGGGTATTTTAACTACCCGGAGTAATGGCACTGCTGGGACAGTTAAAGAGCAAAAATGTATAAACCAATTACAAGACAATTTTATGGTCCAGTTTATTGAGGCCCTGACTAGGAATGACGCTCTGCTGGACCTGGTAATCTCAAACCATGCAGAGCTTATTACCAATATTCATATAAAAGAACATCTGGGTAGCAGCTACCATAACATGATTTCATTTAATATTAGCTGTAAGCAACAAATACATACAGGTAAGATAAAAACACTTAAAGTGGTTGTCTACCCTTTTTGTGTTTTTTTACCTACAGGTAAGCCTATAAGAAGGCTCACCTGTAGGTAAAATGAATATCTCTTAAACTATACGGTTTAGGAGATATTCACTTTTGCATGCAGCCGCTGACGTCAGCGGCGCATGCGCTGTGAAGGTCCGGATGAAGGTCCGGCAGACACTGCCGGACCTTGCCAGAGAGCAGCCCTTCCTGTGTAAGACCCGCCTGTCATCTGTAAACCGTACCGTAACAGGTTAGTTGTTTACAGTTACAGAGGAGGTCTAGTGCTAGAATTATTGCTCTCACTCTAACAATCGTGGCAATACCTCACATGTGTGGTTGAACACTGTTTACATATGTGGGCGTGACTTACATATGCGTTTGCTTCTGCGAGTGAGCATGGAGGGATGGGAAGCTTAAAATACATTTTTCTTATTATTTATTGTAATTTTTTTTTCCTATTTATTTTACATATCTACATACATACATATATGTATATATGTAAAATAAAAAGGAAAACATTTTTTTTTTTATTACTTTTATTGCTGTCACAAGAAATGTAAACATCCCTTTGACAGCAATAGGCAGGTACTCTTTATGGAGGGATCTGGGGTCTATAAGACCCCAAATACCTCCCCTGCACTTAAAAGCATTCAAAATGCCAAAATCAGCATTTTTGAATACTTTCGATTTGTGAAAACTCCTGAGTAAACTGGAAGTGATGTCATGACGTCGCTTCCAGGTTACCAAACCCAAGACCCTATCAAAGCCGATTACAGCTTTGTTCTGGTCCTGCAGGCTTCCTCCCCATAGGTTCCTGGAACTGACAACAGGTCCCACAAAGCTGCTCTTGTACTCTGGTCGTGTGGGCAGCCCTCTCGCTGATGTCATCACGTACAATGCAGGACCAGTGGCCACCTCACTGCGTTGTATACCCTCAGCTTCTTTAGCAAGGCAGTGGTCATCTTGGAGGTGTGTTTGGGGACGTTATTATGTTGAAATCATGTGTGAACATACAAGGTTTACACGTTTTTATAATTGGATTTAAATGGAAAAATGTAAATCCTCATGAAAGTTGTGTAAACCTTGTATGAAATAGACCCCTTAGTAAACAATACAGTCAGGTCCATAAATATTGGGACATCAACACAATTCTAATCTTTTTGTCTCTATACACTTTTTAACTACTTCCTACCCAGCCGGCTGGTGATCAGTGAGTATGAGCTGTTTTTTACAGCTTTTTACTCACTGATCTCAACCTAGTGTCACCACACAATGTAAAACACACTTGTCCCCACACAATGTCCCCAAAACACATGTCCCCAAATAATAAAAACACCTGTCCCCCACATATGTCCTAGTAAAATCACATGTCCCAATGATTATCTGCACACATGTCCGTTATCACCTGCACACATTTGTACATGATCATTTGCGTACATCTGTCCGTGATCACACAAACCAATTATTATAAACTTAAACAGAATTTTTTTTACCAAAAACGTAGCAGAATACATTTTGGCTTAAATTTATGACAAAATTCGATTTTATTGGATTTCTTTTAAAATAGAAAGAAGAAAATATTGTTTTTTTTTTACAAATTTCTGCTCTTTTTTCACTTATATCACAAAAAATAAACTGAGTCATGAATAAATATCACCAAAAGAAAGCTCTATTTGTGTGGACAAAATGATAAAAAATTTCATTTGGGTACAGCATTGGATGACTGTGCAATTGTCAGTGAAAGTGTGAGAGCGTTGAAAGATGAAAATTGGTCTGGAGGAAGGGGGCGAAAGTGCCCAGTATTGAAGTGGTTAAGGGACCAAAAGTAATGGGACAATTGGCTGCTCAGCTGTTCCATGGCCAGGTGTGTGTTATTCCCTCATTATCCCATTTACAAGGAGCAGATAAAAGGTTCACCGTTCCTTTCAAGTGTGCTATTTGCATTTGGAATCTGCTGCTGTCAACTCTCAATATGAGATCCAAAGAGCTGTCACTATCAGTGAAGGAAGCCATCATTAGGCTGAAAAAACAAACCCATCAGAGAGATAGCAAAAACATTAGGTGTGGTCAAATCAACTTTTTGGAACATCCTTAAAAAGAAAGAACACACCGGTGAGCTCAGCAACACCAACTGTGGTGGATGACTGACCGAAGAATTCTTTCCCTGGTGAAGAAAAAACCTTTCAAAACAGTTGGCCAGATCAAGAACACTCTCCAGGAGGTAGGTGTATGTGTGTCAAAGTCAACAATCAAGAGAAGACTTCACCAGAGTGAATACAGAGGGTTCACCACAAGATGTAAACCATTGGTGAGCCTCAAAAACAGGAAGGCCAGATTAGAGTTTGCCAAACAACATCTAAAAAAGCCTTCACAGTTCTGGAACAACATCCTATGGACAGATTAGACCAAGATCAACTTGTACCAGAGTGATGGGAAGAGAAGAATAAGGAGAAGGAAAGGAACTGCTCATGATCCAAAGCATACCACCTCATCAGTGAAGCATGGTGGTGGTAGTGTCATGGCGTGGGCATGTATGGCTGCCAATGGAACTGGTTCTCTTGTATTTATTGATGATGTGACTGCTGACAAAAGCAACAGGATGAACTCTGAAGTGTTTCGAGCAATATTATCTGCTCATATTCAGCAAAATGCTTCAGAACTCATTTGACAGCGCTTCACAGAGCAGATGGACAATGACCAGAAGCATACTACGAACGGAACCAAAGAGTTTTTTAATGGAAAGAAGTGGAATGTTATGCAATGGCCAAGTCAACCACCTGACCTGAATCCGATTGAGTATGCATTTCACTTGCTGAAGACAAAACTGAAGGGAAAATGCCCCAAGAACAAGCAGGAACTGAAGACATCTGGCCTGGCAGAGGCCTGGCAGAGCATCACCAGGGATGAAACCCAGCGTCTGGTGATGTTTATGTGTTCCAGACTTTAGGCTGTAATTGACTACAAAGGATTTGCAACCAAGTATTAAAAAGTGAAAGTTTGATTGAGTGTTAATCTGTCCCATTACTTTTGGTTCCTTAAAAAGTGGGAGGCACAAACTGTTGTATATCCTACACCGTTCACCTGATTTGGATGTAAATACCCTCAAATTAAAGCTGAAAGTCTGCAGTTAAAGAACATCATGTTTGTTTCATTTCAAATCCATTCTGGTGGTGTATAGAGCCAAAAAGATTAGAATTGTGTCGATGTCCCAATATTTATGGACCTGACTGTATGTTCAAGGCAACTATTACCAGGCTCTGCTCTTCAAAGTGACAAGGTCTGATTAATTTTATTAGCGGTTAATTCTTAGCAGCTAAATTATCTAGGCTGGTCCTTTTAGGACAGCAGTAGAGGTAACAGTTAAGTGTTAGTCATTTAAGATTCAGTTTACTTCTGTAAGCAGTTTAGCTACTAAACAAAAATAACTCTACTGAGGCAATAGCTAACAGTTTAATTTGTCTCCTGCATAAAGATCAGCAATTAACATCAGCAGGGAGCCAGTGATTTGCAGAAAATACTGCGCTGCGTCATCGTGCTCCCCTCTTGGCAAGGAACCCGGTATATGAAGAAAGCGATCAGGAAAACTACGCCACTAGAGAATAGGACATTATGCACTCATCTGACATCATGTTTAATCACCAGTGCGTTTTCACAGGAGCCAGAATAACATAACTGATTGCAAGAGATGTGCATGGACAATAATCCCTGTAGGTTTTTTTTTAATTCTTATTTAAAGGTTTGCATCAGGATGAAAGAGGAAGGACAAAAACATAAACAGTAGGACAACTAGGAATCGGTTGTATCATTGTGAACATTACAGTTGGTTTATGCCCATATGGCATATACACAAAAGAACAAAATGGATACAAACTCTCAGAACAGATAGATATGGTAAAGAGGGAATGGGCATTCTATGTGCTATAACAGTGAGCTCATCAATATACAGGTACAACTTCCATACTTTATAAGTAAAGTGCCATCAGGCCCACAATAGACCTGATGGGGAAGTATCATAGAGTTCTATAATCAGTCAACCTTACATCACTGATGCGCAACAGTTTTTTAAAAAGTTGTGGTGGGTGGGTAAAAGAGAGGATATGGGAAGGGAGGAAAAATGGAGGGAAGAAAAGAAGAAAATAAAGGGAGTCTGGCGAAAATTATTTTTTTAAAAGTCAGCAGCTACAAATACTGCAGCTGCTGACTTTTAAAATAAGGACACTCACCTGTCACAGGGTCCAGCAATGTCGGCACCCGAGGCCGAACCGTCCCTCGGTCCTCAGATGCTGCCGCCGCCATCTTGGGTATAGGAATCAGGAAATGAAGCCTTGCGACTTCACTTCCCGCATTCCTACTGCGCATGCGCGAGTCGCGCAGTGCAATAGGAATGCTCCGCGACCCGTGTGTGTCCCAGCAGACAGCGCTACGAGACAGGAAGAAGCACAGACTCCCATGGGAGTCTATGCCCGGAAGTGGGTGCAAATACCTGTCTTAGACCCCCCCTCCCCCCTGAAAGGTGCCAAATGTGACACCGGAGGGGGGGAGGGTTCCGATGAGCAGAAGTTCCACTTTAGGGTGGAATCGAGCTTTAAGGGAGCCAGGGAGAGGGGGAAACCCCAGAGGGAGTGATTGGGGAAGAGACCTGTATAGTTGCCCAGACGGGGGAAAGACAAGCAAAGATTTATACATACTGAGGGTATCTATCGGAGAAGCAAAATAGATCACGGTAAAACCCATTGGTCTTATGTTCCTCGGCCTTGTCCTGAATCCCTGTAGGTTTCTACAGCATTACCTTCAACAAATTCTGACCCCTGAAAATGCAGAGACCACTAGAGCTGCAAAAAGAAGCCACACCCTATATATATGCAGTGAAGACCCCTGAAGGGGCTGCCGAAAATATACAGTTCCCTTTACCTGTTCAGAGGCTGCCTACCCTAACCAAACTGATAAGAGGCATGGAGGAGCTCAGCTATGAGGAAAGATTAGAGGAACTGAATTTATACACCCTTGAGAAGAGGAGAATAAGGGGGGATATGATCAACATGTACAAATATATAAGGGGTCCATATAGTGAACTTGGTGTTGAGTTATTCACTTTACGGTCAACACAAAGGACAAGGAGGCACTCCTTACGTCTAGAGGAAAAGAGATTTCATCTCCAAATACAGAAAGGTTTCTTCACAGTAACAAAATATGTGAAAATATGGAATAGACTCTCTACAGAGGTGGTTCTGGCTAACTCAGTAGATTGCTTTAAGAAAGGCCTGGATACTTTCCTAAATGTACATAATATAACTGGGTACTGACATTTATAGGTAAAGTTGATCTAGGGAAAATCCGATAGCCTCTAGGGGGATCAGGAAGTGATTTTTTTCCCCTGCTGTAGCAAATTGGAGCATGCTCTTTTGGTTTTTTTTTTTTTTTGCCTTCCTCTGGATCAACTGTGTGTATAGAATGGGGTACCGTATTTATCGGCGTATAACACGCGCCGGCGTATAACACGCACCCCAAGTTTAGGAGGGAATATTAAGGAAAAAAAACTTACATTTAAATGCACATCATTGCAGCCTTGTCCAGTGTCCATCTGCAGCCTTGTCCATCATTGCAGCCTTGTCCACCCTTGCAGCCTTGCCCAGCGCAGCCTTGTCCACCCTTGCAGCCTTGCCCAGCGCAGCCTTGTCCATCCTTGCAGCCTTGCCCAGTGCAGCCTTGCCCAGTGCCTTTGCAGCCTTGCCCAGTGCAGCCTTGTCCAGTGCCTGTGCAGCCTTGCCAAGTGCAGCCTTGCCCAGTGCCTTTGCAGGCTTGCCCAGTACATTTGCAGCGTTTAAAATTGTCGCCGAGTGGGGAGGACGAGCGCCGCGTGACATATCAAAAGCCTTGAGTATTTTCGGCTCCTCTCGCAGTCCCGCCCACCTCCACTGATTGCGAGAGGAGCCGAGCGCTGACAACATACAGTTCTGCTAGTCACGGCTCTGCTCGCAGACAGGGGCGGGACTGCGAGAGGAGCCGAAAATAGCCGAACTCGGATTTGTTTCTGTTATCGGCGCTCGGCTCCTCTCGCAATCAGTGGAGGTAGGCGGGACTGCGAGAGGAGCCGAAAATAGCCGAAAATACACCCGGCTTTCAGAATATCGGCTCCCCTAAGAAGAAAATCAGCGGGAGATCGGCAGGTATCGGCTTATAACACGCACCCACGATTTCCCCCTGATTTTAAGGGAAAAAAGTGCGTGTTATAGCCGATAAATACGGTATATTGGATTGTACGATATATTTTATTTTTATTTATTATTTCTTTTTTTTTATGGTTGAACTAAATGGACTTGTGTCTTTTTTCGGCCTAGCTAACTATGCAACTATGTAACTATGTAACCCTGTGTTTTAGGACCAATCTGGACCAATGTAACTATGTAAAAATATACCATACAGTGAATTTATCTTTAAAGGTATATTCCCAACTAATGAAAGGAAACAAATCTTAAAATGCCTCTACATTTCTAATCACTAATGTCTTGCAGATGACTTTCAATTAGTAATTCTGTCCATTTTAATGAGGGTATGCCATATGGTACAACGCCGACTCCTCAACTGTTCATCTTACATATTTAACTACAGAAAAGGGTACAGCTTCTCATTATCATGTGTGGACAACCTTACATAACTCCTGAACTAAATTCTGAGTGTCAGGCCTCAGCTCCACTACTTGAAATGGATACTAACAAAAATATTAACATTTCTCCAAAGTAAGGCCCCATGCACACTTGCATTGCTCCCAACTGTCCCTGATTTCAAGGGACTTTCCCTGATTTGGAGCAATGTCCCTCTGTCTTCCTCATTTGTCCCTAATTTTGATCTGATCTATAGAGTTGTATATAAAATGCACTATTTATCTTTCAAAAAGTGTTTCCCAGTGCTAAACCTTTCATCCAATTTCTAAATAGCTGCATTTGTAGATTTTAAAAGCCAATATAAAGGAATAGTAGTGGTTAAAAAAGTCCTAGTGGATGTAACTAATCTTTTTTTTTTTTTTTTTTAGGTAATTCTCCTTTAAGGGGGAATGGCATGGGGTCCTGTGCCTACATACTTTTGCTAGTAGGTGTCCCTCATTCCCATCTCAAAATGTTGTGAGGTATGCACTTGGCATTTACCCCAGTGCATGAGATTCTGACGTTTTCATGTGGGTGGAAGGCACAGGTGCACCGTCCAGCTCCGCTTCCATCAGCCTGTAAAAGTCAATGACAGGCTGAGACCTGAGAACTCATATGTAGAGATCTTACGAGAGCATTGTGGTTTAACAGAAAATACCAAAACAGAAATCAAGTTTAAGGCCTGATTCACACCTCTGCAGGTTGCAGTTTGCATATTGCAGGTGCGTTTTGCATTTTTCAATACACGCTTTTGATCCATTGAAGTCTATGCAACCAAAAAACTGAAAAAAGTCCCTGGCCCTTTCCATAAAATGCACAGATGTGAACTACATCCATAGGAAACCATGTTAAAGCGGAGTTCAAATAATAAAAAGAAAAAATTTTAAAGTCAGCAGCTACAATTACTGCAGCTGCTGACTTTTAATAAATCGGACACTTACCTGTCCCAGGGTCCAGCGATGCGGGGGAATGAAGCCCCACTCGTCTCCCCCTCCTCTCTGCGGCGCCGGCATTGTCACTGTGGGCAACTGGCTGTGGCTTCACAGCCAAAGACGCACTGCGCATGCGTGAGCCCCGCTGCGCGCTGTGACTGACCGGGCATTCACCTGGGACCTGTGACGTGTCCCAGATGATTGCAGAGAGGGAGGAGAGGTGATATCTCTTCTGGCACCGTGGAGCCCCGGGAGGAAGCGGGAGGGTTCCCCCCCCCTTCAAAAAATGACATGCCAAATGTGGCATGTCAGGGGGTCACCTTCCCTTAGACCCCTTTCACACCACACCGCCCATAGCGTCGGCAGTAAAACGCCTCTATTTTTAGCAGCGTTTTACCGTCGGATTTGGGGAGCATTTCGGTCGCTAGCGGAGCGCTTTTACCCCCCGCTGGCGGTCGAGAATGGGTTAAAACCCCTGGCAAAACGCTGCAATAGCGGCGGTTTGCCGGCGGTATTACAGCGCTGCCCCATTGATTTCAATGGGGAGCAGCGCTGGAGGAGCAGTGAGTCCACCGCTTTACCGTATACTGGGGCTTGAACAAGCAGATTTTATGCTCATGAAAATTACTACGCTTTTAGCAACCTCACCGATGCATGGGCATTTTCTCCTTTGGGTGACGCCACCTCCACCAGTACAGTTTTCCTTCCATGGACACCAGGATGCAGGGCATTTTTTCCTTCCAGTGACACCACCGATGCAGGGACAATTTTTTTCCCCTCAAACCGATTGATCAGCTGGTGTGGCGCCATCACTGCGCATGTGCAGATCGTCCGAGGCATTATCCGACGAACTGCAAAGCGCAGAGGGACAATCTAATTGTCAGATTCTGCCTCGCTCTCTCTGTGCATGTGCGAGACTTGGGCAATGTCACAGGCGGAAGACTATTGTTGGGCGGATTTGGGTGTGTTGCAGGACGGATTTGGGGGCGGATTTTTTTGGTGTGTTGCAAAGCAGTGTCAAGTCTTGTGCATGCGCTGAGAGCGAGGCAGAATCTGACAATTAGATTCTCTGATAATGCCTGTGACAATCTGAGCATCCGCAGTGTTGACGTCACACCAGCTGATCAACAGATCAGCTGGCATGACGTTACGCCCTGCGCATGCGCAGATCGTTGCAGGCATTATCCGACGAGATGCACTATTCGACAGAACACCGGCAAGCTGGACTGAGCAACACAATGCCTGTGTTGCGCAGAAATCCAAAGAAGTCTCATTAGCTCTGCCCTTATTACCTCTGTGATCTACAGAAAACCTCATCCTATGTAATGGAGAGGGAGGTGTTCTGTAGCCCTAGGGTGATCATGTTGCCCCTCTACGAATAAGAACTGTGTACCTGTGTACGGTCGGGGAGTGAGTGTTGTCACACTAGAAAAGGAAGTGTGTTAATGGCAGGATCACCAGGTAAAGAGAAAGGAAAAAATCCTAAAAAAAAAAAAAAAAAAAAAAAATAGTGCAGCCACAGCATAAAACTGGTAATCTGCAATATATACAATTTTTGATTTAGGGTTTAGATATACTTTAACTGGCACATACTGTAGCTGCTAAATCTGACATCTAGCATGGATCCGGGTCACAAAAAAAAGAAAAAGCACCAATCCTATGCAATATGTTCTATAATATAGATATGATAATTTAAGCAAAATATCCAAACCTGGGAAATTTCTGAAACATACATTCTTCTTTCATCATTAACTTTGTAGTAAGCCTGCAATGAAAACAGAAAATAAATTAACGTTGCCCTCCAGTTAAAGAGGAACTTCAGTCATTTTTTCAACTTTCCACCTATTAAATCTTCTGCCCTTTGTTGTTTTAACTTTGGATAGTAAAATATATATTTTTTTTTCTGCCAGTAAATACCTTATACAGCCCACTTCCTGTTTCTTGTCTGGTCATTAGCCTAGGCTTATGACATCATGAGAGTTTGCCAGGAAGGGAGGGGGGGTGAGTCATAAGAGGGCCAATGAGACCTGCAGAGCTGGAGGTGTGTGTCTGTGTAAATCCAGGAAGTGAACAGGCAGCAGCTTCAGCTGCTCACAGTTAAAATGGAAGCAGCCAGACTTAGTGGAGGGAGATTTCTGCAGAATATTTGGCAAGTACAGAATCACAGTATATATAAAATAATATGCAAAGATGTTTTTATTACAAATTATGTGAGCAGACTGCAGCTCCTCTTTAAACATAAAAAGTTCCAGCTAACACAGCCTGCCTGCTAGGAAGCCAGAGCTTTTATCTTGGGAGGCAGTGTATACGAAAAACTTAAAGAACTGTTATAGAAACACCTGTTCAAAGATTTTACTGTCAAATTTAAAAGAATAATGCCCTAAGGCCCATCCACCAATCCACTGCTGTAAAATGCATATTATTACATTGCATGATAAAACATGTTATGCATGCTGGTGTGATGCCATTCATTACAGATGCACCTCAACACCCCATGCTAATGCCCAAGCATTGCAGCACATTACAGGTTTGGAATTAGTCATCAGGAGTTTTACCTTTATCCACCTTAAAGTGTAATTAAACCCACATCATAAAAAAACTCTCAATAGTGTATTACATGCGGTTCATACTCACTCAGTCACTATGAGATTCGTTTTTTGAATTCTGCAAAAAACATGGTTGATCCTGCTTCTCTCTATCTCCACCTTCTGTTCATGTCCCCAATTCAGCTAGGGATTTTGCAGCTGTGGTGGCAACTCTGCACATGCTCAGTTTTCAGTGACTTTCTATGCTGAGCATTTCCTCCCCATCACATTTGAGCAGCCCATGTGACTATAGAGTCACACATGTGGGTGTATACACAGTGGTAAATGACAGCCTACTCCCTCCTCCTCCTCCATGCCCACTAATAAGCTAAACACAATGGGGGCGAGATGTTACACATAGATTAATGGAGGCTTCACCTTCTTATTCTAAGGCCCCTTTCACACGGGCACCATCAGTTTAGCCACGTTAAAAACGTATCAGTTCTATATCCGTTATCTTCATCCGTCTTCCGTTCCGTTAATATCTGTTTTTATCTGTTAATGTACGCGTTTCATCCGTTTTTTCATCCGTTTTGTATCCATTTTGATCTGTTTACACCAGTTTCTGTGCCTTTAAGGAAATTACCCAGAAAGCATTGCTCCTCCCATACAGATAAACAAAAAAAAATAATATTTCTTCAAAATGGATCTTAACTGATTGGACGTTGATGGACATTGTCCCTTAACGTCAGTTAATATCCATTTTGACGGATCTGGACATAGCCTTGTACGTTAAAAAAAACGAATAAAAACGGAAGCGGAGGTTAACAGACGGTAACGGATGGTCACCCGTTTGCCCATAGGAATGCATTGTCGTCTGTTGACAGGTGGAAGAAAAACGGATAGACGGTCCTTCCGTGTGAAAGGGGTGGAGGGGCGTGACAAAGCCTGTGACCGACAGAAATCAGAAAATTGATTTCAAATATTTATTTGTATGACAATATAAAACAGTGTCAGAAACCATGAATCAGACTGAGACAGAAGTACAGTCAAATCACACTGGTATAATAATAAAAAAAGATAAACAGGGTAAACATAGTCAAAACATAGCCAGAGTTTAGGAACCAGAACGGATAGTCAGACAGGCCAAAACGTCAGGGAGCCAGAGATAAGCGTAGTAGAAGAGCAAGCAGGATCTGGAGCCAGAAGGAATGTCAGCCAAGCAAGTCTTTAACAGGAACACAGGAGAGCGTCTCTAGAGATGTGACCAAGGCGAAGGCAGAGATCATCTGGACTGGACGGCTTAAATAGGCAGGACTGACAAGCAGGATATCATCAAGTGAGTCACTGTGAAGAGATAGGAGCTGGCAATTAGCCAACAGCTGAGCGGCCAGCTCAGAGAAGGAATGGCTGAGCCCAGCCCTGACAGTACTCCCTCCTCAATGACCCCTCCCCCTCATGGGACCACCAGGCTTGAGGGGAAAATGTCTATGGAAATCACGGAGGAGGACAGGGGCATGTACGTACTAGGATGAGACCCAAGAGCGTTACTCTGGACCGTACCCTTTCCAATGCACCAGGTACTGTATGCACCCACAGAACCTACGAGAGTCAACAATGGACTGTACTTCATACTCCTCCTCATGGTTCTCAACCTGTACAGGGTGAGGACGAGGCACCGAGGTTGTAAAGCGCTTGCAGACCAAAGGTTTTAATAAGGAGACATGAAATACGCATATTAGAAGGAAGGTCTAATGCGTAAGCCACTGGGATAATCCTGTGAAGAATACGGAAAGGCCCAATAAACCGAGGTGCGAACTTCAGAGAGGGAACACAGTCGGAGGATGCAAGATGACAGCCAGACCCGGTCTCAAACCTGGTAGGAAGGCACAGGCAGGCATCAGCGGTCAGCATGGAGTCTGTACCTATCATTAGCATGTCGTAAAGCCTTCTGGACTTGTGCCCAAGTGGAACAAAGACCATGGAGATGCTCCTCTAATGCAGGAATACTCTGCGGAACAAATGAGTCAGGCAACTTGGAAGGCTGGAAATCATAGTTCGCCATAAACGGGGACAATCGGGAAGCAGAATTTAAAGGCACTATTGTGAACAAACTCTGCCCACGGTAAGAGGTCTGACCAGTTTATGATGGTCAGAAATATAGCAACGTAGGAATTGCTCCATTTTATTTATTTATTAAAATGCTTAACCTACGCAGTCTAACCCGAAGGCCTCAATGCGCAAAACAAAAGACATTGACATTAAAAGACCTTAGGAGAACCAACATAACAGCATGGCAACATACAAAATAAAAGCCAGGGAGTCTGTCCATCACACCCCAAGGACTGATTGGCTCGATTTTTTTCAATTTTGATAACTCACTTACTTAAGTGTTGTAGCACTGAAGTTGTGTTAACACTGGTATTCAACACTGCTGTCATATTATGCGACTAGGGAAAGATTGCCAGCGATATATTTACACTATTATTACAATGATTTTGTTTTTCACATTATGACATCTAAAGGGTCAGAGCCTCCCTCTTGTACCATTGTCACTGGTACAGGTATCAACCACTGGAAGATATCCCCTCATCTCCTGGTGACATCTCTTATATTTTGGGCTTCCAATCACATTCTGTTTTGGTGAACAAAGGTCAACAGGACAAGAAGGGGGTACATTTTCCCAGCGAGGGCAATAATTTAGAGGTTTTAGGCTCCATTCACACTTGTACGACTCCAAAGTTGTGCTGACATTGGAGTGCCACTTTGATGCAACTTTGACGCAACTTTGGATGGGTGCAACTTGGATACGACTTTAGCTTTGACCAGTGATAATGAACAACTGTTGCTTTGTTTAACATTCAGATACGGCTTTCATGCAACTTCTGTTAACATTGAAGTCTATGGCCCTCAAGTTGCATGAAAGTCGGACCAAAGTAGTGCATGAACTACTTTGACGTTGCTGCAACTTTAAGTGGCGCATATATGAATGGTTATCAGTGGAAAACATGGGGAATGACGTGACATGAAACTTTGATGTCCACAAGTTTGAACGGAGCCTATTCTTCACACTATTTAAAACAAAACAAAAATAGAAAAGTTTGGCTAGGATACACTTATGCCGCGTACACGCGTTCGGACTTTGTCCGGCGGGACTTCCCCACACACGCCCGGACTTCCGAGCGTGTGACTTGCCCACACACGCCCGGACTTCTCCGGCGAACAATCCGCTGGAAAAAGTCTGCGGGAATGAATGGACTTTCTGATGAGCTGCAAGTCCGTTCATTTCAAAAGTCCGGGGGACTTGCCTACTAACGGCGGGATTGTCCGCCGGACTGCCAAGTCCAGCGGACAATTTTAAAACAAAAAACTTAAAACCTAGTCCGCCGGACTTTTGGCGCCAAAAAGTCCGCCGGCGCCCACACACGAGGGGATTGTCCGGTGGACTTGAGTCCAGCGGACAATCCCGCGGGATAGTCCCTTCGTGTGTACGCGGCATTACTCAAATGTATATTATTAGTATTAAACGCCAGTGCACCCCTTTCATCCTAATTGAAGACCAGGTTGGAATTTTTAGGACACACTGCCCATTGTTCCCACTGTCTATACTGCAGTTTTCGTACACTTCAGGAGAATACTAAAATGTTCTGATATTAGGTTTTTTGCTAACACAACTGCTGTATTATATAAATGATGAGCTCAGCTCCTGGGCACAACATCCTAATAATGCGGAACCACTTTATCATACATCTCTTACTATAGGAGCATCAATTAACACTCTATAGAGCTGATCACACTTTTTTAAATTCTAGTCTGACAGATAAGGGTAATGTACTTAATGTGAAGAAGCAAGCTTTTCGTCAGACAGTATGTCAGCTTCAATCCATCTCTTTTAATATATTATTTATTCAATGCTTCAACTCCATGGTCACACATTCACATTAAAAATTACCTGTCAGGAAGATTAACGTTAAAGTGGTTGTAAACCTCAGACATGAAATCTGAACAAAGCACAAAATCCTGTTTACAAACTATTTTATTGGGTACAAAAAGAGTGCAAAATTATGTCCGAACATTGACAGTAATAATAAACTGTACATATGAAACATTAGGAAAAACAGACAGTTTAGTAAGTATACATAGCTATAGTGTTTACTTGCCTCTCTCCAAAGCACAAAGTGTAATTTCTCTCTGCTGTCTAGTTCCCCTGTTATCTACAGGAGTCACTTCTGTCAAATTTTCCTGACACCAACAGAAAAAAGGTAACAGGGGAGGGAGATTAAACTGATTGACAGCCTAAGCTCTGTTCCTGTGTGCTGTGTGAAAAGGGGGGGGGGGGGGGGGTCCCTTCATCCAATCAGCTCAAAGATCTCTTTTACGTGTAACTACAACTCTCCGCCCCCTGATTTGTGAGTTTGTGAAAAAATCCTTTTCATCCCTGAGTTTTACAAAGATGAACAGGACAAATGGCTGAAAACACACGTTCAACTTATGTAGGAGGATTTGTTTCACCTCTGTGTGTCACCTTAGGCTATTCACTTTACTGGGTATATACGAACCATTTTAAAGATAAAACCAGAGGTATACATTAATTTCAATGTATTGGTACTTTTTTTAATCGAAAGGGAAATTACAATTACAGAGAACTAGAGAGAGAAGAGCGAAGAAGTGCAGACATAGTTGGTGCCTTTTGGTGTGTCAGCTTATCTTGATTTGACCACATTTATTTCTTGTGCCCCATACTTTTTTAAAATATATATTATATATATATATAAAGAATAAACCCCCCAAAAATAGTTTTCCCAGCAAGCCACAATGTTATTGAGGGAGTTGTAAAGTCAGAAGGTTTTTTTTATCTTAAAGTGGCGTTTCCCCCATAAAAAAAAAGATGATTAAAATTCCTAAAAAAATAAAAAATAAAAGGCTGGTGACATCACTTCCCCTCTGCGCAGGAAGGGCTCAGCTCTGCCCCCTCCCTCCTGTCAGTCATCTGGGACACGTGACAGGTCCCAGATGACTGCGTGGCCAATCATGGCGCGCGGCGCCGCTCGCGCATGCGCAGTGGGTGCCCGGCTGTGGTGCCCACAGTTGCAATGCCGGCGCCGCCGAGAGGAGGGGGCGACGAGCGGAGCTTCGACCCCCCACATCGCTGGACCCTGGAACAGGTAAGTGTCTGATTATTAAAAGTCAGCAGCTGCAGTATTTGTAGCTGCTGACTTTTAATTAAATTTTTTTTTTTTAAATGGAAACTCCTCTTTAATGCATTATATGTATTATAATAAAAAGCCTTCTGCACAGTGCACAGTGCACAGACTCTGCTGTGCAGCAGCCCCCCCCCCCAGCCCCCCTAATACCTACCTGAACCCCATCTCTGTCCACGAGTGTTTCAGCTGTCTGAGACTCTCCCTCCTGATTGGCTGAGACACAGCGGCTCCATTGGCTCCCGCTGCTGTCACTCAAAGTGAGTCAGCCAATCAGGAGAGAGAGGGGGGGAAGGCAACAGCTCTGTGTCTGAATGGACACAGGGAAATGTGACTCGGCTCGGGTGCCTCCATAGCAAGTTGCTTGCCAGGATCACAGAAGAGGGACCCGTGAAGAGGAGGATTGGGGCTGCTCTGTGCAAAACCACTGCACAGAGCAGGTAAGTAAGGTGTTTGTTATTTGTTTTATTGTCTACAGAGGAGTAGGCCATAAGAAAACTTAAAACACAACAGCACTGTGAAAAGTCTGTCAAATACATTACACTGCTGCCTGTAAGACCTTATGCCCCAAACTGGCATCTGCAGAAGCAAAAACATTAACTTTATAAAGCATATGAGCTGAAGACCTAGTGACCGCTTTTCAAATCCAAGAGGCCAATGCCCGGTGATGGAAGGTGTGATGGGAGTCACTTTGGGCGGGGGGCACGTGGAACCCAGCTTACCTTAGAGAGGTTGGGAAACCTGTGTCTCAGCTCCCCAAGTCCCTCTTATGCATTAGTGACCCTGTGTCTATTAGGGGCACAGGGTGACCGAGCAAATAATGAACAACTACTTAATGGACACCGAGAATGTGGTTTGGATTACTTCAAATGGGACAGTAATATTTATCAACAATATCCCTCAAGAAATATAAGAAGACTTTGCCTTGTTTGTTTGATTCTGAACTGTACATGTTCATTGAAAGAAAATGTTCTTCAATGTAGGAGTCAGACAGTGTTACTGGTGGTCTCCTGCTATTGTCTGTGTATTGAGGTGTTATGTGTTTTCTGCTAAGCATGTCTGTCCCATTGTTAATTAACTCACCTATTGTCTGCTAGCAAACTACTGTGGAGATGTTGAACTTATGATAATGTGTAGTGTACTTAGTGAGCTTGGGGCTGGGAAGCCTGACCTGAAGTGGGGATATCTGATTAATCACAACATTGTCCAGGTGGCTAGTTATTTACTTAATTTAATGTTTATAGTACATGTTGGTTGTTTAGCTATAGTAATTATATTCCTGTGTACAGTTTGTATTGTTGGGGTAATATGATCAGGAGGAGGGATCTCCTTCTATGGGGTATATATTTTGTGTGAGTTTGTTCAATAAACGTTCCAGTTTCATACAAGCTATTGTCGGCTAGTCTTGTATGGTCAGCTATAATATCTGGTATCTATGTCCAGACTGGAGGTAGCGGTATACTGATGGAATTACTCAAGAGGAGTGTGGGACGGGTCCGTCACAGAAGGCCCAAGGCACACTCATTGCTCTCATAGAATGAGCCATGATAAAAACAGGAGGCTCCACGCTCCTCAAAGTATAGGGATTTATAGATTTTTAACCACTTTTCGACCGGCGCACGACGATGTACGTCCCTTTTTTAAAGAGGGATATCTCGGTAACGGCAGCAGCTGCTGCCACAACCGAGATATCCATCTCTTCAGGCGCTGGTCGGCATTCCGATAATGGTGGTCATTGCGGCAGATTCGCCGCGAGATCACCGCTATCAGCGGGAGAGGTGCCCCCCCTCCCGCCGGAAGCGATCGGGTCTTCCTGGGTATAGAGACGAGTGAGGCTAAGATGGCCGCCACCCGTCTCTATACCATAGCAGGGTGGAAGCGACGTCAAAACGTCACTTCCGCCCATACCTCTTAAAGGAACATTTTTCAAATGTAATTTTTTTAAATGACATTTTTTTTTTTATGAGATCTGAGGACTTTTTGACCCCAGATCTCATATTTAAGAGGACCTGTCATGCTTTTTTTCTATTACAAGGGATGTTTACATTCCATGTAATAGGAATAAAAGTGAGCCAATTTTTTTTTTTTTTTTTAAAAACAGTGTAAAAATAAATAAAATCAAGAAAAATAAATAAGAAGCAGAAGCGAACGCATACGTGAGTAGCGCCTGCATATGAAAACGGTGGTCAAACCACACATGTGATGTATCGCCGCGATCGGTAGAGCGAGAGCAATAATTATAGCCATAGACCTCCTCTGTAACGCAAAACATGCAACCTGTAGAATTTTTTAAACGTCGCCTATGGAGATTTTTGAGGGTAAAAGTTTGATGCCATTCCACGAGCGGGCGCAATTTTGAAGCGTGATATGTTAGGTATCAATTTACTCGGCATAACATTATCTTTCACAATATATAAAAAAAATGGACTAACTTTACTGTTGTCTTATTTTTTTATTCAAAAAAGTGATTTTTTTCCAAAAAAAGTGCGCTTGTAAGACCGCTGCGCAAATACGGTGTGAAAAAAAAGTATTGCAACAACCGCCATTTTATTCTCTAGGGTGTTAGAAAAAAACAATATATAATGTTTGGGGGTTCTAAGTTTTTTTCTAGCAAAAAAACCTGTTTTAAACATGTAAACACCTACAATCCAAAACGAGGCTGGTATTAAAGTGGTTAAAGAGTATGTAAACCCAACATTTCAAATTCCTGATATATGTGAAATCCCTGGTGTTCCTGACAGTCCCTCTGCTTTCCTAATAAAAACTGGCCGCACTAATCAGAAGCATGGTGAGTTCTCTAGCTTTGCTGGGAACACAGTGTGCTTACCTCCATCCCCCCCCCCCCCCGCACTGCACAGCCCTTCACTGGGAAGATCAGTGCCATGCTGTGTCTCCTCCTCCAGCTCTTATGCAGCTGAGAACAGAGGGCATGTGATCACTTTTTTTTTTAATCTATACAAAAATGTTTTTCCTTTCATTTCTATTTTAAACTGAATATGTTGTTTTACAAGGTAATCGTTTATAATCACTTTAAACTACTTGATGTTTGGCAAAAAAAGAGGCTTTCTTAGCAGACAGAGGGCTGGCCACGAGTAGGGACTGCCCCTGTTTTATTTTTTATTTTTATACCTATTACCAAAATAACCCTGTAATTTAGATCCTCACTGTCTGCCTTAATGAATGGAAGAGAAAAGGGTCATTGTGTTTTTGCTTGTGATGGTTTTTGCTTGACACTGGTAGCTCATTTAAAATAAATGTTGTGTTAAAGTGTTTTTTTAATTCTTATTTATATCCAGTAAAGTGACTGGCCCCAGGAGATACACAGAGATGAAACAAATCCCCCTGCAAAAGTTGTATCTGTTTATCTGTAGTCTTATCTACATCTGTTCAAAGTCCAGAATTTATAAAGATTGTCTGAGAGTTAAAAAAAAAAAAAGGGGGGGGGGAGCTGAAGTTACATGTAGCTGAGCTCAGCGAGGAGAGCTCTGAGAGCTGATTGAAGGGAAGAGACACCCCCCTCCACACAGCATACAAGAACAGAGCCGAGGCTGTTAATCAGCTTGAGATCTCACCTTGTCATGATTTTTCTCTTGGTGTCAGGAAAACTTGTAAGAAGTGACTCAAGCTGATAGCAGAAGAATGAAGCAGCGGACAGAAATGACACTTGTGAGACAAGTACACACTGTAGAGGGATATGCTTTGTTCATATTTCATGTCTGAGGTTTACAACCACTTTAACACAAACACATTTACTCACAATGTAGCGTGTGTTAATCTGTGTGCATGACCACAAAAGAACAGTGAGACTCCAACCTAAGATTTGTATAAATGAGAGCTAGCAGGTTTCTGCAGGTACAGTATAGGTGGCTCCTCTAGGTGCTTTCTTTACGTTTATGATTCCAGGTTAGACTACATAAACTAACAAGAGATTGAGGTGAAGCGCTGTATAATTGGGGGTACGAAATACATATTTCCCAATTGCTCTTTTGTCCATTCAACATTCTATTTGTAACTGGAGCAGTCTCCAACAAATGGCTGTACACCATGGCACCCATCTGTCTTAAATACCTTTGCTTCTTGTTCTATTCGAAGTTCAAAATCTTTTAATTGATTTTCTATTAAATTCTTCTCATCCTCCAAGCGCTTTAGATACTGGTTTAACGCACCCTGAGAGTACATAAAGGAAAGACATTAAATCCCATATTAAAACTTCAGGCAGAAATATATTAATGAATAAACTGCTGCATGCATTTGTGTATCAATATATGACTTTTTAAAGCAGAATTCCAGGTATGGTTTTTATTGCATTGGTCCTCCTTGGATGAACGTCAAGTACACATATTGCATACCTGTGTGTTCTGCTGGTTGAAACCTGATGGGAACACATGGATGTTAGGGGCTTTCTGGTTGGCGCTTCTGGATTTAATGGGGGGGGGGGGGGCTCTGATGGGCACTCCTGCATTGAAGAGGGAACTCTGCTGGCCACTTCTGGATATAAGATGGGTTCTGGGCACTTCTGGATGCTAAAGGGGAAGCCCTCGCTGAGAAATTTGGAGACCCCAGCTTTAGATTATAAGCTCTGTAAGCTCTCATAAGAAGGGCCCTATTAACCCTCTTGTTTATGTAATAAAATAATAGAATAAAATAAAAATACTGATTATTTTTTGATATTGTTGCTAATAAAAAACCAACAACAACAATAATAGTTATTAAACAATAGATATTATTACTAAATAATCAAAGTAATCATAAAAATTATAATTGATTACAAATAATAATGGGTATTATTATTATATAAAAATGAAAATGATGATTAGTATTAAAATCAATAATAAATAATAGTGGTAAATCATATTTCTAAATAGCAATAACAGTGATTAATATTATTAAATAATAATACAAATAACAAAATGAACATTATTATTTAAAAAAATCAATAATTGTTATAGAATAACGTTAATAATAGCAGTTATTGAATTGTGAACCTATAAAAAAACAACTCTGAGTGGTAAAGATGCCCTCTAGTGTCCATTTCAATTATGGTTTCTACACTTCAGAAGATCAACATGAGCAATATGCTTCAATTCTAGCGTTAAAATTCTGTTGATTGATGAATTGAATGATTTTAACATAACTGACCGCTGCAGCGGTGAACAGAAAAGGCAAATGAAACATTAGGTCGTCCTTGTTAAGTCATGCATCTTTTAGTTGGCTATCATCTGAGCTCTGTCTACATAAAGTGGTCCTCAAAGCATTAGAATAGGACAGGTAGTGAGCAAAACATCCCAGTGCCCATGCACACTGTGGAATAACAGCTCATGAGGTTCAATAAACCCTATAAAGCTGTGGGTGGGAGGGCCACCCTGGCTGTGCTGAAACTAGCTCAATGTAAGCAGAGAACAGTGGACCACTTTGAAGACCATCTACACAAGCTTGTAATGTGCAAACACAGGAGTAGCCTACAGAGAAAAACACTTTGCACCCTCATGCAGAGAACTTATTGGGAAAGATGCACTATATTACCAAAAGTAGCCTGCATGAGTGCCTCCATAACAGGCACCCTGCTCTGGGAGCACTTGGTAAGGGGGGAGAATGAATGAATGATTTGTATAGCACTGCAATTGCGAACTGAATCGCCTCAAGGCGCTCGATCAGCCTGTGTTGTCTATCTTCTTAGAAGAGGTAGGTCTTGAGTTTTTTCCTGAACGCCTGATGGTTTTCTTCCATGCGGATGTAAGTCGGTAGAGCGTTCCATAGCCGTGGTCCTTGGACTGCGAATCTTCCTTCTCCCTTTGATTTGTAGCGGGATTTGGGAATGAGGAGGAGGTTTTAGTTAGATGATCGAAGACTGGGGTTGGGTGTGTAGTGTGTTATCTTCTCGCGTAGGTATTGAGAAGTGTTTCCTTGTACGCATTTGTGGGTGAGGCAGAGGGTCTCGAATGTAATCCGATTCTTTACGGTTAGTCAATATAGGCTCTGAGCGGTTGAGATGGATTCCCAGGGCTTTTTTCCCCATTATCAGTCTTGCCCCGTGTTTTGGATGAGTTGTAAGCGTGCAAGTTGATATTGGGGTAGCCCTATGTAGAGGGAGTTTGCGTAGTCGAGTCGTGACTTAATGATTGTTCCAACTACTGCTGCTTTGTCCTCTGTTGGAATAAAGGGGATGGGTCTACGTAGCAGGCGGAGGAGATGGTGAGATCCGCTGACTACTGATCCTATTTGAGACTCTTGGCTTTGGTGCTTGGCGAGATGGTCTGTCCAAAGATGGTGGGGGGTGTTCAAGGGGTCTTCGTTTTGGAATTTTGGTTTGCGTGTAGGAGAAGAAGCTTTTCTTTTAAATAACAAACATGTTATACTTACCTGCTCTGTGCCGTAGTTTTGCACAGAGCAGCCCAGATCCTCCTTTTCTCGGGTCCCTCGCCAGCGTTCCTGGCTCTTCCCTCCTGTCACGTGCCCCCATAGCAAGCAGCTTTCTATGGGGGGCACCAAATCTGAGCTGCAGCTCCGTGTGTCCATTTAGACATGGAGCTGTGGTTCAGCCCACCCCCTCTCTATCCTGATTGACTAACTGACTTTGATTGACAGCAGTGGGAGCCAATCAGCCAATGAGTCTGGGGCATCAGTCGTGACCATCGCTGGAGAGAGATGGGGCTCAGGTAAGTATTAGGGGGGCTGCTGCACACAGAAGGCTTTTTATCTTAATGCATAGAATGCATTAAGATAAAAAAAAAAAACCTTCTTCCTTTACAATTCCTTTAATTCTTCTATCCGCGGTTCAGCTTTAATACTTACTTCAGGCATTTGGTCATAAGAGCGAATGGATGACAGACGATCTAAAACAGACAAAAACACATTGTTATAGAGGTTCTTGTGATAAAATACACGTCACTAAATAAGGTGTAGGTTGTATTCATGATGGGCGCTAACACCACCATCAACACATTCTTGCTTGGGTATTAATTGGAGTTCTGATATATAAAAACATAATAAGAAGAGACATGAGATCATTGACCATATTGACCACTCAGATATTCCATTTCATTTCCGTAATGAAAACAAAAATCGATAAAAAATAAATAAATCTAGCATGACATATAACAACAAATGCACTGCTACACTATTTTTAATTTTTTTTGTAAATACATATAAATATACATACACACATATATTCATACACACTGCTGGTATTTGTAAACCTAATTAGCAGTACAAAGTATATTCAGCAAATATTGAAACTGAATATACAAGATTGTCATGAATAATACATTATTTGCAGTCTTCAGATTTTACATAATTACTGTATGTTTCCAATACTTTTCTTATATCCTACCAGATATGTCAAATGAGCATCCTCACTAGTGGAACCACGGAGGCTTCAAAATTATTTTTACTCTCATCGTATTCATGGAAAATGATTTGCACTTTTCCAATTATCGTATTTATCGGCGTATAACATACACTTTTCCCCCCTGAAAATAGGGGGCAAATCACGGGTGCGTGTTATACGCCGATCGTGTACCTTGGAGGGGAAGGAGGGGGACGAGCGCTGCTGGAATTCACAGAGCCGCCATCTCCTGTATAATCAGCTCTCACTTGGCTCTCACGTCACACACACAGTCCCGATTCTGCCACCGGCATTGGACCATTGTTCTGTCTATCACAGGAGCTGGTCCAATACCGATGGTGAAGGCGGGCTGTGTATGTGACTGCCAACTGAGAGCCGAGTAAACAGTAGATGGCGGCTCAGTGATTTCCTACATGAGAGATGGTGAGGCTGCAGATGGGCATCAGGCTGTATTGATGGGAGATGGGCACATATCAGGCTGCAGATGGGCACAGATCAGGCTGCAGATGGGCACAGATCAGGCTGCATTGAGGCTGCAGATGGGCACAGATCAGCCTGCATTGATGGGCACTGACCATTATTTTGCTTCAAAGTGGTTTATTTTTTCCTGAAACTTCCCTCCAAAATGTAAGGTGCGTGTTATCCGCCTGTGCGTGTTATAAGCCGATAAATACCAAGAAGTGTGAAAGAAAAAAAAAAGTTAAGAAGCTCTTGCTTCATTTGTAGTAATGAAGTGTTTGATCTTTTTGTTTCCATCCAACATTGTCTTGACCTAGTCCATTCTAATAAATAGTGTAATTGATGATAGATCCATTTCTGCAAAATTGCTTTTTGGATGTCGAGACTCTCGTGTTAGAACTAGATCTTTGACTGACTAATTAAACATGTGTCTAAACGTCTCTTAATGTTAGCACAGTCCCATAGTGCAGGGGTCTCCAAACTTTCTAAACAAAAGGCCAGTTTACAGTGCTTCAGACTTAAAGTGGGGGGGCAATGGGAGTAGAAAATGTCCTGGCATTAGTGGGCGTAAACAACGTCCCATCTTCGGTATTAGGGGAATATTAGTGCCCCATCATTGGTATCAGTGGGAGGAATAGTGTCCCGTCATTGGTATCAGTGGGAGGAATAGTGCCCCATCATTGGTAAGTGAGAGGAATAGTGTCCCATTATTGGTAACAGTGGGAGGAATAGTGCCCCATCATTGGTATCAGTGGAAGGAATAGTGCTCCATCACTGGTATTCGTAAGCGGAATAGTGTCCCATCATTGGTATCAGTGGGAGGAATTGTGTCCCATCATTGGTATCAGTGGGAGGAATAGTGCCCCATCATTGGTAAGTGGGAGGAATAGTGCCCCATCGTTGGTATCAGTGGAAGGAATAGTGCCCCATCACTGGTATTAGTGAGCGGAATAGTGTCCCATCATTGGTATCAGTGGGAGGAATAGTGCCCCATCATTGGTAAGTGAAAGGAATAGTGCCCCATCGTTGGTATCAGTGGAAGGAATAGTGCCCCATCACTGGTATTAGTGAGCGGAATAGTGTCCCATCATTGGTATCAGTGGGAGGAATAGTGCCCCATCATTGGTAAGTGGGAGGAATAGTGCCCTATCACTGCTATTAGTGGGAGGAATAGTGCCCCACTGTTGGTGCCCAGTGCAGGAATTATTACCCCATAGTTGGTGTCAGTAGAAGGAATAGTGACTTGTACCAGTGGGAGGAATAGTGCCCCAAGGACTGGATAGAGGTATGCAAAGGGCCCCATTTAGCCCCCCGGGCTCCAGTTTGGAGATCACTGTCACAGTTCATAATAAAGGTCATTACAGCTAGGACAGGACTATAAATAAAATATACAAACACTCCTGGAACTTCAGAGCATGACAAGGTAGATCATGTTGTACATTACGGTTAGGGTGAATCCACGCATTGTACTGCATTGTAGAAAGCCTGTCACCACAAAGACGCACAGAAAACAACTGATGGATTTTATCGCAGCGCAATATACAGTACAGCAGAATGTCACTGTACCTCCAGGATGCATCCATCTACAATCTCTTCTGATAGCGGTCTCATCACTACAACTACTCCATTTCCATTCAGGGAACATACCTGTTGGATTGCCTCGTATGTGCTCTGATTTTTCTTGTAGCATATGAATTTGACGTTCTAGTTGTCTGTTTAGTTCAATTTGTGTCTCATACCTTGTTTTCCATTCATTGCCTGAAACAAAAAAAACAAAAAAAGAACGTTTCAGCCATAAAGGAAGCAAAAATGTGTTGTGTTGTGTTAGCCATGGGTAGCAGCAGGAAAGTAAAAATGTAGGAGATACTTTTAATTGGCTAATTAATGAACAAATTGAATACCTGCTCAACCTTAAGCGCTGTGTAAACTGTTGGCTCTATATAAATCCTGTATACTTATCAGTCTATGATTCTGTGGGAACATTGTTGCAAGAGAAGGCTTATATACGCCGTTCAGAGATAAATGTAGAAAGCGCTCCGCACTCAGTCCCAAGTTCCAAAATGTGTTGAAACAAAAGCAAACAGCGAATACAAGGAATCATCGAATGCATTTCAGCCCTAATGGGCCTTAATTATAGCTATAACTAAAGTGGTTGTAAACTTCAGCTCTATTGCTGTGTGAAGGGAGATGTGCACCTTCCCTCCTATCAGCAATCAGAGTCCTCCTCACTGAGCCTTGCTGTGTTTCATTCCCCCCCCCCCCCCTCTATTTCTGACAGTTCAGACAAGCTTTATATAGTCTGGATTTTGAACAGATGTAGAGAAGAGAAGACTGCAGATAAACATGTACAACGTACGTAGGAGAATTTTGTTTGTGTGTAGCACCTGTGGCCAGCAGTGATGTAAGTAACTGAGTTAAAATAAACGTAGTTACTTAACGCAGTTACTTTAGAGGGTAACGAGTAATTTAACTGATTACTCTTCCCCTCATGGTAACGCAGTTCCCATTACTCGGGCGGCGTTACCGCAATTACATCTACCGCCACTATATGGCAGTAGTGTAATTCCGGTGTCCTGCCGAAAAAGTTCCCCCGCCAGATAAGGACCCCCCTGTACTAGGCAGGCGCAGTGCTTGCGCAGTACGAAGGACTACAGAGCTTATGAAAATTGCCAAACCTAAACAGCTCTGAGTGAACTCTACACCGCGCAGGCGCAGTTAACATGTAATTGTACGAGGCGATGCCGCACGCTCCTGATGCTTGTGCTACTCTGCAAGGGGCGTCTATCGTGTATCTAAGGGGCGGGTCTAGTATTACTGTAACCAAGGGGTGCATTTATTATTATTGTTATATATCGAGCTCTGCCCATTAATTTAACATTCGCCCTCTTCTGTAGCCATCCGCCCCTTACACGATATAATAATAATAGACCCGCCCCTTGCTTACACGCTATAACAGATCTGCCCCTTGGTTAGAGTAATAATAGAGCAGCCCCTTGGTTACACGATATATAACAAAAAAATATATATATAAAAAAAGTCACAGTTACTTTGCTGCGTAACTAATTACTTTTCCAATGTAGTAACCGAGTTACTAACGCAATTACTTTTTGGGAGAAGTAATTTGTAACTTAAAGTGGCGTTTCCACTTCCCCTAGGCGCCGCACAGTCATCTGGGACCTGTCCCAGATGACTGAGCGTCTTATCATGGCATGCGGCGCCGCTCGCGCATGCGCAGTGGGTGCCCGGCTGTGAAGCCACAGCCGTGGTGCCCACATTAAGAATGCCGGCGCCGCGAGCGGAGCGGGGAACGAGGGGGGGGAGTCTCGTTCCCCCGCATCGCTGGACCCTGGGACAGGTAAGTGTCCGATTATTAAAAGTTTTTAAAAAATTTTTTTTTTTTTTAAGGGGCACTCCTCTTTAACTAATTACTTTTTTAAAGTAAGATGACCAACACTGGCGGCCAGTCACTTCACTAGCTATATGGAAGGGTTTAAAACCACTACACGGCCCTACAGGGCTGAAACGCATTAGTAGATGGATGCTCTGTGTTTGCTGTTAGCTTTTGAATGAATACATTTTGGATTTCAGGACTGAGTGCAGAGCATTTACTACATTTTGGGGTGCAAGTTTTGAAAAACCTTCACTTTTCTTATTTTACATGGTTTTGTACAAATAACTAAAACATTGTACTTCTACACACACACACACACACACACACACACACACATATAGCAGACATCAAAGAATGCACATTAATTAACCACTTCAGCTTCGGAAGGTTTACCCCCCTTCATGACCACGCAATTTTTTTTGCGATACGGCACTGCTTTACTTTAACTGACAATTGCGCGGGTGTGCGACACTGTACCCAAATAAAGTTTGTGTCCTTTTTTTCCCACAAATAGAGCATTATTTTGGTGGTATTTGATCACCTCTGCGGTTTTTATTTTTTGCGCTATATACAAAAAAAGGACGACAATTTAAAAAAATATATATATATTTTTTACTTTCTGCTATAAAATGTTCATTAAAAAAAAAAAAATCTAAAAAATTTAATTTCTTCATCAATTTATGCCAATATGTATTCTGCTACATGCAATACGTGTACAGTAAAACCTTGGATTGCGAGCATAATTCGTTCCGGAAAACATGCTTGTAATCCAAAGCACTTGTATATCAAAGCAAATTTCCCCATAAGAAATAATGGAAACTCAAAAGATTCATTCCACAAACATTTATTCATAAGTCCTTCAGTTTATAGTCCATATAAAAAGATTATAGCAATGTGATGGGTTGTGTAACCATAAAATGTCCATCCACAAATGAAAGCCTCCACAAGGGGATTAGAAGCAAAATCCAGCAGGAGACCCCTTTCACACTGGGGCACTTTGCAGGTGCTACAGCGCTAAAAATAGCGCCTGCAAAGCACCCTGAAACAGCCACTGCTGTCTCTCCAATGTGAAAGCCCCGAGGGCTTTAACATTGGAGCGGTGCGCTGGCAGGACGCAAAAAAAAGTCCTGCTAGCAGCATCTTTGGAGCGGTGAACACCTTCACGCTTCACCGCTCCTGCCCATTGAAATCAATGGGGCAGCGCGGCTATACTGCGCAGCAGCGCTTTGCGGTGGTTTTAACCCTTTCTCGGCCGCTAGCTGGGGTTAAATTTGCCCCGCCGGTGGCCCAATAGCGCCGCTAAAACTACGCTAAAGCGGTGCTAAAAATAGCGCAGCTTTACCGCTGACGCCCAGGCGCCGGCAGTGTGAAAAGGGCCTAAAAGAGAAGAGCGGTGCCTCCAAGTGTAGCAATACCCCAGTTGAAGCCTATGCAGGCGAAACATGTAGGGTTAAATGCTTGCCTAAGCCACTCTAAGATTTTATTTGCGTCATTTTTAGAAAAAGCTTTTTTTACTATTTTATTGTCTTTTGAGATTGCAAAATCGCAAAAATAAAAGAACTTCCCGTTTTTGGAGTCACACTATGAGGAGTTGCCTCCCCTTTTTTTCCTTTCTCCTTTTGAGCTACTCACGCCAGAGAACGCCATCAAAAAAGTTTTCTCCATCCCCCCCATCTTGGGATTGGACAACCTGCTGGGGGTGAGTATCAGGAGTACCTGTTACCCAAGAAAAAGGAAACCCCCTCAGAGGATACGACCATCCACATCACCATCTTGATATAACCGGTGGATCCGGTATATGCCCGTTTGACTCACCACCGAGAGGTCTGTGAGTCCACCTGATCTGGTAAGGGTACCTTCACCACTCCATGTCTATATATTTAAGGAAAGAGTGTCATTGAGAAGATTGAATCAGCTTGAAGTCACATTTCATTACGATCAGCTGCGATTATTTGTGGATTGTAACATTATAGTGTTCTCCATTACTCTGTGGTTTCATGACAGAACTTTTCATGAATGTTATAGATATAACCCTCTTTGGACTAACACAGCACCACCTGTGAAACACAGTGGATTAGTGCAATACCAACAGTGGTTTTTACCCCTGAGGGTATTCTTATGTTGTTGATCCAAACTGCATATTCCTCCACTCTTTTCAGCTTGGCTGACCATAGATCTGAGTTTTTTCCCTCTGAACATAGTGCTCTATTTAATACACCTGCTATCAGTTTATTTTAGCTTTATTTCTTAAACTCCTCTGCATTTTTTGTCCTCTGCGATTTTGATGCTTTGCGACTTTTTGAATTGTATATTTATGGTCTCAAACTACATCCCTCTTGGGAGTACATTGGGCATTTCTTTAACTACCCAACCACAATTTACTGTTCTCTCATTGTGCCATTTATATTTTAAATTTTTGCTACAGTGATGCGATTTCACAAACGCATTACTTTACTGTTTTATATTTGTATATTGTATTCTTTATTAGAAACCTCCTGATGTTCACCTGAACATGCGACTGCATGGTCCACTGCATAAATGCTAAGTTCCTAGTGAATACTAGTACAGTTTTGTACAATTATTTAGGCTGATGTTAATCACATTAGATATTTTTTAGTTTTTCTGATTGCAAACATTTACCATATCTACACCACTACAACAGGACGGCTTAGCAGTCCGTGTCTTCGTCTGTTTTTCTTATCATATTTAACACATTTTAAACCTAAAATCGCATGAGCTCTTTTCGGCTGATGTGCATACGACACTGCATCACAAACACGGCCTATGGAAACACAGTGTTAATTTGTGAGCTGTGATTAGGCACCAGATAGTCACATTATATACGGTAGTTTATTTTACCACATTATAATTTTGATTTGCACCTCATGAGATTACGACCCTCCTCACCGTTGGGCCGTCTCATCTACATAGGTTGTTAAATCCCCCCTTCTCACTCACGTAACACGAGTGATTTTTCCAGTATAAGATATACCTGTCATGCACCATTGTCCATAGGTTTCCAATCACCTATGTCGCTTCCTGCAAAACAGGGACATTTATCTTTCACAAATCTTTTGATTTTTTGATTTATACAAGCGATGCACGTTATAATATTTAAGTGTAGCAATATGTTGCTAAATGTTGTACCGTCATTAAATGTAACCATATTGCTACATTAAGAGGCGCCTCTCTTCTCTTTTATACTCAGTTGTGACATGACGCTACTTGTATATCAAGACATCGCTTGTTTATCAAGTCAAAATTTATTTAAAAATGTTGCTTGTCTTGCAAAAGCTCTCAAACCGAGGTTTTACTGTATATCGATTGGTTTGCGCAAAAGTTATAGTGGCTAAAAACGATGGTATATATATATATATATATATATATATATATATATATATATATATATATATATATATATATATATACACACACACACACACACACACACACACACACACACACACACACACACACACACACACACACACACACACACACACACATATATATTTTTTGTCTTACTAGTAATGGCTGCGATCAGTGACTTATAGCAGGACTGTGATATTGCGGTGGACAAATCGGACACTAACTGACACTTTTGACACTTTTTGGGGACCAGTGACACTAATACAGCGATCAGTGCTAAAAAATATGCACTGTTACTGTACTATTGACACTGGCCGGGGCGTTCTGTCTTTCTCCTGAATGATCGGCGGGTCCCGGTGGACATCACACGGGGCCCAGACCCGGAAGTGCCAGATCATGTACTTACAGAGTCTGGCGCAGAGCGGTCGCCATGCCGCAGTAAATCTACGGTGGGCGGTCCGCAACTGGTTAGAGTCAAAAACACCAACTCCAACTTTAACTTCACTTCAAAATAGGTGTGGTACATTATATCTCCTGAAGAAGCCTGTTATAGGCGAAACATGTCAAGATTGCTACACCATGATGATCTACAGTAAAACGGTCTTGTTGGTACACAAGTTTAGATGTGGTTTCATGAATAATGTTTTTATGAAATTTTATTTAAAACATTTTAATGTTTGATATGGATTAAATAACCATCAAGTTTTATCCCATGTCGTAATGCACTTTTTTGGCACTTTAAAAATCCCAGCACGTTGGGGCTTTTTTTCTTGTTCCACATTAATTAAACCAACAACAAACATAAAGATTTAGGAGCCTATATAAAAAGCAGCAGTATGGCCTCACCATGGTTATACCGCTGCTTTAAAAAAAAGCCAGGCAGAGCGCCCATTAATGTGAACTGTCAATATCATGGGACTGGCCTCTCCTTCAGTCGCAGAGTTCTCTGTTCTATTTGCTGCATTAGGCAGACAAAGTTCTGTGGGGCACTGTAGGCTCCACACTGCACCCTGCATTTATTAAATGGGCCATAAAATGCACACCCAGGTATGGAGCAATATTGTGGAATATAGCAGAGAGCGGGTATCGAAATCCAATTTCCTTTCTAAAGGACCCCATTAGTGTGCTTAGCAATAAAAACCACAGAATAATGCAATATAAAGCTGTATTTCCTATACAGAAAGGGAAGGGTTCCGTTAAAAAGCAGACTGGTATGAATGCTGGGTGAATGGGCCCCAAAACACATGTCTATTAAGACAGTCCTCATGGGATGTAACTATTTATTACTGAATTAAATGCAAATTTTCAGCAATAAATTGTGTACCATAATGGGGCATCCAACTTCAGTGTCATATACTTTTCTTTTAAAAAAACAATGGGATTGTCTGAAAAATATGTATACAGAATATACACTTATTTACAAAATAATTGCAGAGCTAATTATCCTGTGAACTGCCATGTACATTCGTTGTGTGTGAATGGGGGTAAAAACGAATGTTATTAGGCTATTTCCTAATCCGGTTGAAGGCACTAGGCTCTGCTGAATGCTCGTCTCTTGATAACAATGCATCTTTTAAACCATAGCTCCCAACTGTCCCTGATTTCGAGGAACTGTCCCTCGTTTCCCCTCATTTGTTCCTTAATTTTGGTCTGATCTATATAGTTGTATATAAATTGCACGTTTTATCTTTCAAAAAGTGTTTCCCAGTTCTAAACCTTTCATCCAAATTCTAAATTGCTGCATTTGTAAATTTTAAAACACAATATAAAAGAATAGTGGTTAAAAAAAAAAAAAAAAAAGCTCTTGTGGATTTAATTAACATTTTGTTTCAGTTAATTCTCCTTTAAGAGGGTGTGGCAGGGGGCGTGTCCTATTCCTACATACGTTTGCTAGTAGGTGTCCCTCATTCCCATCTCAAAATGTTGGGAGGTAAACACGTTTAAACAAGTTTAGATGAGATCAGGAGCATCAAATGTTTTGGCGTTTTGTTCATTTCATTGGTCAGAATATTATTTATACTCAAGTGCTAAACCCAGCTAGCGTTTAGATGCGTTTACATGCGTTGGGCGTTTTCTGCCCAAATGTTCCTCTTCTGAACACAATTTTGGTGCATTAAAGTGATACTAAAGTCTTGTTTATTTTTATTTAAAAATAATAAACATGTTATACTTACCTTCTCTGTGTAGTGGTTTTGCACTGACAAGCCCAGATCCTCCTCTTCTCAAGTCCCTCGGCAGCGCTCCTGGCCCCTCCCTACGCAGCTTTCTATGGGGGCACCCGAGCTGAGCCGCTGCTCTGTGTGTCCATTTAGACACAGAGCCATGACATGGCCCTGCCCGTCTCTCTCCTCTGATTGGCTCACTGACTTTGATTGACAGCAGCAGCTGTGTGTCTCAGCCAATCAGGAGAGAGAGTCCCGGACAGCCAAGGCTGTCGTGCAACATTTCTGGATCGAAATGGGGCTCAGGTATATTAGGGGGGCTGATGTATACAGAAGTTTTTTTTTATCTTAATTCATAGAATGCATTAAGATAAGAAACCTTCTGCCTTTACAGCCACTTTAAGATTTCTGCCCCTAAGCACCCCTATCCCTGCATAAACACATGGGCTAACAGAGGGGCAGAAAAGAAAAGTCAAATGCCTGTAAAATGGGCGTTTGACAGCTGAAGTGTGCATGAGGCCTTATGCCCCGTACACAGGAGAGGAAATTCCCCCAGAAAAAGTCCAATGAGAGCTTTTGGTCTGAAAACGCGACCGTGTGTATGCACCATCAGACTTTTGCTGGCAGAATTCTAGCCAGCAAAAGATTGAGAGCAGGTTCTCAATTTTTCGGTCGGAAAAAGTTCTGATCGGAAATTCCGATCGTCTGTACTAATTCCGACGTGCAAAATTCCTACGCATGCTCGAAAACAATTAGACGCATGTTCAGAAGCATTGAACTTAATTTTCTCGGCTTCTCGTAGTGTTGCATACGTCACCGCGTTCTTGTCGGTTGAAAGTTCAGCGAACTTTTGTGTGACCGTGTGTATGCAAGCCAAGCTTGAGCCGAAATTCCGTCCAAAAAATCTTGGATGTTTTTTTGTTTCTGACAGAATTTCGGCTCAAGCTTGCATACACACGGTCACACAAAAGTTCGCTGAACTTTCAACCGACAAGAACGCGGTGACGTATGCAACACTACGACGAGCCGAGGAAATTCTGCTTGTGTGTACGCAGCAGTATACAGAATAAAGTAAATCAGGAAAACACTGCATTATGGCCACTAGATGGAGCTGATAATCAAAGTAAAAAAAAATACTTATTTGCTATCATAGTCAGCGCCATCTAGTGGCCATAATATGGCATTTTAGATAAAATAAACTAAGCTAAGATAAGATAAGATGATAAGATAATATAAAAGATAAGATTTATTGCCATTGTAGAAAACAAATTCACAAGGAAATTACATGTCTACTCCACACAATCTTCATACATCACAATCATCAAATTACACCTTTATCATGTATGATTTAATAATACCAAAATATTTAAAAAACAAAAAACAATTCTGAGTACTCTATTCTATATGAATGAAAAACATTCAACCTATAGAAAAAAACAGCCTAAAACATTTGTTTTTGCCCCCATTCGCACAGAATAAACATACAGTACATGCAGTTTCACAGGACGTTTAACCACTTGCCGCCCGCCCTATTGTAAAAGGACGTCGGCAAAGTGGTTGTAAAATCCTGACCGGACGTCATAGGACGTCCTCAGGATTGTGAGCCGCTGCGCGCCCCCGGGGGCGCGCATCGCAGCGATCGTTGTTGTGGGGTGTCAGTCTGACACCCCGCAACTATGATCTTGGCAAAGAGTCTCCGACGGAGACTCTTTACCACGTGATCAGCCGTGTCCAATCACGGCTGATCACAGTGTAAATAGGAAGAGCAGGTGATCGGCTTTTCCTCACTCGCGTCTGTCAGACGCAAGTAGAGGAGAGCCAATCAGCTGCTCCTCTGACAGGGGGGGGGTCTGTGCTGATCGATTATCAGCGCAGCCTCCCCCAAGGATGCCCAACTGGACCACCAGGGATGCCACCAGGCCACCAGGGATGCCCAGCACAAGGTATGCCACCCTAGACCACCAGGGATGACACACAGTGCCCACAATGGATGCTAATCAGTGCCCACAATGGATGCCAGTGCCCACAATGGGCATCACTGATTGGCATGCATTATTGTTCGGCACTGATTGGCATCCATCAGTTTAAAACAATGCTACCTATCAGTGCCTATCCGTGCCACCTATCAGTGACCATCCGTGCCACCTATCAGTGCCCATCCGTGCCGCCCATCAGTGCCCATCCATGCTCATCTGTGCCACCTATCCATGCCCATCTGTCCTGCCTATTCATGCCCATCCATGCCGCCTATCCATGCCAATCCGTGCCACCTATCAGTGCCAATTTGTGCCACCTATCAGTGCCCATCCGTGCCGCCCATCAGTGCCGCCTATCAGTGCCCATTAATGCCACCTCAGTGCCACTTCATTGGTGCCACCTCATCGGTGCCCATCAGTGCCGCCTTATCAGTGCCCATCAGTGCAGCCCCATCAGTGTCCATCAGTGAAGGAGAAAACGTACTTATTTACAAAGTTTTGAAACTGAAACAAACAAAAAAAACATATTTTTTTTCAAAATTTTCGGTCTTTTTTTATTTGTTTAGCAAAAAATAAAAACCGCAGAGGTGATCAAATACCGCCAAAAGAAATCTCTATTTGTGGGAAAAAAATTATAAAAATGTCATTTTGGTAGAGTGTAGCATGACCGCGCAATTGTCATTCAAAGTGCAACAGTGCTGAAAGCTCAAAATTGGTCTGGGCAGGAAGGTGTTTAAGTGCCCAGTATTGAGGTGGTTAACACTACAAAAATGTATATAAATACACCCCATTAGTAGTAATTGAAATAGGATGGCAAATACCAGGACGCAATATCAAAACTGTTATAATGTAGTATACAGCAAATAAAACTGAACAGAGACAGTCAGACTAATGAAAGCTATATTCTCATTGGTAGATCTATGCCCACCATTAAATAGCACGCTGCTAGTTCTTTGCCAGTGTTATAACCTTGACAAATAAGTTGGTTCTTTTCAAAGTTCTAGAAGGGAAAGAGGTTATAAAATTCTCTGCATAATATTCAGGCTCTTCATGGAGCTGAAGTCAGTTTTCAACACTTGTTCTTAAGGCACTTAAATATTTAGTAGAGTGAAGACCTGTCTAGTCATTGCTGTGGACTCCTGGGGATTGTGAAAGGCCTTTCCATTAGTTCGTATATAACCATATGTTGTGAATCATAAAAGTGCATTTTGCCAAGCATCAAACATATTATAAAACTTTTAAGACCAGATTTCTGCAGTCTGTAGTCAGCGGTAGAACATAATGCTATGGATATAGAAAAAATATGAACGAATAAAAAAAAGAGAAAAATTACATTACTGATTTAGAAAATTGCCATGAAGCATGACTTGTTTTATTTCATTTACAATAGACACATTCTACACTATACTGTATATAAAACAGTTTAGGAGTACTGTTGGGGCCCTTTAAAGAGGAGTCTGCTCACATAATTTGTAATAAAAACATCTTTGCCATTCTGAAGCTTCCCTCCAACCACTTTGCATATTATTTTATATATACTGTGATTCTGTACTTTCCAAATATGCTGCAGAAATCTCCCTCCACTAAGTCTGGCTGCAGCCATTTTAACTGTGGGCAGCTGAAGCTGCTGCCTGTTCACTTCCTGGATTTACACAGACACACACCTCCAGCTCTGCGGCTCTCATTGGCCCTCTTATGACTCATCTCTCCTCCATTTCTGGCAAACTCTCACGAGAGTGAGAAAGAGAGCTCTGCAGGATGTCATAAGCAGGGCCCTCTGATTCCTCTTGTACCAAATTGTAATGTAACTGTAATGTCTGCCTTTATTTAGTTAAAGCGGTGTTTCACCTTAAAAAATAAAAAATTTAAAGTCAGCAGCTAAAAAAAAAGTAGCTTCTGACTTTTAATAAGTACACTTACCCTCCCAGGGCGCCCACGATGTCGGTCGTGGAGGCCGAGATGTCCCTCGGCGATCCGGTTCAAGCGCCGCCATCCTCAGTAAGGGAAACGGCTTCCCGTTTCCTACTGCGCATGCGCGAGTCAGCGCGCGGCCTACTGCGCATGCGCGAGTCGGCGTGCGGCCTACTGCGCATGCGCAAGTCTAATTTGTGAATGGGGAACGCGATGTGTTGTGGGACACAGTTCCCATAACACACCGCGCCCCATTCACTAGAAGACGGAAGGAGAGAAGATCACTGTGGCGCTGGAAGAGGCAGATTAGGACGATCTGCCTAGCAACAGCCATTTCTGGTAAGTAAAAAAAAATATATATATTTTTTTTTTTCACTTTAAATTGTTAACATTTTTTTAAAGTTTTTTTTTTCAGGGTGTCCCACCACTTTTAGCACTGCGCAAACTGTTGTGTATATAAAACCTGTATAATAATAATAATAATAATAATAATAATAATAATAATAAACAGGAAGTGGGCTGTATAAGGTATTTACTGGCAGAAAAAAAAAATGTTTTACTATCCAAAGTTAAAACAACAAGGGCAGAAGATTTAATAGGTGTAAAGTTGAAGAAAATGACTGAAGGTCCTCTTTAGTAAAAGAACAGCATTGAGCATTTCTTATAGGTCTAATGGTGGCCATGTGCACTTTGATAAATTATTTATTTTCTGATTCCAGTAGGAACAATCAATCTATAGATGATAACCCATTCAATCGATATGTCACACATGGATAAGTGGACCTGAATAAAGAAACTTGGGTTACTGCTCTGGTATCTGTGTCCCAAAACCGGTGGACTCACACTGCGGGTGCTCGCTCCATCTAAAGAGTTTGTCCTGGCTCTATGTGCTCAGACAAGAGGAAAAGATCCAGATCGCCGCACTCCAAACAGATCAAACTGTTATGTCGGTTGAAGCAGCCTCCGCCGAGCTCCGTCCTGGCCACACCCATTGCACCCCGCTCCCGGGACTTAGTCATGGAGGTGAATTTTGATCAATAGTTAAATTCACCATTCAGAAAAAACTATACAGGTGAATTAACACGGCACATTTTTCTAACCCTTTACATTTTGTTTCTTTAACGGTGAACTAACTCAAAGACATGATTAGATCTTATGATTGTAAGTTATCAATCACTTTCTGTTTCCACTATGTAATCCGATTCATCCAAAAACGATCATATTCACAAACAAAACATCTCAGTGCTGCTGATTGATGCAAAACAATTGATAATTTTCCACCCTGGCTGATGGACTCAGTTTGAAGGAATCTCATTGAAACCGAGTCTAAATCGATCGGAAGGGAAGTTATGACTATTAAATACTTTGCAGATTCAATCAATCGGATTAAAAACTGGACAAGGAGGATGATACTTGGACTGATGCCGGACAGACATATACTGGTATAAAGTCTGTGTTCATCCATATAAATGGAAGTAGTAGGCTAAGAGGGGCATTCTGGCCTGGCTAATGTATAATTAAAGCACCTTTTTAAAAGAGCATGTTTGGTCATTAACCTCTTGCTGACCATGTAATGCATGGATGAGGCAGTGGGTAGAATAGGCTTTAATGCCCAGCTGCTGCACATATGCGTTCACAGCAGCATAAGATTGTGTGCTGAGAGCACAATCACTGTGTGATCCCAGTCACCGGCAGCTCTCAGTCAAGGCTTCTGATAAGGAATCAAGTGGGCTCCTGATCATGTGACCGTTGTGAGAGCCAATCATAGTGGTAACAGTTTAAAGAAGGCTCCTTCTCCCCTAATACTAAATCTTTTGGAACTTTACAGGCAGTTGGCACCAGACTCCATCCACCCCCTTCCCCTCCCCACTTTTTCCCCTTACCCATCCCCACACTCTTTCCTAATTTGTCTGGTCATTTCCTTCCCCCCTCCTTTCCTGGTAAAGTTCTGGTTCCTTCCCTTAGTGACAGGATCTCCCCCCGTAGATCAGTTCACTCAAATCGTCCTACCAGGATCAGTCCTCCACAGTGAAGTGCTACCTGCTTACCCGCACACCCCATTCACCATTGTTGTTCATTTGTCTTAGCCTGGCACTCCTAAAAATTGCTCTAATGCCGCGTACACACGATCGGAATTCTGGTCGGAAAAAAACTCTGATGGTTTTTTCCAGACGGAATTCCGCTCAAGCTGTGTTGCCTACAAACGATCACACCAAATTCCGACGGTCAATAACACAGCGGCATAAAACACGTTCGACAGCACTATAAAAGGGAAGTTTAATGCTTCCGAGCATGCGTCGAATTGTTTCCGAGCATGCATGGGAATTTGGCGTGTCGGAATTGCATACACACGATCAGAAAATCCGATAGAAAGGTTTTCCGTCGGAAAAATTAAGAACAGGTTCTCAATTCAAAGTCTGTCGGAAATTCCGACAGAAAAAGACCGATGGGCATACACACGGTCGGAAAATAAGATGAAAAGCTCCCATCAGACTGTTTCCATTGGAAATTCCGACCGTGTGTACGCGGCATAAGACATATCCTGAATTGCCATATTATTGACATATTGTCCCCCCCCCCCCCCCCCGTTCTACTGCATTGCTTCTGATCTGTTATTTAAACCATGTACCTTTTTAATAAACTTTTTGAACAGGAATACAAAAAGAAAAAGAAGGCTTGCTGCCTTCTGGGCAAAGCCCACTTAAAGGGCCACTGGGGGTGGCATGAAGGGGTTTAATGGCAAATCTGATAAATGCTTCCTAGTAAACAAACAGATGTGGTAAAATCTCATGAATCTATATTAGTCTAATTCAGGGTTTCTCAATCAGGGTTCCATGGATCCCTAGGGTTCTTCCAGACATTGCTAGGGGTTCCTTGAGCGATGGGCAATTTCTGCATCTCAGAGAAGTTCCCACTCACACCATTGATTTTTATAGCTATCTGTATAGGGGTAATTCTTCCCAGTGACCAGAAGCATATGGACCACTATTCCCATTGACCATCTCACTAACATACCATGAGTTGTAGCTAAAGTCATTTTAGTAGGGGCTCGCTGGGACCAAAAAGTTATTTCAAGGGTTCCCCTGTGTTGAAAAGGTTGAGAAACGCTGGTCTAATTTCTCTGTAATCTACTGTGGCCAGAATTCCCAAAGCTCCTCACATGTGTAGGCTGGGTCTGCTACCTGAAAGCATAGAATTTGTAACTACCTCCCTATACTGCTTGATGTATCATTAACAAGATTAAAAAATCTTAAAGTGATTGTAAAGTTTTTTTTTTTTTTTTTCACTAAAATAATAAATGTTTTATATTTATCTGCTCTGTACGATGGTATTGCACAGAGCAGCCCCGAACCTCCTCTTCTAGGGTTCCGTACCAGGGCTCCTATCTCCTCCCGTTGTACCACTATAGGAAGTGGCTTCCTATGGTGGCACACCTGCAGACACGCTCCTGAGCTGGGCTGTGTCTTTCCATAGACACACATACACAACACGGTTCGGGCCCACCCCTCTCCTTCCTCACAAGATTTGACTGACAGCAGCAGGAGCCAACGGCTGTTCTCGGTAAAGCCCGAGAATGCAGGAAAAGAGGAGAGCATGGCTGTCGGTGGGGACAGCAATTGGATCGACTGTGATGTCAGGTAAGTGTTTGAGACGGGGAGTGTGTGTGGGGAGGATGCAGATATATGAAGATTGTTTACCTTGATGCAAAGAATGCATTAGGGTAAAAAAAAACAAAAACGTTTGACCTTTAAAAAAAAAAAATCACAATAAGTGAATATTGATTGGTTTGCACAAAAGTTATAGCTTCTACAAAATAGGGGATAGATTTATGGGATTTTTATTTATTTATTTTTTACTAGTAATGGCTGTGATCAGCTATTTTTATTGGGACTGTTGAGGGCGTGTGGCTTGGTTGAGGGCATGTGGCTTGGTATGGTCCAGGAGGGCTGCGTGCTCGGATAAGGGTCTGGTATGGATCTTGGAGGGGATCTGGTATGGATCTTCCCCTTAAGATCCATACCAGACCGAAGGGTCCGATATCGTCTTGGAGGGAAACCTCACACAAATTTTTTTTTTAATTTTTGCGGGGTTCCCCCCTCAAGATTCTCAGCACACAAGTCGCACCGCAAGTCGGATCCTCTTGATCCAACTTCTGGTGCGACCTCTATTCAAATCAATAGGCTCCCATAGGGAACCATTGATTTTGAATAGAGACAGAGAAACGCAGCTGAAAGCCAGCACGGATAAAACGCGGATAAAATCGCGTTTTTAACGCCGCTTTTTTCCTGGCATCTGTACTGGCTTTACAGCACATTTTTTAAAATGTCCGTGGGCATGTAGCTTAAAAGCAGTATTTTTCGTACGATTTTCTGAACGTGTGTACAGGCCATTAGACTGTTCAAGCATCATAAACAATTGCCATTGTTTTATTTTTCTTTTGGATAATAGTTTTCATTTTATTAATCCTTTTTGCAATCTCAGTGCTGTCACTGGATTCAATTTTTGGAAACAAAGGTGGAAACTCCCCATAATGGAAGATCTTCTGAGCATCTCATGGAGGACCTCAGTATGTACCATAGCAGAGCCCTTAATGTGTTGCTGCCTTTTCCTTTTATCCTGTGTATTTTAGTTTTTGATACAGCAGAGGGAAAGTTAGGACCTCTGTCACATTTTTATTGCCTTGATTGAACTGGGGTGATTTTCCCCGGAGACAAGTAAGCCCAGAGCAGGAGGTACACAGAAATCTCCTCAATCACAACTGTAAAGACCCCCCCCCCCCCCCACCAAACCTCCACAGAGATCCTCTCTTTCCTATGATAACCAGAAATACCAAAAAAATCACCATTTTGAAGCCAGAAGGTTGAAGTGTTCTGCCATTGTTGATGTCTTTTATGCTGAACCCATTCCAAGTATTTCCTCTGAACAGCTGGACATCTCTTACCTTCATCACCCACACTACTCAGTTTCCTTTCCAGGTCCGCAATTGCATTTTTTCTTTCATATATGGACGCTTGTAACATTTCCCTGAGGAAAACAAAGACAATTAATGTGACCCTCAATAATGAAAATTATAGTCATAGAGAAAATCAGTTGTCACAAGAGAAATTAGAGACTTTAGGGGGAATATCTCCACACAGGCTATCAGTGGGAACTCTGCTTTAATGGCGCACATCGGAACAACATACTTAGAGAGGTTGTGATAAGCCGGCCGGCTTGCGAATATCCGTCCTCTATCACGCCACTACTCCCAACGCGCGTTTCGTCACACACTGACATCATCCTGTGACGAAATGCGCATCGAGAGGAGTGGTGTGCTGACGTCATGACACTGTTTAGCTGAGAGGACGGGTGTTCGCAAGCCGGCCGGCTTTTAACAAACCGTGCCATTTTATATTCTACTTCTTGTAAGTGCAACTTTTAAGATCTAATAAATTCTTGTATGAAACGATTTACACTATGGTGAGCTCCTTTCTATTTTGGGTAATACCTGGTCGGTAACCTTGACCACTGAGTGATCGAGTTCCCTGGTCGTTTTTGCTGTATTAATCCATCCTATCAATCAAGTTTGTTCCGAGTTGGCGGTATATACTCCCTGGATAAAGGCCCTGGTTAGATATTAGCTGCAGGCTCATTACAGCTTGCCTTCCGGTAAGCACGCATTTTATGTTTGGTTTGAAGACAACTTAAGAGTTAATTTATGTTTTTTATTTATGGACTATTGTTATCTATTCATTTATATATTTTTTACTTTGGTGTGTTGGAATTAAATTTGGATATATTTATAATCATGTGTGATAGGCTTGCTTATCACAACAGCAACCTTTAGCGCAGTTTCACTATAATTACTGTTTCTATTTATGTGTGTATATCACTTTTTTGAGCTGCTGCTTTTTTGTGTATATTAGTTTTACTTAGCGCAATATTTTTTACAATTATACTTAGGTGCTGGGAACTTTTAGACTGACAAGAAGGGATGAGCCCGATGTTCGAGTCAAACAAACATCGGTTGTTTGCCCGTTCGCTGAATACCGAACATTATGGGGCGTTCGCTGGAAATTCGAGCGCCCGCGGAACGCCCAATAATGAACGGCGAGGTCGCAGTGCATTGAGGGCTGCTGATTGGCCAAAGCATGCACCTGACCTGCATGCTTTGGCCAATCACAGCGCTCTGCTGTGAGAGCCATGATTGGCCAAAGGCAGGGTGCACGCCCCACACTATGTAAGGCTGCTTACACGGCAGTCGTACATAGTTTTATGAATGAGAGCAGCAAAATGTAATTTCTAAAGGAAAAAATGTAATTTAAAACTGTTTGCGGCTGTAATGTATTGCCGGATCCCGGCAATATACATAAAAATCATTGAAAAAAATGGCATTGGGTCTGGTATGGATTTTGAAGGGAGCCCCATGCCAAAATAAAAAATAAATAAAAATGGCGTGGGACCCCCCCAAAATCCATACCAGACCCTTATCTGAGCATTCAGTCTGGCAGGTCAGGAAAGGAAGGGGATGAATGCACCCCCCCTCCTGAACCATACCAGACCACATGCCCTCAACATGCCCCCCCCCCAAAGCACCTTGTCCCCATGTTGATGGGGACAAGGGCCTCTTCCCCACAACACTGGCCTGTGGTTGTGGGAGTCTGCGGGCAGGGGGCTTATTGAAATCTGAAAGCCCCCTTTAACAAGATCCCGGCCCCCCGCCCTAAAATAATAAGTATGGGGTACATAGTACCCCTACTCATTCACTAAAAAAAATTAAAAATATGTAGTGTAAAAAAATGACATTAGACAGTTTTTGACAAGTTCTTTATTTTTTTTTTTTTTTAAAACGTCCTTTGGTGTAGATCCATCTTCAATCATGACAGTTACTGGTTGCTAAGGATGCCAGTGGCTGCCTGCTCCTTAACAACCAGCTAGTGACAGCCTGTGGTAAGGACGCTGGCTACCACCGGCAGTAATTTACTGCTGGCTTTCACTACTAAAATACCACATGACTTCATAGAATAACTCATGCGGTATTTTAGTAGTGTTTTTTTACTGAATGCTAAAAAAACTTTTTGAAAAGCGCTATGTGGTATCTTACTGCATACTCGGATGCGGTAAGATACCGCTTTGTTAATGAAGCCCACTATATGATCATCCACTGCATAAAGAATACACATGGAATACATTGTAGGTCTCACCACTGGCCATAGAGGTTACCAGGGACCAGATCGTCTCTATGATCTCGGAGGACCAGGGTGACATGTGATCAAAAAAAAAAAAAAAAATATATATATATATATATATATATATATATATATATATATATATATATATATATATATACAGTGGTGTGAAAAAGTGTTTGCCCCCTTCCTCATTTCCTGTTCCTTTGCATGTTTGTCACACTTAAGTGTTTCGGAACATCAAACCAATTTAAACAATAGTCAAGGACAACACAAGTAAACACAAAATGCAATTTGTAAATGAAAGTGTTTATTATTAAAGGTGAAAAAAAATCCAAACCATCATGGCCCTGTGTGAAAAAGTGATTGCCCCCCTTGTTAAAACATACTATAACTGTGGTTGTCCACACCTGAGTTCAATTTCTCTAGCCACACCCAGGCCTGATTATTGCCACACCTGTTCACAATCAAGGCATCACTTAAATAGGAGCTGCTTGACACAGTAAGGTCCACCAGAAGATCCTTAAAAGCTACACATCATGCCGAGACCCAAAGAAATTCAGGAACAATTGAGAAAGAAAGTAATTGAGATCTATCAGTCTGGAAAGGGTTATAAAGCCATTTCCAAAGCTTTGGGAATCCAGCGAACCACAGTGAGAGCCATTATCCACAAATGGCGAAGACATGGAACAGTGGTGAACCTTCCCAGGAGTGGCCGGCCGCCCAAAATTACCCCAAGAGCGCAGCGACGACTCATCCAAGAGGTCACAAAAGACCCCACAACAACTGCAGGCCTCACTTGCCTCAGTTAAGGTCAGCGTTCATGCCTCCACCATCAGGAAAAGACTGGGCAAAAATGGCCTGCATGGCAGAGTTCCAAGGAGAAAACCACTGCTGAGCAAAAAGAACATCAAAGCTCGTCTCAATTTCTCCACAACACATCTTGATGATCCCCAAGACTTTTGGGACAACATTCTGTGGACCGATGAGACAAAAGTGGAACTCTTTGGAAGGTGTGTGTCCAAGTATATCTGGCGTAGAAGGAACACTGCATTTCAGAAAAAGAACATTATACCAACAGTAAAATATGGTGGTGGTAGTGTGATGGTCTGGGGCTGTTTTGCTGCTTCAGGACCTGGAAGACTTGCCGTGATAAAAGGAACTATGAATTCTGCTGTCTACCAAGAGATCCTGAAGGAGAATGTCCGACCATCTGTTCGTGTACTCAAGCTGAAACGAACTTGGGTTCTGCAGCAGGACAATGATCCTAAACACACCAGCAAGTCCACCACCGAATGGCTGAAGAAAAACAAAATGAAGACTTTGGAGTGGCCTAGCCAAAGTCCTGACCTGAATCCTATTGAGATGTTGTGGTATGACCTTAAAAAGGCCGTTCATGCTCGAAAACCCTCTAATGTAACTGAATTAGGACAATTCTGCAAAGATGAGTGGGCCAAAATTCCTCCAGGACGCTGTAAAAGCCTCATTGCACGTTATCGCAAACGCTTGGTTGCAGTTGTTGCTGCTAAGGGTGGCCCAACCAGTTATTAGGTTTAGGGGGCAATCACTTTTTCACACAGGGCCATGATGGTTTGGATTTTTTTTCACCTTTAATAATAAACACCTTCATTTACAAATTGCATTTTGTGTTTACTTGTGTTGTCCTTGACTATTGTTTAAATTGGTTTGATGTTCCGAAACACTTAAGTGTGACAAACATGCAAAGGAACAGGAAATGAGGAAGGGGGCAAACACTTTTTCACACCACTGTATATATATATATATATATATATATATATATATATAATTAAAAGGGACAGTGTAAAAATTTTAAAATAAGAAAAAATAAATGTTTAAGCGCCCTGTCCTTTTGTGCTCGTGTGCAGAAATGGACATATACATAAGTCACGCGCGCATGTGTAAATGGTATTCGCACCACGCATGTGAGGTATTGCCATGAACGTTAGAGCGAGAGCAATAATTATAGCACTAGACCTTCTCTGTAAAGCCTCGTACACACAATTTTTCTAGTGATATCAAGAATAATATTATTATGCTTTTTTTTTTTGGGCAAGTTACCACAACACCATTATCCCGTAGTTTTTAGGATCAAAGCTACAACTATGTCGGTGTCCCTTGTCAATTTTACATTGTATTTTTTTAAATGTAGTTGCCTACTCCCAAACTGTCATTTGAAGTAAAACACAAAGCCAAGTATTATTCTCCACAATGTTTATATTGTGCATTAAAAAAAGAAAACAAATACAATTAGACATGATATCTGCCAATAGAACTTAACCAAAAATTACGTTCTATGCATCCAAAAATATAGAAAATATATCAAATGAAATCATTATTCAACCAAACAATAAAATAAAAGCCTCATGCATGTGTCCTGCTTCTTAATATAGGGGGTCAGCAAGGCCAAGAGTCAGTGAAAGCAGGGGTCCGTCATCCGGAGATAATTCCAAAAATCATCTGGATTATTCTCCTGGAGCTCCCGCAGCAAAGGCATGTGACATAATTGGTCACCATTAATAAAGCAATCAATTTTTGGTCCAAGAAATCCTACTCATCCTGTACTTGGGTCAAAGCAATAACTCCAAGGCCAATAATAAATAACACATTGTCTCCTCTGATTCCGCAACATGTCTGGTTGACGAACGGCCGTTCAGAAACAAACTGAAAAGCGCAAAATGAAAAGCGCAAATCAACACTCACCAAACTTCTACCAACACGAAATTAGCAGAAGGAGCACAAAGGGTGGCGCTAAAGAGCTGAAAAAACACGTAGTATGTCACTACGTTCGTGTTTGTTGGCCGGCAATTCCCTGCCGTTTGTAGGCAAGACAAAATTCAGGCACACGCCTTGGGACAAAAGTCTGAGGTTTTGTCTACGGAAAATCCGATTGTGTGTACGAGGCTTTACTCTGGTAACCTGTAAAAAAAATGTAAAGCTTTCGCCTATGGAGGATTTTAATTATCATAGATTGTCGCCATTCCATGAGTGGATTTTAAAGCGCGACATGTTAGGTATCTATTTACTCGGTGTAACATCATCTTTTAGATTGTACCAAAAATTGGGGTAATTTATTGTTTTTTGTTTGCATGTGGGAATGCTGGCTGTCATACTGGTCCTGTGTCAGAAGAATGATATGATCAGTACATAGGTCAGATGGGATGGATCAGTAACCAGCCTCACTTCCTGCTGCTGGTGAGAGCCCATATATAATATATACATTATATACTGCTATAAAGAGGACTACTATTACATCTATAGCTGGAAATGATCAGAGCTCCAATCGGCACATAACAGAGGTAATAACAACCGGGCTCACTTCATCCTCCGCTCCGCCTGCAGTTCTTCCATCAGCTGATGATAATGCTCGGGAGGTCCAGGGCTCCGCTCCATACTCCGCACAGCCTGATGACAGCTGATCATGCGTCCTACATCACCATGGCTACTAGGACCTCGCACCACGTGACCGGCTCCGTCTGGCGTGCTTAACGTGAGGACGCCAGGAAGCGCGGCGTATTGGTGTGTGTGGGCGGGGACTGGCGGCAAATATGGATGGAGCCTATGGAGGTGTATTCTGGGATGGTGACCGCTCTGGGTGAGGAAAGTCACATAGGAGGCTTTACTGGGCTCACTGCATGGAGAAGGAGCTACTAATGGCGTCTACTTCCTCCTTACTAAGGCTGTGTGCGGTGTTGGGGTGTCAGAGGACAGGATGTATGTCTCCTCTTATAGTATAAGATACTATTCACATTGGAGCCACTTGTCATGCAATTTTACAGGTCAAATCGCATGAGAAGACCCAGCCTATTGCCCGCAATGTACAAAGCGATTCTGACTTTGTGGTGGCGCAACAATTTTGCAAAAGTTCCTGCACTACTTTTGGCGATTTCAGGTGCGACTTCAATAGACATCTGTGTAAGAAGCTGCCCAGATGTCTGCCAAGTTATACCTAAAATCGCACTCATGTGTGGCTTTGAAATCCTGTGATTTCAGATGAAGCTGCAGCCGAGGACTGAGGGCTCTTCACACCGGTGTGTGTTGGGTTGTAGGTACGTGTGCAAAATCGCATGCTTTCCTGCAGCACCTAAGGCCTCTCGCACACTGCAGCTTGAGAAAGCTCCATACAGAGTGTGTTTTCTTTTTACTGAGTTAAAATGTAGCCGGTTATTTACAATGTGTCTGCGCACACAGCCGCGTAAAGAAGTGCTGAGTATTCCCCGTAAAAAAAAAATAGGAAACTCTGCTTTCTCGTTCAGAATTTTGCGCCGGTGCATTCATATTAGCATAAATATAAATGAATTTTACAGGGTGGATTTTATTTAAATCAACTTGATGTAAATCATAATTTTTAAAGAGCAACTGTCATCTCTGACCCACTGTTCACTCCCCGACAGTCCCAGTCACTTTATTGGGACGGCTGGTGATGCGGCAGTGACACAACAAGGTGAGAGACGTGGCGGCAGCAGGTGAGTGGATGCCCGCTAATGGGCGCTGCCATGATGGATCTGAAATGACAGATACGCTTTAAATGTAAGGACTTATTCTTGCTGGTAATCTTTTAATATGTGCAAACAAAATAAAGGTTTCCTATTTAGAAGAATAAGCTGTCAGGTTAGTAAAACAGCGATATCAGGACTGATTCAATCATACAGTTTGTAGTGTACATAGATTTGCAAAACAATGGGATAAAGGAATATTCCTGAACTTTGTTTTATCTCATGGTTACTGTGAAATTGTGTGAATGCATCAATGCAGTGCATGTTATCTCAACTTGGATTTATTGAATGAGTTTACCAAAAAAATTTAATATTGCAGAATATACAGCCTCATGCTACATAACTAAGCTCATTTCCATGCTGAATAAACAAAATTATTAATGTATCCTAAATAGAAAACTATCTTTAGATCGATTTTTACTCCAAAAGGATTTTATTAAAATAAATTTTGATAAAAATCCAAAAAAAAAAAAAGTGTGTGTGTATATATGTGTGTGTGTGTGTGTGTGTGTGTGTGTGTATATATATATATATATATCTATCTATCATTTTTATTATTATTTTTTTTATCCAGGAAGGTATTGTGTGGAAATGTGTGAATGCACATATATGTGCAAAAAAAGCAGAAGCTGGAACATCAGTACTGTGTGTGAGAGGCCTAAAATGTGATGTTCCTTCGTGGATGAGTGGCAGTGCCATAAACCTAGAAAAGTGACGACTGGGTAGTTTGAGTCTGCCCATTTTTTTTTTTTTTTTTTTTTTTTTTTTTTTTTTAGATCAAGTATAGATCTGTTTTTCCCAGACATGTTTGAAGCCGTTTACTGACGACTGTCTCATTACCTCTGCTGGTAGTTTATTTCAATCATCCACACTACCCTTTCAGTAAAATAACACTTTCTGAGGTCATGTCCCGTGTTCTTCATTTTGGATTCATATTGAAAAAACTTCCCTCCTGAACCTTATTCACCCCCTTAACCACTTCAGCCCCGGACCATTTGGCAGCCAAAGGACCAGAGGTCTTTTTTCAATTTCGCACTGCACTGCTTTAACTGGTAATTGCGCGGTCATGCAATGTTGTAACCAAACGAAATTTGCGTCCTTTTCTTCCCACAAATAGAGCTTTCTTTTGATGGTATTTGATTGCCTCTGTGATTTTTATTTTTTGCGCTATAAACGGAAAAAGACCGCAAATTTTGAAAAAAAAAGATATTTTCTACTTTTTGTTATAAGAAAAATCCAATAAACTCAATTTTAGTCAAACATTTGGGCCAAAATGTATTCAGCCACATGTCATTAGTAAAAAAAAATGCCAATAAGCGTATATTTATTGGTTTGCGCAAAAGTTATAGCGTCTACAAACTAGAGTACATTTTCTGGAATTTACACCGCTTTTAATTTATGACTGCCTATCTCATTTCTTGAGGTGCTAAAATGGCAGGGAAGTACAAAACCCCCCCAAATGACCCCATTTTGGAAAGTAGACACCCCAAGCTATTTGCTGAGAGGCATGTTGAGCCCATTGAATATTTTTTTTTTTAGTCCCAAGTGATTGAATAAAGACAAAAATAAAAAAGATTTTTTTTTTTTTTTCAAAAAGTTGTCACTAAATGATATATTGCTCACACATGCCATAGTTATATGTGGAATTGCACCCCAAAATACATTTTGCTGCTTCTCCTGAGTATGGGGATACCACATGTGTGGGACTTTTTGGGAGCCTAGCCGCGTACGGGGCCCCGAAACCCAAGCACCGCCTTCAGGATTTCTAAGGGTGCAAATTTTTAATTTCACTCCTCACTACCTATCACCGTTTCGAAGGCCATAAAATGCCAAAATAGCACAAAACCCCCCCAAATGACCCCATTTTGGAAAGTAGACACCCCAAGCTATTTGTTGAGAGGCATGGTGAGTATTTTACAGCTCTCATTTGTTTTTGAAAATGAAGAAAGTAAAGAAAAAAACATTTTTTTTTCTTTTTTTCAATTTTCAAAACTTTGTGACAAAAAGCGAGATCTGCAAAATACTCACCATACCTCTCAGCAAATAGCTTGGGGTGTCTACTTTCCAAAATGGGGTCATTTTGGGGGGTTTTATGCCATCTGGGCATTCCATGGCCTCCGAAACTGTGATTGGCAGTGAGAAGTGAAATAAAAAAATTACACCCTTAGAAAGCCTGAAGGCGGTGCTTGGATTTTGGGGTCCCGTACGCGGCTAGGCTCCCAAAAAGTCCCACACATGTGGTATCCCCGTACTCAGGAGAAGCAACAGAATGTATTTTGGGGTGTATTTCCACATATGCCCATGACATGTTTGAGCAATATATCATTTAGTGACAACTTTTTGTAAAAAAAAAATATATATATTTTTTTTTTTCATTATTCAATCTCTTGGGACAAAAAAAAAAAAATATTTAATGGGCTCAACATTGCTCTCATCAAATAGCTTGGGGTGTCTACTTTCCAAAATGGGGTCATTTGGGGGGGGTTTGAACTGTCCTGGCATTTTATGCACAACATTTAGAAGCCTATGTCACACGTCACCCACTCTTCTAACCACTTGAAGACAAAGCCCTTTCTGACACTTTTTGTTTACATGAAAACATATTTTTTTTTTGCAAGAAAATTACATTGAACCCCCAAACACTATATATATTGTTAAAGCAAAGGCCCTACAGATTAAAATGGTGGGTGTTGCATTTTTTTTTTCCACACAGTATTTGCGCAGCGATTTTTCAAACGCATTTTTTGTGGAAAAAATACACTTTTTTTTATTTTAATGCACTAAAACACACTATATTGCTCAAATTTTTGATGAAATAAAAAATATGATCTTAGGCCGAGTACATGGATACCAAACACGACATGCTTTAAAATTGCGCACAAACACGCAGTGGCGACAAACTACATACATTTTTAAAAACCTTTAAAAGCCTTTACATGATACCACATTAGATTCACGGAGGAGGTCTACTGCTAAAATTACTGCCCTCGATCTGACCTTCGCGGTGATACCTCACATGCATGGTGCAATTGCTGTTTACATATGACGCCAGACCAACGCTTGTGTACGCCTTTGCGCAAGAGAAGGGGGGGCAGGGGTGCTTTTTTTTTTTTTTTTTTGTTTTTTTTTATTTATTTAGCTTTTTTATTTTATTTTTAAACTGTTCCTTCCATTTTTTTTCTTTGTTATGATTTTTATTGTTATCTCAGGGAATGTAAATATCCCCTATGATAGCAATAGGCAGTGACAGGTACTCTTTTTTTGAAAAAATTGGGGTCTATTAGACCCTAGATCTTTCCTCTGCCCTCAAAGCATCTGACCACACCAAGATTGGTGTGATAAAATGCTTTCCCAATTTCCCAATGGCGCGGTTTATATCCGGGAGGGGGGACATTCCCTCCCACTGCTTGTAAAAGCAGTCTAGAGGCTAATTACCCGCTAGAATTGCTTTTACATGAAAGCCGATCACTGGCTGAAAAGAATGATACCAAGATGATACCTAAACCTGCAGGCATCATTCTGGTATAACCATTCAAAGTCCAGCAACATACTGGACATATATTGTAATCTTTTTTTTTTCATGCAGCCTCTTGGCTGAACGAAAAAAAGAGATTGATTGGTGGGTATGCCCACCATTAGAATACCTCCCTTCATCCACCCACTTCTAATGATGGGCATACATGCAACATTTATATATGCCGATGCATGGGGGCATCCTCCCGCAAAAGTTATGCCGTGTACACACGGTCGGAATTTCGACCGTATGTACGTGGCATTAGGAGCCAATCGCTCCTCCCCGCCCCCTGCTGCCCCAATGCTTCGGCATATATGCTCTTTTTTTTTAACTGTGGTAGTGAAATCACCTCCTACAGCGTTGGAGTCGCGGCTTTATGTATCGTGGGAGCAAACGCTGTTGCTGTCAAGATAAATAAATTCGCGTTGCAACTGAATGGCGCACCTGAAAACAAAAAAATGCTTAACACTAAAACACAGTAAACAAAATTACATACCTGAAAAGCAAGCATGATAAAACATAATAAAACATTGCAGAATAGAATGGAGTAAAAAAAGAGCAACAATAGAGAGAGAATAGAGTGAGAGAGAGAACAATAAAACGACAACTATTTTATTTTTTTTTATTTTTTTGAGATTCACAGGTAAAAAAGCTCCTGACTGAAGCGACTGAATCAAAACGCTACCACAAAAAAAATGTTAGCGATCGCAGGGATCAGGCCTGACTCTGCGAACGCTGCAGTTATGTGTGCTTAGTGTTTTGTAAGTGACAGTGATCGATCGATACTGCACTTGGGTGGGCTGGGCTGGGCGGAGGGGGAAAACGCAGGTGCTAGCAGGTATCTGGGCTGATCCCGCTAACAATGCGTTTTTTTTTGGAACCCTAAACTGCTGGGACGCTAGTATAGATCTGATCAGATCAGATATTGATCTGTTCAGATACTGTGCCACTAAGGGAGGTGTATGCTTTGCGCGTGGGTGTTTGCGGTACTGGCACTAACCTGGGGCGACGCAGACCTTATTTGACCCTAAAACCTAATTGATATCACCCGCCGGGCGATCAGGGGGTTAAACCGTTATTGGGTAATAAATGGCGGGTGCCCTGACAGTATAAAAAACAAGCTAACTAACCAGCGTCACCCGTAACAGTAATACAAAAAAAAACTGGTTACCTAGCGACACTAATGCAGCGATCAGAAAAACGATCGCTTAGTGACACTGGCAAAAGGGGGTGAAAGGGTTAACTAGGGGCAATCAGGGGGTTAAAACCTTTATTAGGTAATATATGGGGGTACCTGACGCTATATAAAAACCTGACGGGGAACCTAAATAACGAAATAACTAACTGGCTAACCAGCGTCACCAGTGACATTTATACAGTGATCACTGGTGAAAGGGTTAACTCTAGGGGCAATCAGGGGGTTAAAACCTTTATTTAGGTTGTAATATGGGGGTACCTGACCTATAAACCTATTTATGAACCTATATAAACATGGCGGTTAAAAAAAAAAAAAAAATGGTTACCTAGCGACACTAATGCAGCGATCAGAAAACCGATCGCTTAGTGACACTGGCAAAAGGGGGTGAAGGGGTTAACTAGGGGCAATCAGGGGTTAAACCTTTATTAGGGGGGGTAGGGGGCTACCTTGGACCTAAAACTAACTGCCCTGACAGTTATTACAGTCACACTGACACTAAATGCAGTGATCAGTAAATAAATGATCACTGCAATTAGTGACACTGTGACTGGGGGGGCAGGGGGTGATCTGGGGGGTGATCAGGGGGTGACAGGGGGGTGGAATATGTGCCTATCTGTACTGGTGTCAGTGTACTGTTGTGCACTAACCTTTACACGTTCACAGCTCGGCGTCCCCGGTCACATAGACCGGCGCACCGAGCGTGACATCACTTCCGCCTTCCTGTCTATACAATAGACAGGAAGGGGAAGCTTTTCATTGGCCAGGAGCGATCGCGAGGGGGTGGCCAGAAACGACTGGCCGTCCCCTCGTCCCGCATCGCTTCTGAAGCCATCCCGACCGTCCCCGCCGGCGGAGGGGGGTCCGATCGGACCCCCCAACCGCCTGAAGAATGTCACGTACAGGTACGTGATTCTGCCTGTACGTGCCATTCTGTTGACGTATATATACATGGGGCGGTCGGGAAGTGGTTAAAGAGGGACTGTACTGAAAATTTTTTTTTTAAAAGCCAGCAGCTACAAATACTGCAGCTGCTGACTTTTAAAAAACGGACACTTACCTGTTCCAGGGTCCAGCGGTGTCGGCAGCAGAGGCCGATCGATCGCTCGGCTCTCTGCTGTAGCCGGCGCCATTCTAGGTAAGGGAATCAGGAAGTGGCTTTACTTCCCGATTCCCTACTGCGCATGCGCGAGTCGCGCGGCGCAATGAGAATCTTCAGCGCTGTCTGCCGGGACACGTGTGTGTCCCGGCAGACAGCGCGCTGGGACAGGAACTTGCGTAAACTCCCGTGGGAGTTTATGCCGGAAGTGGGTGCAGATACCTGTCTTAGACAGGTATCTGCACCCCCCTCCCCCCTGAAAGGTGCCAAATGTGACACCGGAGGGGGGGAGGGTTCTGAAAAGCGGGAGTTCCACTTTAGGGTGGAATCCCGCTTTAATGTATTTAATGTCTCCCCCTTTCCCTTCTCTCCTCTAAGTTCCTAAGGACGTATAACACTCTGCTTACAGATGTGTGTGGGGTCCAGTTCTCTACTCCTCTGTCTGTACGCAGCATCGTTACAATGAATTGGGACATTCAGACCGGTGTGTTGGGGGGCGTTACGTAGCGCGGTATAAGATCCTGACTTTCATTCAAATCAATGGGCTGAAATCATGCCCAAGTTGGACCAAAGTAGTGCAGGAAGCATTTTCAAAGTCGGACCGACACAAATCGGACCAGTTAAGACGGCTCTCCTAGGGAACCATTGATTTTGACATGTCATGGGACTTAGGCTCTGGAAGTTGAAGCGCATGTGGGACCAGTGTGAAGTGGCCCTTAACGTTTTCAGCAATCTGAGCTTCAGCAGCTCTTCTATTGGACTACACAGGCCAGCCTTCACTACTCATGTGCATCAATGAGCCTTTGCTGCCCATGACCCTGTTGCAGGTTTTCCTTCTTTGGGCCACTTTTGGTCGGTCCTGACCACTGCAGACCGGGAACATCCCACAAGAGTTGCAGTTTTGGAGTTGCTCTGACCCAGTCATGTAGCCATTACACTTTGACCCTTGTCAAAGTCACTCAAATCCTTACGCTTGCCCATTTTTTGTCTGCTTCCAACACATCAACTTCAGTTCACGTTCACTCTTCAGGGACGGTGTGTTCACTCTTCAGGGACGGTGTGTTCACTCTTCAGGGGCGGTGTGTTCACTTGCTGCCTAATATATCCCACCTATTTTTGGTTGTCATTGTAACAAGATAATTAATGTTATTCACTTTACTGCTGGGGAAGCTGCAAATTGCTGCTATTTCAGAAATCGCACCAGTCTTCAGGGTATTTGTGGTTACTATGCAATGGGGCAGCTAGAGCAACACATTACCCATAGGGGGCTATTTTTTTTTCAATGAATGCAAGGTGTTCTCTGATTGGATAAGGTGGAGAGGCGGGGCAATGACATCATGAGAATTTGCTGAAAAAAATGCAAGGTATTCTGTAAATGGCGGGAGTGCGAAGGGAGTGGCCTACACTACCCCCCACCCTGTCACACTGGAAGGAATAGCGGCACATTGGTGATCTCATCTATCCATCACTCTGCTCTCTCCTCATCAGTATGCTCCTTGCACTGCCACACACCTCATTGGCTCCTTGTGATGCTTCTCCCTCCCCTCAAAGCTCTGCTGTACAGGAGGTGCAAGAGATGGATACCCAGTCAATAAACACATTAATGATATAGTATTTATTACAGGGCTGGATTAATTTGTGCCTTTTTTTTTTTTTTTTTTATATTCCATTTTAACCCTCTCGCTGCCAGAAGAGAAATATAGCTGTGTATGGCTAACCTCTATAAAATATGATTTTGTATGTGATGGAGCCTGACAATTAAAACACTACTTTCCTATAAGGTAAGGTTATTTTGCTTGTGAGATATTCCTTAATAACTACAACTTCTGTGTTTTTTTCTTTTTCTTGCAGAGAAGCTCACAAAGGAAGCTACCGTTTTGGCTGAACATAATCAACAAATTAGAAAATACAACATGACTCTGAAGAAAATAAACACAAGCTTTGATCAGGTATAATGAGGAGCATTCTGAGCAGGGTGGATTTGATTTAAATCATGATTAAAATCACTAGTAAAAAGGCTCGATTTAAATCATAATTTTTAAAGCACAACTGTCATCTCTGTCCCACAGTGGCTCCTCCTCTGACCTGCTGTTGACTCACCGACAGTCCCATTCACTTTAATGGGACAGCTGGTGATACGGCAGCTTGGAGTCATTGAATGAGTTTACCAGAAAATGTAAATATTGCAGACGTGTCGTGCAGGTGGTCGTGCGACGTGGCTCCCAAACAAAATTGGCATCCTTTTTTCCCACAAATAGAGCTTTCTTTTGGTGGTATTTGATCGCCCCTGCGGTTTTTATTTTTTGCGCTATAAACAAAAATAGAGCGACAATTTTGAAAAAAATGCAATATTTTTTACTTTTTGCTATAATAAATATCCCCAAAAAACATATAAAAAAACATTTTTTTTCCTCAGTTTAGGCCGATACGTATTCTTCTACCTATTTTTGGTAAAAATAAATCGCAATTAGCGATTTATTGATTTGTTTGCGCAAAAGTTATAGTGTTTACAAAATAGGGGATAGTTGTATAGCATTTTTTATTAATATTTATTTATTTTTTTTCTAGTAATGGCGGCGATCAGATTTTTATTGTGACTGCGACATTATGGCGGACACATCGGACATTTTTGACACATTTTTGGGACCATTGTCATTTATACAGCAATCAATGCTATTTAAATGCACTGATTCCTGTATAAATGACACTGGCAGTGAAAGAGTTAACCACTAGGGGGCGGGGAGGGGTTATGGTCTGTGACGTGTGTGTGTGTGTTTTTTTATTTTTTTTATTTTTTTTTTTACATTAGGGGGTGTAACTGACGTCTGACGTCATTGATCGGCTTTCCCGATGACAGGGAACAGCCGATCAATGACAGGCAGTGTAGGAAGCGCGGGGAGAGGTTTGTTTACACAGACCTCTGCCCGTTCTTCAGCTCTGTGACCCGATCGTGGGACACCAGCGGCGATCGTGTCGCGAGCACACCGCCGGCCGTGCCATTCTGCCGACATATATGTGCAGGAGGCGGTCGGGAAGTGGTTAAACAGCCTCATGCTACATAAATAAGCTCCATTTCATGCTGAATAAACTAAATTATTAACGTATCTTAAATGGAAAACATCTTTAGCTAGATTTTTATTCCAAAAGCATTTTATTGAAATAAATTTGATAAAAATCCAAAAATCTGATATTTTTTTTTTTTTTATAAATCATTGCTTTTTATCTACCCTGATTCTGAGAATTAATAGTGCTTGCAGCCTCTTTGTCTAAGGCACACTTATGCAGGTGGGATGAAGTGCGTGCGTTATTGCGTGATATTGTGCAGCTCATTCGTGTCAGTGGGCTGCCCTACATCTAAAAAAATAAAGTGTATGATTTTTGGCATGCGCGTGTGTTGTGGGAATATACATGATTTTGTGCACGATCCAGCAATAAAAAAGTGTGAATGCAGCATACATGTACTCTCCCAAGCAACTGCTGCACTTAATTTCTCAAGTCAAGTTTCCTTTTTTTTTTTTATCATACGCCTAGGTGGATGAAGCATCGGTCCCCCACCAGCTCTAAAATTGAGAACTGAGCGATCAAACACGGCAGATCGCTCAGTTATCGGTGCTCTGTGAGCAGAGAGCTGTAGACTGTCAATCACCGGCTCTCTGCTCTAACACCCCCCCAGCACTCACTGGAGCGCAGGCTGTGGAGGGGGTGAGAGCGGCAAGCTCTGGCTCTGTGGCTTGCTGAATGAACTGCATTTCTATGATCCGAAAGGAGAAGTACAGCCAAATGAGCTTTGGTTGTACTTCTCCTTTTAACTATCTTATCTCTGAAAGGATGATTGAGGTTCCCCTACCAAAGTAGCACAGCCACTTTGTAGACTCAGTTGAGTAATATAGTCTGCTTTGGGACCTTTCCTAGCCTGTGATTGGACAAAGAAAGAGCAGTACGCTAATCACCATTTTTGTTTGAGTTTTAAATGTGCAGTACCAGTACGGTGCAATGCATTGGCGTCTGACTGGAACAGTGATATAACCCCCCTTGCCCCTTATGTGCTGCTGTTTTAGGGGGTCAGAAGAACCTAGTATCAAAACAAAGTCAAGTCCTTTTTATTTTTTAACATCTGCCTGGAGTTCAACTTTTAAGTAAATCATTGCTTTGTCTGTGCAGGGCAACAACAGATTTCCTTTAACCGCTTCAGCACCGGGCGATTTTACCCCCTTCCTTACCAGAGCACTTTTTGCGATTGCAACGTTGCACCCAAACAAAATTGACGTCCTTTTTTTCCCACAAATAGAGCTTTCTTTTGGTGGTATTTGATCAGCTCTGCGGTTTTTATTTTTTTTGCGCCATAAACAAAAGAATAGCTACAATTTTGAAAAAAACACAATATTTTTTTGCTTTAATAAATATCCAATTTTTTTTTTTTTTGAAGAAAAAAAACTTTTTTACTCAATTTAGGCCGATATGTATTCTACATATTTTTGGTAAAAAAAAAAAAAAATCGCAATAAGCGTTTGATTGGTTTGTGCAAAAGTTATAGCATTTAGGAGATAGATTTATTGCATTTTTATTTATTTTTTACTAGTAATTGCGGCGATCTGCGATTTTTTTTTTTTTTTTATTTTTTCGTGACTGCGACTTTGCGGCGGACACTTTGGACACATTTTTGGGACCATTCACATTTACACAGCGATCGTTGCTATAAAATTGCACTGATTACTGTGTAAATGTGACTGGCAGGGAAGGGGTTAACACTAGGGGGTGCTGCAGGGGTTAATATATATTCCCTGCAAGTGATTCTAACTGTGGGGGGAGGGGACTCACAAAGGGAGGAGACCGATCGGTGTTTCTCTATTCTGGGAACACACCATCGGTCTCCTCTCCACTGACAGGACGTGGAGCTGTGTGTTTACACACACAGCTCCACGGTCCCGCTGTTTTCACGGGCAATCGCGGGTGCCCACGCGCACTAGGTAGTTATGGAGATTTAAGGCTCTGTTCACACTGGTGCGATTTGACAATGGAAATCCTTGTTTTCAATGGTACCTGTACACATCAATGCAATTCAGCATGGCTCAATTTAGGGAAAGGTTCCTGTACTATGATTCCAGCGCAATTTTGGCCCCATAAAATATGCAAACCACTTAAAAGTAGCTTCCAAGTTGCACTAAATAAACGCACTGAAAGTCAGATCAAAATCAGACTGCAGCAGTGTGAACCTAGTCCAAACCTCTGAAATGTCTATATCTCTTGGAGACTCTATTGCTAAGGAATCTGTTTGGGTTCCTGGGTCTTCATATCAGCTGCGGTCTTTATCAGGTTTCAGCTCTTACTATTTTCACCTTGAATGTATTTGTTTTATATTTTGAGTAGTGGAGCATAACCCCTTTTGTGAAAAAATATATAGTATATACAATTGCTACACAAACCAAGTTGTAATGTTATTAATGATTACCTTTCCTTTTCAATCTTGTGTGATTGGCTCACTGATTTTTTTTATTTTTTTTCCCCCCTTGGAGTCTGAACTAGGATGCAAGTAAAATTTTAAGCATCCCCTTCAATAGCAATTCTATTTTTGGTATACTAGTTAAGGTTTAATTACTTCTAAAGGGATGCAGACACTGCAACTTTCCGCATTACAAATGCATTAGCTGATTAGATTTAACACAGACACACTCCGATTCAGGAAACCGTATTCCAAGCACATAGTAAAGCATACAGCTTTTCCTCAAGAACAGAAACGCGTAGCAATTCGCTGCAAAATTTGTTAAAATCCGTACAATGTACATTCGATCACCCAGAGGCGATACATTTTTTTTTTTTTTTTTTTTTTTTTTTTTTGAATGAATAATTTGTATAGCGTTACAATGCGAACTGAATCGCCTCAAGGTGCTGTATTCGTGCTTTGTTGTCAAGCTTCTTGGAGGTAGGTCTTGAGTTTTAACAAAAGTGAATTTACTTTAAGGCCCCTTTCACACTGGGGCGGTGCGGGGCGGCGACGGTAAAGCAGCGCTATATTTAGCGCTGCTTTACCATCGTTTTTCCCGCGGTATGCGGTCGCTAGCGGGGTGGTTTTAACCCCCGCTAGCGGCCGCAAAAGGGTTAAAAACCTCCGCAAAGCGCCGCTGCAGCGGCGGTTTGCGGGCGGTATCCCCGCGGTTTCCCATTGATTTCAATGGGAACGAGCGGTATAGGAGCGGTAAATACACCGCTCCTATACCGCTCCAAAGATGCAGCTAGCAGGACTTTTTTTACCGTCCTGCTAGCGCACCGCTCCAGTGTGAAAGCCCGCCGGCTTTCACACTGGAGTGAATGGGGCCGGTTTTTTCAGGCGGTGTACAGGCGCTATTTTTAGCGCTGTACCGCCTGAAAACCGCCCCAGTGTGAAAGGGGCCTAACTGTAACTATAGGCAAAACTTTATTTTTTCCTTTTGGATAGAGTAAGGGTCCTTTCACGAGGGGGCTGTCCGATCAGGTCTGCCTGTCAGCGGACCTGATCAGACCTTGCACTGTATGGAGCAGTGGATTATAACCCGTCACGGTTTTTATTTTAATTATTTTTATTTTTTGCACCATCTGTGTCCCATTGAGGAATTTTCCCTTCACTTTGTGTCCCATTAGTCAAAACAGGATATGAGAGGAAATACTGGGATGTCACTAGAACTAGTGTCCCAATTGGAAGATTTCCCCTCTGTCACTGTTCTAATGTCAACTCAAAATTTGGGGATTTTATCTTCACTGTTAAGGATAAATAAGACAAATAACGAGGGCGACTCTCGCCGGGGGACAGACCACAATGAAAAATGGCAACCCTTCCAATCACTCTGTACTTAAAGCGGAGGTTCACACAAAAATGGAACCTCCCCGCTTTTCGGAACCCCCCCCCCCCCCCCCGGTGTCACATTTGCCACCCACGGGAGTCTAAACCACTTCTCGTCCCCCCCGCACTGTCTGCTGGGACACTTACGGGTCCCAGAGACAGCAGGCACCAATCGGATTGCGCAGCGCGACTCGCGCATGTGCAGTAGGGAACCGGGAAGTGAAGCCGCAAGGCTTCATTTCCTGATTCCCTCACCGAAGATGGCGGCGGCAGCATCCGAGGACCGACATCGCTGGACCCTGGGACAGGTAAGTGTCCTTATTTTAAAAGTCAGCAGCTGCAGTATTTGTAGCTGCTGACTTTAAAAAAAAATAATAATAAACATAATACATTTGCGGGACTTCCGCTTTAATCTAAAAGGAAAAAAGTTTTGCCTTTTAGTTACATTTTAGGAAATGCAACAATAGGAACTGAAACACTCAAAGGTGGCCAGGAACACCAAAAACACAGGTGATGCTGCATTTGGAAGATGTAAATGGAATGCTATTACAGATATAAAAAGTCATTAGGCTAGTCAGTCCACCAATGTCAATACCTAAAATATTTTCTTTGTTTAGGTTTTATAATTATTTTTTTTTTCCCCCCTCTAGGTCCAATCCAGGCTTGTGCGTGTGGCCGCTGTGAAGCCAAGTTTAAGCAGAACAGTTGTGCAAAAGGAAACCTGACCCCCAGATGCAAGAAATCAATATAACCGGGTTTCCATCTATATTCAGACTGATAGAACACCACAGCAAATCTAGTTGTTTGCATTTCTCCACACTTTATATGTGCTATGTATCTCACATAAGATAATAACATGCATGGATGGGGTAATGGTGGCAACCTGACTGTTTTACATACTGCAAATCCCCACTTACTTTGCTACTTGCTGTGTTAGGCTATTTTCACACCGAGGCGCTGGGTGCGCTGGCGGTAAAGCGGCGCTATATTTAGCGCTGCTTTACTGTCATTTTAGAGGCGCATTTCGGCCGCTAGCGGGCGGTTTTACCCCCGCCAGCGGCTGAAAAAGGGTTAATACCTCCAGTGGCGCTTTGCGGGCGGGTTCGGAGCGCTGCCCCATTGTTTTCAATGGGAAGGGGCGCTTTAGGAGCTGTAAATACACCGCTCCTACAGAGTACCAAAGATGCGGCTTGCAGGACATTTTTCAGCGTCCTGCAAGCGCACCGCTCCAGTGTGAAAGCCCTCAGGGCTTTCACACTGAAGACACAGCAACGGCTGTTTCAGGACGGTTTGCAGTCGCTATTTATAGCGCCTGCAAACCGCCCCAGTGTGAAAGGGGCCTTAGATTTGGGCCGCAACATTACTGCAGTTAAAAACACAGTTACATTTGAACATGGATGACTTGCATGCAGAGATAACCAGCATTGTTAGCAAGTGATTTGCTGGTGGATCAACATTGCACAGGCCATTTTGTTTGGATGTTGAAATTCTGATTTTACAATGGACTGCAAATATTGTCAGGATTTATCATTTTTGCAGCAGTGCATGGACTGGTTACATTAACAAATATACATTGCCTAGGAAATAAATATATCCCCCCCCCGGAAGTGTTTGTTTTACCAAAAGTGAAATAGGGATAGTGCTGAAACCCAGAATAGTGGACTGCACAAGTACACACCTTTAATATATCGCACAAGTGCAGCCAAATTTTTGTTTCTTGAATCACATTTGTTAAATGAAGATCACTTGTGTAATTAATGGGTTTCAAGTGATTTGTAGCATAAAAACCTGTCTCTGGAAGATTTCACATCTGGTAACTCAGTACTCATGTGGATGAACACTTTCTAGCCACCAAGTATTCCTTAGGCTCGGTTCACACCTATGCCGTTTGCATTTGATTTGTTTCTGCTGTGCTGTTTGCATCTTTGTTTGTTTTTTTTTTGGCAGATTAAAAATGCAAATTGCAGCAAAAACACACTACATGGTTTTCTGGCGTTTCTCCATTGAAGTCTACGAGAACCCAAAAAAAAAGCACTGTTTTGCATTTAAAAAAGTATCGAACCCTTTCCAAAAACGCAACTGCTGAAAAAAAAGCATAGATGTGAACTTGTCCTCTAGGAAACCATGTTAAATGATCTGTGCTGCATTTCTGCAAAAAGCACAAAAAAAACACATTAGGGTGAACTGAGCCTAAGAGTATAGTTCAATTAAAAAAAATTACTTCTGTTTTAATGATCAAGATTCATACTTACCTAGGTGGATGAAGCATCAGTCTCCTGCCACCTCCAACACCGAGAACCCAGCGATCAAACACCGCAGATTACTCGATTCTCACAGCTCTCTGCTCTGCCCCCGCCCCCTCCTCGTTCACTGAAGTGCTGGCCTGTGGATGGGGTGGGAGCGGTCGGCTCAGGCTCTCAGTGGCTTGCTGAGAGCCTGAGCCGGTTGCCGGTCCAGGCATGTGGGCGGATCCCAGCTCTGTGGTCATGATACCCAACCCTGGACCAACTTTGTGACGTCAGACAGTGGACTTCAGCCCGCTCTCTGCTGAAAACGGGTCACAGGAGTGAAAATCGAACTGCACTCCTATGATCCACAGAAGTACAGCCAAACAAGCTTTGGATGTACGTCTCCTTTAAAGTAATGGAGAGATGATGGCACAGCTGTAATGCTGCAAAAGACAGACCATCAACCAAAAGAAGATTAGGGAGGGAGGCCACCAGGAGACCTTAAACAGGGTTAATATACGGGCTACATGAGAGTCCAGATTTTAGGTCAGTAGAGAAATTGTGGTTGAACCTAAAAAAACACTGGGGGTTATTTACTAAAACTGGAGAGTGCAAAATCTGGTGCAGCTCTGCATAGAAACCAATCAGCTTCCAGGTTTTATTGCAAAAACTTAACTGAACAAGCTGAAGTTAGAAGCTGATTGGTTACCAGGGACAGCTGCACCAGTTTAGTAAATCTCCCCCACTGTTCACTCATAATTCCCGTAGAACCTGGGAGAGCTGAAGCAATTTTGCTTGGAGGGATGAGAAAAATTGCAGTGCCCAAGCTGACACAGAGGCCCATCCAAACAAGCTCAAGGCTGTAGATCAGGGGTATGCAATTAGCGGACCTCCAACTGTTGCAGACCTGCAAGTCCCATGAGGCATAGCAAGACTCTGACAGCCACAATCATGACACTCTGAGGCAGAGGAATGATGGGACTTGTAGTTTTACAACAACTGGAGGTCCGCTAATTGCATATCCCTGCTGTAGATGGGGGCAAATCTGTCTCTACTGAATACTTACTCGAAACAGGGTTCTATGCTTAGTAATTATTTTAATTCACTTTTCAGAGTTGTGTTTTCAATTTGTCATCATAAAGGATATTTGTTGATCAGAAAATTGTGTTTTTATTTATTTAAAATTCAATAAAAACATGTAAGCTTCCAATTGGGTGATTTTCATTAGGCACTGTATAATCCAGTGGATTAATGAATCACTATATATCTGTATTAGCAAAGTGGAAGGCCCCTTTCACATTTATACGACTTGTCCCACGATTTGGGACTGCAAAGTCGCATGACAAGTCGTTCCCCATGATTTCCAATGACAGCCATTCATATTAGTACGACTTCAACTCGTTCCGACTTCAAAGTAGTCCCTGCACTACTTTGGTCTGATTTTGATGCCACTTACACAGGCATTCCTTGAAATCGCTGTAAAATCCCGCGACTCTGAAGTCGCACAAGTGTGAAAGGGGCCGAAGGAGGATATCTGAAGCACGGGTCCACATTTAAAATCATATTTGTATGTGTGTAGCATATGTATAACTTCTCTCAAGAGGACGCTGCACCTTGACTGAGGGGTATAAATGTGTGCTGTTCAGGTTATAAGCGAGACTATAGTTCACTCCATTTAAATATTTTTTTTTTTTTTTGTACCAGCTGCATAAGGTAGTGCAAACCAGCAAGGTGACAGAAGTGTTTTTCCCAATAAATCTCAACCTTGGCAGCCCTCATGAGTTCCGCCCATGGCGCTCACCCTGTCATTTCCAGTTACTAAAAGTATCTCACCTGATCCTGTCCTTGGGATCCGCTCTGTAAACTGCTGTAGAGAGGGCAGGGGGTGGCAAATCATACATTTCAAATGGTACAAGCTTTATAAAAACAAGCCACATTCTTAATACAAATAACTTAATTTTATTAAAACGAAAAATAAAAGCAAATGCTTAGACGTTTTTCAGCATTAAATAAATCCAACTCTATTCTTCTATTAAGCACACTAAAAGTAATATATAAAAAAAAAAACTGATTACTTTATAATATATATTTAACTTTGCTTTAAAAAAGGCACCCATTTCAGGTTTCTTTAAAGCTCAATCAAACCTCTGCTTTTCATTATTATAAGGCGGCCAGACTGCATATACAGTAATAATTATTTCCACATCCCCTGCTGTCAGGACATAGGACAGCCAGACTAAAGCCTCGTACACACGATCAGATTTTCCACAGACAAAACGTCAGACTTTTGTCCAAAGGGCATCGGCCAGGAACTGGTCTTGCATACAAACAGCAAGGAATTGTCAGCCAACAAACATAGTGATGTACTACATGGCTTTTCAGCTCTTTAGCGCCACCCTTTGGGCACCTTCTGCTAATGTTGTGTTTGGTGAGCATTGATGCCGAGCATGCGTGTTTGGACTTTTGTCTGACAGACTTGTGTACACACGATCGGAAAATCTGACAAAAGACATTTGTCCGTGGAAAGTTTATAAGCCTGACATCCAACATTTGTCCATGGAAAATCCGACAACAATTGTCCGATGGAGCGTACAAACGGTCAGATTTTAGGCCAACAGTCCTTCAACACAATTCCCATCCAAAAATCCGATCGCATGTACCAGGCTTAATGGCTCTTTCCCACTGGGCAGATCAGTGCTGATCTGCCCCGTGGATATCTGCTTGCTCAGCGGGGATCTCCGGAGTGATCTCTGCTGAGCATGAAGATGACAGGTCCGTCTCTGCACTCCGTGCAGGGACGGACCTGTCAGAGTGCCGCTCTCCCCTATGGGGATTGGGTGACGACGGACCGCAGAATCGGACCACAGCGGACACGGACGATATCGGGTGTCAGCGGATGCTCATTCGCGGACACCCGCTATCCCATAGGGATGCATGTATGTCCATTTTTCATCCGAAACCAGAAGGATGAAAAACGGACAAACGGACCGTCCGTGTGAAAGAGCCCTAAGGCTCGCACACAGCATCAGCCTGACATCCCCACCCCTCACCCACCCTCGAAACTTTTTCTGCAATATGCATTGCTGCTCAAGGAGCTGGAGGAAAGGGCAAATACTTTGTGTAAGAGGGCCGCGGTCTGATTCTATGTGCTGGCAAGGTATGTCACACTTTTTGCTGTACTATGATAAATAGCAAGGGTTCAATTGGATTTAAATGTCTGAATATATGACGATTATGAGTTAAGATCTAAGATCTTTTTTTTTTTTTTCGTTTCACCTTTTTATTTGCTGTTTGAGGAGACAGCCTGTTCAGAAATGCTTGTATACATTTCTATGTATACATGGCTCACACTTTGGTAGAGGAAAGCTGTTTTGGACAAACATTCTATTTTCACCTTTCGGATAGTCTGTCAAAATATATCACAAATAAACACTGGTATATTTTATTATATATATTTATATTAAATCTTTTCAGTTTGATTGACTTTACTTTGTTTAACATATAAGTAACTTCAATTATACACCCAAAAGTTCTGTTTAGCAATGTCAAAGGCCATACAGTATTTCATAAACCTCAGTAATACATTCAACACTGCACTCTAGATTGTTTTGTTAACTTGTTTGATACAACTATATACTGTATTTAAAAACTGTAATAACTGACTTCATTCAAACTGTATTATTATATCTACTATACTGTTTAACATATTGGATAAATTGATGCCTGTGAACGGCAGTGGGTTATGGCTATAAAAAAAAAAAAAAAAGGCTGCTTTGTATTATAGGTTGTAAACCTCCAAGGGGAAATTTGTACCTATTAGGTAAAATAAGGTAAATAGCTCCTAAACGCGCAACGTTCAGGAGATGTTTACCGTGCTGATGATGTCATCGGCACATGTGCTCCCATGCCGCTTCTTCAGGCAAATGTACCGTGACCGGTGGCTTCCGTGCGCATGTGCGAGAATGATGTCACGCGACTCTGGCCTGTCACAGAGCCGGAGTCCACGGCCCCAGAAGGACGATGGGCAAAGATCGATGCGGCCAGCAGCAGGGGCGACGCGGGCTTCATTTGCTGGTAAGTGTCACATAAATGTACTAGTATGCAAGGCATACTAGTACATTAGGCCTTTACTTTGCAGGGAAGAAGGAAGGAAAACCCACCAGGGTTTACTTCCTCTTTAACAGAGCTTATCTACAACTTAGGACCAGTTAGTTGGGTTGGATATACTACTGTAAAAAAGAGCAAAGCAAACAGATGTAATCACCCCTGTAGCCACACAGTAAGGATACATTAATGACACTGGATGCAAGTAATCATCCCTGTAACCCCAGACTTATGCCGGCCATACACGGTTCGAATTTCGAAAATCGTATCTAAGAATTTTCGTATGAATTTCTCACCATTAGTGGGCTGCAGTAACAGCCGATTTTCGTTCTGAAATCAAATTTGAGGAATCGGACATGTTGAAAATTTTTTGAAAAACGACCGATTTTCGAATCAATGATGGGATAATCGTGCGAGAAGTGTACTAAGAAAAGAAAATTTACGGAGAGAGAAAAGAAGATTCCCAGAAAAGAAAATTCTTTTCTGTAGCAACATGAGGTGAAATTGAAGGCTCGGTCGGCCGAATTTTTAAAATCAATGGTGGCACCATCGGATCACAAAAAAAAAAAAAAAAAAACGAATTTTCTGATTTTGAAAAGAAAATTCGTTCAAAATTCGACCATGTATGGCCTGCATTAGGCTCAATTCACATCTATGCATGTTGCTTTTGAGCGTTTTTGCGGTGCTTGCCGCGTTTTTGGACACACGTTTTTAACTGCGATTTTGCCACGTTTTGCGGTTTTCTTTTACACTGTGGTTGCTTAGCAACCAGCTATATACAGTGTAAAGAAAAAAAAACGCAGTACTTGCGTTTTGGATGCAGGTCCATTGACTTCTATTACATGCAAAACTGCATTTTGCATGAAAAAAAAGTCCCCGACCGTTTCCAAAAACCGCAGAGGCACAAAAATGCATTGATGTGAACATGTTCCATAGGAACCCATTTTAAAAAATTTCTCTGCGTTTCAGCAAAATGCATCAAAAAACGCATTAGTGTGAATCAAGCCTTAGACTCCATACACACCATTAGATTTTCTTCAGATTTACCAAAACCATGTAGTGCAAGGGTTACAAATCCAATCTCAATACCTCTGGGGGCTTTGCAGTATGGAGTGTCCCCATAAACTTCAATATTTAAATCCAATCCAAAACCACATTTCTTTTTATTAATTTTTTTAACTCAAGAGCAAGTAAAAAGTGTTGTGTTATGTTTTTCGCATTAAATGTATATCTAGTAAATCTAAAGTGTACCAGATTAATTGCACATCTACCTTTGTCAATTTTCGTCAACAGTTAGGCTTCATGTACACGGGACGTTTATACAACCTCTCCTGAATGATTTAACTTGATAGATAATAACCCACATTTAAAACATCTGTTTTTATTTTTTTAATTGAAAAACACTTGTAAACGAAACGCGAGTTACTGCGTTTAGAAGCGTTTGAAATGCCTCTAAACTCAGCTTGTGCACCCATTTTTTTGCATTCCAAAAAAAAAAGCATCTAAACTCAACTGCCTAGAAATGACTATAAACGACCCTGTGTACATGTACTGATAAGATAACAGAGGAGATTTCGGGAGCAGTTGAGAAAAAAAAAAAAAATGCCCAACTGCTCCTAAACATCCGTTTACCAGCAGCAGTGTACATGAGGCCTTAGGGCTCATGTACACTGCAGCTCAAAAAAAAAAAAATGAAATAGCTTTTACAGGCATTTGAGCTTTTATTCAGCTTGAAGAAGCTTGTACTTTTTGGGCTCTTTTGCATGTTTTTATTGCGCTCCTTTGAGCATAAGCATTTGTTTCCCACAAATCCTCCCCATAGCTAATTTTTCTCTTTTTTTTTTTGTTTTTGAGCTTTTTCATGCTCTTTCCTGCGTTTTGCGCACTTAGGTGTCGTTTCTGCTCGAAAGCTCCTCTTAAAAACGCGAGTTTGGTGGGGAGTTCTGCTTGTAAACTCCTGAAACTACCATAGTGTGCATGGACAGGGCTCAAAATTTCAAATCCTGAGCTACTAGCCAAGCCTTAAGGGTTACTCGCCACCAGTTAGTTGCCCCAACCGATCCCTACCCTGCACCGCCCCTAATTCCCCCCCCCCCCCCCCCCCTTAAACGCCTGTCATGAAATGACACTTAAATGTTTTATGCAGAATTAAAGTTACAAAAATAAATATTAACAACAACTTTATTAGTGCAGCCTCACCTGTGCATGGACACATTGGGGGTTATTTACGAATGGCAAATCAACTTTGCACTACAAGTACAAAAGTGCAGTCGCTGTAAATCTAAGGGGTAGATCTGAAATGAGTGGAAGCTCTGCTGATTTTATCATCCAATCATGTTCAAGCTAAAATGCTGTTTTTTATTTTCCTTGCATGTCCTCCCCGGATCTACAGTGACTTTACTTCCAAGTGCACTTGCAGTGCAATTTCAAGTGCAAAGTGGATTTGCCTTTCGTAAATAACCCCCATTGGATAACATGGAGGGGAGTTTCCAGGCAGAAAAAAATAAGAGCTCAAAAAAGCTCAAAAGCCTGTAGGAGCAGCCTTCTTTGAGCTGCAGTGTGCATGAGCCCAAAGGCGTTTTTTTGCCAAAGCTCCTAAACTCAACTTCTTAAAAAGCCCATGTGTCCGTGTACACACAGACTTTAGGTGAGCTTCAACCGCCCTCTCCTGAACGCGGAAGAATCACGTTCAGGATGGGAACTTTTTGACCACCGGCCAGTGGAAAATGCAAAAACATGCCACAGTCAACATAGGCCAGTGTACATGAAGCTTTTGAGTGAAAGACACAAGCATTTCTTCAGTGCTAAGTGATCCTTGTACGCACAAATAAATACAACAGATTAGTGGTGCAATGACACAGTGGATTGTAGACCAGCTATGAGAACAATACAGGAGTGGCCATTGCTGATGGTCATCTGAAAATGCTAGTTGCCTGGCTGACCTAACTCAAGTGTAAGTTTACCTTTTCAGGAAAAAAAATTAAAAGGTTAACACTATACACCCTCCCTAACCCTGATTCCCACTATACCTTGTGAGTGAGGAGCTGTTAGTACCCGCGCAGCCAACGTACCGGTCCAGGGATCCGAAATCCCTGCTATTCTTGGTGCAGCGCTTAAGGAATGAATCAGAGCGATGCTTTGTGCCAACACTGACCAATTAGAATCACTGTAATCTGTACAGGAAGCACTACAGAAAGAGGGAAAAAGATTGAGGATTTCAAATCCTCACAACACTACACTGGCTGTGTGAGCACTAACAGCTCAGCACCCATGGAGGCAAGTACAGCGGTGATTGGGGGTGGGGAGGGTGTACAGTGTTAATTCACATTTTCAGAAAAGGTGAACTATCCCTTTAAGGTCTCTCGCACACTGCAGCTTGGAAAAGCTCAGTACAGCTTATTTTTTTACTAAGCTAAAATACAACCCATTAATTGTAATATGCCTATGTACACAGGTACGTAAACAAGCAAACAAGCCGTGTATTCTCCAGTAAAAAAAATCTGCATTTTTTGGTCAGTAATTTACATCATGTACGCTTTTTGCACGCAAATGCCTATTAACATAATGTGAACATGATAATTAGTGTGCGCATGCATGTGTGAACGCATTATTTATATGTAATAAAAAAAAAAAGGAGAGGGCTGAAAAAAAAATAGATGCTCAAACAGGAATATTGTGTGCAAGGGCCTAAGCCTAGACCGGCAACCATCAGTTTCAGATTAGTGATAACAAATGTTCCTTTAAACCACGTCATGAAAATATGATGCTTCCTTCCTAGTTGTCTGACCTCAATACTTTACCGACCCACAACAATTGTAAATAAAAGTCTGAATTAACTTTCTTTTTTTCTATACTTGTTCCAGGCTAGGGACCCAGAAACCAAAGCTTTGTAACCAGGTAACTCGTTTTTCAGGAAACCAAAAGGCAGCTCATTCATTCAAGTCTGCTAAATCTTACAGAAAGATCACCCAACCTGCAGAGAATACTGTCAGGTGAAAAGCAGCTTATCTAAGAATATGATCATTTGTTGCCAGAGAATAAAACCCTTCTAGTGTCCAGCAACATCCATTACAAGTGGATATGGATAGGCAAGTAAGTGTTCTGTTGCTTAGTGCTTCGCCATCTTTGACCAAATGCTCTTTTTAGTGCAGAATAAATACAGAACATCTTTTACCAATATAATTCCTTTTCTTATCGCCCTCTCCTCTACTCTGATGGTTTCTCCAGTTGTGTCCCTTTGATTTGAAAGCTCATTACCTTTATTTAAATAGCTAAAACTATTTAACATACAGTATATTCAGTTCCTCAAGCACCACTCCTATCCTAAAACGCAATACAAGTATGCCCACCTTTTACTGAAGCAATGCATTTTGGAAGCTATCAGACTTGCACATTTGTAACCCATGCCACACCCAATAAGATTAGACAGGTAGATACGGCTATGTGTAATCGAAGGAACGTTTAGAATAATGGTTCTGTAGTTTACAGAACCATTATTCTAAACGTTCCTTCAATCGCTTATGGGAAAACAAGGGTTAAATCAGCTTTTCTGTAAAGTATCGGGTAAAAGGCTGGCAGTGGTTTAGTGGGGTTCCTTCTTCTTGTTTGGTCTCTCGATCAGTTTATATTCATCCAGAATTGCATGGCTGGTTTCTTTTGCAGTTTTTTTCACAATGGCTTTTACACCCAGGTGATCAATGTTAAATGCAGTTGCTCCAACGTTCATGGCAGAATTGACAGCCTCGTTAGTAGCGTGCCCAGCGTCGTTTCCATACCTAGATCACAAATTGAAAGATTTTACAAATATTTCCATAATTAGACGGCATTGGCTAGAGATTTATTATGGGCACAGTTGTGCAATTAATTTGCCAAGTATACAGGTGCCTAATCCTGCACCCCCTCAAGCCAAAAACGGAAGAATTGTTTTTTGGTAAACTTTACAAACATTCAAAGAAAAAAGGCAGATACTTTGAGGACATTGACAACGCAGTGACTAAAATCTAGTGAGCCTCTATTGGGGGTGTTATCAAGATACTGCATGTATCCTATGTATACACATAAAAATTATTTTAGAGAAAGCATTTCACTGGATAATGGAAATGTATTCCAATCTCAGTATCACCGGCATACATTTTGAACTGCTTCTTGGCAAATGAATGGCACAAACTACTGTGAACCTAAACACATTAAAGCTGAAGAATTACCAGATTTTATATTTGAATTGATTAAAATAATTATCCATCCCCTGAATTATTTTGGTTTGTGATGCACAAGTACAAAAGCCGTCACACAACTGTCATACTGACACTTTAAAAAGTAGAAGAAAGGAATGTAGGTTGTTTATGTGCAATCAGTTCCCTGATACAGTCAGCATCTGGTTATTGTGAGCAATCAGACATTTATTGCCCATTTACATTTGCCGTGAATTTAATGCACAGATGTTGCATTAAGGGGGCATATTAATTTGAAAGTTGTCTAACACACACAAAAACCAAACAAAGCAGCGTACAACAATGCATGGTAGTCCATTACTGTACATTGTTTTGCACTGCATCGCAAGGGTGTGGAGGTGCCTTTCAGAATAAATGGCACCTTAGGGTACCAACAAGCATGATGAGGTATTGCACCCTATAATGCAACACTGTAAATGGACCCTTATAGTTCCTCTATAAGCACATTATTTCCTCAAAGTATGTCAGTTAGACAGTAAGGTGTGACTTTTGTACATTTCAGACATAAAGATGTAAAAAGATGTAAAAGGGGAAGGACTCTATTCATATCAAAACTGGGCTGAGCACTAGAGGGGTATCTGGTTTTTGTTCATGTATGAAATGCAGGTAATAAAAAAAATATTTTTGGTGTTCATCTAACTATATAGCTGAAGACGATAAATCTAGTTAAGCAGATTTAAAGTACATATTCACAAGCACGTATCTGCCTGCGAATACGGCTGGATCGCAACTATATGTCACAGTGGTCTCTTATATTGATTATACCTTTCTCAATGCAGCCTTACCTTAGCAGGAACCACAGTACAAATGTAATCTACATGTGCTAACCTGTTAATGTTGTTCAGCAGAACTCTTCCCTAAGCTCAATGGGTTGATTTTTTCTGCATGCTACTGTGAAGACGGTTCCAGTAATCAGAGTGAGAAGAATAATCGCCCAGTTATAAATATGTATCTGACCCAACCAATCCCTAAAGTTCTTGTGCAGAAGTATGGTTTGAGAAATGATCAGTATTTGGGTCACTTATCCAGTGTTCTCCATCTCCTAGGCTTCTGCCTAGAGCAGCCTCTCTCAACCTTTTCAACATAGAGGAATCCTTGAAATAACTTTCCAATCTCAAGGAACCCCTGTTAATATTGACTATATCTACAGCTCATGCTACATTATTGCGATCGCCAGAGAGCAAAATGCTCCTTATGCCCCATACACACGGTCGGATTTTCCGACGGAAAATGTCCTATCGGACAATGTTGTCAGAAATTCCGACCGTGTGTAGGCTCCATCGGACTTTTTCCGGACAAAGTTTTATCTCCTGCTCTTAAATTTTCTGACAACAAAGTCCTATCGGACTTTTTCCGAGCGTGTGTAACGAATTCCGACTGACAAAGTGCCACGCATGCTCAGATCACATTACAAGACCAAAGCTATTGGCTACTAGCCTTTACTTAGTCCCGTCGTACGCAACGAACGTCACCACGTTCAGGATGATCGGATTTTCCGACAACTTTGTCCGACCGTGTGTATGCAACACTAGTGTCGGAAAAAATCTGACGGATTTTGTGGTCGGAATTTCCGACCGTGTGTACGGGGCATTACACTTGTGGTCATTGGGAAGAATTACCCCCTTACAGATAGCTAAAACGATCAATAGTATTAGTGGGAACTTATCTAAGAGGCAGAAGGTTCCAATTGTTCAATGAACCCCTAGCAACCTCTGGGAGGAAACCTGGGGTTCCACAGAATCCTGGTCTAGAGCATCTCTCTACTTGGGCCTTGCCTCCGCCTAGGACATGTGCTAGAGGCTCAAGAGATTTGTTGCCTGTTTGAGTGGATACCTAGAGGTAGTTGGTCTTGCAAGGAATTTTCTGCAGAGAAGCTGGGTAGAAGTCTCTAGACATTGCAAGAAGGATTCGTCACTGATCAATCAAGGTATCCGACTGCTCTAAGGCTTCCTGTACACTAGCAGCTCCTAAACTCCACTCCATAAAAGCCTATGGGGGTCATTTACAAAGAGGTAAATCCACTTTGCACTGAAAGTGCACTTGGAAGTGCAGTCGCTCTAAATCTAAGGGGTAGATCTGAAATTAGTGGAAGCTCTGCTGATTTTTTTTTTTTTTTTTTTTATCCAATCACGTACAAGCTAAAATGCTATTTTTTTTCCTTGCATGTCCCCTCGGATCTACAGTGACTTTACTTTCAAGTGCACTTTCAGTGCAAAGTGGATTTGCCTTTAGTAAATAAACCCCTATGTGTCCATAGCATTCAGGATAGGAACATTTTGACTGCTGGGCCGCAAAACACACAAAATCACAGCACCGTTCTGCTTTTTCCCCCAGCCAATGTAGTTCAAGTGTACATGAAGCCCTAAAGGGTCAAGAATGCACCGATTAACCACTTCCCTACCCGCCCATAGTCATAGGACGCCCACAAGGTGGATCTCCCATCCTGGGTGGGCGTCATAGGACGTCCTCCCATTCCCGGCCGCCTGGGGGGCGTGCACCCGCGGCGTCGCTCGGGCCCCGGTGCGAGTGCCCGGCGGCCACGATGTCCGCCGGGCACCCGCGATTGCCCGTTAAAACAACGGGACCGTGCGGGACCGTGGAGCTGTGTGTGTGTAAACACACAGCTCCACCTCCTGTCAACGGAGAGGAGACCGATCATGTGATCCCAGTACGGAGGAACACATGACCGGTCTCCTCCCCTTGAGTCCCCTCCCCCCACAGTTAGAATCACACATATAGGAATACATTAACCCCTGCAGAGCCCCCTAGTGTTAACCCCTTCCCTGCCAGTCACATTTACACAGTAATCAATGCAATTTTATAGCAACGATCGCTGTGTAAATGTGAATGGTCCCAAAAATGTGTCAAAAGTGTCCATGTTGCGGTCACGAGAAAAAAAAAAAAAAAAAAAAAAAAAAAAAAAAAACCCAGAACCCCGCCATTACTAGTTAAAAAAAAAAAAAAATGCAATAAATCTATCCCCCATTTCGTAGACGCTATAACTTTTGCGCAAAACGATCAATATACGATTTTTTTACCAAAAATATGTAGAAGAATACGTATCGGCCTAAAAAAAAAAAAATAGTTAAAAAAAAAAAAATGGGATATTTATTATAGCAAAAAGTAAAAAATATTGTGTTTTTTTTTCAAAATTGTCGCTCTTCTTTTGTTTATAGCGCAAAAAATAAAAACCGCAGGGGCGATCAAATACCACCAAAAGAAAGCTCTATTTGTGGGGAAAAAAAAGGACGTCAATTTTGTTTGGGTGTAACGTTGCACGACCGCGCAATTGTCAGTTAAAGCGACGCAGTGCCGAATCGCAAAAAGTGCTCTGGTAAGGAAGGGTGTGAAATGGCCCAGTGCTGAAGCGGTTAAAGAAAAATCCACTACAAGCCAAGACAAGACTGACTGCTCTCTTTGGTAGATCAGTTTGGTTGCTCCCACACAGGGCCAGCATTTACCAAGAGGCTGCTCTTAAAGGGCCTGCTACTACCATTGCTACAGAATACCTGTAGTCTTTTTCTACTCCTTTTTGAATATGCTGCACCCATAAACCCCCTCTCGTATTATTTTATTCTGCAATAAAAAAAAAAAGGGTAAAGTGACTGGCCCCCAACTTTTTTTTTTTTTTTCACCCCACCATACACCAAGAACTAGACTCTGTCCATAGACCTCAAGATTACACAGGTAAGTCGGGTGACTTTCAGGTTGCACAAATGTGAAAGGAGCCTTAAGCCCCATACACACGGTCGGACAATCCGCGGACCAGGTCGGTCGGATCCTGTCCGTCATACTTTGTCTGATGTTGGTTTTGCGTACACACGGTCGGACAAAGTTGTCGGAAAATCCGATCATTCTGAACGTGGTGACGTTTGTTGCCTACGACGGGACTACGTAGAGGCTAGTAGCCAATAGCTTTGGTCTTGTAATGTGATGTGAGCATGCGTAGCACCATGTCCGGTCGGACAACCGTACACACGATCGGATTTGGTGTGATCGGACCGTGTTGTCGGCAAATCTTTCCAGCAGGAGATAAGACTTTGTCCGTCGGACAATCCGACGTACACTGTCCGATGGTGCATACACACGGTCTGATTTTTCAACAACATTGTCCGATCGGACAGAATCCATGAAAAAGTCCGACCGTGTGTATGGGGCTTTAGACTGCACTGACACCTGCAGCGGAATGCAAGGGAAGTGCAATCTGAATGCGGTGCGGGAACTGTGTATGGATCGCGGCATTTCCCGAACTGCATATGTGTGAACCCAGGCTTCATCTATAAAGTAAATGTGTTGTAAGCTTATGTGTTTCAACTGTTTTCCTAGCCTTGTTGCCCTTTAAAAAACTTCCTGATAATCCATATACTGTATAAGGATGCATACAAGTCAGTTATGTGTATTTTTAAACAGCCCAGTATGTCAAAAGTCCTTCCCTTTTTACCAGTAACAGACCCAAAATAAAGCATTGCTTTGCACAGATTACCAATTGTCATATCCTAACAAATAAAACATTTTGCCGCAAAATGCCAACCATGAGCTGTATATTCTTTAAAAATGCAAATATATCCATTAAATATAGCTGTTATCGCCCATTTTATCTATACGCTTCATGTGCCCTCATCCCTATATACAGCACACAAAATTTATTTATTTATTTATTTTTTTTTTGAATGAAGCAGGGAATATTTAAAATCACTGTCATGTTTTTTTGCTTTCCAGGGCTTCATTAGAAGGATTTCCCTGCAGTTTGTGTTGCACAAGCGAGAATAAATCTCCAACAGTAACAAACAAATACTGTAACACTCTTTTTAGTGGAGCAAGGACAAGGCTTAAGCAGAGTCCAGGATAGAAGTAAAAACCCAACAGGGGTTCTTACATCCTATCCAAAACAAAAAATGGCTTGATATACACTACAACAAATACACCAAAATAATTTATACCAATGTCCCATTCAACAAACCTAATTTGTGTAAGCCCCCGTACACACGGTCGGAGATTCCGACCACAAAATCCGTCTGATTTTTTCCGACAGATTTTGTCCCAAACTGGTGTTGCATACACACGGTCAGACAAAGTTGTCGGAAAATCCGATCATTCCGAACGTGGTGACGTTTGTTGCGTACAACGGAACTACGTAGAGGCTAGTAGCCAATAGCTTTGGTCTCGTAATTTGATCTGAGCATGCGTGGCACTTTATCGGGAATTCTCTACACACGATTGGAAAAAGTCTGATCGGATTTTATTGTCGGAAAATTTGAGATCCTGCTCTCAAATTTTTTCTGTTGGAAAATCGACGGAAAAAGCCAGCTGGAGCCCACACACGGTCGGATTTTCGGACAACATAATCCGATCGGACTTTTTCCATTGGAAAATCAGACCGTGTGTACGGGGCATAACAGTAGGCATGTGGAGTGTGCATAAATCCACATTGAACATCGTTGCTTCAGAAGTGAACTGTGGGTAATTAATTAACCTATACACAACATTTTGGGCTGCAGGCGTTTGTGTGTAAATCCAGGAAGTGAACAGGCAGCAGCTTCAGCTGCCCACAATTAAAATGGCTGCAGCCAGACTCAGTGGAGGGAGATTCCTGCAGCATATTTGGCAAGTACAGAATCACAGTATATATAAAATAATATGCAAGGTGGTTGGAGGGAAGCTTCAGAATTACAAATTATGTGAGCAGACTGCAGTTCCTCTTTAAGTACTGATATAGCACTTGGGAATACACCTTTCTTTTAGGCAGGCGATAGATGATGCGCTTTTCTTTCCTGCAACCCTGCTGCACTGCCCGGAGATTTGATCCATCTACGGGCGGCTTAAGTTAGGCCTAACCCTGTCTCTCTCCCCAACAACATACGTCGTCATCTCCTCCTCTTAACTACTGGGTCACCAACATGGCTATAGGATATCTAGGACTATCTACAGACTCCTCTATAAAATGGAAGAGAACAGCTATTAAAAAAAAAAAAACTATGTACAAAATATTGTTACAAGTTAGCAAAATGCTTTTTAGGGTATGACATTTTTAGTCACCAAATGCTTTAATTAAATGATAAAGCAGTTATAAAAACACAAAACGGTATTCACTTAGGGTTTTGTTGCCGGAGGTTCAACCACATTTTCTCCCCTATATCTAAAATAAAAATCATTACGCTTATGTTAGATAAATAAAAAAAAAATTAACATTTGTTTTGAAGTTTCCATTTGAAATTGAAATCGGCCATCTGCTTGGAATACCTTTACAAAAAACAATCATATATGTTTTTCCCCAGTATTAACAGCACTCAGCAATACCAGTATTCACCAGAAGATGGTGTACTGGTACCCTACTCACCCTGATGTTACTATGCAGCGTTTGCTGCAAAAAAGGGAAATACACTTTAAAATCAGTGCAACATTTTTTTTTTTTATTTATTTCCTCCATTCAGTGCACCAGACAGGGCTGCACCAGGCATGTTATAAGGGGTACTGTTGAGCCATGAAGGAGATCTGTGTGTTAGCAGGCAGCATCGTTTTCAATGTCACCTCCACCTCTCTTGACAATACATAGGCAGATTTTTCAAATTGCCTGTTTTGTCGCAAGGAGCTTTTAGCACGGTTCCATTCGGGGATTTGTATATTTCACCTTAAAAAAATATTTTAGAACCCCTATCTTAAAAGGTGGTCACCTTGCACATATGTGGGATGACAAAAGGGTGGACTTTAAAGCCCACATGCAGCACATATGCCCAGGGCCGTTGATAAGGCAGTACAGCCAGTCCGTCTGTACAGGGCCCGAGCCCCATGAGTTCAAAAGGGGGGCCCAGGGAACCTGCAGAGCCGGAGGTCTGGCTGTACTATCTTATTGCAAACACCAATCCTCTTCTGCCTCCTCCTGCAGCGCTGCCAGCTTCTCCTCCTCATTTTCCCCTCCGGCTGCACTGCAGGGGGATTGGTCCTAGCACATGTGCCCCCCCCCCCCCCCCCACAGAGCTGCTGGCTTCCCTCTTCTCCTGCCAGCAGCTGCTATGGGCACACACAGGGATGATTCAGGATGGAGAGCGGGGGAAAGGGGCCGGTTAATATGTAATTTACTGGCCCCTTCCTTTCCTGAATGAACACAGTGAGCAATCGGTGCCAATCACTCCTGTGTCCATTTATCACTAATAACTTTAGTTTGTGAATGAATAGGAAGCCTCAGAGCGTTACCTATTCATTCATCTGTGCAGCCGAGTCTGCAGAGAAAGGGACTGATAAATCTATGTCCTTAGTCACTTTCGGCCTAATGGGGGCCCTGTCAAGTAGGCTGTATGGGGCCTGTAACAAAATTTGTAATAGCAGCCCTGCATATGCTTTACTGGGCAGCCGATGTTTATCTACTGAGAGCGTGCACATTGCGCATTCTCAGCACAAAGACAGCTCTCAGACCAGACTAAATAAAAATCGGTAGCCGATGAGACAAAGGTCACAAGATCACTGATTATTCCTGCCTCCTGGGCATTCAGAATTGGAATGCTGGGGTGGGTGGGAAATGGTTAAACAAATTGTACATTAATGCACATTATACATTACAGCAATGGGCTTTCCAGCATGCTGGAAAAGTCCCAAGAATGACACCTACTTATATTTGACGGTATGCACAGTCTCTGTGGCCACACTCTTAGCTACGTTCTTCCCGGCATACTCCAGGCCCAGCCAGACAGTTGCAAATCCTAAAAAAGATTAAAAAAAGGGTTCATGTCAACATGTTGAAACTGGTGGATTGTAGAGGATGACGAGACCTCAGGTCCTGTGAATACCTTGTACACCACTAGCTGCTACCACCATAGCGCCATCCAGTGGAGACTTCCCATCCTTGTCTTTCTTCAAAGATTCTGGAATTAGCTTGCCGCCATGTTTCTTCACATGTGGCCCAAGTTCTCTGCCGACACAACTCGCAATGGCACAGACACCATCCACTATGGGAGATATATACACACACGTTTTACAAAATACGTACTCAATGGTTGCATACAAGAAAAAAAAAAAAAAAAAGGCTTTCCCTAATCTCCGGCACCGTTTCCAATAAGAACCAAAAATTCAATTTTTTCGTCTGTAAACATGGTCTCTGATTCTCCATCACCTTGTTGACTAGATGTTGATCTTAAAATTTGTAAACTGATAATGTATAGACGTTACCCACAAAAAAAAAAAAAAAAAATTGCATTGTCAGATGTTTTTTCACCTTAATGCATAGAATGCATTAACGTGAAAAAAAAAAAAACTTAACTTTACAACCCCTTTAAATAGCAATGTAAACTTTGGAATTGCAGGTTTTTTCTTTGTCAGTATGAAAATTATATATTTAAACTTGAGTAATAGTGTCAATGCCCACGCTTCTTAGCTTCTGTAAACCGATATACAGTTAGGATATTTTTTTTACCTAGGAACTGGCTGACTTTCACTGCACCGCCGGTAGCCTGCTGTGCCACATGAAGTCCCTTGGCCACTGTGGGGTTGACTTCCATAGGTCTGTCCTCAGGCTGAATATGTTCTCTTAATTTTGTAGCACCTTTGTGAATGGCTTTTTCCGTCAGCTCTGCTCCTTTCACCAAGCCCCAGTTCAGCCAAGAGGCCCCTAGATTAAAACATAGCATTTAAAGTCCAAAAAACAGTAGGTTATAATCTACAAATAGAAAGATATTATCTGCTGCCGAGGGATCCATACTCCAGGTGGATTGAGTCACAACACCACATGTATATCCTTAAGCCCTCCAGGGAGTTGCATGAGCTCAGCCGTTTCCTGGCTGGCATTCATTTTTTTATTTTATTTTTTGTCCGGTTGTGTCTCTCACTTTGAGGACCTCTATCTTGGTATACATGTTTGTGGCGCATGGGCTGGGCCCCCCTGCCCCAAACAGTTGCCCCTCTAGGTGGACGCATGAGTGCTGTGGGCATTTGTCCTCCGCTGTGGTTTCTCTCTTACTGGCATGCTGGTGTCTTTTGTATATGTATCAGCACACCAGAATTTACCTCCATTCTATATTACCCAGGGGTCTCCAGACTTTCTAAACAAAGGGCTAGTTTCTTGCCCTTCGCACTTAGGGGGGCAGATTGTGGCCAGTGGAAGTTGAAAATGCGCTGGCATCAGTGGAAGTAAGCAATGCCTTAGGCTTGGTGGTCAGTGGGTATAAAACAATTACTTAGTGCCTGTTGTCAATAGAAGGAGGATTAGTGCTCCATCATTGGTATTTATTGGAGGAATAATGCTCCATTTATGGGTATTAGGTGGAGAAATAGTGCCCCATCACTAGTATTAGTTGGAGAAATAGTGCCCCATCACTGGTAGTCCTTGGAGGAATAAGTACCATATCACTAGTATTAGTTGGAGAAATATAGTGCCCCCTCACTGGTATTAGTTGGAGGAATGGGGCCCCATTATTAGTATCAATGAGAGGGATAGTGCCCCATTTTTGGGTGTCAGTGGCAGGCATTATGCCCCACTATTGGTGTCCAGTGGGAGCTGGATAAAGCAAAAGAGCAGCAGTTTGGATGCCACCTCTCATACTCCATCCCAAACTGACATGAACCAATGGCTTTAATGACTCGTCATCTTCTTACATGTCCATTGACAATATTTTCCTGTAGTAATTTTTTTTTCTTTACTTCCTCCCCTAAAGACCACTAAACCTCTGACAGCTGGACCCTCCATATATTATTCATCATTGATGACATCCTCTTAGCTGTGTAAATGATCTCTGCACAACTAAACCAACAACTTTTGGCAGAGGTGACCTTAGACGCCACTAACACTATACAGGGGGTCCCCGACTTACGAACATCCCCTACTTACGAACGGGGCGCTGCGGGGACCCTCCGCCATTTTCCGCCGCCCTCCGGCCGTTCTGCGCATGCGCGGCCATACGGAGCCTCGAAAATGCCGGCAAACTTCGGAAATGTCCGTAATTTGCAGCGCATGCGCAGAACGGCATTAGACGGAACATCGGAAATGTCCGTATTTGTCAGTCTGCGCATGCGCGGCCGACTTACGAACATTTCCGACTTCCGAACAGGCGGGCAGTCCCTAATGAGTTCGTAACTCGGGGACCCCCTGTATGGAAATTACGACCAAATGCCTCTTTTTCTACCTTCATATTTCTTTCAGCAAGGTATGTCCCATTTTGTATTCAGACTGAGTAACATTTTTTCCAGCTCGGTAAGCTACTTTTCCCTTATTGCAGTCACTAACAGGAGACTAATGTAGACAGTATTTACCAATGCAAGAGGCCTAAGGCTAGACAAGACCCGAGCCGTAACCCATACTGAATGGCATCAAAAAACTGCAGCATAAATTTTATTTCCACCTGTGAAGGTCTTCAATTGCCAAGCAGATAAAATAGAAATATTATCTTTATTTACCTTGCAGAATTCCTTGGGCAACCTTCTGACTCCATGGTGGCAGGTCATCTCTCTCTATCGGTTCTGGCTCTGGCTCAGGTATGGTGACAACACGAACAGTCTGACTCAAGTCAATGACTTCTTCCGTTGCATCGCTGGACTTAAAGAGCAGAAAAAAAATAGAAGGTTTTATTATTTTAGCCATTTACCACCTACACAAGACAAGGTGCCCGTGACCATGAGGAATGATCCTGTTGCTGATAGACATGATCATATGCCCACTGGCTCTTTCCAATTTCTGCAGACAACCCCAAGATGACTGAGGAAGAACGGGCTGGCTTTTTCCAGTAGAATGAGATTATTCTCCAAATGTTAGGCGAGCACAAGTGGTGTGCAAACACACACATATATACAATTGTTCTCACTAACAAATGTTTAGTAATTGCTCTTCTGGCTACCATCCATCCCATGTCTAGACACATTTATAGTTGCATTCACATACTGTATGGTGCAATTACACAAATTACAGCCAATTCCTGGTCTGGATATTTAAATTTATATTACAATATGTGGCATCCAGGAAAAAAAAAAAAAAAAAAAAAACCCACTTAAGCCTCGTACACGTGAGAATATAGGCTGAATGATCGTATGTTTTTTGGCATGCTAGTCTCATATCGAAAATTCTCAGAGATTCACCCTCTCCATTTGTCCTATTTACCATTATTATTGAGCCGTGGCTCACACCAGTGTGGCTTTGAAATCGCGCTACTTCTGCGCAGTTTCAAAGCCGCAGATCAGTGCAATTTGGACCTCCGATTTCACTGCAGCTTGCGACTTAAAGAGGAACTGAAGTCTGCTCACATAATTTGTAATAAAAACATATTCGCTATTCTGAAGCTTCCCTCCGACCACTTTGCATATTATTTTATATATACCGTGACTCTGTACTTGCCAGATATGCTGCCGAAATCTCCCTCCACCAAGTGTGGCTGCAACCATTTTAAAGCGGAAGTAAACCCTTTGATTTAAATAGTTAAAAAAAAATAAAAAATATGGCATGCCGGAAATGCTACCTGTCACATTGACTATGCTTTCAACCAAACTGTCAAACCATCCAATGGCTGGTGTCATAACTGATCACATGTGCAGCATCATGACAGGTGAAGATTGAACAGAGGCCAAGATGGCAGCTTCCTTGGCTGAAAACTATAGGAGGGTTTACTTCCACTTTAACTGTGGGCAGGTGACTGTTCACTTCCTGGATTTACACAGACACACCTGCATCTCTGCAGCTCTCATTGGCCCTCTTATGACTCATCCCCCCTCCCTTCCTGGCAAACTCTCGCGAGCGTGAGACAGAGAGCTGTGCATGATGTCATAAGCCTAGGCATTTTACCAGACAAGAAAAAGGAAGTGGGCTGCCTGTATAAGGTATTTACCGGCAGGAAAAAAAAAAAAAAAAGTTTTATTATCCAAAGTTAAAACAAGGGCAGAAGATTTAATAGATGGGAAGTTGAAAAAAAATTACTGAAGTTCCACTTTGATTTGACAGAAGACAATGCAAGTCGCAATGAAATTGAAAAAAAATAAAAGTGCAGGAACCTTTATGAAAGTCGCTGCGTGTTGAGTCACAACGATTTGAACGGTTCTATTGCCAGCAATGGTCATCCCATTGCTGGCCATCGACTTATCATGCGACTTTGAACTCTTAAAGTGGTTCTGCACACATTTCATTTAGTAAATCTCTTTGCCTTCCAAATCAGGCAAAGAGTACTAAATGAAGTGTTTTTTTTTTTTTTTTTTTTCCCCACTTACCTTGTAATCGCTCACTTCCTTTCCTCTGTCTCTGCGGTGGTGGGCGGGGTCTCTGCGTCGATCGTCGTCACGCCGCACTGTCTCCTGGGATCTGGTGTCATTGTGTCAGTGCGGACATCTTCCAAAATCTCGCCAGATTTCGGCCACATCTTCCGAAATCTCGCGAGATGTCGGCAGATGTGCCGAAATCTCGCGAGATGTCGCAGATGTGCCGAAATCTCGCGAGATGTCGGAGAACGTGAGCTGCACTTTGCCGTTACTGCGCACGCGCGAGCTCGGCGCAGTAACGGCGGTGCATGCTGGGCCATCTGAAGTGCCTGTGGGGTTTCACATGCCCACAGGCAAGATGGCACCCAGCAGAAAACAGTTATATAAATTATTTTATAGGAGGAAAACCGGCAGCAATCAATTAGGAAGATAGAACACATGAGTCCCCCAATTTACCTCCTAATCCTTTGCATCACATTAAAAAAAAAAAAAAAAAAAAAAAAAACAGTGCAGAACCGCTTTAAATAGTATGACAAATCGTGCTGGTGTGAACCCGGGCTAAAAAAAAAAAAAAAAAATGAAAGTAAATGAAAATGCCCAAATTTGGGGTGGCCCCAGAAAAAGTAAGAGGGGAAATCTTCCAATGGGGACACTAGTTCTGGTTCCCGTTTTCACTATGGGACAGGAAGTGAATGGACATGTCCCCCAATGAGACACATGGCAAAAAAATAAACTGACAAGGGTTATAACTCTCCCTTAGGCTGGGTTCACACATATATACACACACACACACACACACATAATGTGTTTTTAACCATATCCAATTTACATAACATGTGGCTGTGAATGACTTTCAATGCAGCCTGTTCACACATGTGCAGGGTGGCTGCGGTACAGTTTCAAAAAAAGGGTCCTGTGCATTTTTGGGTCCGGTTCGGGTGCGAATTCAGGTAACAATGGGCACCTGAATCACACATTGTAAAGGAAATGTGCAAGTTCTGTATAGAATTGTATTCCATTCCATATGTATTGCACACTTCCCTCACTGTGCCCACAGCACTAATAATGTTTTCATTACATGTTTACATTCTTTCGAGTCCTGATTAGAATTAGCCTGCAGAGTGTATCTTTTGGGTTTGTTCCCTACAGCACACAGCACTAATAATGTTTTCATTCCATGTTTACATTCTTTCGAGTCCTGAACTACTAATCAATATGAGGCTAGGAGTTGCCTATCTATAAAATTCCATGTCACACCTGAACTAGGGGTACAGAAACATACTGAAACTGCTCCCAATATATGTGAACCCAGCTTTAATCTGTCCAAAACTGAAAAAAAAAAAAAAAAAAATATAAAAAAAATAAATAAAAAAAGTTGCCTATAGTTCTACTTGGAGTTTAAAATTAAATCAAGTTGCTGTAGCTTGGTGTCTGACAAACAGAGCTGAATGTGGAAATTAGACACAGACAAATGCACACGCCCGCTTTGTTTTATAGACAACCTATTCTTTGTTTTTCTGCGATTAATGCACAATGTTTCACGTGGCATAAACTGGAGAACATCCAATCTGGTACAAAGGAGAAATGTCTGTGCCCTTTGTTCCACAGCTTAGCTATACAGATAAATCTGTAAATAACAAGCACTGAAAAGTATCCTGCTGTGTCTACTATGGTTATTATTGCAGCCCTCTTAAAGGACTAGGGACCCGGGACATTTCAGAGTGGTCACTGGAACTAAGCGACTTGACATCCTGCACAATGTTCCCCTACTGAGGGAACTTTTTCTTAAAAATGTAAATAATCAAAGTGGTCAAAAAAAAACAGAAACCCTAGTTTCTGCAGAAGCGAGTCCAGAGAAGTGCCGCCTGACCCCAAGTACCATCTGCAATGCAGGGCAGGTCTCCAAACGGCACCACAAATCAATGGCCCCTGCCCCCACCTATAAGTGGCCTTCACAGCAAGGAGCACGCGGAAGAGCGACACATGTCATTATAAACTAAAGAAAATTCCCAGCTCACCTCACCAACCAGTCAGCAAACAACCATATAATCCTATCTAAAGGAGGCCATATACAGTTCAAAATTCCTGCTGAACTGGCCTGAGATTCGAACCGTTAATGGGCAGAATGAATGTACCAAGTTGATCGATGGACTTGGGTACAACCAGCCTGCTGGATTCTCTTACAATTATCTCTAACCGCTAGTGTTAATTGTAATGCGGCGTACACACGGTCGGATTTCCGATGGAAACAGTCCGAAGGGAGCTTTTCATCGGATTTTCCGACCGTGTGTATGCCCAGCGGTCTTTTTCTGTCGCAATTTCCGACGGACTTTGGAGAACCTGTTCTCAATTTTTCCGACGGAAAACCTTTCTATCGGATTTTCCGATCGTGTGTATGCAATTCCGACACGCAAAATTCCGACGCATGCTCGGAAACAATTCGACCATGCTCAGAAGCATTAAACTTCCCGTTTATAGTGCCGTCGAACGTGTGTTATGCCGCTGTGTTATTGACAGTCGGAATTTGGTGTGATCAGGCAACACAGCTTGAGCGGAATTCCGTTGGAAAAACCGTCAGAGTTTTTTCCGACGAGAATTCCGATCGTGTGTACGCGGCATAAGAGTATCCAGCACATGATCACTGTCTTCTCCCAGCGGGGACAGCTTTCCTCGCATGTGGCCCCCCCCCCCCTTCCCCCTAAAACAAAAAATGGCACCCATGGTTGCAGGAAAGAATTTTGCAGTGTGTTTGGCCTGCCTAACAGTTAGGCCCGATTTACACCTATGCAGGTTGCAGTTTGTATATTTCAATACACGCTTTTCATCCATTGAAGTCTATGGAACCAAAAACCAGAATAAAGTCCTTGGCCCTTTCCATAAAATGCACAGAGGTGAACTAAATCCATAGGAAACCATGTTAAATGGACTGGAATGCATTTCTGCAAAACTGAATACGCACTTAAAAAAAAAAAAAAAAAAAAAAAGCATAGGTGTGAACCAGGCCTTAGACAGGATAGTTTGGTTGTTTGCAAGCTGGTTCGCGAGTTAAGCTGGGAATTTTCTTTGGTTTAGTTCTCCTTGACACCCCCATATAGGAGGCCAGAAGAAGACATTTTTGCATTTACGGATTCAGTTTTGGATGCAAACACAGGGGTTGATTTACTAAACCAGGACAGTGAAAAGTCTGGCGTAGCTCTGCATAGAAAACCAATCAGCTTCCAGGTTTTTATTTTTGTCAAAGCTTCATTGAACAAAGTTAGAAGTGGATTGGCTACCATGCAGAGCTGCACCAGATTTTACACTCTTCAGTTTCAGTAAAAAAATAAAAAAAACCCCACAGAGCTACACTATATTGCCAAAAATATTGTGACACCTTCCTTTACACACACACATGAACTTTAATGGCAGTCCCAGTCTTAGTCCGTAGGGTTCAATATTGAGTTGGTCCACCCAATGCAGCTATGAACAGCTTTAACTTTTCTGGGAAGGCTGTCCACAAGGTTTAGGAGTGTGTCTATGGGATTGTTTGACCATTCTTCCAGAAGCGCATTTGTGAGGTCAGGCACTGATGTTGGACAAGAAGGCCTGGCTCGCGGTGATCTAACATAATGCCATTTTCCAATAGGCTCCAAGTACAAATGCATGTTCATTAAAGGTTCAATTATACTTTAACTTCACTTTTAATAAAGTGGTCCTATACATGTAGAAGGATAAACTGGCCTGCTACAATTAATGTGGTAAAGCGCTACGCAAACTGTCGGCGCTATATAAATCCTGTATTATAATAATAATAATAATAATAATAATAATAAGGGAGAGCGCTTGGGGTTTTTTTTTTAAGATACATCCAGTGTTTTTCAACTGATTTCGCAAAAAAAAAAAAATGTTATTGTGTATGGTGGACTTTCATGACTGACATTCAGGTGAGAGTTTTTCTAATCAAAGAGTTTATAAAATTGTTTTTCATACGAACAGCGATGGAGGGAGAGCTGTCATTGGATGGAAAAAAAATAAAAATCACTCTTCAAAGTCTTGAAATGAGTGTTCCATCTCCACCAAAAATACAAAGAGGGGTGTAAATCCCTTGTGCCCACTTCATTTCTGTTTGGAATCATAACTATTCAATATATAAAAAACACCTTTACAAATAAAACCTCAAATACGAGATCCCAGCACCTGCCAAGTGCTTAGAGTCTAAGCCTCAGACATTCAATGCCTAAAAAGTGTACGGAGCTCTTGTGGGTCAAGAAGTGCAAGTCTCCCATTGTGAGAATCATGTTTTGGGCAAATGACATATATGAGGACTTTGTGTTGATTCTAGTTACCATACAGCAGTGATCTCTTTCTTTTACCTGGATCCTCAGATCAGACATTTGTTTCAAAAGATCTTCAAAGAGCTCCAGGTCAGCGGCGGGCAGCTCAGCCGAGAGTACCACCCCTACGTGGGATCCTTGGGTCTCGGACATCATGTCTGGGAACATGTAGACCCCTGTGTTAGAGCGTAGTACAGGGGACTGAGTGCACATGAGAGGGTACAGCCAATCACAGACCTAACAATTAAAAAAAAAAAGACAAAAATTATTATTAAAAACAGTCATGGTAGAAATATGAATATAAAATAAAGCCCTGATATGCACAGTGAACACATACCGGTACTTCCCATCATAAAATGCATTCAGCAGGCAGGACAGCCCCAGCACATAACGGCCTTGCTTCTTGTATCTGGTATTGAAGGAACACCACTTGCTATGCCATGAGAATATAAAGGCCAGGTATTCCGTCACCTCCGCAACATCTCTAAAATTCTCCCTTTTAACAAATGAAACCACCAAGCTCCTTATTCACTCCCTCGTTATTTCTCGCCTTGACTATTGCAACTCCCTTCTCATTGGCCTGCCTCTCCATAGGCTATCCCCTCTTCAGTCTATCATGAATGCTGCTCCCAGAATTATCCACCTTACAAACCACTCAGTGTCTGCCAACCCTCTCCTCCAATCCCTACACTGGATCCCAATCACCCAGCAAATTAAATCCAAAATACTAAACCACAATATGCAAAGCCATTGACAACTCTGCCCCGAGCTACATCGCCAATCTGGTCTCCAAATATCACCCAAATCGTCCTCTCTGCTCTTCTCAAGACCTTCTACTCTCAAGTTCCCTCGTCTCCTCCTCCCATGCTCGTCTCCAGGATTTCTCCAGAGCCGCTCCCATCCTCTGGAACTCGCTACCTCAATCCGGCTATCCCCTACTCTTGCCATTTTCAGGCAATCCCTGAAAACTCATCTCTTCAGGGAAGCCTATCACCTCTCCAACTAATCTTTTACCACTTCCATCAGCTCATTCCCCACAATTTCATCCTTTTGTACCACCTGCCCCACCCTATTAGATTGCAAGCTCTTCTGAACAGGGCCCTCTTAACCACTTTAAGACCAGCCTCGTTTTGGATTTTAGGTGTTTACATGTTTAAAACAGTTTTTTTTGCTAGAAAATGACGTAGAACCCCCAAACATTATATATAGTTTTTTTTCTAACACCGTAGAGAATAAAATGGCGGTCGTTGCAATACTTTTTTTTCACACCTAATTTGCGCAGCGATCTTACAAGCGCACTTTTTTTGGAAAAACAAAAATCTCTTTTTTGAATAAAAAAAAAATACGACAACAGTAAAGTTAGTCCAATTTTTTTATATATTCTGAAAGATAATGTCACGCTGAGTAAATTGATACCCAACATGTCACGCTTCAAAATTGCGCCCGCTCGTGGAATGGCGTCAAACTTTTCCCCTTTAAAAATCTCCATAGGCGACGTTTAAAAAGAATTCCACAGGTTGCATGTTTTGCGTTACAGAGGAGGTCTATGGCTATAATTATTGCTCTCGCTCTACCGATCGATGCGCTACAGCACATGGGTGGTTTGACCACCGTTTTCATATGCGGGTGCTACTCACGTATGTGTTCGCTTCTGCACGCCAGCTCATCGGGACGGGGCGATTTAAAAAAAAAAAAAAAAAAATCGAATTTTTCTTGATTTTATTTTTACACGGTTTTAAAAATAAAAAAATTGTCTCACTTTTATTCCTATTACAAGGAATGTAAACATCCCTTGTAATAGAAAAAAAAGCATGACAGGTCCTCTTAAATATGAGATCTGGGGTCAAAAAGTCCTCAGATCTCATATTTGGACTTAAATGCAAAAAAAAAGTTAAATAAAATTATATATATATATATATATATAAAAAATGACATTGAAAAAATGTGCCTTTAAGACGTATGGGCAGAAGTGGCGTTTTGACGTTGCTTCCGCCCTGCTATGGTATAGAGACGGGTGGGGGCCATCTTAGCCTCACTCGTCTCTATAACCAGCCAACGATAGGACCCGAGCCAATGGCTCAGTTAAGGTGGAGGGCACGGGAGAGCAGCGGGAGGGGTGGGGGCACCTCTCCCGCCGCCGATAAAGGTGATCTCGCGGGGAATCCACCGCGATGACCACCATTAAAATCGGAATTATGACCGGCGCCTGAAGAGATGGATATCTCGGTTGTGGCAGCAGCTGCTGTTGTTACCGAGATATCCCTCTTCAAAATCAGGACGTATATAGTCATGCGCCGGTCGTAAAGTGGTTAATCCTCTTGTATTTTATTATAACTGTATTGTCTCCCTTTCATATTGTAAAGCGATGCGTAAACTGATGGCGTATACAAATCCTGAATAATAAATATTATTATTCATAACATTATTATTAATAATAATTATGATCAGACCCACCCACAGTATGCCTCTTGCCGCTTTCCACACAGGCAGCTGCTCAGCATAGAATTGGGTGACAAAAATCTCAAGTCTTGCCCAGTAGCACACGCGAGAATTGCACATAAACACGTTTAAGGAGTACGCACGTTCCTGATTTTGGTGCGGTTTTGGGTTAGCCCTAAAACATGGCGCCTGTGACATATCAAAGAAGACTTCTACTAAAAGTCAGTAATAGTGCAGTGCTGATAATCCTACTGCACATGCTCTGCGTTCACTGCGATCTTGCCTAATCTGGATTCACTTTACTGGGCACCCAGGTCAGGTGTTGCCAACTGTCAGTATTTTTAACGGCCAGTAAGAAATGGGCATTTTTCTCATACCAGTAAAACGCCAGTGACAGGAAAAGGTTGCCAGTAAAAAAATATGTCTGCAAAGCTCGGCACTGCGAGTTTTGGTTTGGAGCTTACAGAGACCATCTAGGTGCCTGCTACAGTGTGTTTGGGCGGCGCTGGTGGATGAGGCAGGTCTGGTAGAGGCGGTGCTAGAGCATGTTGTGTGATGACATGGTGCAAGGGAAACAGATTTTGTAACTTTTGGAAATGCCACAAAAAAATGTCAGTAAATTTCAGTCTGGTAGGTTGGCAACCCTTTTTTAGGTCACTCTGCTACTGAACATGCAGGGCTGTTATAGAGACAGTATAATCCAATGCAGATCCTAGTAAGGCTCTGTTCACACTAGGTATGACTTGTCATGTGACTTTGGACACAAAGTCGCAGTTCATTGATTTCATTGGCACCCTTTCCAATCAGAAACTTAAAGTTTCTGCGACTTTGAAAAGGTTCCAGCACTACTTTGATGCGACTTGAGTGCCAGAGAGTGTAAACACATCAGTGTGAACTGAGCCTTAACACCTAGGTGCTGCGCATGCACAGAGCTATTGCTATGGGACTCTATAAAGCACAATGTTGCATTTTTTGGGGGGAAACTATTGCCATGTCAATGTCACCTTTTACATTCAAATACACACAAACTGTTACCTAAACTCATCTCTACTACTTCTTAACATTCCAATTATTTTGACTTACACATGTCTACTTCAATTTGGAAATAAGAGGGAAATTAAAATGCTGTTTCCTTTTTTATTCTGGTCTTAGCGTAATTATAGGATATAATAATCCCAACTAATGATTTTATTATTTTGACTGCAAACTGGGCTGTGCCATTTGGTATAGCAGAAACTTTATATAAACATCTATTATAAAAGGCAGACTAGTTAGAGCCAGGATGAAAACCGTCACCCAGTCCGATGCTACAGGGCACCCAAGGTGCCTTCAGTATGTAACTTTCTGCTTTCAAAATGGTCAGATGAGAAATGCCGCTACTGCATCCCACAATGCAATGTGCAGCACCACTCAATAGACTGTGCAGCCATTCATATATATATATATATATATATATATATATATATATATATATATATATATATATATATATATATATATATATAATATAATATATATAAAAAATATCACATAAAAATTATTCTCCATTATCCTGAGCCATCATGCGTCTGAACTCCTGTACACTCCAAAAATATGGTCGTGGCCTTCACACCAGGTTCAAAGCTACTGAGATGTGGTGCCTGGTTGACCGATAATGGACGGGGAACGGTCAGCTAAGGCCAATGTTTTAAATGTGGGTTCTGCCAACGCCAATAAGGCTATATTTAAGCTGGACAAGATTGAGTTTGGTTGGGCTATATTGGGCTGACATGGCTCCTCAAATCATCACGGAATGTGGAAATGTTTGCGTTTCATTTGGAAATCAAGGTCCCAGAGTCTGAAGGAAGAGTAGAAAGACACAGAATCCAAAGTTGCATGGAGGTCCAGTGTGAAGTTTCCATGGTCAGTAAGGATTAGGGGAGCCATGTTATCTGATGGTGTTGGTCCACTGTGTTTTATCAAGTCCAAAGTCAGCGCAGCCCCCTACCAGGAAAATCTAGAACACTTAATGCTTCCCTCTGCTGACCAGCTTTATGGAGATGCCGATTTCTTTTGCCAGCAGGACTTGGCACCTGCCCACACTGCCAAAAGTACCAATACCTGGTTTAATGATCAAGGTATCACTGTGCTTGATTGGCCAGCAAACTGTACTATACAATACATGGACATACTTTTCAGTAAGCCAACATTACTGTATCTATTTTTTTATTTTTATTTTTTGTTATATTCAAATTTTCTGATATATTGAATTTTGGGTAAGGGAAGAAATGCTTGAAATATATCACTCTGTAATTAATCTATATAAAATCTATGAGTTTCACTTTTTGAATTGAATTACTGAAATAAATCAGCTTTCTACTTAGGGCTCTTTCACACGGGGCGGATCAGTGCTGATCCGCCCCGTGGATATCCGCTTGCTCAGCGGGGATCGCCGGAGCGATCTCCACTGAGCAGGAAGATGACAGGTCCGTCTCTGCACACTGTGCAGGGACGGACCTGTCAGAGCGCCGCTCTCCCCTATGGGAGATCAGGTGACGACGGACCGTAGAGTCCGTCGTCATCCGATCCGCTCTGTAGAAGGATGAAAAAAATAGGGTTTTCCTCCGTCTGCAGAAACGGAGCATAGCGGGCACGGACGAGATCGGGTGTCAGCGGATGCTCATCCGCTGACACCCGCTATCCCATAGGGATACATGCATGTCCGTTTTTCATCCGAAAACGGAAGGATGAAAAACGGACATACGGACCGTCCGTGTGAAAGAGCCCTTAGGCTGTAGCTGCTTAGAAAGAAAATGAACTGCAATGAACCCCAGTATTTTGCATGCTTTTGGTCTTGTTTCCAGGTGCATATTTATCAGATTTAAAACGGTCATGTAGTCGTATGTTTTGAGCCATGCAGTCAGCTTAGATAAACTGTGTTTAGTTCAGTTGTTTAAATAGAGGTTTACTCACATATGCATATAAGATAATAAACTAAATGCTAAAGGGCTAATCATAAAAAAAGAAGAAGAAATGTACAAAACAATACGAGAATAACAAAGCTTTGGTACAGTATATGCTAAAATGCTGCATTAGAAAATGAAAAGTCATGTAATAAAAAAAAAAAAAGAAAAAAAAAAAAGAAGAAGAACCGTGCAGCTTATTTGGCATGGCGACAGACCAGTATTCTTCCGTCTATAAATATTTGATGCGTTAACCTCTCAGTTTCTCTGGTGCTACAGTTTAAGTATTTAAGAATTCAGTATATAGATCACCATCCTAAATACAGTGCATCTTCTTCATAGTTGTAGGTAGGCTTGTTTGGCTGTTTTAGAACTCGATTTGGTCATTCATTAGTGTATAATTTTCTTTTGTTCAGTTCACATACATAAAATATAGGTGTGGAATTGTTATAGCCTAAAGCGAGGGTGCCCAACCTTTTGAAGAGCGAGGGCCTTAAGCGACTTGGTCACCAGTCGTGGGCCACAATGAGCGGATGACAGGTCCGTGTCCACTCTGTATATGCAGAGTGGACACAGACACAGCCCACTCTACTATATGGGCCCTCTGATCGGAGCGATCACTTGTAAGCAAACTCTGCATTACCCTGCCAATCAATACTCTGCATTACCCTGCCAGCCAATACTCGGCGATACTCGGACAATATTACAGTGGGGGAGATGACGTGGATATTACAGTGGGGACTATATGGTGGTGGAATTTTCACAGGTTTTGCAAATTCAATTATTATTTGCTGATCCAAAAAATGATCCGATCCGTGACTCTGATCCGAGGAACGATCCGATCCGTGAGTTTTTTGATCCGTTGCAACCCCATGGTGCACTTTCTGAAAGAGCCCCAAGTCGCAGGTAAAACCAGAAGTCTATGGCTCAGTGCAGGTAACCCACAGGTGCACCTGCGGATCAGTTTGAAAGCAGCCCAGTAACCACTGCAGAACAGATATGCCCTTACATACACTGTGATTTTAGTGAGCTCCATTCAGTTATCGCCAGCTGCTGCTGTCCCAGGCAGAGCGCATTTGGTATCACTCCGCTTATGACAGGAGCCAACGCTATACAGGAAGCGTTGGCTTATGTGGCTCTGCTCTGCAGGCGCTTGCTTCCTCTAGCATCGGCTTCAGTCACAACACTGATGCTCTGGGATGGCAGGTCAGCAACCTGCAATCTGAGCTTGCCAACCTGCCAGGGTAAGAGGTCGCAGGCCACATCAGATGACTACGCGGGCCACTGGTTGGGCACCCCTTTCCTAAAGGGACCCTGTCAGTAACAGAAACCAGTCCAGAAAGGCCTCTCTCTGCTAAAGAACAGAGTAAATACCCATTTCTGCTGAAGGCTGATCCATTAAAGAAGTCCATCAAGAAACCATCATTTTTTGCGAGTATCGTTCAACCGCATCCCCTACTGCACTCAATGGTTTCTCTCACTTGCCCCCATGTCATCACACAACACAGTAGTGATTTGGAGGCAAGTGGGGCAAACCACAGAGAGCTGCAGGGAACATAGTAGGCACTCCTACAGAAGTGGTTTCTTGGCAAAGTTCAAATAACGATTTCTCTTTAAAGCGGAACGAAAGTTCCACGGTCACAAACTGCAGGCAGGCTCATTATTGCAAAAGAGTGACGCAATGTCTCTTCTGCAATAAAATACACCTACTTGCCTACTCAAAGCATTCGTAGCTCCCTTTGCTCCAATAAGAGCTGGCAATGTAATGTTCAGCATTTGCGTTCTCATTTATCAGAGATGCCTTTCTGGCCTGGTTTCTTTTACAAACTTTTAACATAATCACTGCAAGGCAATATTATTCAGGAACTTTTGTCTTTTCTTCATCTCTAATACCTCCCATTTCTGTTTTTTACCACAGACACTTACTAAAAGATCACAATGAAGGTGGCCATTTATGCAGGCCGAACAAGAAAAACTTCAGAGACTCCTCCATCCATGCTATACAGCGCAGTTGGACAAATCTCCTGCTGTGCCTATTGGGCCACACTCAAGAGAATTTTAGCATGTTCCTCAAGAATCAGCTGAAATTCATACAGGGTATGGCCGGCTTGATTGTCAGCCAGGCAGTATATTAATGGGTGAATGCCCCTACTGATCAACGGCAATCTAGATCAGTGTTTGTCAATGTAAAAAGGTATGGGGGGGGGGGGGGCTTCAAATGCAGCCCCTGATGTCCCCAAAGGGTTACAGAAGACTGTCAGACTGAAAAACTTACTGGAGGAGATGGTCAGAGATGTCATGCTGTAGGACACAGAGACTAGCGATGTTTTATTAAAGACCCTTTACAAATCACTTCTCTGACTGCTGGGGACCGATGGCTGCACTTCAAAACACCAATGGGCCAAAATGTGACCCTCAGGCTGAGCAACAGGGATCTAGACTACTGCAAGTTGCTACACCTACAACAACATCTATATTCAGTTCCTTACAATAGCAGTGAATGAAAGGAAAAAAAAAAAAAAATGTATATACCATGTGACTGTACAGTGGTAGTAGTCAAACTGGTATGTTCATCACGTGAATGGGTAGGGCCTGCATGTGACTAAAAGTCAACAATGGCAAGAAAAACGAATCTCAAACCCCACCGTTATTTTCAAACTCACTAAAATAAAGTAGTAAACCTATGTACTTTGTTGAGCATATCTTACAGAGAGTTTCGTAGTAGACACAGCATACAGATATGCGACAGTTAACTTCCTACACACGAATGTCATATAAATATAGTGTCTCTGGCATTAACTGATCCCAGAATCACACTGCTGCCATTCCACAGGGCCAACCCCGATCCCACTATACCAGGGGTGCCCAACCTTTTGAACTGCGAGGGCCATCGAAGCGACTTGGTAACCGGTCGCGGGCCAAAATAAGTGTAATGAGTGGATGACAGGTCTGTATCTACGCTGCATGTGCAGAACGGATATGGACACAGCCCATGCTACTCTATGGGCCCTCCAATTAAATCTGACGGAAGGGGACGGTTTCCCTTTTGTTTTTTTATCGGATTGAAGGTAAGCAGGGGTAAATGGACATAGAGGTGAATGGAGGGTCCGATTGGGTCCTGAGGCTGCTTTCACACTGATGCGCCACGTGCACCTGTGGCTTTCCTGCAGGTTAGCTGCACTTTTCCATAGACTTCTATTATATCCTGATGGTATAGTGCACTTTCTGAAAGTGCACCAAACCCACAGGTAATAACAGAAGTCTATGACTCAGTGCAGGTAACCCGCAGGTGCAGGATTAGTTTAACAGCAGCCTAGTAACCACTGAAGAACAGATATACCCATATATACACCTATTTCAGTAACAAAAACACCTTTAGTAACAGTCATCCATTCAGTTTTCTCCGGCTGTTGCTGTCCCAGGCAGAGTGCATTTGGTATCGATTGTGACAGGAGCTGGCGCTATACAGGAAGCCTCAGCTTATGCGGCTTCTTGCTTTCTCTACCGCCGGCTTCATTTCACAACACTGATGCTCTGGGATGGTGGCTCGGCAACCTGCGATCTGGGCTTGTCAGAGCAGGAGGTCGCGGGCCACATCAGAGGGCTCCGCGGGCCACTGGTTGGGCACCCCTGCACTATACCAAGCATGCGTCTGCAAAGGGCTTGTGTGTTTAAGAGGCATATATATTTTAAGGTGTGTACTGAGTTCGGTTTCCCACAAGGTATTGCCCGCTTCAGCTTGTATAAGATCAGTGTGACCAGGAAGCTATGACAAAGCATTTGCAGACATTTCAGCAAGCTTTGCTGAAGCTTTTAAAAAGTACCATTTCAGCTTCAGCTTGTAAATGTTGAACACAGACCCCAATGGCAGTGCTGATTGCCGCTTTAAACAAGCTGCTAGCCGGCTTCAGCACTTCTTGAAACTTAACGAAAGCCTGCAGAACCCTGCTAGCAGCTTTCTTAAAAGTGGCAATCAACACTCTCATTAGGATCGGTTTAATATTTACAAGCTGGAGCCGAATGATAATTTACAAGCTTCAATAAAGCTTGCTGTTCACACTGCGCTTATACAAGCTGACACCCATGTGAAAGTGGCCTAAAAAGGTAATGGGCTAGTACCAATTATAGGACTCACTGTACATTGATCAGTGTAGATGATGCTATACAAAATCAGCAGTCACTGCTAAAGCTGATCAGCAGGCAAGCAAATCTTGGGCGGTCCCTGCAGAACCGGTCAAACCTTTTATGGCCTGGCTAAAATGTACCAAGTTGATCCATCGATTAACTCCCGTCAGGGACTGCTTCCCACCGCGAGAAGACAATGGCTCGGCAGGAGGGATTCCTGCATCAATACTGTGTGTTGATGGGGAATCAAGTGAAATTTGCTTTGCTTATGGCCGGCCTAAGCATCTGTGGTGGATTGGAGCCTGTAGATGTTTGTGCTCAGACTGCATTAATTGGATTATGTGCAACTCACCACTACACACACTTGGGTATTAAGAGGTTTACCTGGTGTTGCCAATTTGACCTGTAGCCCCCGAAAAAAACAAATAAATAAAATAGTCAGCTTATGTCTCTTACCTGGAGAAAAGCTGGAGGCCGGCTCCGGGCCATTTCACTGTCAGTGTCCATGAACTTGATAATGCGAAGATAGCCAGGATACGAGGGGGCGCTCACTAGTCCATCTGGTGTTACAAAGAAGATCTGAACTCCTCTTGGAATAAGTATAAGTTCCTCTGCATCAACCCCCAAACTCTGTACTGGAGGCGGCTGTGCCATCATTGAATAGAAGTCATCTCCTACTATAGAGCATTCCCCAGATTCTGTGCCATAGGAGACTGTGAAGTGTCCATCTGTGGCCTGGGGGGTGTATGCTGGTGGTGCAATGGCACCTTCCGCCAAGGGATTTATTGGATTGTCTGTTGGTATACAGGAGATGAGGCCTACTGGCTCAGCAGGGAATGGAGGCATCTTTGGCAGTGGTGGTCTTTCAGGCTTTTCCTTCTCGGCTGCTGGCAGTGATGGGTATAGAGGAAGGGCTGGTGCAGCAGAAGGTTCTGGAACATGGCCTGTCATACTCTGTTGTAGGATGTTCAGTCTGGTATAGACATTCTGTAACGTCTCCTGCATCTTTACTTGCATTTGTCTTGCGGAATCCCAAGCTGGACCAATATACTCAGGTGCCTGCAAGGAAACACCCAATCCTCTTAGCAAATGCTCCTGGCCTTGTTTGTAAAAGTTACGTGCTTCTTCCTTATAACCATTTTCATCTGCGAGCAAACCTTTATTGATGTATAAAAAGGCTCTCCTGTATTCCTCCTCGATACTGCGAATTAAGGCGTTTTCCTGCATCTCTGGAAGCAGCGGCTTCTCCATCACTGAAATGACAAAAAAAAAAAAAAAAAATATAGGAGTAAAATAATATTTCTCTACAGTACATTGCAGGGTTGAACAAGTGGCCAAAACATTTGACCAAGCCATTCTCAACCAGGTTTTCATGGAACCTTAGGGTCCCTCCCAAGATTACTAGGGGTTTCTCGAGCTGGAGCTGATTGACCTCCCACCCTCCTTCATATTACCAGGTCTATCGCCACTTGGCAAAGCCAGCTGCATGACGGGTGACATTCCAACCATCACTGTAAAGAGGGCATTTTTTTCCCCCATTGACCCCTAATTAACTTGTTTTAGCAGGGGCTCCCAAAGACTTGAAAAATGATCTTGGGGGTTCCTCTGGGGTAAAAAATAAAAAGAAGAAGGGGGAAGGGTTGGGATAGCCTTCCAAGTAAAGACGTCAACTCGGTTTTTCTTGGTGTCGGTAAGTGCCCAACTCCTCTATCACCTACATCACAATGATCGTCCTTGAATTATTTAGTGATCCACCCCGGTTAATGTTATCAGGGTGAATTAGCAAAACTAAAAAAACACCAGGACAAGTAATCTCATGTGACACGCCAATGAGATTTGAAAACTACACTCACATGATCTGACAATAAAGTGTAAAGTTTCCTGAACTGTGTAAAGTTTTCTTGTGTAAAGTTTCCTGAACTGTGTAAAGTTTTCTTGTGTAAGGTTTCCTGAACTGAGCCTATATTGTTTCCTTCTTTCACCTACAGAAGGTGTAGAGCAGGCACGTCAAACCTAAAAGTGGCAGTAAACCCTCACATATACCCAGTGAAGCGACTGGCCTCAGGTGATACACAGATGAAACAAATCCTCCTACATAAGTTGTACCCGTTTACCTGCAGTCTTCTCTTTTCTACATCCATTCAAAGTGCAGAATTTTGTCAACCTGTCTAAGCATTCAGAAAAAAAGGGGACAGAGAGCTGAAGCTACACTCTGCAGATCTCAGTGAGGAGAGCTCTGAGAGCTGATTGGAGGGAAGGGAACACCACACAGGAACAGAGCTGAGGCTGTCAATCAGCTGAAGATTCCTCCCCTGTCACCATTTTTCTCTGTTAGGAAAACTCGTCAGAAGCGACTCATGCAGATGGCAGGGCAACGAAACAGCAGAAAGAAATTACACAAGTGTACGCTATAGACGGATATGCTTTGTTCATATTTTATGTATGAGAATTACAATCACTTTAAGTTCAAGGATAAGCTGCAGAAGTAGTTGCACCTTCATCTGTAGGCCACGCCAACAACAGACCACCAGTGGCTCAAATACCTGGAGCTGCCCCCACGCCAACTGCTGTGCCAGCGCACTACTTATCAGCCACATCGGTTATAGAACTGTGTAATGGGCATGAAGAGACCTTCAGAAGGCCACAAGATGGGCGGCAGTAAAGCCGACCCTTACACGGGTCGAATTCCAAACAAAATTTTTATTCAAAAAAAATTGTAATTATGATTTTTTGATCGAATTTCTCACCATTAGTGCAACGGCTGATTTTCATGTGGCCATCGAATTTGAGTGATCTAAAATGCTGGAAATTTTTTGAAAAATGAACAAGTTTCTAATAAATGATGGGAGAATCTGTAGCAAAATATATTTAACCGATTGCCGTCCGCCCACCGTCAAATGAGAGGGGCGGTGCGGCTCTCATGCTGGGACGAAGTCATGTGACGCAGTCCCAGAAGAGCGGCTCTCGGGCACGCAGTGCGGCAGCCGTGCCGTTATGCTAGGACACGGTGCGACCCCCATCTCTGTAAAGAGCTGTGGTTATGGCTCTTTAACCATGTGATCGACTGTGTCCAATCACAACCGGTCACATGTAAACACGGAGATGTCGTAATAGTCTCTCCTCGCCTCACACTGACAGTGTGTGGCGAGGAGAGCCGATCAGCGGCATCTCCTCCCAGGGGACATCAAGACATGTAATCAGGGCACTGATCAGTGCCCTGATTACAATAACACGCCATTAGTGCCAGCAATCAGTGCCCATTAGTGATGCCAGTCAGTGTGGCCCATCAGTGCGGCATATTAGTGTCTCCTCATCAGTGCAGGAGGAAAAAAATAAAATAAAATGTACTGACAGACTAAGATCCCAATTAATCTTAGTTCCTAATTAATCTTAATTGCCTGTAATAATACCGCTAACGGCGCACTGCTCCCCGCTAACCCCACCTTCCCTCCAGTCCATGATGGACGGGAGGGAAGGAGGGGCCGGAGGGGAGCAGCGCGCCATTATCGGTTTTATCACAGGTGCTTCACTCACCCAATGCCTGTAATAATACCGCTAACGGCAAGCCCTGTATCACCTAGGATTCTAGGATGGACGAGAAGAGAGGTGGGGCCGGCGGGGAGCAGTGCGTCGTTAGCGGTATTATTACAGGCATTGGGTGAGTGAAGCACCTGTGATAAAACCGATAATGGCGCGCTGCTCCCCGCCGGCCCCTCCTTCCCCCCCGTCCATCATGGACTGGAGGGAAGGTGGGGTTAGCGGGGAGCAGTGCGCCGTTAGCGGTATTATTACAGCCGCTTCAAGGGGCCTCTTGTTGGGCCGGGCACGGGCCCCTAATGGCTCCTGGCGGCCACTGATCTATAGTGTCAAAACAAGCTAAATGTAACTGATGTGCGTATCCAGCCTTATTATTAGGTCTTCCTCAAATCAGATGCATTGTCAATGCATGCAGCAAAATATGGGAACAAGTGGGAATACAGTGAGGAAAATTTAGCAGACAATCTGGAGCAGCTGTGCATGACAACCAATCAGCTTCTAGCTTTCATTTTCAAAACTTAACTGAATAAACTGAAGAAAGAAGCCGATTGGTTAACATGCACAGCTGCTCCCGTTTTGATAAATTCTCCCTATTGTTCACAGTGTGACCTGTTCAAACCTGCGTGTTGTGAAAAAAAAAAAAAGGAAACAAGAGTCCTATATATTGCATTTTGGGTGCATTGAATGGCAATTTTCCTTTTATATCAGTTAAATTCTCAGTACATGTCAATGAGCAGCAATGTGTGAAACCAGCCTCCTGGCACTGCAGCGAGCACATCTGACAAGGAGGGTTCAGATTAAAAGCAGAAGCAGTTACATAACGAAGCTGAAAAAAGCCCAGACATCACAGCGATCGATTTAATCCACTCAATGTCAGACCTGAAGCTGTAATTCATTGTACTGTGTTGCAACAATGGCATGGAATAAAACATCTAGGAAAAAAGTATTTTAAACCACTAAAATCTAGAAGTGAACTAATAATCTATAATATGTATTATGGGGGGTTTGGGGCCCAATCACACTTGTCCATTTCGATGCAGCAAAACTCTTGCATTTATTTTGCAATATGGGCTGCCATAACACATTATTGCAAAGTTTAGTCTGTTGTAACCATTGCTTACTTCATTCAGATTTTAGTTGTGGGCACTAAGGAGGTTTTCCACTTATTCAGGAAAAAGGCAAAATCTCTGCCACGATCAGCAGGATGACCCACTCAGAGCTCCTGCCAATCAGATCGTTTAACAGAGCCACCCTGTTGCTCAAAGGCTATTACTACTCAGAACTGCTCAGAACTGCGTGGCCTCTTTTGTCTGCCCTCAGAAGACCAACAAAATTTGAAGTTACAAATTATTCTGCACATATTTGCCACTTGCTTTAGGCCCCATTGACATATTCCACATCGCTGCAAACACGCAACATGCAATTTTTAAAACAAAATGCGTGAGAATAGAGGGAAAATGCAAGTACAAAAATCGCACCTGGTAAGGGCCGAAATTTGGTTCCTGAGCTTTTTTAGAATGACAATTGTGCATAGGGCAGCCCATTCAAGTGATGGGGAATGCAAATTCTTGCTATGCGTAGTGTGAATGAGGCCTTAGGCCCGTTTCACCTTCGGCTTTTTGTGATCTCGGGAAGAATGGCTGCGATTCTGCCCACGATCCCAAAAAGCACTGCAATAGAGGCAAAATAAACCATGTGTGTTTGGGTGGCATTCATTTTTAATGGCATCTAGACACGGTGCGGTTTTGCCACATTTATTGCACAATAAATTGCAGCAAACCACCTCACATGATGAAGTTTATCACTCAAAAATCACAGCAAAACCGCACCGTGTTTAGGTGGCATTAAAATGAATGCCACCCAAACAAGCACAATTTGTTTTGCCACTATTGCAGTGCAATTTGGGATCGCAAGCAAAAGCGAGGTCTAGAGTTGGCACGGTTCCATTATTAGCCCTGAGCGTCATGGCCCGCCGCCAAGCGTGGACCGATCTGATCCTGAGTGCGACCGAGTGTAATAACAGGTCCCGCCTTCTGAGCCTGCAGCGCTGCCGGACGTCCCACTGGTACAATGCTGTCCATCATAGGCGCTGCAGGCTCCAGAAGGCGGGAATTACAATGTGGCCGCCTCGCCACTGTCAGAAGATCCCGACCCCACTCGGTGCTCGGGTGGGCGGCTCTCCTCATCATGGCTCTGGCTGCCTGGAGTCTACTCTGTGGTAATGGGCGTGGCTGAGCTGCAGGAGGAAACCTGAAGTCTGGTCAGGTAGGTCGGGGTAGGTTGGTTTAGTGGTCAGCATTGATGGGCACTGGTAAGCCAGGCAGCAACCAGCAAGTGAGCTTACCCCCCGCCACACAACCCCACCACCCAGCCAAAAAAAAAAAAACTCTGCACCACGACTGCCCCCCCCCCCCCATCCCCGTGCCAGCCATGGACTTCGGGCTGAAGCTCCTGGTCTTTTTACCACCTAGCAACACCCCTGAATACAAGTCCCATCTTGCCTCTCTATTTGGGAGTCAATTCATAATAGGACTTTTAGTTCTGCAACAGCTGAAGGGCCACAGGTTGAGCATCCATGGTTTACATCATGTGATCAGCTGTCATTGGCGGACAGCCGATCACATGGTAAAGGGCTGGGATGGGCCCTTTACTCTGATCTGTGATCAACCGAGTCCCAAGGACTCGGAGATCAGAGTGCGTGGGGAGCACGAGCATGGGAGGATGTACAAAGACGTCCTCCCGCCAATCTAAGCCCACGCTGTAGCCGTCTTTTGACTATAGCGCGGGCATGAAGTGGTTAATAAGTTACAGAACCTGTGTAATTAATATGGGATTCGGTTTTAAAGGGATGAGGTGGCAACTCTAGCATTCTCACTTAAGTGATGATTGAGGTTACCTGTCAAAATAAGGCACCCCCTTCCCCTCAAAAAACAGACAGACACACACACACACACACACACACACACACACACACACACACACACACACACACACACACACACACACTACAATCTGACTGCACAATTTCCTTGATGGAATAGACAGACAATAACTATGTAGTACAGTGATGGTCTGATTTATGGGTCTGGTCCTGATTTGTAGATTGTTTATGTATCGCTAGAAAAGATGACTCCGATTGTAATCTGTATGGCTGGCATACAGTTTTGTTCCATAAAAGCTGGAGATGATCCGATCTCACAAGTTGCTTCCACTAATCAGTTTATAATTTAAAAACAATTCCACTCCTGTTTCCTCCTAATTAGATCTAAATCACATGAGTTCTCGTGGAAGTTTATAAATCAGGATCTATTATTTCATTTCATGGATCACAGAACTCAGACAGGGGAATGAGGACAGATGATACATGAAGACAAAATAAGGTGATCTGGTCTAATGCAACACCATTTCCCAATGTCCGGCTCCATCATCCCCTACTCTGTTCTAATATATATATATATATATTTATAATACACAACATATCATATAGCTATGAAGTCCTCACTGACCCTCCATCACTCCTTGTATGCTGTATATTCTATTACCATCTGCAGACAGTAAACAAAGCATAGTCTGGGCATACATAACATTCTATATCACATCTCTCCTTAAATACCCTCCTCACGTCTGGGAGGACTGAGGAATTCGCCATGTTTTCTTGACCCGAGTGTCCTTCCTATATGTCCCTAAGGGCCTGTTTACACCAGGTCAGTTAGGCTGCATTCATCTGCATTGATCAACACAGGCTCAATGCCAGCGCACGTAGGAAAGTAAAGGTTGTCTAGATGCCCTTATGCCATGAACACACAAACCCATACATATATACAGTCAGGTCCATAAATATTGGGACATAACTTCTAATCTTTTTGGCTCTATACACCACCACAATGGATTTGAAATGAAACAAATGTGCTTTAACTGCAGACTTTCAGCTTTAATTTGAGGGTATTTACATCCAAATCAGGTGAACGGTGTAGGAATTACAACAGTTTGTATGTGTGCCTTACACTTTTTAAAGGGACCAAAAGTAAATGGGACAGATTAACAATCATCCATCAAACTTTCACTTTTTAATACTTGGTTGCAAATGCTTTGAGGTCAATACAGCCTGAAGTCTGGAACCCATAGACATCACCAGATGCTGGGTTTCATCCCTGGTGATGCTCCGTCAGGCCTCTACTGCAACTGTCATCAGTTCCTGCTTGTTCTTGGGGCATTTTCCCTTAAGTTTTGTCTTCAGCAAGTGAAATGCATGCTCAATCGGATTCAGGTCAGGTGATTGACTTGGCCATTGCATAATATTCCACTTCTTTCCCTTAAACTCTTTGGTTGCCTTCGCATTATGCTTTGGGTCATTGTCCATCTGCACTGTGAAGAGCCGTCCAATGAGTTCTGAAGAATTTTGCTGAATATGAGCAGATAATATTGCCCGAAAAACACTTCAGAATTCATGCTGCTGCTTTTGTCAGCAGTCACATTATCAATAAATACAAGAGAACCAGTTCCATTGGCAGCCATACATGCCCACGCCATGACACTACCACCACCATGCTTCACTGATGAGGTGGTATGCTTTGTATCATGAGCAGTTCCTTTCCTTCTCCATACTCTTCTCTTCCCATTACTCTGGTATAAGTTGATCTTGGTCTCATGTGTCCATAGGATGTTGTTCCAGAACTGTGAAGACTTTTTTAGATGTTGTTTGGCAAACTCTAATCTGGCCTTCCTGTTTTTGAGGCTCACCAATGGTTTACATCTTGTGGTGAACCCTCTGTATTCACTCTGGTGAAGTCTTCTCTTGATTGTTGACTTTGACACACATACACCTACCTCCTGGAGAGTGTTCTTGTTCTGGCCAACTGTTGAAGGGCGTTTTCTTCACCAGGGAAAGAATTCGTCGGTCATCCACCACAGTCGATTTCCGTGGTCTTCCACGTCTTTTGGTGTTGCTGAGCTCACCGGTGCGTTCTTTAAGGATGTTCCAAACAGTTGATTTGGCCACACCTAATGTTTTTGCTATCTCTGAAGGTTTGTTTTTTCAACCCAATGATGGCTTGCTTCACTGATAGTGACAGATCTTTGGATCTCATATTGAGAGTTGAAAGCAGCAGATTTAAAATGCAAATAGCACACTTGAAATGAACTCTGGACCTTTTATCTGCTCCTTGTAAATGGGATAATCTAGGGAATAACACACCCATGGAACAGCTGAGCAGCCAATTGTCCCATTACTTTTGGTCCCTTAAAAAGTGTGAGGCACATATACAAACTGACAAAATTCCTACACCGTTCACCTGATTTGGATATGTAAATACCCTCAAATTAAAGCTGAAAGTCTGCAGACACACACACACACACACACACACACACACACACACACACACACACTTGTACTATGCATATAGCTGAATAAAATGCCATTTTGTAACATTTCAATGAAGAAAAAAAGAGAAGAAGTGTAAAAGAAAAAAAGAAAAGAAACAAAAAACAGTGCCTACAATACAAAGTGCCCCCCATCCCCACCTCTACACAATGGACACCAGTCCACACCCGCTTTTATAGTGCAGGCTGGAGTAAACGAGAAGAAAGAAGATTCAGCTTTATGCAAAAAATACTTTTAACTGTGCATCTAAAAAGTTAGATTTAGGGCTGATCTACACTGGCAGTTGAGAGGCAGCCAAGAGGTGATACCCTGAAAAGCCTTCAGTACTGCGCTGCAGTTGCATGTGATTGCAGGGTAGTTTTTCACATATATGGGTCACATTTGGCAAGATTACAGCCCACCAAATGTGACATTGTGGCTGCAACATTTGTACAACCTCCTTCCAACTGCCGTGTTGGGTTAAGGGGGGGGGGGGTGTAAAATTGTGACTCAATCCCTTCCCCCCCGGATGCTTGATGTGGGATCTGCCATGGCCCTGGTCTCCTCCTTGTGTAGTCTGGTGCCTTCTCCCACCCTTGTTGGTCAGGGGAAAGTTGGGGGTCGTCCTTGCCATTGGTGACTTGAAAGGAATAAGGGGGGGGCACCAATTCCATTTGACATTTTTGCATTCTATACCAGCGATAGCTTCACATTCTGTTCCTGAAGAAGCAGTGGCAAAATACGTCAGCCTTGGAGTTCCCAATGAATGTGCGAGCATTAGTATATGCAAAAACATATTTGGGGGGGGGGGGGGCACACCCTAATGCATTTAAATTCAAGATGGTGCTGCTATAAGACCAACAACAGCATAGGAGGAATCCCTTCAGTTCTCCCACATAGAGGAGTTTGGCTCCCATGGTTGAGACGCAGGATCTTTCAGTCTATTACTAGGGCACTAATTCGGGGTACTTTGTCGCAGTAAGTGGGCTTAGCACTCTATAACCATATAGTGTGACCAAACCCCCCCGTATTTTTTGAATATGTTCAGGTGTTTTTAACTAGCCCTGCATGAAACGTCATTCTTGAATGTGTGCGCTGTAATATGTTCGGTAGCATTAGTATATGGACTATGTATAGTTCATTTTTAGCACCATGTGGTGCATTATCTTTGTGAGTGTATATGAAATTGTGGAAGTCAACATGATTACCTATGGTTTTATTCATGGAATGTGATGAATAGATTTTGTACTTTAATATTTCTTAATGATTCTCTCATTGCCTTATGTATGGTGCCTTTAAAATCCTGTTTTACGGAATCATTCAGTTTCCAAAATTGTTGTCCGGGAAGTCACTCTGTAAACCTACTGTGGTCATTATGAGGGCCATGGGCGTCCACAGGTAGGGGCAAGGGGGGTCAAGTGCCCCCCCCCTGGCCCTGGAATCAGTGATCAGACCTTAAATTCAGCGCAGTTGCGTCAGTATCGGGCTGTGGGCAGCCTGCACCTGAGTGCCACCCACCAATGGGGTGACACCATCAAGGTGCTGTCAAGCCCCCCCCCCCCCATCAGTGTAGTGTGACTTCAGCTCTTTTCCTTGCTCAGTCCAGCAGAGAACTTGGTGGTGCTGTGACAGGAGAAAGACGAGCTGTGGGCTGTCAGAGGTTTCCCCCGCTTGCCCCCCCTTCTTCTGTCAGGGAGAAGAGATGGCGGCTCTCACCAAGTTCCCTGCCCAGCTTCCTGCCCGCTCCGTTCCTTCCCTATTGGCCATAACTGAGGGCCAATCAAATGAGAGGAGAACATGGGACATGTAGTCTCAAAGATTGGTGGCCCCATTTTCCACAGGGAGGAGGCTACAGCTCGATTAAGAGAGATTGAGAGACTGCAGCCTGGAAAGAAGCGGAGGGAGAGAGTGCGACAGGACAAAGAACGAGTGTGCGCTGGGCGGAAGCCAGAGAGAGAGCCACGCTGCCCAGCACCACCCGAGAGGGAAAGACTGAGCCACTACCAGGGTACAGACATGCTACAGTACAGACCAGAGTCGCCCCCGGGGAAACCCAGACTGAGCGATTGTCCAGCCGGAGGGATCACTACTGTAGTTTTGCTGGGTCTGGTAAGAGGGCCTGTTGGCCATTATCCATTACTTATCCTAGGGACTGTACTATGTCTCTGACCATGATAATGACATTGTCGAAAAGGGGCGGTGCATGGGTGATCCTAAAATTATGCCCCCCCCCCCCCGAAAAAAGTTCTGCGGACGCCCATGATGAGGGCCCACTCTCCCTCTGGGTTGGTTCTGTTTTAGATTTTAAAAAGGAGAATATAACAGGAAGTGTTGCAACACACAAGATGGAAAGAAGGGAGGTGGATACTGCGCTGTATATAGATTTAGATGACTGAAGCTGCTGGCATTGCCGAAAGACTATCGGTTGTAAGAAATTTGTATGTATATTAATGCAGCGCTTGAACCCCAAATAGTGCTTTTAAAAGAAAAAAGTACTGCTCTGGTGAGTTTGAGGTTATGGAGGAAAATAGTTGTGGCGTGATGCCAACCTCTAGTACCATAAATATGTATAAATATACAGTACAGAACCTTATATATAAAACACATAAAATTTGTATACTATTTTCAATAAAAACGTGGGTATAAAAAATGCATGTGATTAAAATCGGTGGGGATAAAATCAAAATGGTTTTATACCGTGAAAAAATATTTTGTGATAAATAAAGTTCATAAAACTCAATATCTATTAAAATCGTGGGTGCTAGGTGAGAAAAAAACTATACAAATAAGTGTATAGAAGTGAAGACACACAAGATGGGCAGAACTGACACCGGAACTGGTAAGAGCATCCCAGATACATACAGTAAGCAGCTCAGGGTGGAATCAGCCTACAAGGTCCCACCTGTAACTAAATTATCACTTTTGGGTGGAGTGGCCCTTTAATAAAATGCTGCATTTATGACTTACAACCATTTATTCATCCTATGGAGTGGAGTTATATTTGTTGCTACATCTGTGTTGTTCCCATGTGTTGTGTTTCTGTTTTTAAATTGCCTTTTACTTTTTGAAAACATTCTAAAAATATAAAATTATAAATCTATCCTATTTGTCTAAATCTACAGTCTCTGGGCCCCCACATACACTCACCGGCCACTTTATTATAAGGGAAAAACTGTTCAATTGCTTGGTAACACAAATTGCTAAATCAGCCAATCACATGACAGCAACTCAATGCATTTAGGCATCTAGATGTGGTGAAGACGACTTGCTGAAGTTCAAACTGAGCATCAGAATGGGGAAGAGAGGGGATTTAAGTGACTTTGAATGTGACATGGTTGTTGGAGCCAGACAGGCTGGTCTGAGTATTTCAAAAACTGCTGATCTACTGGGATTTTCACACACAACTATCTCTAGAGTTTAAAGAGTGGTCCCAAAAAGAGAAAATATCCAGTGAGCGGCAGTTATGTGGAGGAAAAAATGCCTTGTTGATGTCAGAGGAGAATGAGCAGACTGGTTTGAGATATAGATAGAAAGGCAACAGTAAGGCTGGCCATACATTATACACAATAGGTGAAGGTAAATCTAAAGTAAAAATAAAAAATAAAAATAAAAAAAAAATTGTTTAAAAATGTATGGCCAGCCTTACGCAACTACTCATTACAACCAAGGTATGCAGAATACCATCTCTGAATGCACAACACATTGTACCTTGAAGCAGAGGACCACACCGGGGGTCACTCCTATTAGCTAAAAACAGGAAACTGAGGCTACGATTCACAGACTCACCAAAAATTGGACAATAGAAGATTGTAAAAAAACATTGCCTGGTCTGACGAGTCTCGATTTCAGCTGCAACATTCAGCTGGTCGGGTCAGAACTTGGCATAAACATGGATCCATCCTGCCTTGTATCAACGGTTCAGGCTGGTGGTGTGTGTGTGTGTGTGTGTGTGTGTGTGTGTGTGTGTGTGTGTGTGTGTGTGGTATTTTCTTGGCACACTTTGATCTCCTTTGTACCAATTACGAATCGTTTAAATGCCACGTCCTTCGGGTGTATTGTTGCTGACCATGTCCATCCCTTTACGAATACAGTGTACCCATCTTCTGATAGCTACTTCACCATGCACCATGTCACAAAGCTCAAATCATCTCAAGCTGGTTTCTTGAACGCGACAATGAGGTCACTGTACTCCAATGGCCTCCACAGTCACCAGATCTCAGTCCAATAGAGCACCTTTGGGATGTGGTGGAAAGGGAGAGTCGCATCATGGATGTGCAGCCAACAAATCGGCAGCAACTGCGTGATGCCATCATGTCGGTATGGACCAAAGTCTTGAGGAATGTTTACAACACCTTGTTGAATCTATGCCAAGAATTAACGGCAGTTCTGAAGGCCCAAAGGGTTCCAACCCGGGGTACTAGCAAAGTGTACCTAATAAAGTGGCTGGTGAGATTATATACAAACGCCTTCACCAACTACAAAGCAGGTCCTTCATTCAGCCACCGACATGTCACCGAGTCCCTGTACGGCATCCAACACCCTCCAAAGTCCACCCAATTGGATTAGAACTATCAGTTTTGGGTGAAGGCCAGGAGTTGAATTAGCAAGTGGATTATGAAAGTCCCATGAAAGATTCCCCTGCAATTAATATGAAACCATGCAAGGAGTCTCACTTCTCCTGCGGCGTTCCCCATAATGTAAAATGGAGATGCTATGACAAGATTCCGGTATCTCAGGTGATTAGATCTGTTTGTCACAGTCCCCATGAGATAATTATATGCTTACACCCCGACCCTGATTTAAATGCAACACTCGTCCCATTACTATGAATGTGTTTATAAAACAAATGTAGACAAGCCGGGTTTAGGAGGAGAAGACAGATCACAGGTTGGAAGACCTGATTCTCCAACACTCCCATGGTGCATTGCGCTCTCTGACACTCAGCCACATAGATCATCCCATCTGACCAGCCCAGGCATGTGACATCCACAATTGTCATCTCTGGTCATGTGACATCCACAATTGTCATCTCTCGTCATGTGACATCCTGAAAGCAGGTGTAATCCACAATTGTCATCTCTTGTCATGTGCTGCTTTCACAATTCAATGGCCATCCAACACACTGAGAGAATGCCATCATTTCCTGTGGCAGCATTCTATCATCTGATAATATTGGATACTGTGACCCTGAGCACCACAAACCCCATCAGTCTCACCAGTCAGCACAAGCAGGGATTACATATTCTCGGTGTGTCCTAGTCAAAGACTTACACTAGATTTACACCTTTTCATCTGCATTTCTATACACTTTTTTGTGTATGTGCTGCCATTGAATTCTATGGACCCCAAAAAAAAAAAATAAACACAACACTTAGAAACACATATACAGTACATACGTGATATATATAGATATATATATATATATATATATATATATATATATATATATATATATATATATATATATATATAAAAAAAAAAAAAAAAAAAAAAAGTATGGTGCTTGGTTCTAAATAATGATAGAAGTGACAGTACAGTAATAAAAGTAATGCAATATAAATAATAACATTTGTAAGTAATTACATAGCCCAATGTGATAAATTCCCAACCCCAAATTAAATCTTCCAGCGCAATTTTCAAAAAAATCCTTCACCGCTTGTGCTCACAATATGGATGTGCACTTACCAAAAGATGTTTGACCTCTTTTTACACATTGGTCAAAAAAGCACTTTTTTTGTTCTCAAAAGCGAAGATTCCTCCTGGGGTGTGCTGCAAGGATTCCTCCAATTTTGATATTGCATACACACACTCTATCTACTGTATCAATCTATAACCAAACAGGGAGATAGGGGACAGAGTGGGGAGCCAGGGCACAGGGGGCAGAGTGGGGAGCCGGGGGGGGGGCAGAGTGGGGAGCGTGCTGAGCCAGGGCACAGGGGGCAGAGTACTGAGCTGGGGGACAAAGTGGGGAGAGTGCTGAGCTTGTGCACAGGGGGCTGAGTGGGGAACATGCTGAACCAAGGCACAGGGGGCAGAGTGGGAGCTGGGGGGGGGGGGGGCAGAGTGGGGAGCGTGCTGAGCCAGGGCACAGGGGGCAGAGTGCTGAGCTGGGGGGCAGAGTGTGGAGTGTGCTGAGCCAGGGCACAGGGGGCAGAGTACTGAGCTGGGGTCAGAGTGGGGATTGTGCTGAGCCGGGGAACAGGGGGCAGAGTACTGAGCTGGTGCACAGGGGGCTGAGTGGGGAGCCAGGACAGAGAGATCTTGTTGTTAGGAGTATACGGTGCGCCTGCGCCGTTGTCTACGGCGCGCATTCGTCCTGTAGACAGCGGTGCCCTTTTTTTTGTAAAATATCTCCTTAACCATGTAGGTTAAGGAGATATTTCTTGGACCTACAGGTAAGCCTTAATCTAGGCTTACCTGTAGGTCAAAGTGGTCTGTAAGGGTTTACAACCACTTTAATCACTCTTCAATCCATCATCCGAAAATGGAAGGAGTATGGCACAACGACCATAAACATACAGCGAGAGCTACAATGGAATGGTTTAGATCAAAGCATATTCATGTGTTAGAATGGCCCAGTCAAATTCCAGACCTAAATCCAATTAAAACTCTGTGGCAAGACTTGAAAATTGCTGTTCACAGACGCTCTCCGTCCAATCTGACAGAGCGTGAGCTATTTTACAAAGAAGAATCAGCAAAAATTTCACTCTCTAGATGTGCAAAGCTGGTAGAGACATCCCCAAAAAGACTTACAGCTGTAATTGCAGCGAAAGGTGGTTCTACAAAGTATTGACTTTAGTAAAAAAAAAAAAAAATAGTAAAAATTGAAAACCATTTATCATTTTCCTTCCACTTCACAATTATGTGCCACTTTGTGTTGGTCTATCACATAAAACATTTACGTTTTTGTGGAAAATATTTCAAGGAATAGTGTTATATATCTTTTGCAGCAGATAAAAAGTGCACATTTTGTTCTAGAATTTGTCCTGTTTAAAATGCCACTAAAATTAGGATTCTGTTGCAAAGCATTGCAAAAGTTATTGACAAGTGAATTCAATTTTATTCCCCAATTTTGTACTTTTTTTTTTTTTAAATGTGAAAAAATATATTATAAATATGTAATGTTAACAAACAAAAAAAAAAAGTTTACATATTAATGGCTAATAAAAACACAAAAAAATAAATAAAAAAAAATCAGCAGGGAAATAATTGAACACATAAGAATATGGAGTTAGTTAGTGCTGAGCAGAGTAAATTAAGAATAAGGGGTTAAAAAAAAAAACGAAAAAAATAAAATAAAAAAATAAAAAATAAATAAATAAAAAAAACGGAGAAACATTTTGTTTTTAAAAAATATTAAAACATTTTTTTACTTGTCCGGTTACTTTAACGGATATCTGTGGATGGAAGTTTATCCCTTTGATCTGCAGATGAATGAACAAACAGATACAAAAGTAACAATATGTTATATTGTATCTTTCTGTAGTGTCTGACCAAGCGTTGTTTATAAACGCTGTCAGACTGACAGCTGAAGCTGCCAACTTGATGCACACAGACATGCAGCTTCGTTTTTTTGCTTTCATACAAATACAAAGTAGTCATCCTAGAATGTAATCACTACATTGCAATAGATGTCTGCACACTTTTCTCATCCTTTATTTAACAATAAAATATGCATCATCTGATATCAGGGAATAAAGTTATAAAGGACCGAACAAAGGTCATGTTCTAGTCGCCTTGAGTAGATATATACATGATTGCAGTGATGGGAGAAGTACAGATAATGATAGGACATAGTACAAATCCAGTTCTTGGCACATATAAAAACAGACATCCCAGCACTGCACAATAAATGGCAACCAATCACACACTGCCAAGTCTCTATTTACAGTATGTGCCCCTCTATAGAGTCCAGTGTACCCCTACGTGTGGTCACTGGATCTCTCATACCCCCATAGATGGGTTATCATCAAGTGTGTTCAAATGCTTAGCAAACAACCATTGTGGTTTATTGTGAACCTTTCACCCATAGAAATACCTTCTGCCGTCTTTTTTTTTTTTTTCTTTTTTTTTTAATGTATGACTTATTACTTGCTAAATCTCTGATCTTCTATGATGAACTTACAATAAGAAACAGAATCCTCAACCCCCTACCTCACTCCTGCATAACCTCCGATCACCCCGACATCCCATACTCAGACACCCCCACTGGCCAAAATCCGGCCCCCCTAAAGTCTGAAGGATTGTAAACTGGTCTTTTGCTTAGATAGTTTGGAAACTCCTGATCTATATAGTCCAGGGCAGAGTTTTGCAACGTGTTTTTTTAAAGCGGATGTAAACCCTGATGGGTTTTACTTCCTCTTTTTTCCCCCTGCAAAGTAAAAGCATAATGGGCTGGTATACATTGCATACTAGCCCACTGTGCCGCACTTACCTGCAAAACGAAGCCCGCGCTGTCCCCATCCATCTTCACCCCTCACCCCATGGACTCCGGCTCCGTGACTGGCCAGAGTCGCGTGACGTCATTCATGCGTGTGGGAGCCGCTGATCACGGCACTGTCGCGCCCTTTCTTCAGTGCGCATGCGCCGATGATGATCATCGGCGCAAGCGTATATGGTAGAAGATATTTCCAGTACCTACAGGCAAGCCTTATCATAGGCTTTCCTGTAGGTAAAAGTGGTGTAACAGGGTTTACAACCACTTTAAAGCGGAGTTCCACCCTAAAGTGGAACTTCCGCTTATCGGATTCCTCCCCCCCTCCGGTGCCACAATTGGCACCTTTCAGGGGGGAGGGGGGTGCAGATACCTGTATAATACAGGTATCTGCACCCACTTCCGTATAGCTGCCCAGCCCCTATCCGAAGCTGCCCCGCCCCTTATCCGGAGCTGCCCCGTTGTGTCTTGGGAAACAGTTCCCAGGACACAGCGGGGACCAATAGAGGCGCGCAGCGCGACTCGCGTATGCGCAGTAGGGAACCGGGCAGTGAAGACGTTGCGTCTTCACTTCCCGATTCCCTGACAGAGGATGGCGGCGGGGCAGCGAGAGACGAGCGGTCTCTCGTCACATTCTGCCTTCACCGCTGGAACCAGGAACAGGTAAGTATCCATTTATTAAAAGTCAGCAGCTGCACTATTTGTAGCTGCTGACTTTTTAATATTTTTTGTGCTGGTACAGCTCCGCTTTAAGTCAAGGCAGTGGCACCCTGTAAAATTCTGCACAATCTTAAAGCACTCCCTTCTACAATGTAAGAGACTGAAGTAGAAGTTTTACATAACGCAGCAACATCCACACATAGGACACCCAACATTAGAGGGGATTTATTCTTCCTATGCAAACACACCTTTGCACACCGGCACTGACTAGTATCCCTAGGTTTCTATTCTCCCTCAGTCCCTCTCCCTTATTAACTAAATGTGACCCAAGTTCTGATGTAGAAGGGCAAACAAGGATGCTATGCAGGCTTCCGACATCCTCCTTCTCAACCAATGAGGTCATTGATTATTAGGAGGTCGGTGGCTGGAAGGTTGTGATGGCGAACAATGAAAACCTGTGGCTTTGTGAAGCTAAAAGGCAGGCTTGTTCCACCTGTGGCTTATACTCCAGAATGGTATGAAGAGTGATCAGATGAATTGCATGAATTTGCCATGAAAATGAACTTAATCCCATTAAAAAAATAAAAAATAAAAAAATAAGTCCAGGATTCAGCTGCGGGATCGGGGCACCACCAGTGCAGAGCTTGCTCAGGAATGGCAGCAGGCAGGTGTGAGGGCATCTGCAGGCACAGTGAGGAGAAGACTTTTGGAGGACGGCCTGGTGTCAAGAAGGGCAGAAAAGAAGCCACTTCCCTCCAGGAAAAACATCAGGGACAGACTGATATACTGCAAAAGGTACAAGGATTGGACTGCGGAGAACTGGGGGAAAGTAATTTTCTCGGTTGAATTCCCTTTATCGATTGTTTGGGGCATCCAGAAAAAACCTTGTCTGGAGAAGAATAGGTGATCGCTACCATCAGTCCTGTGTCATGCCAACAAGTAAAGCATCCTGAGACCATTCATGTGTGGGGTTTACTTCTCAGCCAAGGGAGTGGAGCTCACTCACAATTTTGCCTGAAAACACAGCCATGATTAAAGAATGGTACAAAAACATCCTCCGAGAGCAACTTCTCCCAACCATCCAGGTTGGTGAGGAACAATGTCTTTGCCAGCATGGTGGAGCACCTCGTCATACGGCAAAAGTGATAACCAAGTGGTTTGGGGAACAAAACATTGAACTTTTGGGTCCAAGGGCAGGAAACTCCCCAGACTTTAATCCCAATGAGAACTTGTGGACAATTCTTAAGATGCGGGGGAACAACAAAACCTCCCACAAATTCTGATAACTCCAAGCATTGATTATGCAAGAATGGGCTGCAATCAGTCAGGATGTGGCTCAGAAGTTGATTGACAGCATGCCAGGGAGAATGGCAGAGATCATGAAAAAAGAAGAGTCAACGCTGCAAATATTGACTCTTTGCATAAACATCATGTGATTATCAATAAAAAACACTTATGAAATGTTTGTACAGTACAGGGGGGGGGGGGGGGGGGCACCGGATCAGAAGTATAGTATAGGGGGGGACACCGAATTAGGATATGTACAGCACAGGGGGGGAGGGACATCAGATCAGGAGGAGTACAGCACAGGGGGGGAGGGACATCAGATCAGGAGGAGTACAGCACAGGGGGGGAGGGACATCAGATCAGGAGGAGTACAGCACAGGGGGGGAGGGACATCAGATCAGGAGGAGTACAGCACAGGGGGGGAGGGACATCAGATCAGGAGGAGTACAGCACAGGGGGGGAGGGACATCAGATCAGGAGGAGTACAGCACAGGGGGGGAGGGACATCAGATCAGGAGGAGTACAGCACAGGGGGGGAGGGACATCAGATCAGGAGGAGTACAGCACAGGGGGGGAGGGACATCAGATCAGGAGGAGTACAGCACAGGGGGGGAGGGACATCAGATCAGGAGGAGTACAGCACAGGGGGGGAGGGACATCAGATCAGGAGGAGTACAGCACAGGGGGGGAGGGACATCAGATCAGGAGGAGTACAGCACAGGGGGGGAGGGACATCAGATCAGGAGGAGTACAGCACAGGGGGGGAGGGACATCAGATCAGGAGGAGTACAGCACAGGGGGGGAGGGACATCAGATCAGGAGGAGTACAGCACAGGGGGGGAGGGACATCAGATCAGGAGGAGTACAGCACAGGGGGGGAGGGACATCAGATCAGGAGGAGTACAGCACAGGGGGGGAGGGACATCAGATCAGGAGGAGTACAGCACAGGGGGGGAGGGACATCAGATCAGGAGGAGTACAGCACAGGGGGGGAGGGACATCAGATCAGGAGGAGTACAGCACAGGGGGGGAGGGACATCAGATCAGGAGGAGTACAGCACAGGGGGGGAGGGACATCAGATCAGGAGGAGTACAGCACAGGGGGGAGGGACATCAGATCAGGGAGGAGTACAGCACAGGGGGGAGAGACATCAGATCAGGAGGAGTACAGCACAGGGGGGAGGGACATCAGATCAGGAGGAGTACAGGGGGGGGCACCGGATCAGAAGTACAGTACAGGGGGGACACCGGATTGGGATGTGTACAGTACAGGGGAGGGACACCGGATTGGGATGTGTACAGTACAGGGGAGGGACACCGGATTGGGATGTGTACAGTACAGGGGAGGGACACCGGATTGGGATGTGTACAGTACAGGGGGGACACCGGATTGGGATGTGTACAGTACAGGGGAGGGACACCGGATAGGGATGTGTACAGTACAGGGGAGGGACACCGGATTGGGATGTGTACAGTACAGGGGAGGGACACCGGATTGGGATGTGTACAGTACAGGGGGGACACCGGATAGGGATGTGTACAGTACAGGGGGGACACCGGATTGGGATGTGTACAGTACAGGGGGGACACCGGATTGGGATGTGTACAGTACAGGGGGGACACCAGATTGGGATGTGTACAGTACAGGGGGGACACCAGATTGGGATGTGTACAGTACAGGGGGGGACACCGGATCAGGAGGAGTACAGGGGGGGGGGGCACCCGGATCAGAAGTACAGTTTGGATCACTTCAGCTCTGACCTGGTATAATCTATGTATGCTGGGACATGTAGTACCCCAGCAAGGTGCGGCCATGCTGTTCTCAGTGTAGTGCTGGCTCGGTCATGTCACGTGACACGCAATAACGTGCGGTACTCACATTGTCGGTGTATCTCCGTTCGATGTCTCTCCAGCTGTACGCTCCCACTGCTCTATCCCATCAACACGGCGAGCACCTGATCTTCCCTACAGCTCTACAACCCCGCCCACTGTCAGAGCTACTAAACCCCGCCCACAGCGTGAGCTCTGCACCCGAGCCTACAGCCAGAGCTCTGAAACCCCGCCTTTCTCTGACATTGGCAACTCCGCCCCCTGTCAGTGCTCTAAAACCCCGCCCCCTGTCAGGGCTCTGCAACTCTGCCTACCGTCTGAGCTTGCAATCCCGCCTACACTTTGAACTCCTAAACCCCGCCTACTGTCTGAGCTCTACAACCCGATCAGTATTTCGTAGCTCTGTAACCCCGCCCTGTGTCCGAACGCCACAGCTCCGCCCCGGTCCCAGCATGCACATCGTCCCACCATTGCTTAAAAGGGCAATGCCATAAACATCAGTTAACCACTTGACCACTGGGCAGTTAAACCCCCTTCCTAACCAGACCAATTTTCAGCTTTCGGTGCTCTCACATTTTGAATGACAATTACTCAGTCATGCAACACTGTACCCAAATTAATTTTGAGTCCTTTTTTTCACACAAATAGAACTTTCTTTTGGTGGTATTTAATCACCGCTGGGGTTTTTATTTTTTGCGCTATTAATCAAAAAATACCGAAAATTCAGTAGAAAAAAATTCTTTGTTTCTATTAAAAATTATTGCAGAGTATTGGCGAGTATTGGCAGAGTATTGGCAAATATTAGCAGAGTATTGGCGAGTATTGGCAGAGTATTGGCACAGTATTGGCAAGTATTGGTAGAGTATTGCACAGTGGAGGCAGAGCATTGCACAGAGGTTGCAGAGCATTGCACAGTGGTTGCAGCATTGCACAGTGGGGGCAGAGCATTGCACAGAGGTTGCAGAGCATTGCACAGAGGTTGCAGAGCATGGCACAGTGGTTGCAGAGCATTGCACAGTATTGCACAGTGGGGCAGAGTATTGCACAGTATTGCAGGCACTGACCAGCGCTGTGGGCACTACACATCCAGCCCACAGCGCTGGTCCCGTCTCTCCCCCTTTCCGCTTCCCCCTCTCACTGTACCGATCGGTACAGAGAGGGGAGGGAGGAACCGGCGTCATGACGTGACGCCGGTTTGTGTACATGTGATCGCTCCGTCATTTGACGGAGCGATCACATGGTAAACGGCCGCTATCAGCGGCTGTTTACCGTGATCCATGATGCGCCGGGTCCTCGGGACCCGGCGGTCACGGATGTTCCCGAGTGCGCGCCCCAGGGGATGCGCGGGAGCAAGTTTGGACGTCCACTTAGAACAAGCCGACCGCACTGTAGCCGTCTTTCGACTATAGCGCGGTCGGCATGTGGTTAAAGTGGCGTTGTCCCCCATAGGGAGTGTGGTTAATCATTAGTGTTCTATGTTATAAATCTGTTCCTATGATGGAGTCACATTACTCTTGTTCTGTTTCTTTCAGGTCTGCCCCTCTCTCAGGTTTAATGTAAAGATCCACATGATGAATGTAATAAATAAAGTGAACCTGTCCCTAGGGTGACCACATTTCCAAACTGCCACTCGGGGACAATTTTTCCAAAGGGGGGGGGGGGGGGGGGGGGGGGGGGGATGTAACTGTTTTTTGAAACTAATAATTCAATGGGTTTACTTCCGGCTCACATCTTCTGTCTACTGCCAGTCACACAGATTTCTCTCTAAACAGACACAGAATTAAGAATTAACTCATTACAATTAAATGAATTGTTACATTATTGTGAATATTTTGTCATTAATAAGAAGAGGCTGTGTTTTTCTCATAAAAGAAATGAGAAGTGTTCAGACTTTGCAGACAATATTGGGATTAATTCACAAAGCTTCAACATCAAACAGGCAGTGCCTTACTCCCTGTCATGTGACTGCAGTTTGAAAAAAACAGTTGCTAGGCAACGCCCACCATGACATCACAGTGGATGACCCCTTTTGCCCTTATATGGTCACCTAACTGCAGCTTGAGAAAAACAATTGCTAAGCAACGCCCACTATGACATCACAATGAATGCAATGTCATATCTTCCAGCGGCAGGAGAAGTCAGTGCCATTTGGAGTGATCTGGTGTACAGGTAAGTTGTGTCTCCCATCACTCCTAATTCTACTATTTATTATGATCTCCTATTAGTCTCATCTGATGTAAAACAAAGTCCATCCATATCTGTGATCATCCTAGATTATTATTAATGGAGTTTATTGATTTTTTTTTTTTTTAATATAAGATAATTGATAGATGGATGATTGATGGATACTTAGGCTTCATGTACACAGGACGTTTTTACAACCTCTGCTGAACGATTTAACTTGACAAATAGTAACCCACGTTTAAAATTTCCGTTTTGCCTTGTTTACATGCCGCATTTAGCGGCGTTTTGCTGTTTTTTTTTTTTTTTTTTTTTAATAGGAAAAAAGCCTATAAACGACCCTGTGTACATGTACAGATAAGATTCAGCAGCAGTGTACATGGGGCATTAGATTAATAGTATATAAAATGAAAGGAATTTACTAAGACTGGAGCAGTTGTTTACACCAAGCAATCGTTTAATTTCCAAAGCTTAGCCAAACAAGCTGAAGCTGGATGCTGGTTGGCTAATCTGTAGAGCTGTTCCAGATTTTGTCTGCTCCAGTATTGGTGAATCCCTCCAATCAGTAGATGTGTTCAGTATGATGATACTCCCATTGACATTAGTTGTAGCTATTTTGTGTTATATATAAAGTGGTTGTAAAGCCTCTCATATACCCAATGAAGTGACTGGTCTCAGATGATACACAGAGAGGAAATACCTACATAAGTTGTATATATTTATCTGCAGTCCTCTCTTCTCTACATCCAATCAAAGTGCAGATTAGATAAAATCCATCTTCATCTGTCAGTAGCACAGAGCAGGGGGTGGGGAGCTGCAGGTAGAGGTCCTGTACATTGTGTGAGAGCTGATTGAAGGAAAGGGACCCCCCCCCCCCCTCACTTCACACAGCACACAGGAACCATGGAGAGCTGTGCTGTGAATACACAGGCTCTCCTCCCCTGTCACCATTTTATCTCTGGTGTCAGGGAAACATGTCAGATATGACTCATACTGATAACAGAGGAACAAAGCACCAGAGAGAAATGACACCCAGAGCTTTGGAGAGGACCAAGTAAACACTAGAGAAATATGTGCCGTGTTCACATTTCGTGGCTGAGCTTTACAACCACTTTAAGGAAATTAAAACTATAAAGTGATAATTTTTTTCTTCTCTTTGTAGATTGTTTCTGAAATACTAATCATTTTTTTCTTCTCTTTGTAGATTGTTGATTGTTTCTGAAATACTTTCATAGTTTTTGGAGATTTTCATCCCAAGTGACTTCTGAATACTATTCCAGTTTTCAGGCTTATTGCTGAGCGCTATCATGGCTGTATACATGGTGTGGAAATTCTTATTTCCTCATACACTAATCACATGGATGCTGTTACTTACTATTATAGTAAGAGAAGTGAAGACCAGAGTTTGGAATTACTTTGTAAGTATCTCCTTTTATTTACTTTTGTATTGTGTGTAGCACTTCCTCCACAAGGGCTGCTGATTTTAACTGGTTCCAACCCAATAAGTACAGAGGCTGCTTGTCAACACAAGCTACACTCCATTCACACTGGCTCCAGTAAACAGTCTGGGGATGTCTTTTTAAAGTGGTTATAAAAGGAAGAAGGTTTTCTTTTTTACCTTAATGCATTCTGAACATTCAAAAACCTTTTGCATGTAGTCCCCCCCCTTATACCTACCTGAGCCCGATCTCGATCCAGCGATGTGCACAAGAGTAGAGGCTTTCTCAGCTCCCTCTATCCCCATTGGCATCTATAACAACCCGCAACGAGGAAGCGGGCCAAGTTCCACTGTCTGCGTCAATCGCAGACAGCAAGGCTTGGGAGCAAGCCTGTACAAGTGTCCCCATAAAAAGTGGCTTGTTATAGGAGCACTCGGCTGGGGGGAGGGGCCAGGAAAAGAGGCAGGGGACCCAAGAAGAGGAAGATCAGGGCTGCTCTGTGCAAAACGATTGTTCAGAGCAGGAAACAATGGCATGTTTTGTTATTGTAAGAAGAAAAAATCTAGAATCACTTTAGGCCCCTTTCACATGGGCACCTGTTTTGCAGGTTCCACTCACTCTGCTGATCCCCACTGAGCAGGCGGATGACAGATCCATCTCCGCTTACTGAGCAGAGTGAAGATGGACCCAGTCCCGCTCTTCTCTAGGGGAATATCAGATGAAAACAAACCGCCTGTCCGTTTTCATCCGATCATATATCCGATCCGCCAGACGGATTGAAAATAGGACCTCCATCCATCTGGACTTTGCGGACAGGATTGGATAAGGGCGAATGTCAGCGGGGATGTGCCTGCTGACTTTTTGCTGCTCCATAGGGTTGAATGGAGGGTCCGATCGAGTCCATCTTAAAAACTGACAGACGGACCGGATCGGACAGCCCTTAAGGTTTAGGCTGGAACCCAATAAATATTCAGGCTGGTTGAATCTCCCAACCCAAGATCTGGAAGCTTCATTCAGAGACATGGGGGGAAACAAACTCCCAGCCTGTGAGACCCTGAACAGGCCAAACCAATCAATTACTGCCCCCCTGATTACAGAAGGAGCCAAAGCTACATTTGCCTACCACCCTACACTAGAAGGGTGCTACATACAGGACTACATACAATTGCGTTATTAATTCATTTAGTAAATAGCCAAGTTTTAAGTGGCGTTCCACTTTAAATTCTGTACTTTCACTTATCTTCTTTTTTTTTTCTTTTTAGGGTCAAATATTTGCGAAGATGCAAATGAAAAAGGTGGAGATGGAGAGAAAGAAGCAGATTGAAGAGAACAGACAGAATAGGCTGGAGGATTGCACACAGAAGAGGATGGAGCAGGACAGAAAAAAGATGAAGAAAGATGAGAAGAAAAAGATGAAGCAGGAGGACAGAAAGAAAAAGAAGGAGGAGGAGATAAATAAAAAGATGGAAGAGGACAGAAAGAAGAAGCTGGAGGAGCGCCAGCAGAGGAAGGAGGAGCACAGAAATAAGAGGGTGGAGAAGAGCAGAAAGAACAGGGACGAGGTGCAAAGAAAGTGCATGGAGGATTGCACAAAGTGGAAGGAGGAGAACAGGAAGAAGAGGGAGGAGCACAGAAAGAAGAAGAAGTGAGGAGTGAGGGACGACAGATACATCGAAAAAGGGGGTTAAGACACAGGTCCCTACACTGGTGGCAGCTGCCACTCCAGTAACCTGATGGTCTTTTCACCAGCCCTCCATTTTAGTTTTTGGACCTTCTGAATCACCAACTAGCAATGTAGCTGGACAAACAAGACAATTTGCTTTTTCCTAGAAGAAGACTCAACAAAAAGTTTGAGGAACCCTCCCAGGGACCAGGTACGGCTGTACCAACACAGGTCCCTACACTGGTGGCGGCTGCCATCAGCCCTCTATTTATCTTTCTGCAGCTTCTGCAGAAGCTTTAAGGTTTCGACAATACATCGCCCAAACATAATCACCTGTAAAAAAGTACCTGAGATGTTGATGGTAAACAGCCTGCTAGGCACGGGGGGAACCGAACCAAGTCCTCCAAAATCTGCCTCATATCCAAATGTTGCCAAGAGTGTAAATGCTTTAAGCTTTAAGGTTAATCAAAAATATCACTTCTAAAGGGAAAGGTAGAACAAGGGGGAGTATGGAAGAGGGAGAGAGGGAGGAAAAGGGGGGGAAGGTTGGAGGAAGAAGGGGGTGAGGGTTGGGGGGAACCCCCACACCCCTTCCTTACCCCCAACCCCCCTCCTTTCCTCCCTCTCTCCCTCTTCCAGAATGATATTTTTGATCAACTTTAAAGCTTAAGGTCTATATTTACACTCTTGGCAACTTTTGGATATGAGGATATGTTTGATCAATGTATTGTCGATCAACATTAAGCAATTGATTATGTTGTGAAGTTTGGAGGCTGTTAGGCTTGTGTTGGATCAGCAATGAGGGGAGGTTGGAGGCCGGTATATTTTTGAAGGCATGTATTGGACTGGCTATGAGAGAAGGTTGGAGGCCAGTATGTTTTTGAAGGCATGTATTGGACTGGCTATGAGAGAAGGTTGGAGGCCAGTATGGTTTTGAGGCGTGTGTTGGACCGGCTATAAGGGGCGGTTGAAGGCCGGTATGTTTTTGAGACGTGTGTTGGACTGGCTATGAGGGGAGGTTTAAGGCCAGTTTTTTTTGAGGCGTGTGTTGGACCAGCTATGAGGGGCTGTGCACCGGCACCCTCACATTGGGTACAGTCGCTGCACCCCAGTTGACAGCAATAGGACTGCCTACACGGGATGCTGGGAACACCTGTGCATCCCTATTTCAGTAAACACGGCCCTCCCATGGAGTACGGCTTCATACCCTCCATCTGAATAATACCTAAGTATGAATGGAATAATTATCTCCAGTGTGTTGCTAATTTGGGGACCACTGCACTCTTTATTGTTATTTGGGTGCGTTTTATTATAGGAGTGTTATATATTGTAGATTAGGATAAGTTTGTATATGTTGTGGAGGTGTGTGTTATTCTTTGTGTGTGTTTTGGAGTGTTATATATATATATAGATTGTAGTTTAGGTTAAGTTTGGATTTCTTCTGGAGGCGCTTGAGTGGACATAACTGATGTACTCCGCTCAGCAGGGGCAGGCCTTAGAGAACAGAGGCTGCATATGGGCAGCACAGAGGCTTAGGGTTTAGCCTTGCAGCACTGGGGTCCATGGTTCAAATCCTGACCAGGACACTATCTGCATGGAGTTTGCATGTTCTCCCTGTGCTTGCGTGGGTTTCCTCCGGGTACTCCGGTTTCCTCCCACACTACAAAGACATGCTACCTTGCATTGGTGGTGCAGTGGCGAGCATAGCTGCCTTTCAAGCAGCTGACCCGGGTTCGATTCCCGGCCAATGCCATCTTCAAGTACTTGGAATCCTCAGAGAGAAAAGCTCTATACAAGTTCAATGCTGGGTATATATTAGTGGTGGGATAAAGAATGAAGTGAATGTGGGGTATGTTTGAGGAAGAAAATGTTCCCCCAGAATCTATAGAAGGTGAACGCTCCAACTGATAGCAGACACTTAGGCTGCGTTCACACCTAAGCGTTCCGGATTGCAGGCAGAATTACTGCGATTCCCGAATTGCTGTGGGACGCGCTTGTGATCCCGTTACTTTTAATGGCGCCCCAATCATGGGACGATTTTGCGCAATTGCCGCCCGACAAATTATCAAAATCGCAGGATACCTGTCTCCAAAAGCACTCCCGCGGGTTTGTTGCAATTTGTCGGTATTGAAAGTAAGAGGATTGCAAGCGCATCCCGTGTTTTACAGCGATTCAGGAATCCGGAACATCTAGGTGTGAACAGAGCCTAAGTCCTCACTGTGTCCATTGTATGACAAGAACTTCCTGACCAGACATCCCTCCAGCAGGAATATTACACCAATACTCCCCCCAGCAGAAATATTACACCCATACTCCCCCAGCAGGAATATTACACTTATACTCCCCAGCAGGAATATTATACCAATATTCCCCCCAGCAGCAATATTACACCCATACTCCCCCAGCAGGAATATTACAATACTCCCCCCAGCAGGAATATTACAACGATACTCCCCCAGCAGGAATATCACACCGATACTCCCCCCAGCAGGAATATTACAACCAATACTCCCACCCAGCAGGAACATCACACCAATATTCCCCCCAGCAGCAATATTACACAATACTTCCCCAGCATGAATATTACACCCATACTCCCCCAGTAGGAATATACACCAATACCCCCAGCAGGAATATTACAAATACTCCCCCCAGCAGGAGTAATACACCAATACTCCCCCCCAGCAGGAATAATACACCCATACTCCTCCCAGCAGGAATATTACACCCTCCCCCCAGCAGGAATATTATACCTCCCCCCAGCAGGAGCAGGAATATTACACTGACAGGAATATTACACCAATACTCCCCCAGCAGGAATATTACGATACTCCCCCCAGCAGGAATATACAACGATACTCCCCCCAGCAGGAATATTACACGATACTACTCCCACTCCCCCCCAGAATATTACACGGCACCCCACCATCCTGACACTGACGTCCTCCCAGAAAATGACACCAATACTCCCACCCAGCAGGAATACACCAATACTCCCCCCCATATTGACACCCCCACCCCCCAGCAGCAAATATTACACCAATACTCCCCCCAGCAGGAATATCACACCCATACTCCCCCCAGCAGGAATATTACACCAATACTACCCCCAGCAGGAATATTACACCCATACTCCCCCAGCAGGAATATTACACCAATACTTCCCCAGCAGGAATATTGCACAAATACTCCCCCCAGCAGGAATAATACACCAATACTCCCCCCCAGCAGGAATAATACACCCATACTCCTCCCAGCAGGAATATTACACCAATTCTCCCCCCAGCAGGAATATTATACCAATATTCCCCCCAGCAGGAATATTACACTTATACTCCCCAGCAGGAATATTACACCCATACTCCCCCAGCAGGAATATTACGATACTCCCCCCAGCAGGAATATTACACCAATACTCCCCCCAGCAGGAATATTACAACGATACTCCCCCCAGCAGGAATATTAAAACCAATACTTCCCCAGCATGAATATTACACCAATACTCCCCCCTGCGGGAATATCACACCAATACTCCCCCCAGCAGGAATATTACAGGACACCCCACCATCCTGACACTGACGTCCCCCCAGCAGGAATATTACACCAATACTCCCACCCAGCAGGAATATTACACCAATACTCCCCCCAGCAGGAATATTACACCAATACTCCCCCCAGCAGGAATATTACACCAATACTCCCACCCAGCAGGAATATTACACCAATACTCCCACCCAGCAGGAACATCACACCAATACTCCCACCCAGCAGGAATATTTCACCAATACTCCCACCCAGCAGGAATATTACACCAATACTTCCCCAGCAGGAATATCACACCCATACTCCCACCCAGCAGCAATATTACATCAATACTCCCCCAGCAGGAATATCACACCCATACTTCCCCCAGCAGGAATATCACACCCATACTCCCACCCAGCAGCAATATTACATCAATACTTCCCCCAGCAGGAATATTACACCCAGACTCCCCCCGGCAGGAATATTACTCGGATACTCCCCAGCAGGAATATTACACCAATGTTCCCCCCAGCATGAATATTATACCAATACTCCCCCCAGCAGGAATATTACACCAATACTCCCCCCAGCAGGAATATTACACCAATACTCCCCCCCAGCAGGAATATTACAACGATACTCCCCCCAGCAGGAATATTAAAACCAATACTTCCCCAGCATGAATATTACACCAATACTCCCCCCTGCGGGAATATCACACCAATACTCCCCCCAGCAGGAATATTACAGGACACCCCACCATCCTGACACTGACGTCCTCCCAGCAGGAATATTACACCAATACTCCCACCCAGCAGGAACATCACACCAATACTCCCCCAGCAGGAATATTACACCAATACTCCCACCCAGCAGGAATATTACACCAATACTCCCACCCAGCAGGAATATTACACCAATACTCCCCCCAGCAGGAATATTACACCAATACTCTCACCCAGCAGGAATATTACACCAATACTCCCACCCAGCAGGAACATCACACCAATACTCCCACCCAGCAGGAATATTACACCAATACTCCCACCCAGCAGGAATATTACACCAATACTTCCCCAGCAGGAATATTACACCAATACTCCCACCCAGCAGCAACATCACACCAATACTCCCCCCAGCAGGAATATTACACCCATACTCCCACCCAGCAGGAATATTACATCAATACTTCCCCCAGCAGGAATATTACACCCATACTCCCCCCAGCAGGAATATTACTCTGATACTCCCCAGCAGGAATATTACACCAATGTTCCCCCCAGCATGAATATTATACCAATACTCCCCCCAGCAGGAATATTACACCAATACTCCCCCCAGCAGGAATATTACACCAATACTTCCTCCAGCAGGAATATTACACCAATATTACACCGATACTCCCCCCAGCAGGAATATTACACCGACATCCCCCATCCTGACACTGACACGGATCTCTACTGACCTATTGTGCGCCGATAACAGCAATCCTGCTGCAGGTATCCGGGAATATTTTATAGCCATGCTATGCTCTCTCCTCCTATCAGCATGCTCCCTGTCATTATATTGGCACACACCTTTCATTGGCTCCTGAAAATAAAAAATAAAAATAAAAAATAATAATAAAAAAAAAAAATAAATGTGGCATGGCCCTCACATGTTCCAAAATGCAGGGAGTGGAAGGGAGAAACAAGTGGGGGATTTCACAGAGAGCCCGCTTTGCTCACACAGCAGGGAAGTTAAGGGTGAGAGGCAGCTGTTGCAGTACAGTGATGATGGGGAGAAGGAAGTGAAGGGAGAGACGCACATGCAGCTGGTGGCACACCCAGCTACATAATGTATTGCCGCTTGCCAGTCTTTAGATGTGGTGGCTGCATTGTTTTTTTTGGGGGGGCTCTTTTTCCTGTTTTACATGGTAATTCTGTCAGTACAACACTTCCTGTCCTAAGGTGATAATGTTCACTCTACTATGGAGGAGCAGCATTGTCACCCCTATGACAGGCTGTGTGTTAGGACTACAGATCACCTCCCCATCTTCTCATCTTACTAATGTGTTTCCTGGACAGGGCTGAGAATAACACTGCAGAGTGGACAGGACTGCATTGGATTTTTTATCAGGATCACTTATCAGATAAACTAATACCCTTTCATTGTTATTTTTTTGTAGACCAAAATGGAGCAAATATAAGAAATTCAGTGTAATGCCGCGTACACACGATCAAACATTCCGACAAGAAAATCCATGAATTTTTTCCAACGGATGTTGGTTCAAACTTGTTTTGCATACACACGGTCACACAAATGTTGTCGAAAATTCCAAACGTCAAGAACGCAGTGATGTACAACATGTACGATGAGCAGAGAAAAAGGAAGTTCTATAGCCAGTGCGGGTCTTCTGCTTGATTCCGAGCATGCGTGGAATTTTGTGCGTCGGAATTTACGAGAACGGATTTTGTTGTCGGAAAATTTGAGATCCAGCTCTCAAATTTTGTTTGTCGAAATTTCCGACGGAAAATGTCCGATGGAGCCTACACACGGTAGGAATTTCCGACAACTAGCTCACATCGAACATTTGTCGTCGGAAATTCTGACCGTGTGTACACGGCATTAGAGTTTACATATACTTTAAAAACCGCATTGGTTCTGAACATGTGCAGTGAAAATCCGTGTGCTAGACACACTGTGTCAAAGTATCGAAGGATGTTGAGCAGGAGGGGGCTGACAGGGCCACCCACTAAGGAAATTTTGTCAGGTTCATCAAGACCTAGATGAAATTCAAACAGTGTATCACCAGTACAAACTGTTTAAAAGACAGCAGTTATCATTCAGCCCTGGTTCACACTGAAGCGGTGCAGGAAAAGCATAAGATTTGCTGCGATTCCCCACATCGCATCGCACAGCATCCTCGTGATCTGCTGCAGGAGTCAATGTTAGATTAACGACACACCAAAATAGATCGCAAAACGCAGTGCAATAGCCATAATCGCGTTTCATGGGTGTGAACACCATGCAATTCAGGTGCGGGGAAGAAAAGGGGTCCTGCACCATTTTCGTGTGGATGCAATGCGATATGAGCCATACAAAATGTATGGCTCAAACCGTACCACACAGACATTGCATGTGATGTGCACAGGAATGCCGTATGATTCTGACTCTGACCGTCTCTTGTATCATGTCTGCAGTCTCTGACCGTCTCCTGTACTATGTCTGGGGGCTCTTTCTAACAGATTCTCTAACAGAAGCCCTCTCTGTGTGCATCAGAGAGACTCCCCTCCAGGTCTTATTAGTGTACGCTCTTCCTGTATTTTCTTTATTGTTAAAAGATCATGGGTAACAAAGACTTCTTAGGGGAGCATCTCTGTGTTTGAGTCGTTGCCATAGAAACATTTGTAAAGGGGAGGAGTTGGTAAGATGACCACGCCCACGTGGGGGCACCAGAAATATTTCTGCACCCAGGCGTCTGTGACCCTAGGATCGGCCCTGGCTTCTCCTCCTCTCCCTCCTGCCGGCATTCAGCGGCTGCAGGAGGAAAATGGAGGGCATTGGTTCCTCTATATGCAGTGCCCGCCGCCCCTTCCCTCCAAGTTACTTGTTCCCTGATGCCCTCCCCTGCCCCTGTGTGGTCTCTGTCTGCCCCCGCAACACTGCCAGCTTCTCCTCTCTATCTGACAGCTGCAGGGGATTTTTTTCAGGATGGAAAGCAGGGGAAGGGGCCAGAAAATATATAATTTACCAGCCCCTTGCTTTTTTGAATGGAAACAGTGAGTGATCGGTACCAATTACTCCTGTGTCCATTCATAACTGAAGCACAGTAAACGGTGTTTCTGTACAAAAAATGGGTGTGCTTTAGGAGCATATTAAATAAGGGTATTAGCCAGTGCATCCCAAAGAGTAATAAATGGAAAATACTTAATAAAAGACCTGGGTGACTTAACCAACATAAAAATTCATATAAAAGCAAAGGAGAAGGCCTTCAAAAAATACAAGGCTGATGGATCATCATCAGCATTCCAACTGTACAAAGAATGCATTTAGAAATGTATGGGTGTAATCAGGGCAGCTAAGAGAGAACATGAAAGGCACATAGTGGAGGAGAGTAATAGAAATCCAAAGAAATTCTTTAAGTACATAAATAGTAAAAGAGGGAGGACAGATCATATTGGCCCCATAAAGAATGATGAAGGGATTTTGGTTACAAAGGATGGTGAGATGGCAATGGTTTTGAATGTATTCTTCTCCTCAGTCTTCACGAGGAAGACGAGGGGCTTCAGTAACCAAAACTACAATGTTTATCCTCATTACACGTCACAGGAAGCACCCTCATGGTTAACAAAGGATAAAGTCAGAAACAGACTTGAAAAACTTAACATAAGTAAGTCACCAGGACCAGGTGGCCTGCACCCAAGGGTTCTTAAGGAACTCAGTCAAGTAATTGCCAGACCGTAATTTTTACGAACAGTCTACTGAATGGTATGGTACCAGCTGATTGGAGAAAAGCCAATGTAGCACCAATATTTAAAAAAAGGGCCAAGATATATCCATAGGAACTACAGACCAGGAACTACAGACCAGTGAGCCTAACATCAATAGAATGCAAGCTCTTGGATTGGACGATAAGGGACTATATACAAGATTTTAGTAATGAAAACGGTATCATTTGCAGTAATCAGCATGGATTCATGAAAAATCGTTCTTGCCAAACCAATCTATTAACCTTCTATGAGGAGGGGAGCTGCCATCTAGATGAAGGAAGGTTCGTAGACGTGGTGTATCTGGACTTTGCAAATGCGTTTGATACAGTTTCCCACAAACGTTTACTGTACAAGCTAAGGTCTGTTGGCATTGACCAAAGGGTGAATAATTGGATTGAAAACTGGCTACAAGAGCCAGATCAGAGGGTAATGATAAATGGGGAGTACTCGGAATGGTCCAGTGTGGAAAGTGGGGTCCCTCAGTGTTCTGTGCTGGGACCAATCCTATTTAATTTATTCATAAATGACCTGGAGAATAAGATAAACAGCTCAATCTCAGTATTTGTGGACAATACTAAGCTAAGCAGGGAAATAGCTTCTCCGCAGGATGTGGAAACTTTGCAAGAAGATCTGAACATATTAATGGGGTGGGCAACTACATGGCAAATGAAGTTTAATGTGGAAAAATTTTAAATAATGCATTTAGGTGGCAAAAATATGAACGCAATCTACTCACTAGGGGGGGAACCTCTGGGGGAATCTAGGATGTAAAGGGACCTGGGGGTCCTAGTAGATGATCGGCTCAGCAACGACATGCAATGCCAAGCTGCTGCAAGCAAAGCCAATAGAATATTGTCATGCATTAAAAAGGGGATTAACTCCAGAGATAAGACAATAATTCTCCCGCTCTACAAGACTCTGGCCTCACCTAGATTATGCTGTCCAGTTCTGGGCTCCAGTCCTCAGGAAGGATGTATTGGAAATGGAGCGAGTACAAAGAAGGGCAACAAAGCTAATAAAGGGACTGGAGGATCTTAGTTATGAGGAAAGGTTGTGAGCGCTGAACTTATTCTCTATGGAGAAGAGACGCTTGAGAGGGGATATGATTTCAATTTATAAATACCGTACTGGTGACCCCACAATAGGGAAAAATCTTTTCAGCAAAAGGGCATTTAAAAAGACTTGCGACACATAAGGGGAAGGAGGATGACAAAATGTTTGATAAATTTAAATATAAACATGGATTTCATGCTATATACTCAACATACTCCCGTGGAGTTAGTATTTTGATCTCAAACTCTATTAGGTTTACCTGTAGGCAGTGTATTAAAGACCCGATTGGCCGATATTTAATGTTGTTATGCTCCATAAATGATAGAATAATCCTCTTGGTAAATGTGTATATTCCCCCACCATATAAGGACGATGTGTTAAAAAAGGTTTTTGAAAAGATGGCGCAATGGCCTGATGTTCCTACAGTGATAATTGGGGACTTCAATAATGTATTAAATGAAGAGCTGGACAGACATAGCAACAAAAAGAGTAATGGAGGGGGAAAGACCACAAGATGGGCCAACCAGATACAAGAGATGGGTCTATCAGATGTATGGAGAGTAAGATACCCGGATAGTAAAGAATACTCATGCTACTCAAGTACATATAGATCATTATCCAGAATCGACATGGCTTTGGGAAATGGTCATTTTCTCCAATTAGTCAAAACAATTCAGTACGAATCAAGGGGAATCTCGGACCACTCCCCATTAACTTTGACTTTAGAGTGGACGGAACAGTTGATCCGGCCAATGTGGAAAGTTAATCCACAGTGGCTGTCCCTGATTCCAGAGAGTAGTAAAATAAAACATCTGCTAATGGGCTTTTTTGGAGATAATAAGGGCTCAGCTTCAGCGTTAATGGTGTGGGATACAATGAAAGCATACCTCAGAGGCTTAATAATTAAAGAAATATCTAAAATTAAACTAGCCACAAGACAGCGGGAGGAAGAGATAACCCAAAGAGTTAAGCAGACCGAACAAGACTACATATTAGATTCTAATGAGGAGAAATTTAGAGCATGGCAGGACGTACAGATGCTATATAAAAATTTGAATATAACTAAGGCCGAAAATACTAGATTCATGCAGAACCAAAAGCACTACGAAATGGGGGAACAGGTGGGTCATATGTTAGCAATGATAGCACGGAACCAGGAAGGCCCATCCAGTATAGTTGCCATTGAAGACGAAAAGGGGATAGTAAAGTATGATACAGAGGGTATCCAAAAGATATTTGTAGATTTCTATTCACGGTTGTATGAATCGGAAATCCTAAATGTAAAGGAAAAGACTGAACAATTCTTAGACAAGTTAACTATGCCCAAATTGAATTCAATGGAAAGAGAATCCTTGGATACCCCTATAACTATGGTAGAGTTGGAGGAAGCAGTGGGACAAATTCAAAACAATAAATCTCCAGGGATGGATGGACTCCCCGTGGAGATATATAAAATATACGGTCAGATCTTGATCCCAGAACTTCTTGAAGTACTGAATGCAGCATATATCACACGGGAACTCCCTAAATCAATGATGGAAACAATAATAATTATAATATTAAAACCGGATAAAGACCCACTAAAGCCTGGCTCTTATCGGCCAATATCTCTCCTTACATCTGATGTTAAAATACTAGCCAAGGTCCTAGCAAATAGATTGTCTAGATACATTGATACTCTGATCCATAGGGATCAAACAGGCTTCATCCCCTCCAGATCAGCAGCCACAAACATTCGTAGGCTCTTTCTGAATCTACAATTACCAATGGATAACGGGGGAGCTGGTGCCATCCTGTCATTGGATGCTCAGAAGGCTTTTGACATGGTAGAATGGGAATATCTATGGATGGTACTGATTGCCTTTGGCATAGGCCCAGGCTTTATAACCTGGCTAAAAATACTATATAAAGACCCCAGGGCAAAGTTGAGGATCAATGGCACTATGTCACCAGCTTTCCCGTTGTCCCGGGGGACTAGACAGGGTTGCCCTCTGTCCCCCTTGCTGTTTGCATTGGCAGTGGAACCACTGGCCGCTGCAGTCAGACAGTCTGCGGGGATAGAGGGATTCCAACGTGCAGGAAGAGAGGATAAAATAGCTTTGTATGCAGATGATGCCTTAATTTTCCTTAGTGACCCCACAAAATCCTTAGAGGAACTCATGAATCTTGTATCTACATTTGGACAGCTCTCTGGGTTTCGCATCAACTGGGAGAAATCGGTGTTAATGCCGCTACATAATGTAAACACTTCTTTACCAGACTGTGCTAAACAAATTCAAATAAAACACAGAATTAGGTACTTAGGGATTGAGGTAACACGGAAAGTGGGGGATTATATTGACCTTAACCTTAGACCATTATTGACTAGGCTCAAAGATAAATGTCAGACCTGGTGCAAACTTCCATTAACCGTGATTGGAAGGGCAAATCTTATAAAGATGATCTGGGCCCCACAATTATTATATATTTTTCACAACTGCCCGATGTGGATAGCTGCATTTTGGTTTAAAAGGATAGAATCGCTTTTTCGCGAACTTATCTGGAAGAAAAAATATGCACGTATTAAACTAACAACTTTAATGCTGGCCAAAGATGAGGGGGGACTCGCTATTCCACATCCAAAAAATTATTTTTTGGCCTCACAAACCCAGCATTTCTATGGCTGGACAGAAGTAGATGAGAATGATCCGATACAAGCATTATTACTCCCACTGGGTAAAGGATACTCATTGATGTCCCTACTAGAGACAAAAACTTTTCAAAAAGATAAGAAATTCATAACAGGCGGACTATTTAATAAGGTATGGCTAGCAATAAAAAAGATTACTAGTATTGCTGGCTATACCTCCTATACACCAATATGGAATAACGCAAATTATGAGGAAGTACAGAGATTGGAGGGATTTGGGTTTTGGCAAACTCAGGGGCTGAGATTTGTGGAACAACTGTTTTGGAATGATAATATAAAATCATTTGCGCAAATATCTGAGGAATTTAGGATTCCAAGACAGAGGTTCTTTCAATATCTCCAGCTTAGACATGCCTTTCATGACCAGGCCCGTACATCTGTATTTATGCTTAACGAATCCAAAATAACAACACTGTTGAAGAAAAGGGACCAAAAGAAGGGACTTATATCTAAAATTTATGAGATAATGCAGAAAAAATTTGAGGAAGAGGTAGAGGTGCCGGCTAGGAAGCAATGGGAGCGAGACCTGGGAGCACTGACTGATGCTCAGTGGTCGGAGGTCTTGTCTGCGATCCCAAAGGTATCACTGTCGGATACTCAAAAACTAACACAAATCTTTATTACGCATAGATCATACTATACACCTGAGAAATTATTTAAGTGGAAACGCAGAGAGTCCCCTTTATGCCCTCGATGTAGGGGCGCACCGGCTAATTTAATACACATGCTGTGGAGATGTCCCAAACTCCATCGATATTGGCAGGATATAATCCAAAATATAAATAGTGTACTAGGAATAGAAATGCTATTAGATCCAAATCTATGTTTATTAAATATAGTGGCGGAACCAAATATCTCAAAAAATATCCATACCGCACTGACGAGAGGCCTATTTCAGGCACGAAAACTAATAGCCCAGAAATGGATATCTATATATCCTCCGACGGTTGAAGAATGGAGAACACAAATAAAAGAAACTATATTAAAGGAGGAATTTATTTATACACATAGAGGGAGTCGAGACAAATTTGATGCTATTTGGAAAAGATGGGTAGAGACCTGGGATAATGAAAATAAAAGATGAACCAACATGGGTAGAGGTTGATATTTGGAGGGGATGGGAGGATGGGGGGAGGGCTGAGGGGGCTGGAGGAGGTGAATACAGGTGGGGGCGGCAGAGGAAAAAATTCTCCCTCTTTTTTTTTTTTTATTATTATTATTTTATTTTAGTATTATTATTATTATAATTATTATTATTATTTTTTTTTTTTTTTTTCTGTTTTGGGGGGGGGGGGGGGGTGAGTGGGTGGCTGGTGTGGCAGATGAATGCTAGAAGTTTATGTATCTGGGATGAAATGTATGCTTAAATGTATAACTTGTATTGTTAAGAAAAGAATTAAAATAAAAAAAGTACTGAATTAAAAAAAAAAAAAAGACTTGCGGCCATTCACTAAAATAGAGGAAAAGCGCTTAAACCGAAAACTACGTAGAAGGTTCTTTACGGTAAGAGTGGTAAGAATGTGGAATTCTCTTCCACAAGCAGTGGTTTCAGCAGAGAGCATAGATCATTTCAACAAACTATTAGATAGGCACCTAAATGACCACAGCATACAGGGATATACAATGTAATCTTGACATAAAAACGCACACACACAGGTTGGACTCGATGGACTTGTGTCTTTTTTTAACCTTACCAACTATATGTAACTATGTACCTATGTACAGAGCTCTTCCTGTCCATTCATTCTGTGCAGAGATGGAGATTGAGGGCTGTGTCCTACTCTCCTCTGCAAAGGTCGCACTCCGCCACCATGGGGGGCTAAGACGGCAAGAAGAAGGCCTGCTGCAAAACACGTGAAAGGGCCCCACGACGGGAGTAAAGCGCAGGTAGAGAAAAGCTGTGAGAGGAGACGAGCTCCCAATCCCCAGCTGAACTGTACTTTAGCAGTGATGGAGCTCATCCGACTGTTTAAAGTGGTTGTAAACCCACTTTTTGGACTGCTACCTATAGGTAAGCCTAGAATAATAAATAAAATAAAATTCCAACGGCGCATGCGCGGGGAAGAATCAAAACTAAGTGCCGTTTCTTCCCTAGCCTGTGCCGTTAATCACGGATCCCGTGCGCATGCCCAAGAGTGACGTCACGTGGCTCCGGCGAATCACAGAGCCGGAGTCCGCGGCCCGGAAGGAAGAGGAGCCAGAAGATGGACACTGCCTACACAGGGGACATCGCTGGATTCTTTTGCAGGTAAGTGGCACATAGTGGGCTAGTATGCAATGCATACTAGCCCATTATGCTTTTCATTTGCAGGCTTTGCAGCAAGCAAAAGAGGAAGCAAAACCCTTCAGGGTTTACTTCCTCTTTAATACTCAGCAAAGTGAAAGCACTGGGGGGGGGGGGGGTACAAAGAGCAGGGGATAGTGGAGAGCACTGGGGGTGGAGAGCAATGGGGGGAGCTTGAGAGCACGAGAGGGGGCCAGAAAGAACAGGGGTGTAAAGCACGGGGGGCTGGAGAGCACTATGGGGGGCGGAGAGCACTGGTGGGGTTGGAGAGCACATGGGTGGGGGAAAAATAGAGTGCTGGGGGAGCCAAAAAGAACAGGGGTAGAGAGCATGGGGGCGGAGAGCACTGGGGGGGTTGGAGAGCGATGGGTGGAGCTTGAGAGCACCGGGGGGCCAGAAAGAACAGGGGTGGAGAGCACTGGGGGGAGTGGAGAGCACTGGGATGGTGGCTAGAGAAGGATGGTGAGAGCTGGAGGGGGGGGGGGGCAGAAAGAACAGGAGTGGAGAGAACTGTGGGGGGGCTGGAGAGTGTGGTGGGGGGGAGCACTTGGGGGGAGCCAGGGAGCACAAAGAGAACCAGGGGGGGGGCAGTAAAAGAAGTTGGATTGGATAGGAGGAGAAGCAGGGGGGCTGCATGTAGAGGAAATGAGCTTTCTATATTCCTCCATGCAGCCGCTGAATGCTTGATTCTCCTCCGCTCCCTCCTTCAAGCATTCAGCGGCTGCATGGAGGAATATAGATAGCTCAATTTTGTCCTGCAGATCCTCCTATTCAGGCACAGGAGGGGATGTATGGGCGGGCATCCCCTCCTGTGGATCACAGAGCTGGCTGGGTCTGTGTTCGGCAGCGGCGCTGTAACACGGTCCAGCCCCCCTAGACCGACACATGTGATAGGCGGAACACTGATTCTATCTACTATCATTTTCATTGCTCTCTGTGGCTACACTGGGGAGATTTCCCTTCACTTCCTGTCCTGATATGAACGTTGTCACCAGGAAGGGAAATACCTCCAGAAAGGACAGTGGAGGTGTGAGGAGGAGAGAACCTCTCATCTTTATTACCGATGTCTGTCTATTAGTAATGTCTCCTCACTTCACATCCTGTAGTGACACAGATCAGTGAATGCAATGCCACTAATGCCTGGTACACACAATGAGATTATCAGACGAATGATCGTTCCTTTTTTTTTTTTGCACGCTACTCTGATATTAAAAATATGTATAAAGATATGCAGCGCTAGAAATACAAACAATAACTATGTAAATAAAAGTCCACTGTCATTGAGCATAAAGAGTCCATGTTCCAAGAAATGGCATCACCCACAGTGTAAATATGACAAGCTGAGGTGAACTATGAAATCCTCCACCGCACACCAACACACTGGGCCTCTTACCGCAGAAAGTGGACCACTAGGTTATAGGTGGTCAGATAAGCATGATATATCCACTATAGCACCGTCATTCGGCCATAGCGCGGATGGCAAGTGGTTAAATAGACTTATTTATTTTTTAGTCCTTTAATATTTAAAGTCAAGCACTTTTTAGATAAGCGCATTAGTACTCTACTTTTCCAATATGTGGCTAAGCAGCCGTCGATCACAAGCAGCGGGAGGGGATGTCTTCCCCCCTCACGCTGCCTTCCACCGATTCATCCGGGCTCCCCCGTCTTACCAGGAGGCCCAAGAGACCAGCTGGCGTATCAGCTGACTGGCCAGAGACCCGAACACAGCCGGAATTGCCTTTGATCAAGTCTTCGGATCTAGTAACCCGGAAGCAACGTCACTTCCGGTTTACTGGAGCCTTAAAGGAGCCAGATTTTTAAAAAATGTCAATATTCAAAACAGCCAAACTTGGGGTTTTAAATGGTTTAAAGTGCAAAGAAGGGATTTGGGGTCTTATAGATCCCAGAACCCTCCAAAAATAAAAAATATTTTCTTTAATGTGCCCCATCCCTCCGTGATCCCATGCAGAAGTGAACACACACGTAAGCCGACCACGCAAATGTAAATTGGGGTTCTAAGTCATTTTCTAGCAAACAATACTGATTTTAACTTGTAAGCAACAAGTGTCAGAAAAGGCCTGGTCTTCAAGTGGTTAAACTATAATTGTAAACTGCTGACAGTATGTAAAAAATGTTAAATGTAAAATATAAAAATAAAAATTCCATTCATTCTTTTACATTGTTTAAACATTTTTTTTTCTTTTTTTTTTTTTTCATTCATTTTTTTTTATTTTTTTTTACATACTGTAACCAGAGCAGTGCAGTGTTACCATAATAACACTGTACTAATCTGGCAAGGTGATCAGGATTTTTTTTTTTACACTATGATTGCTTGTTACAGTGATGATCACTGTAACAGCAATCGTTTCAACTATTATGAATGGCTTTCATTCATGACTTGCTTACTATTGTGATGCTGTGATTGGCCACAGCTGTCACATGGTACAGGGTGCTACGATTGGCCCAAGTATCATGTGATCACTGTGACCAATCACAGACCACACACAATAATAGACAATGATGTCATGAATGGATTCCATATATGACTGTTGTATACTAAATGACATGTGATCTGTCACAGCAATCATGTGGTATCTGGGATGATCACAGCAGTTGGATACCAAGCACCATGATCCGCTGTGTCTGGTAGATGGGGCCACTGCACGCCCCAGGGGGCGTGTTGGAGGCGCATGAGCCGGGCGACATACCAGTACGTTGTCTGGGAATAACAGAGCTGCTGGCCAGCAAGTGGTTAAATAGAGAGCCATGGATCTCTGGTAAGGAGCTCTCCTATCTTCACGGAATCCCCTGGCAAGTTTTGAAGTGGGAATTTTGCATGACGCAGTGTTATATCGGTTCTGAGGACTTTATATTGTCACTGTGATTGTCCTGTATGAGTATGATTTGTATGTGCTCGCAATCTCCTGGTTGGTGTAAGAGGCACAATAACAATTTTATCACATATATGTTAATGTTAGTCATGTGACTGAATGTTGCAAAATTATTATTTTTAGTGCTGCATTGTTGTATTTTTCATTTCTGTGTGAGTCACACCTGCATGACATCGATCACGGGAGAGCGAACTCACTTGAATTGTGAAGCATGTGACCGATGACACAACCACCTGCACAAAAAACAGACTCCGTGAGGTAATCTTTAGATCTGACTCAAGTAGTTAATGTTTCACCAAGAAAATAATCCCTTGAAAGTAAACCTACTACCAAAATTCGCACTTCACATTAATCACTTGAACACATGTCAATATTACCGACTCACTTTGAAATTTTCAGTACCTATAGTGGACCCTCACCCAGCTTTCACTTTTTCCTAATATTGCCCCCACTACCCTCTCTCACAGAACCTGGGTACCTGGCCAGGTGCACACCGGGACAAGGTAAGTGCAGAGGGCAGGCAGGGGGCACAGTGGCAGCACTTCCTGGGATACCACATCATGGTTAAAGTGATTGTAAAGGTTTTCTTGGGGCACAGTGGCAGCACTTAAGGGGCACAGTGGCAAAAAATAAAAAAATATAACAAACATGTTATACTTATCTGCTCTGTGCAAGGGTTTTGCACAGAGCAGCCCAGATCCTCCTCTTCTGGGGTGCCCCGCCGGCGCACCTGGCTCCTCCCCTTCATCAGGTGCCCCCATGGAAAGTGGCACATGTGCGGGCTCGCTCCCAAACCCTCCACTGACACAGACAGCAGGACTTGGCCCCACACCCCGCTTCCATGTCACTGGATTTGATTGACAGCAGCGGGAACCAATGGCATTCTAAGCCCTTATTGGCTGAAGCAATGCACCTGACCGCTGGTCAGGGCACAGTGAATAGTTGGTTGTTAACCACTTCCATAACAGGCACTTTCCCCCCTTTCTGCCCAAGGCAATTTTCAGCTTTCAGTGCTGTCGCTTTTTAAATGACAATTGCGCGGTCATGCAACACTGTACCCAAACAACATTTTTATGATTTTCTTCCCACAAATAGAGCTTTCTATTAGTGGTATTTGATCACCACTGGGGTTTTTATTTTTTGCTAAAAAATGTGTGTAACCCCTCCCCCCCATCCCTTGCTGTCAGGTCCATACGACCGCCTGGACCTGTCTGCTACCCATGGTCTTGCTATATATTGCTCTCCGTATATTGCTGCATCATTTATCAATCAAAACAAGCTGCAGACATCACATGCTGTCCCCCAGTCTGTGCCTGCAATCAAAGCTCTATGTGATAATAATAATAGTATACTTTATTTTATATAGTGCCTTTAAAGGTAGCTTCTCAAAATGCTTTACAAGCAAAACACAAGAAATACACAGGATAAAACAAAGGAAAAAGGGACAATTAGGTGAAAGCTTGTCTAAAGAAAAAGGTTTTTAGATTTGATTTGAATTCGTTTAGAGAAGATGACTCTCTAATGTTTTTTGCAAGTGAATTCCAGAGTTTTGGAATCAAATGTAGGTGAAATGTGATGGGCAGATGACAAGGACGCACAGACCAACACTATCCACTAGGTGGCACAACAAGCAAGAATATGAATAGCAAAGAACTTTGCAAAAAATAAAAACAAAACAATAATAATATACCTATGGAGGACTTACGGGGCTATTACATACACATAAAAAACACGTAGGTCTCCTATAATGATGGAAATATAATATAATATGCCATGTCCTGTTGTCTATTCAGAGTAGCTATGGAGTCATTACCTCAATAGAACAAGAAAATTGCCTAACTACTGAGAACCTTGGAAGTGCTTTGCTGAGGAGCGGGTAATGCTATTGTAGAATTACGTTATTTAATAGCTGAGCTTGGCTGTTGTCTCTGAAATTTGATAGCATTATATGTGTTTCATAAAGCTGAACTCCAAGTATGATCTTAATTGCACACCTACAATGGCCAACTTAGACCCCTGGGGGCGCTTGCTGTGGACGCTGACAACCACTGTAGTAGTCAGAGCTACTATAGTGAATGTCTTCTGGGTCCTGTGCTGAATGAAAACAAGGAATTCTCTGATTGGACGAGGTGGAGAGGTGCGATAGCGATGTCATGATCTCCACCTATCCAATCATAACATGACTTGTATTCATCTAAAACTAAGTATTATATGAACAGCGACTGTGCTGAGCAAATGATTCCTTGGTGTACAGGAACTGGAAGATTTTAGTTATCATTGTAGTAGAGTCACCAACTATTACAGTGATGATCAGCTTCCCCAGTGGTATGAGATATGCATGTTTACATCGATCCAAGCTGGACCAATGTAACTAATGAATAAAGATCATACCTAAAGTTTAGCTTTAATGTAGAACCAAAGTCAAAACTTTTTTTTTATTTATTTAAGTTTAGGATAGAGCAGAGATGCATTAGAGAACCTGTCAGGTTGTGGAAAGATATGTCCAGCAGACAAGCAGCTCTCACAATATGATAGGAGATTTTTCAAGTAAGCTTATATTGTCAAAAATAACTATTGTTTGTATTGTAATGTTATGTAACCTGGACTATAGCTGATAACTGCTGCAAAATGTCTTCCTATGTTGCTGCTGCATTATCCTTCTGCAGTGTGGACAGGGTTAGGCCCCTTTCACACTGGGGAGGAAGCCGTGGTGACGGTAAAGCAGCGCTATATTTAGCGCTGCTTTACCGTCGTTTTAGTCGGTTCGGTTTTACCCCCGCGAGCGGCCGAAAAAGGGTTAAAATCCCCCGCAAAGCGCCGCCGTATCGGCGCTTTGCGGCGGTATTACCGCAGTGTCCCATTGAAATCAATGAGTAGGAGCGGTGAATACACCGCTTCTATACCGCTCCAAAGATGCTGCTAGCAGGACTTTTTTTACTGTCCAGCTAGCGCACCGCTCCAGTGTGAAAGCCCGCCGGCTTTCACACTGGAGTGAATGGGGCCGTTTTTTTCAGGTGGTGTACAGGCGCTATTTTTAGCGCTGTACCGCCTGAAAACCGCCCCAGTGTGAAAGGGGCCTTAATGTGATACTAAAGTCTCAGTTTTTTTTATTTAAAAATAACAAACATGTGTACTTACCTGCTCTGTGTAGTGGTTTTGCACAGAGCAGCCCAGATCCTCCTCTTTTCGGGTCCCTCGCTGGCACTCCTGGCCCCTCCCTCCTGTTGAGTTCCCCCAACAGCAAGCAGCTTGCTATGGGGGCACCCGAGCTGAGTCGCTGCTCTGTGTGTCCATTCAGACACAGAGCTGCGGTTTGGCCCGGCCCCCTCTCTCTCCTCTTTGGCTCACCAGCTTTGATTGACAGCAGCCCAGCCAATCAGGAGGGAGAGTCCTGGGCAGTCAAGGCTCTCCTGAAACATCGCTGGATCGAGATGGGCTCAGGTAAGTATTGGGGGGGGGGCTGCTACCAGGGCCTGACTTATGGTGGTGGGGGCCCCTGGGCTTGAGTCACTTTCGGGGACCCCTATTGGGCGGGGTCTATGGGCTTGAGCCCAGTCAAGCCCAATGGTAAGTCCAGCCCTGGCTGCTGCACACCAACGTTTTTTATTTTAATGCATAGAATGCATTAAGATAAAAAATCTTTTGACTTTAGAATCACTTTAAACTGAATATTTATAAATGCAGAAGTGCAGCAAAGCAAGAAGCGTGTGTGTCTGCAGGCTACTGAGAGAAAAGGGAGGACAGCTAGGAGGGGTGAAAATAAGGAAAGTGGGGTGCTAATTGAATGGAACCCTGCCAAAGCTGACCACAATTGGGTTAAGCTGGCCATACACTATACGAAAAATCGGCCGAAAATTCGGTCTTTCGATTTTTCGGCCAGTTAATGGACACAAAATCGATAATCGTTTGGACGTTTTTGAGCCGAAAAAACAAAGGACAAGTTTGGAAATTTTCTGCCGAATGAACGATAAATTGAAAGGTTAATGTGTTTCCCGTCCGACCTGTCTGCACTAGTTATATGTAAAAAAACGAACATACATTTTTTTATTTATGTTCACTGAACGATTTATCGGCCATTACATGATGGCACCATCGTTTGCGCTCGCGGCCGAACGTTCGTTTTTCGAAAATGGGTTTGGCCGATTTTTTGTATAGTGTATGGCCAGCATAAGACCTCAGAGAAGCAAAGAGACTGCTCATCGTGCAGGAGCTTGCTTCAGAGACTGGGAACTTTCTCCCTGGGAGGGTGTGGAAGCCTGGTACAATCGGACTGTACTAGAAAGCCCCCCCACAGCTTGTAAGGAAGGACTGTAATGCGGCGTACACACGGTCGGAATTTCCGATGGAAACAGTCCGATAGGAGCTTTTCATCGGATTTTCCGACCGTGTGTATGCCCAACGGTCTTTTTCTGTCGGAATTTCTGACGGACTTTGAATTGAGAACCTGTTCTCAATTTTTCCGACGGAAAACCTTTCTATCGGATTTTCCGATCGTGTGTATGCAATTCCGACGCGCAAAATTCCGACGCATGCCCGGAAACAATTCGACGCATGCTTGGAAGCATTAAACTTCCCTTTTATAGTGCTGTCGAACGTGTTTTATGCCGCTGTGTTATTGGCCGTCGGAATTTGGTGTGATCGTGTGTAGGCAACACTGCTTGAGCGGAATTCCGTCGGAAAAAAAACGTCAGAGTTTTTTCCAACGAGAATTCCGATCGTGTGTACGCGGCATAAGAGATAAATAACAGTAACTTCTATCACTGTGTGACTTGATTTTGACTTTTACTGAATCAGAGCACATGTCTGGAGACCCAGAAGAGGGTGCCTTGGGTCTGGTAAGAGACTAACATTGTACAAGTTAATCTTTTGTGCTTTCTCCAAAGGCCCCAACTTTGCCAGCCAGCGTTTTTTTTTTTATTCCCTGGTCAGTGTGATAAAGGGGGGCTGTTATAGAAACCTAGGACTGTCTTTATATACTGTTGCTATGTAAATGCAGTTCAGTTCTGTTAATTGCTGTTAGCCAGAATACTGCAGGTGTTTAACCATATCACTCAGAGTAACGTTATTCTCCTATTGATTAACCACTTCAGCCCCGGAAGAATTTACACTCTTCCTGACCGGGCCATTTTTTGCGATACGGCACTGCGTCGCTGTAACTGACAATTGCACGGTCGTGCGACGCTGTACCCAAACAAAAAAAAATGTACGCCCCCTTTTCCCCACAAATAGAGCTTTCTTTTGGTGGTATTTGATTACCTCTGCGTTTTTTTTTTTTTGCGCTATAAACAACAAACAGCGTAAATTTTGAACAAAAACTATATGTTTTACTTTGTGCTATAATAATATCCCCAAAAATGTTTTTAAAAATCTAATTTCTTTCGTTTTGGTCAATATATATTCTTCTACATATTTTTGGTAATAAAATTGGCAATAAGCGTATATAGATTGGTTTGTGCAAAGGTTATAGCGTCTACAAACTATGGGAAAGATTTATGTCTTTTTTATGGCATTTTTATTATTATACATTTTTTTACTAGTAATGGCGGGTGATCTGCGATTTTTATCGCGACCGCGACATTGTGGCAGACAGATCGGACACTTTTGGCACATTTTTGGGACCAGTGACATTTATACAGTGATCAGTGCTATAAAAATGTACTGATTACTGTGTAAATGTCACTGGCAGGGAAGGGGTTAACACTAGGGGGCGATCAAGGGGTTAACTGTGTTCCCTAGTGTGTGTGTTCTAATTGTGGGGGGAAGGAACTGACTAGAAGAGAAGATAAATCATTGTTCCAATCTAGTAGGAACACACAATCTGTCTCTCCTCTACTCTCACAGAACAGGGATGTGTGTGTTTACACACACATCCCTGTTCTGGCTCTCGTGCCCACAAACGTGGGTCGCCGGCGATCATCACGAACGCCGGTCACACGCATTGGTTCCCCGCAGTGCAGCGGGCACGCGGCGCCTGCTATCCCTGCTTAAAGGGCCAACGTACAGCTACGATGGCTCGCAGGAACGTGCTGACCTGCCGCAGTATAATGACAGCGGCTGGTCGGCAACAGTTAATTGTATAAGCACACCAGCTAGTCCTTTCTTTTAGGCTATGCTAGGCCTAATCGTTTCTTTGAAATACCTCAGGGTGTGTCAGTAAGTGCTGGGTGAGCAAGGTGTGTCATCTTCAGGCATGCAGAAAAATCACAAAACAATTCAGCGGCTTCTCTGGGGTTAGCCCTACAGTTATTACATTGCTGATGTTATAGAATGAGAGCGTATGCTGTGACCATAGAACTTCATTAAGGAGAATAATAATTTCTAATGATAGGGGGTCAATTTATAATTGTTTTCACACATTCACACAACCTTTACTTTACCTTTCAATGTGGTAGAAAATTATTTGGAGAGATGAATCATTAATAAAGAAAAGTCTGCAGAATAATTGTACCACTAGGTGGCAGAGAAGTACATCTGACAATCTCTTGCCATCGAATATTTAGAATTTCTTCAATACTACTAACATGTTTTGAAAGCAATTTGTATTTTCTTTTCTTTTCTTTTCTTTTTTTTGTCTTTTTTCCAGACATACCCTGCTATTTTGGTATCACATCACCAAAGCAGCAAGTGAATGCAATGTTAATGACATGTCAAAAAGTTGATACATTAGTGTTGATTTAAGAAGTCGGGAACCTTCACTGAAAAAAATGTGAATAATAAAAGTGACACTAAGGCTGGGTTCAGACTGCTGCGGTGCGGGAGATCGCATATGATTCGCACCGCACTGCAGTTCAAATCATATGCGATCTCTGTGCGATGCAAATTCAGCCATACAGATAGTATGGCTGAATTTGCAACGCATTCGGCCCAAAATCGGACAGGACCCTTTTTTTTCGCTCCGCAGCAGAATCGGATCGCATGGTGTTCTCACCATGCGATCCGATTCCTGTCCGAGTTTGCAGATCGCACTGCGATATGCGAGCTGCTATGGGGGTGTCATTAACATTTCATTGACACCCCCAGCAGCTCGCATAGGGCAGTGTGAACTGCCGGCGGGAGACATGCGGTGCGGGAACTCGCAGTGTATTCACAGCGTTCCCGCACCGCAGCAGTGTGAACCCAGCCTAAACGATATCCTTATTCTCCAAATATAGTTCATGCTCATCCACTACTTAATGGCCCTGTAATTTATTTCTATATGAAATAGTTTTTTCATCTTTTGCAGAAAATTTTGAAAAGAAAACCCTATTATTATTATTATTATAATGTAAACGTATTTTAAACTTTTAAATAAAAAAGAACAAAGAAAAAATAGTGGCGCTTAAATATACTATTTTTTCTTTTTTAGTTACTATTTTTTCTTTACTATTTTCTATTTTTTTAATTTTTTTCTTTTTTATTACTATTTTTTCTTTTTTATTTAAAAGTTTAAAATACGTTTACATTCTCACATTTAAGTGGCAGCTATAGTTGAGGCAGTAGGCTCTATCTAGGTGCAGTGGTGGGTATGTGAATAGGGGCGGATTATTTAAATACCAATAATTCTTCTATTATTATTATAATACAGGATTTTTTAAGTGCCAAAACAGTTTGTGTAGCAATTCGATACAAAAGGGTTAGGAGGGTCCTGCTCCCAAGAGCTTACAATATAATAGGGAAGGGCAGGTGGAACAAAAATTAATAATTGTGAGAGATGAGCTGATGGGAGAAATAATGGATTCAGTTGTTAGCTAAAGGCATGATAGGCTTCTCCAAAGATATGCGTTTTCAGGCATCACCTAAAAGTGGACAGAGTAGGAGATAGTCAAACAGATTGGGATAGAGTGTTCCAGAGGATGGGGAAATCTCTGGAGAAGTTCTCGAGAGAAGCATGGGAGGAGGCAACAAGAGAGCTAGAGAGCAGGAGATCTTGGGGAGGAGCAGAGAGGACAATTTGGGTGATATGGTTGGTGATGTAGCTAGGGGCAGATGTTGTAAATGGCTTTAGTAAATGTATTTGTAAAAACAAATTAAAAACTACTCACAAACATGTGAAGATAATTAGTTTTGTAAAAGCCTCCAAATGGTGGCAGTCAATCTAGGTACGGCAGTCTCCAGATGTCTCCTTCGTCTTATATAGGCATAAGGGGCGAGGTCACTGGGTGATGTCACATGGTGACCCTGCCCCTTATGATGCCACAGTCACGGGGGATGCTGGGACTGTGAGATCATAAGGGGTGGGGTCACCATGTGACATCACCCGATGACCCTGCCCCTTATGCCTATATAAGTCGCCGCGCAACGTGTCCCTGGCATTGCGGCCGGAGAGAGCGTCGTGTCAACATCGGAAGGAAGAAGAAGAGAAGAAGAAGGCGGCGACAGCGACAAGACCAGGCCAACGCTAGTAAAAGAGCTGGAAGAAGATAGCGGAGGCCCGGCAGAAGAAACGAAGAGCGGGACAAGTCCCCCCGAAGTTGGAAGAAGACCCCCGAAGTTGGAAGAAGACCCCCAGGCGGCGACGAAGGAGACTAGCTCCTCCGCTAGTAAAAGAGCGGTAAAAGAGCAGAAGATAACGGATGGAGCCTGGCGAGAAGACCACCGAAGTCAGGAAGAAGACCCCCGGAGCTGTCTAATAAACTACTTTAAAAACCTGTGTTGTGTTTTTTTTATTAACACTTTTTCCCCAGATGAATGGGTAGGGGTACCATTTACCCCATACTCATTCACATAGGGTGGGGGGCCGGGATCTGGGGGCCCCCTTATTAAAGGGGCTCCTGGATTCTGATAAGCCCCCCGCCCGCAGACCACGACAACCAACGGACAGGGTTGTTGGGAAGAGGTCCTTATCCTCATCAACATGGGGACAAGGTGCTTTGGGGTGGGGGGCCACAGGGTCCCCCTTCCCCAAAGCACCCCCCATGTTAAGGGCACGCGATCTGGCATGTGCTCGGATAAGGGTCTGGTATGGACTTTGGGGACACCCCCACACTGTTTTTTCGGCGTAGGGGTTCCCCTTTAAATCCATACCAGGCGACGGGGCTAGCAAGGTGTCAATCTCGCCAATGCAGGCGGCGACATTGACTTCCTTCGCTAGTCCTGTCTACCTGGAGTCACGTTCAAAATGAACGGACTTTACTCCGTGTGTGGGTAAGTCCGTTCATTTGAAAAGTCCGAAGTCCAGTCGTGTGTGGGCAAGTCTGCTCCTTCGGAAAGCCAGATAGTCTGATCGTGTGTACGTGGCATTAGGAAAATAGTTGTTGTATACACAATTTCTTTACATGAATTAACATTGGTATGCATATTGGACATGTTTGAATGTAGTGATATTGGCTTTGCCCTGACAAACGTTCCTGTCTAAAATGTCTTTAAACCCCCTTTTTTTCAGATTATATTTATACATTTTCTCCTAAATCACGCCTCTGAAGAAAGGAAGTTATCCTGAAACATGTCAGGCTAATGGAGTAAATCTGTATAACTATGTATCCATACTTGAATCTGTAAATAATGTATTATGCATCTATGTATTGATGCTGTGTATAGATCACTATCATGTTCTTTTACATGTTGTTTTAAAGATTTTTCTAATAAATAATATTTTTATAAAATTTGATTGTTCGCCTTAAAAGTCCCACTGTACCGGGGGGGGGGGGGGGGGGGGGGGGTACTGTTGTCCCTTTTTAGGGATTTTTCCTATAATCTTGTGACATGACAGAGATCACTGCTCCCTGTCATCAGGAGCGGTGATCGCTGTCATGTGAGTTGTGCCCATCCCCCCACAGTTAGAATCACTCCCTAGGACACACTTAACCCCTTGATCGCCCCCTAGTGTTTAACCCCTTCCCTGCCAGTGTCATTTACACAGTAATCAATGCATTTTTATAGCACTGATCGCTGTATAAATGACAATGGTCCCAAAATAGTGTCAAAAGTGTCCAAAGTATCCGCCATAATGTCGCAGTCATGAGAAAAATCGCAGGTCGCTGCCATTACTACTAAAAAACATAATACTAAAAATGCCATAAAACTATCCCCTATTTTGTAGACGCTATAACTTTTGCGCAAATATCATCAATATATTCTTATTGTGATTTTTTTTACCAAAAATATGTAGAAGAATACATATTGACCTAAACTGAGGAAAAAAAAAATAGTTTTTTTTATATATTTTTTGAGGATATTTATTATAGAAAAAAGAAAAAAATATTGCATTTTTTTTCAAAATTGGCGCTCTTTTTTTTTGTTTATAGAGCAAAAAAAAAAAATTGCAGAGGTGATAAAATAACACCAACAGAAAGCTCTATTCGTGGAAAAAAAGGACGTCAATTTTGTATGGGTGCAACGCTGCACGACCGCGCAATTGTCAGTTAAAGCGATGCAGTGCCAAATTGCAAAAAGTGCTCTGGTTAGGAAGGGGGTAAAATCTTCTGGGGCTGAAGCGGTTAAATTGTCACCCAAAAACAAATACCGTATTTATCGGCGTATAACACGCACTTTTTCCCCTTAAAATCGGGGGAAAGTCGTGGGTGCGTGTTATACGCCGATCCCCCCCAAAAAAGTGCCCAAAAAATCAAATGGCGCCGAAAAACTGCGAGCACCGCCGAAAAAAAACGAGCGCCGCCAAAAAAGACCGATCTGTCTGTTCGGCTCGGCTCGCAGTCCCGCCTCCCTGCGCTCGCTTCCGAAACAGCAGGGAGGCGGGACTGCAAGCGGACCTGAACAGAAGGCTCAGGCTTTTCCGGCTCCGCTCGCAGCCCCGCCTCCCTGCGCTCGCTTCCAAAACAGCAGGGACTGCGAGCGGAGCCGAACAGACGGCTCGGGCTTTTCCGGCGGCACTCTGGCTTTTCCAGCGGCGCGGTCTTTCTAGGCGGCAAATTCAAATGTGGGCAAGCCGCAAATGACGCTGGCAAGCTGCAAATGACACTGGGCAAGCTGCAAATCACACTGGGCAAGCTGCAAATGACACTGGGCAAGCTGCAAATCACACTGGGCAAGCTGCAAATGACGCTGGGAAAGCTGCAAATCACACTTGGCAAAGCTGCAAATGACGCTTAAATGTAAGTGTTTTTTTTCCCTAAACTTCCCTCCTAAAACGTTTTTTCCTTAAAATGCGTGTTATACGCTGGTGCGTGTTATACGCCGATAAATATGGTAGGTATGATATGATATCAAAGCCTCCTGGGGGAAGATTGTCTAAGTTTAGTTATTGCATTGCCCCATTACTTAATGTTATTGTTCCTGCACACTATGCATAAAGGGCATGAGGGGAGACCTCTAAACTTATGCCTTCTGATTTTCCAGTACAGCGCTGCAAGATACGGTAGATGGCAGCACTGCCTCAAATAGTGCAAGATACAATATAACTTTCTTCATTCTAATTATTATAACACAGAAGAGCTATCACTTCTTCAGTATAGTCATTTATTTAATTTCTTCATCCCTCGTGGCTTTAAAATAGTGTGATGTGAATACAAATGATTTTCCTTTACAGGACATGTCAAATTTTAATGAAGAAAGCATCATTTCATACAGAATTACTGTGTGAGAAGTGCTAATTATAGATATAAATGACAGTCAAGATATATGCGGGAGTGTCATTATTGAGTATGTGATAAGTGACACCAAAAGATGGGATATTCAGAGAAAAGTGGATTATTCAGACCATATTATACACACATTTTGGATACTTTAGGAGGCATAGGTGGTTACTAGAAATAATATGGGAAATCTCTTTTTTTTTTTTTTATTAAAGATTCATACTTACCTAGGTGGATGCAACATCAGACCGATGCTGCATCTGTCCCCCGCCGTCTTTGCACTGAGAACCGAGCCACCAAACCCCGCCAATGGCTCAGTTCTCACAGATCCCAGAGAGGAGAGCTGCTGACTGTCAATCAGCGTCTCTCCCACTCTGCTCCTCCACGCTCATTGGAGCGCTGAGCTGTGGAGGGGTGGGGAGCGGCCGTCTCAAGGAGCCGCTGAGACTGCAATCAATCAAGGCCGCTGGTGGATCCAGACTTGGAAGTCGTGATGGTGCATTGCCTTGACTGATGGCAGTGATGTCAGCTGAGAGCGGAAAATGGGTCACAGGAGTGCAGAGGAGAAGCCTAAAAAGCTCAGGCTGGACTTCTCCTTTAAAGTGGTATTAAATCCAAAAACATTTATTATATTGCAGCTTACCAATTCTTAGATGTGATTTGCTACATTTGTTTTCTTTTTTTTGTCTTTCTTTCTTTTATTTTCACCTGGTGATCATGCCAGTAAATCTGTTGTTTTTCAATAGAATGAGCTGTACAGATGGAGCAGTTACAGGGTTGAGACAAACCATTTACTACTGACAGGGGTGGTTACAATGATAGGCTTTTAATTATTTATGTAAAACCTGTAATATATTAAATTTTTGGTTTTGGATTTAATACCTCTTTAAACCCAGATTCCTTGGTCCACACAGATATCTAAATGAGTTATGAGTGTAGCACTACCACCTGTGGGAGCTGCTAATTCGGATTGGACCTCTGTTCTTTGCCTCAATATTTTCAAGAACTTGTATGTTTGTACAAACACAATATCACAGGAAATCACAGGAAATCACAAAGTAATACTTAGGCCGGCCATAAATGGTTTGAATCTTGACCGGTCCAGCCTGCCTGATTCTTCTGCGATTAGCGCTAGCGGCTGCATCCCCTGCCCGACCCTGCCGAAGGAAAACAATTGCTGATTTTCCTGTCAACACTGTCTGTGTTTATGGGGGAACCCATGGTTGCAGGAAAGAAATTTGCACCGTGTATGGCCTGCCTTAGTACCCAGTAGTAGTGCTATATTAAAGAAAACAGGCAGTAAAGGAAAAATGTATATATTGTTCCCCAATATGGTTTGTAACTAGGCAAGCATAAAATGGATTGACAATGGCAATAACACAATTCAGCCTACAAAATGATTAACAGTAAGGAGTCTGACTAGGCATAAAATTACATTTTACATCCAGATCAGGCCACCATAAATGCAGCAATGAGCAGTGGTAAAGTTTTATCTATGGAGTGCTGGAACTATACTGCTAAAGTGCATTTATGGCAGCAAAACTAGCCCTAGACCGACTGTGTATGCACTGTCTAAAAGAAAAGGAGGATGGTAGAGGAAGGGGCAGTGCAACAAAGCATACTTGCAAAATATTTATTACAGGAGGGGCAGCCCTTTGAGATGTTCTTCTGACGGCTGTTGTTGGGGCCCTTTAAGAGCATTGGTGCACTTAATGTCAGTCCCAGATAACCTGCATGTAGTACAGATACAGTATAGGTACAGACGGTATAGTCTTGGCGCAGGTGCAAAATAGATATGGTTCAGATACATGAAAGGTTTAATATAATGCATTATAGGTTTGGTATAGCTGCAGTCAAGGTTTGGAATATGTGCGGTATAGGGTGTGGTATGCATTCATTTGTCCCACAATGGATGATTTTTTCAACATCCCCATTCTCTTGGATTTCATTATATTCAGTAATAATCATGAAATAAAAAGTACAATACTACTGGTCAAAAAATAAATGCAGAAAGTGAAAAACCTAATGTCCTTTTACCCTGGTGGTTGATTGAGAAGCACCCCTTTACCTTGGTTGTCAGTTTAGAGCCTTCTTCTATTGGGAGTCAGTGGGTGAAGGGCCCCTTTACATTGGTGGTCAGTAGAGATGTACCCCTTTATATTGTAAGATCAGTGGGAAAAAGCCCCCCTTACATTGACTACTAGTGGAGAATTGTTCCCTTATATTGATGGTCAGTCAGCAAAGAGCCTCCTTTAACTGGCGGTCGGTGGTAGAAATAATACTCTACAACTGAGCAGTAGAAGGATGAATGCCCCTTAGACTGGTTGTCAGAGGAAAGAATGCCAATTACACTGGTAGTCAGTAGGAAGAATGCCCATTACATTGGTGGCCAGTGGGAAAAAGTCCCCATTACAGTTGTGGTCAGTGTGCACAATGTTCCTTACATTGATGGTCAGAGGGTAGATTGCCCTGTTACATTTGCTGGCAGTGGGAAGGGTGCCCCTTATATTGGTGAACATTGAGATGATGGCCCCTTACATGAATGGTCAATGGGAAGAATGTGCTCTTACATTGGTGGTCAGTAGGAGGAAGAATGCATTATAATCATGGTGGTCCGTGTGAAAATGAGTGTTGTATCCTGACTCAGAGAAGGGTAAACTTTAACGACAGCCCAGTCCATTATTGAGATGGATGTGTAACAGCACCGTCCAAATAAATGTCTGGGTATAGATTCTGTACAGCAAGCAGAGACATGCTACATAGAACCATAACACTCTGCACAGTCCTTACTCAAAGCTTTAGGCCCAATATACAAAAGCCCAACAGACAGGCATAAAATCAGTATTTAACCTAATGGCATGCATCTCCAGTAAGGATGAGCCGAACACCCCCTGTTCGGTTCGCACCAGAACCTGCGAACAGACCTAAAGCTTGTGTGAACTTTAGACCCCTATTAAAGTCTATGGGACTCGAACGTTCAAAATCAAAAGTGCTAATTTTAAAGACTAATATGCAAGTTATTGTCATAAAAAGTGTTTGGAGACCTGGGTCCTGCCCCATGGGACATGTATCAATGCAAAAAAAAGTTTTAAAAACAGCCATTTTTTCAGCAGCAGTGATTTTAATAAATTAAATTTAATAATTTAATAAAGTGATACAATAAAAGTGTAATATTCCTTTAAATTTCGTACCTGGGGGGTGTGTATAGTATGCCTGTAAAGGGGCGCATGTTTCCCATGCTTAGAACTGTCCTTGCACAAAGTGTCATTTTTGCAGGAAAAAAAGCTATTTAAAATCGCTCGCGGCTATAATAAATTGCCGGCTCTCGTAATACAGAGAACAGTCATTCATTGAAAGTCATTGATAAAAAATTAAAAAAAAAAAAAAAAAAAAGCGTGGGGGTTCCCCCAAATTCAATTACCAGGCCCTTCAGGTCTGCTATGCATATTAAAGGGAACCCTGCGTCAAATTTAAAAAAAAAAAAATGACGTGGGGTCCCCCTAAATATCCATACCAGACCCTTCAGGTCTGGGATGGATTTTAAGGAAAACCCCACACCAAAAAAAATAAAATAAAAAAGCGGGCCGTCCCCGCCCCCTCTGACGTCATGGGGAAAGCCATAGGGAAGTCCCCATGACGTCCCCGTGCGTCAGAGGGGGGCGGAGTCGCCAGGTGGCCCCGCCCTCTGTTATAAAAGAGCTGTCAGACAGAGCGAAGCCTCACACAGCAGGAGCCTCCCATTGCGCGGAGCGGCCCGACACAGAAGAAAAGATGCCGCCGCCGTGGAAGAAGATGCCGGACGAGAAGACCAGAACAAGAAGCGGATCGGAGGAAGAAGAAGATGGAAGAAGATGGAAGAAGAAGATGAAGAAACCGAAGGATGAAGAAAGGAAGAAGACCAGAAGAAATAAGATGAAAGAAGATTTTAATAAAGGAATAGTCAAAAGACCGTCTCCTGTCATTTTTAACATTTTTGTCACTTTTTTTGGTGAAATGGTAGGGGTACTGTTGTACCCCCTTACTATTTCACACAGGGGGGAGGCCGGGATCTGGGGGTCCCCTTGTTAAAGGGGGCTTCCAGATTCCGATAAGCCCCCCGCCCGCAGACCCCCACAACCAATGGCCAGGGTTGTGGGGAAGAGGCCCTTGTCCCCATCAACATGGGGACATGGTGCTTTGAGGGGTCACAGACCCCCAAAGCATCCTCCCAATGTTGAGGGCATGTGGCCTGGTACGGTTCAGGAGGGATGGGGGCCGCTCTCGTCCCCCCTCTTTTCCTGTGGCCTGCCAGGTTGCGTGCTCGGATAAGGGTCTGGTATGGATATTTAGGGGGGACCCCACGTCATTTTTTTTTAAAAATTTGACGCAGGGTTCCCCTTAATATCCATAGCAGACCTGAAGGGCCTAGTAATTGAATTTGGGGGAACCCCCACGTTTTTTTTTTACATTTTTTATTTTTTATCAATGACTTTCAATGAATGACTGTTCTCTGTATTACGGGAGCCGACAATTCATTATAGCCGCGAGTGATTTTAAATAGCTTTTTTTCCTGCAAAAATGACACTTTGTGCAGGACAGTTCTAAGCACGGGAAACATGCGCCCTTTTACAGGCATAATATAGACACCCCCAGGTACGAAATTTAAAGGAATATTACACTTTTATTGTTTCACTTAAGCATTATTAAAATGACTGCTCATGAAAAAACGTCTGTTTTTAAAACTTTTTTTTGCATTGATACATGTCCCCTGGGGCAGGACCCAGGTCCCCAAACACTTTTTATGACAATAACTTGCATATAGGCTTTTAAAATTAGCACTTTAGATTTCTCCCATAGACTTTTACAGGGTGCTCGCGGCTTTTCGAATTTGCCGCGAACACCCCAAATTGTTCGCTGAACAGGCAATGTTCGAGTCGAACATGAGTTTGACTCGAACTCGAAGCTCATCCCTAATCTTCAGGTGAAAGCATCTGAAACTACGTTTATTGTTGCCTTTAGCATCCAGATAGTACATCTCCATTGGTTGGAACTTGCCAGTTTTCGCTTGGAGTTGCCAGCTAATCAAGTATGATTACTAGAACTCCAGCCACCCACCTCCAATGTTTGACACACCTGCTGCTGACTGAAAGAAGTGATGTTAGCTTTCCTCTGCAGCCAGAGTTGTGATTGGCACACCGGGAAACACTATGGTGGAGGACAGAGCTGCTTTCTTCTCCCTACAACAGCACCACAGCATTGGTAGAAGGATGAGAGCTAGGGAGGAATTCTGAAAAGGATGGACAGGAGGAGAACAGGGAAGTATTCTGCTTTCTCATACATAGAGAGGGAAGGAGAAGGGATAGGATACGAAATTAAGGTATGTCACTAGTAGCTTTGCTTTGAGGATGTGCCATCCCCAAGAAGGGAATCTATAATGCTGCTGGGGCCTGCTGCAGAGTAAAATTACTCTTGCTCTCTTATTCCCATACCCTGACGCCAGGGGGTATGCGTGAATCCTCTCCCAGACAAAGACCTGGTATGCACCCTTCTGCTATACACACCCTTCTGGGTAATCTTGTTCTCCTGGCATTCCAGGCTGCCCCTAGCCATATCCAGGTGGCTTCATCATAACCAGGTCTCAACAGTCCAGAAATATCTGATATTAAAAACATGTTGACTTCCTACAGCTTTAAAAAAGCCAGACATTTTTTCTTTTGGATAAAGTATGGAAGGGTTAGAACTTCTGGCAGGTTTTTATTATTCTATAGGACCCATTCACACTTGTGTTGTGGTAATACATGGTAAAATGCAATGAATGGCAATGCTCTGTGTGCAGTGTGTTGCATTGCCATTCATTGTGAATGACACCCTAGCGCACTGTACAGTAGCGTATAATGCACGATCCACCACCACTGAGCGTTATGGTGTGCTGCGTTGCTAAAAGGGGTCATGTGCGTTTTTCATGCAAAGGCTGCCATGTTATGTACTTTGTGGAATGCTGCAGTATATTGTGTGTTGCACACTACTGGGCTGCTCTAATATGAAATCATTGGGAAAGAAGTGGCTCTTCCCTTTGCTTTCCAAAAAAAAACCAAATAAAATCTTTTAAAGTTCTTTCCTTTAAAGTATTTAAAGTAAATCTTTGGTAGAAAAAAAAAAAGAAGAATCATGTATAAGTGGAGGCTGACCATGCCCCACCATACATCCCACAACAAAATGTCCCATGTTATGCTAGGTGTAGATACTGTAGGGATAGCCAATTCCCCATGGCATGGTTGACATTTAAGCATTAGAATTGGGATGCTCTCAGGATAATCTCTAAGGTACAGTAGTTGTGAAACAGTTTTGGTGTGGAATAGCACTTTTTGGAGCCCAGGGTTCTTTTTTTTCACACTACTACTTTATGGAAAAATGACAGTAGTTTTAGAAGGAAGATTGCATCTGCTTGTAACAGAAAATGTAATATTATGTAGTATGTATATTATTAATAGGGCTGTTAGTGATTAAAATGTTCGTGTTCGATTAATCAAATTTTTTTTAATCGATTAATTGACTAATTTCGTTTAATTATAACGCACATACAGATCTAACTACTTTTAGCTGATCTCCTTGCATTGCAACTCTGCATTAGTCAGTGGTAAATGTCGGGTGATTGTATATAGTGTATACCACACTAATTAGTTTCCACAATCCATGACTTAACTTATATGTTTTAATTCAAACTGTAGCACTGACTTAAGTAATTTTTTTTTCCACAGTAGCGTGACAATCCCTCCACCTCCGGCCTAACTAATCACTCTCACCTTATGGCATGGACCCCTGTGCAAACAGATGTTCATGCATGCGGGTATCAAAAGGGTTAACACGAACCATAAACTTCTCTTACGTCTCTTTAGATCTCAACAAGGACGCCAGGTCATGGGTAGAAAGAAAAGATCTAAGTGCTCACCGCTTAAGTATAAGATTTCATTTTTGTGTTCAAACACAAACTACTCACATAAAGATGATAAAAACACAGCATGTAACGCAGACAATCGTGTTAGTTCCGTAGGGCAGCAGCGGGTGACGTCATGCGTAGCTCCTCCCCCATATGTGTTACGTTCAATCAGAATTTCAACGTCACCGGACTCCCTCCCCCTTCCCTTCGTTAGCAGACGGAGGAGTCCGGTGATGTCGGTGTCCGTGACGTCACCGGATCTCCAAACGGAACTCCCTGAAGACCCTAAAGCCGGCGGAGAAGTGAGTGCCGATCAAAAGAATTTTGATCGATCAAAAAAAATGAATCGATTAATTGAGGAATTAAGCTTTAATTTCCACAGCCCTAAAAATAAACGTGGATAAAAAAACAACAACACGTTTTTGTGTTCAAACACAAACTACTCACATAAAGATGATAAAAACACAGCATGTAAAGCCGACAATCGTGTTAGTTCCATAGGGCAGCAGCGGGGGACATCATGCGTAGCTCCTCCTCCGTATGCGCTACGTACAATCAGAACTTCGACGTCACCGGACTCCTCCCCCTTCCCTTCGTTAGCAGACGGAGGCAATTGGCGAAGGGGGAGGAGTCAGGGGACGTCGATGTCCGTGACGTCACCGGATCTCCGACGGAACTCCCTGAAGACCCGGAATCCGGCGGAGAGGTAAGTACCGATCAAAAGAATTTTGATCGATCAAATAAATTAACGATTAATCGAAGAATTAATCTTTAATTTCCACAGCCCTAATTATTAAGTATGAAATTAAATGTTTACAACAAAGGGGACACTTTGTAAAGGATTAGAACAGAATTCCATAAGTAAATGCGTCTGTAAAAAAGGGGTTTCTATAGCAGCCCTGACAGTTCACACACTGAATTTTACTCCTGATTCATCCACTGCTTATCAAGTACAAATGGGACTTTAATGATTACACAATTAAGCAGAGTTTTATTAAGCTGAAAACCACTAGCAATCATAAATTGCACCTGAGACACACCGCAATTACATAGATTGAGCTTCTTGAAACTGTCATTTGACGTGATTTTCGAAAGCATAATAGCCATAAATAAATTTAAGTGCAATATTAACCTCAGTTATAATTAGTTACGTGATTCATCATTCTTGTGCTTTCTGTATACTTGGAAGTTTGCATAACTTTAGCACATGTAACTTCATGAGTCCAATTAAAAGAATGTAAAACCTTCTTGTTATCCTAGCTGGAGGTGGAAGACAGGGCCATCTTTAATATTGAATGGATCCTGGGCAAACATTTTCTTGGGCCCTCCCGAATTCACTAATCAACTATTTGCAGGCAGTGCAGGCTCAAGGGGCAGCTGCTTTGGGCCCCACAACAATGACTGGGCCCGGGGCAGCTTCCCCTTTTGCCTTGTGCTAAAGATGGCCCTAACCAGAATATATAAGTGAATGTACAGTGGGGACACTCAACAGGAAAACTACCATGTTTACACTGTCTTGTAGCATTTACGCATTTTGTAAATCTAGCTCTATTTCCAACCAATAAGGCATAGATAGAAGATGGTAAATGTAATATTACATAAAAGAACAAGGCAATTAGAGGCAGGCCAGGGATGATTGTTGCTAGGTATATTGTACTAATTTGTTCATGAAACCTGGAAAAGGACATATGGAAGACAATAAAATGGATATAGACATAACACAATCTTAGTTCTTTCATAGAATCCTTTGACCATATCACACCTCAGGTTATGTGAAAGACAGATTTTTTGTATAAAGTACCTCACACAGACCTACAAGGTCAATTGACCATTCATGGATGTTCATGGATGTTCTGGCTGGTCCATGAACAGGACTCTCTGCATGTGAATTGAGATGGGAGGGAGAGGAACATTGCTGTAATGCTTTCCCAGTGAGAAACAATAGTGATTGGGGAAAGTTTTTCAAACTGTCTATTCAACAGTTGTCCATCAAGAAAGTCAAGTCATGGCTTCCCATAGATGTTAAATTGTCTCCTGCTTTGACGGAAAACAGCTGTCATCCAATGTTTTCTCTCCCTCTCTAGCACACGTATTACAGTTGTTTGATACCTTTTCAGCTCTACCAGACAGCTCAACCGGGATGGTAACCCAGCTGTTCTATCTTAACCACTACAGCTAGGTCACCTGTCCACTCTCACTTTCTGGCTTCAGGAAGGGTCATGTCTGACCAAAAAACATTGCTGAAATACCCGGTATATAGGAGAATTTTAATTATGGACACTAACTGTTCTATGAATGATTAAAAGAGCATTATTATAAGTTATCTTTGTTGTAAACTACTGACATGACCTTACTCACAATTTTGATGGCTCCAGAATGTATTTCGGAATGTATTTCAGAGTAGCTGGTAGTTAAAGTTGTGATTGTGCAGTAAGAGCCATAAAAAAGCATCACATTTAGACTACGATATCTTGAATATTCTTCAAGCACTCAAAGTAGATAATTAGCATGTTTTTGAGGCTCCTGAACGATAAATGCAACCATTTTTTGTTAAGAAATAGCTGGTCTTAGCCATTTTCCAGAGTGTAGCAATCTGCCTCTAGTAATACTGTTAATTATCTATATTTTCATGCCATCAGCAGCTGACTATAACATTTAAATTTTTTTTGAAGGGATCCAAAATGCTGGCTTACAAAAAACATAAATCATATGTGCTGTAAGAATTGTAAGTTATAGATTAAGGTATAATTTCCTTTCTTGTGACTGAGCCTCAAAGGATTAGTGCAAAACTGATATTTCAGTAGATGCTAGAGACTTAAACTATTAGGCAACTTCTTATATCTCTTGAAGACTGTTGATGAGATATCAATGCTTAAGGTCCTGGCTCTGCATACTGTGGCAGAGGTTTCCACTCTTCCTGCTAAGGGAGGAGCTAGAACACACAAAGGTAAAACCCCTGAATTCATAGTTGTATTGGAAAAGAGTCAGGAAATATGGCAGATCATTTCAGTGTTCCACTATCTAAATAGTAAAAGGATCCAAAGGCTGACTCAGTCTGACAAGCTCAAAGTAAAGCTAAAATATCACTTTCAGATGGTTGTACTGACATATCAGAAAAAGCTGATGATTGGGCCCCTTGAGTGAGTGCCAAGACTGTACACTTACAACGGTCTACATTTACTTAAAATATTTATAACATAATATTTTCTGATGGACAGAAAAATAAATACTGTATAAATATACACCTTATTTTACATGTTCACCCCATTGATAGGAGTGATTACAATGATCAGCTTTTATTTATCCATCTTCCCGGCCCACTCCTTAAAGTGGTTGTAAACCCTTATAGACCACTTTGACCTACAGGTAAGCCTAGATTAAGGCTTACCTGTAGGTCCAAGAAATATCCCCTTAACCTACACGGTTAAGGAGATATTTTCCTTAACTTAGCGCGCCGCAAGTGAAGCTGAAGATGCCGTCAATGACGGCTCCCGCACGAATGCGCTGGAGTGACGTCATTGTGGCTCCGGCCAGTCACATCGCCGGAGCCGCGATACCCGGAAGTCATTCTGGGTATCATGGCGGCGACGGAGGAGGTGGTCGAGGACCGCTGCGGAATCTTCAATCTCAGGTAAGTAATTCATATTGAACTAGTATGCTATGCATACTAGCTCATTATGCCTTTGCCTTGCAGGGTGTAATTTTTTTTTTCTTATTTTGACTTTACTTCCTCTTTAACAACCAGCTATTCTTCACACAGAATTCAAATCGGTCAATCATTTTTCGACCGATCCGAATTGTTCAGAATATTTTTTTTATTAGAAAATGAGTAAACAAAACAAAATTTAATGAAACAAAACAAATTCCGAAATGAATCAACAAAACTAAATTAGTAACATGATGAATCTATCTGAAACAAAAAAAAATTTCCGTTCTGCACTTGTCAATTACACATTACTTAGCATACATGTATATAACAAACATTTTCTGATGCCTTTTCTTGCACAATTTAAAAAAAAGAAAGATTCAACACAGTTTCAGACATCAAAATTAAAGAGTTTCCCTCCCATGGGGTTTTCAGCATTGTTCTCTTGCAAAGAAACATACCCCCTGGCCTACATCTGCAGCGCTGCTATTTTGGCCTTAACATTTAGGTCTTTGTCTGTCTCCTACAGACAGTTTCACCAGTTTAGTTCATACTCCTGGCAGCTCCTTGCTGCTCTGGCCCCCACCTCTCTCCTAGGTAGAAACCTTCTGACTTCTGGCAGAGACCTTCTCTGTCTGTCAGGGTGTAGCCCAGAACCCTAGTCAGGTTATTTTCAAAAGCACAGCACACACCTGTCCGATTAGTCTGCTGGTGGTTCTCAAAACATAGCCCTAAAGTTGGAGATTTCATCCCTCTCCGATCACTAGGAAATCTCTGGGTTCCAGGTCCCAAACCAGGTTTTACCAACTGTTGAGGAAACTGAAAAGTCAATTTTCTCTGAACGACACAAGTTATCTGGAGCACCTAAACATGGCGGGGTGATATCTGGCTCATTAACTCCTCTTACACTATGACTGGGCACAGCACTGCCACACAAAAAAAAAACAAAGACAAAACTATGTGTTCTCTCTTCCATGTAGCATTTCTGAGCTGGTGTGGCAGAGCATCCACCAGCCCAGTTACCTGTCACCTCATCCCAGTGACATTGATATGTAGGTCACACTTAAATCCCAGGAAGCTTGGCACTGTGCATAACCTGTATGTACTTCTCTCCTGAAGCCTCACTCATCTTTCATTACATTACTGGTTGGGTCCTTAGGATGCTCTGTGTCGTAAGCCCATATTGGGTTTTTATTGGGAAGGAACTCTTGCACACATGCTCCTTCTCTACCAGAGCCGTCTGTCACTTAAGCCATGTCACCCCCGCTTCCCAACTGGCTGGCTGATTATGCACATAAACACTAGTACTGCAGTCATTAGCAATGGCAACATATCTTTCTCTTGGTTAGGTTGACCACACAGACATTTGTACAATGACCTCTATTGTCTTGTCCTCTTGTGCTAGGGCCTGCCTGATTGGATATCAATTTATTGGATAGATTAGGTAGGTCCTCACATTTCATAGCTTCAGTAAATCTAAAGTTGAATATACAAAGACTATACAGTCAGATCGTCATATGTTTGGAGGTCCTTAAGCCTTGGTTGGACAGGCTGCCTTAGATTTGACATCTACATCTGCCCTGAGCTGCATGCAGATAGCCTATAGTGGTGGATGTAGACACAGCCGCATGTCAAAACTTGACAGCTTTGTAAAAGCGGCTGCACGGCTCCATCTGCACAGGCTACAACAAAGGCAGCCTGCACGGAGTACCAGTGCCTGATCCGAACTAAGCCTTTATCTGCGTATAAAAACAGTTCAGAAAAGTTAAAGGTCGATGAAGCTTACAGAGGAAGACAAAAATTGCACTTCTTTTTATAGAAGGAAGGTGTGTGTTTCTATATTTATAGCTACTTCCATCTGTTAGCTATTAAAAGCACTGACGTCAAATTTAAGATCTAGATGTTACTTTCCACACCTCTGTGTTTAAAATAAACTAATTTAGATAGAATCACATCTGCTTTGATCATGTTTCCTGCTACAAAGTTTAGCTTAGAGCAGGTGACCAGAAATTTCTAGTACTAACTAAAACTTATTGTAATTTTTTTAAGAAGTATTCAAATTAAAGTGGTTGTAAACCCTTACAAACCACTTTGACCTACAGGTAATCCTAGGTTAAGGCTTACCTGTAGGTCCAAGAAATATCTCCTAAACCTACACGGTACCAATCTCCCGTCCTAAGCTGTTATTGCAAAGATGACCAGAATGACTTTATGTGACTTTGACATTCTGTAATCATCTTTATCTTTTATTTTTTAGGTTTTTGTTTCCTTTATTTTCACCTGGTGATCCTTCCATTATATCTGTTATTTTTCTAATTTCTTTTACAGACCAAGCTGTCTAGACAAAATGGCAGTTAAAGGACTGTGATATATGATTTACCACTGACAGGGGTATTTACAATGTTCAGCTTTTATTTATTAATGTAAAACCTTTATCTCAAAAGGAAATAAAAAAAAAAACCTGCTGTAACTGCTTAAAAAGTGTTAGCTAGGGGTTGGTTTTCATTCGTTAGTCAAATCCATCTAAATCTGCTAGGGCATCTGATATTACCCTCTCCCCAGATTGACAATGCTGCTGTCCAAAGGTGTCCTTGTTCCTACCCTATAGAATGGAGACACTATAGGCAGTGTGTTACTGGTATGATGACTAGATAAACAAATAAAGGATAATAATAATATTACTGATTACTGGTTATAATCTAATTCGTCAAAAAATACTTCTGCTGCAGAAATGGGGCAGAATCAGTGAAGTACCATTGAAAGTACAGTTATCCATAAGGCTCCTTTCACATTATTATTATTATACAGGATTTATATAGCGCCAACAGTTTGCGCAGCGCTTAACAAAATAAAGGCAGACATTACAATTACATTACAATTTGGTACAAGAGGAATCAGAGGGCCCTGCCCGTTAGAGCTTACAATCTAAAAAGGAAGGGTCAATTGATACAAGAGGTAATAGCTGTGGGGGATGAGCTGATGGAGGAAGTAAAACAGTGTTAGTTAGAAGCAGGATAGGCTTCTTTAAAGAGAAAGGTTTTCAGGGATTGTCTAAAGATGGATAGATTAGGGGACAGTTGGACAGATTGGGGTAAAGAGTTCCAAAGGATGGGAGAAGCTCTGGGGCATATTCCGTTCCGATCAGCAGGGGTTCTGGGAGCTGATTCCCGGTTGTGCAGAGCAGAGTGGGTGACTGAATGGTGACACATCCATGTCCGTTCTGCAGATACTGAATGGACACAGATGTGTCTTCATCAGTCACCCTGGCAGGACCCGCTCTGCTCTATCGGTGGCTGGGAGTAAACTGACTCTGCTGTCCGATCCACTCCGCCTAAACAGAAGAGTCCTCTACCATTATTTTAGCAGATCTGATCGCACCTAGGGGTAGGAGGGTGTTAATGGACACCCTCCTGTCCATAGGGATGAATGTACATTCCAATCAGGTCTGCCTGAAAAACTGACAGTGTGCTATCTCTCCCTCCTGATTGGCTGAGACACACAGCAGGTGCCATTCGCTTCCACTGCTGTCAAAGTCTGTGAGCCAATGAGGAGAGAGGGGGTGGGGCTGAGCAGCAGCTCCATGTCTGAATGGACACACAGAGCAGCGGCTTGGCTCGGGTGTCCCCATAGCAAGTTGCTTGCTGTGGAGGCACTCGGGAAGAGGAAGGGCCCAGGAGCGCCAGCGAGGGACCCAAGAAGAGGAGAGTCTGGGCTGCTCTGTGCAAAATCACTGCAAAGAGCAGGTAAGTATAACATATTTGTTTTTGTTTTTTAAACAAAAAAAAAACCCCAAGACTTTAGTATCACTTTAAGGTAAAAAAAACCTTTAGCCTTTATAATGACTTTAAGCTATTGAGGTCTGCAAACAATGGGCTTATTTGAACAGAAGGACAAAATAGACAACCATTACCAATAGGTAACCTTGTAAAAAGCAGCATAAAGCTCCACCTGCTGGCTCAAAAGAAGACTACAAATTATAAATATGCAGTATTTTCATATTTCACTAAAAGAGCAAATTTTTTACATTTATAAAAGCAAATTTGTACAAAAAACACTATATATCTCTTTGGAAAATGTACGAGGTGTGACAATTTAATTCCCAGAATGCCAGCGATGTAGCACTATGGTGGTGAGTCACACAGCCATTCACACTCAAGCATATTCTCACATGTTCTAACTTGCACTCGCCTGGGTAACAGACCAGTTGACTCAGTTTTTACAGAGTAGTAGAAGAAATAACGTGTGTGTGTTGTGCTGTTGGCAAAAAATTAGTGGCTGGAATCTGGAGTAGCAAGTTGACATCAAATTTTGAGTGAAAATTGGCAAAAGTGCGGGTAAAACTTTAGCTCTGTTACAACGGGCTTATGGTGAACATTCCATGAAGAAATCAAAAGTTTTTGAATTTTCATAGGTGGTTTCAGGAGGGGGCGGGGCGATGTCCACGATGATACAAGAAGTTGGCAGCTAAAAACACAAAGGTCGGATGCAAATGTAGACAGAGTGCAAATTTTGAGTGAGGTGTGTTTTTTTGCTCAGAAGGTGATAGTTTACTATTGCAGTGGACATTCTGACAACAAAACCGTGGATTTATTTCCGACGGATGTTGGCTCAAACTTGTCTTGCAGACACACGGTCACACAAATGTTGTTCTAAATTCCGAAAGTCACGAATGCGGTGACGTACAACACGTACGACAAGCCGAGAAAAATGAAGTTCAATAGCCAGTGCAGCTCTTCTGCTTGATTCCGAGCATGCGTGGAATTTTGTGCGCCGGAATTGTCTACACACGCTCGGAATTTACGACAACGGATTTTGTTGTCGAAAAATTTGAGATCCAGCTCTCAAATTTTTGTTGTCGGAAATTCCGACAGATGGAGCCTACACACGGTCGGAATTTCCAACAACAAGCGCACATCGAACATTTGTTGTTGGAAATTCCAAACGTGTGTACGCCACGTGAATATGAGTTCACAGAACATGGTACAATGGTCAACCAACATTGTGACTTGGAAATTCTGAAAAGGTTATGAAATCTGTTTGGAGGAAAAGACCTGAACTCTGGCCTGACATGGGGATTCTCCGTCCCAACAATGCTCTAGCACAAACATTTTTTTTACAGTCCATTTCGGGAAATATATTGTCTCACATCGTATCTGTTATTGGCAAAAGAACATATATAAATTATAGTGAAGAAAAGGGCAAATAATCTAAACATTATTTATGTGAACATTAAAATGTAACATATCTACATTATAACAAGCAACGAATTTCCAAAAACCCACATTGCACTGTAAATATGTTGATGTAACTCCTATATTCTGGTGCTGTCTGACATTGTTACAATGAACATTTCTCTTTTCTTATAAAGAAAAATCAAGCTGCTTGGAAATATCTAATTATATGACTAGATGATAGATGCCTTGCACATAGAAGATGGAAAATAAAACGGAGCTCTCTAGCAATCAGCCTGTTAATACACGGTGTGAAATCACAATTCTAATTACTGACTTTCAACATTTTATTATATATTCAAAATAGCTGGTGTGTGTCACACCTAATTTAATAAGGCATATATATACATGTACGAATAAAGGAAAGCATTTTATTCCAACCAGAAAAGAAAATACAGTTTATGTTATATAAATAACTGAAAAGACATTTGTGTGACTTGTACATTTTATAATTCTCATGCAGTCAAGTACAAATAATTGTTTGTGGATTTATTATGAAAATATTTTAATAAAAGTTACTATATATTTGCAGATAACATTGACATCTAAAACATTTTAGATCTTCTCTTTATGTAATTTTTTTTATTTAATAAAGCCCTGTTATCTGATATTCTTTCCTCTATACCGCAAGGTTAAGATTGGTGTTGTTTTTTTTTATCCACATTTATTTTTAGGGCTGTGGAAATTAAAGATTAATTCCTCAATTAATCGATTATTTTTTTTGATCAATCAAAATTCTTTTGATCGGTACTCACCTCTCCTCCCGCTTTCGAGTCTTGAGGGAGTTCCGTTGGAGATCCGGTGACGTCACGGACACCGACGTCACCGGACTCCTCCGACTGCTAATGAAGGGAAGGGGGAGGAGTCCGGTGACGTTGAAGTTCTGATTGAACGTACCGCGTACAGGGGAGGAGCTACGCATGACGTCACCCGCTGCTGCCCTACGGAACTAACACGATTGTCTGCGTTACATGCTGTGTTTTTATCATCTTTATGTGAGTAGTTTGTGTTTGAACTCAAAAATAAATCTTATACTTAAGCGGTGAGCACTTAGATCTTTTCTTTCTACCCATGACCTGGCGTCCTTGCTGAGATCTAAGGAGATGTGAGAGAAGTTTATGGTCCATGTTAACCCTTTTTATACCCGCTTGCATGATAACCTGTTTGCACAGGGGTCCATGCCATAAGGTGAGAGTGATTAGTTAGACCGGAGGTGGAGGGATTGTCACGCTACTGTGGGAAAAAAAAATTCTTACGTCAGTGCTACAATTTGAATTTAAAATGTATTTGTGTGAACTGTGAAGTTAAGTCATGGATTGTGGATGATTGTATATAGTGTATACCACATTTACCACTGACTAATGCAGAGTTGCAATGCAAGGAGATTATCTAAAAGTAGTTGGATCTGTATGTGCGTTATAATTAATCGAAATTACTTGATTAATCGATTAAAAAAAAAAATCGATTAATCGAACACGAAAATTTTAATCAGTAACAGCCCTGTTTATTTTACATTTATCACTGAAAACAAAATAGGAATTACACTTTTTTGGTCTATAACGTATACGTTTAACCTCGCTTTACAGTGACATCAATTTACATAATTGCGGGGAATTATAGTTTTACCTTAAAGAGGGAAAAAGATTAAAAGTTTTTACTTGTTATTGACTCACGTTGATCCAAATATATCATGTTTATAACACTGCATTCTCAGATTAGATTTGTTTTATGGAAATGTCTTTGAACCAACCATGTTCCTAAAGCACCAATAGGTTTAATAAAGCGCAATCTAGTGTGCCTTTGCACATCGTTGCTATACCCTGCAAAAAAAGAAGCTATCAGAGGTGCCTGCACTGTGTAGTGGAAGTGATGAGATGGGAAATTTGTGCCCATTATCTTCAATGAAAATTTAAATATAAGGGCAGGAAATATAACCATTGAAAAATAAAATGAAGGATAATGAAAGATTTATTGGAAAGGAACCAGGCCTTTTTATTTATCTCAGGACATTTCGTGGCACTTGCAGCCAAATGTATTAGAAATGTCCTGAGATAAATAAAAAACACAGTTCATGTGTGGTCTCTCTCCAAGAGGTCTTTTATTAACTTTTATTTCTGTTATTTATACTGCCTTCCTATATGGAATATAGAGGGTAAATTCCCTGAACATTTAGAGGCCATAAAGGGCATGGCAATTTTTGAGGATGGTCCTGTAATATATACAGTGCCTTAAAAAAGTATTCATATCCCTTGAAATTTTCCACATTTTGTCATGTTACAACCAAAAATGCAAATGTATTTTATTGGGATTTTATGTGATAGACCAACACAAAGTGCCACATAATTGTGAAGGGGAAGCAAAATGATTAATGTTTTTTTCTGTCAGATTGAATGGAGAGCGTCTGTGAACAGCAATTTTCAAGTCTTCCCCAGATTCTCAATTGGATTTAGTTCTGGATATTGACTGGGCCATTCTAAAATATGAATATGCTTTGATCTAAACCATTCCAATGTAGCTCTGGCTGTATGTTTAAGGTTGTTGTCCTGCTGGAAGGTGAACCTCCGCCCCAGTCGCAAGTCTTATGCAGACTCTAATGCCGCGTACACACGATCGGAATTCTCGTCGGAAAAAGCTCTGACGGTTTTTCCGACGGAATTCCGCTCAAGCTGTGTTGCCTACACACAGTCACACCAAATTCCGATGGTCAATAACACCGCGGCATACACAGCACTATTAAAGGGAAGTTTAATACTTCTGAGCATGCGTCGAATTGCTTCCGAGCATGCGTCGGAATTTTGCGTGTCGGAATTGCATACACACGATCGGAAAATCCGATAGAAAGGTTTTCCGTCTAAAAAATTAAGAACAGGTTCTCAATCCAAAGTCCGTCAGAAATTCCGACAGAAAAAGACCGATGGGCATACACACGGTCAGAAAATCCGATGAAGAGCTCCCATCAGACTGTTTCCATCGGAAATTCCGACCGCGTGTACGCGGCATAACAGGTTTTTCTTCTAATATTGCCCTGTATTTGGCTCAATCCATCTTCCCATCAACTCTGACCAGCTTCCCTGTCTCTGCTGAAGAAAAGCATCTACACAACATGATGCTGCCACCACCATGTTTCACGGTGGGGGTGGTGTGTTCAGGGTGATGTGCAGTGTTAGTTTTCCGCCACATATAGCGTTTTCCTTTTAGGCCAAAAAGTAAAACTTTGGCCTCATCTAACCAGAGCGCCTTCTTCCACGTTTGCTGTGTCCCCCAAATGGCTTCTCGCAAACTGCAAATGGAACTTCTTATGGCGTTCTTTCAACAATGGCTTTCTTCTAGCCACTCTTCCATAAAGGCCAGATTTGTGGAGTGCACGACTAATAGTTGTCCTGTGGAAAGATTCTCCCACCTGAGCTGTGGATCTCTGCAGCTCCTCCAGAGTTACCATGGACCTCTTGGCTGCTTCTCTGATTATTTCTCTCCTTGCCCAGCCTGTCATTTCAAGTGGATGGTCATGTCTTGGTAGGTTTGCAGTTTGGCCAGTCAAGTTCCTCCGCCCCAAACTCACTCATCCATGTCTTTATGGACCTTGCTTTTTGCACGGATGCGTGTCATATTGGAACAGGAAGGGACCATCCCCAAACTGTTCCCACAAAGTTGAGAGCATGAAATTGTCCAAAATGTCTTGGTATGGTGACGCCTTAAGGGTTCCCTTCACTGGAACTAAGGGGGCAAGTCCAACCCCTGAAAAACAACCCAACACCATAATCCCCCCCCCTCCACCAAATTATTTGGACCAGTGCACAAGGCAAAGTCCATAAAGACATGAATGAGTGAGTTTTGGGTGGAGGAACTTGAGTGTCCTGACCTCAACCCCATAAAATACCTTTATGATGAATTAGAGCGGAGACTGCAAGCCAGACCTTCTCGTCCACATCAGTGCCTGACCTCACAAAGGTGCTTCTGGAAGAATGGTCAAATATTTCCATAGACACACTCCTAAACCTTGTGGACAGCCTTCCCAGAAGAGTTGAAGCTGTTATAGCTGCAAAGGGTGGGCCAACTCAATATTGAACCCTACGGACTAAGACTGGGATACCATTAAAGTATGTGCTTGTAAAGGCAGGTGTCCCAACACATTTGGTAATATAATTATATATATATATATATATATATATATATATACACACATACATACATACATACACACACACACACACACACACAGACGTCTACATGTATGTATTTTATATTTTTCTAGAATTATATTTATAATAGTATTTATATAAAATAACCTGCTCTAAAGTGGAGGGTGACTTTTTCTGGGGCTGCAGACAAGTGACAGAGAAAGTGGAGGACAAAATTCCTGGACTTCCTTATGACATCATAGCTGTTTCCCTCTTCTCTCCTTGCTATCACCTCCTCTGAGCGGGAGAAGCCAGGCAAATAATTTACACAAAAGGCCAATCAGGTAATTTCTCACCTTATTAAACAGGCCATTTGTAATGCAATCACTGGCCGTTTCTCATTGTGCTGCAAAGGGAGGCAGAGAACAGCTTCTCCTCTCCTCATCGCAGTGATATAAAATGCTGCAAATTGGAAATAAGTCACAATAGTTACTATCTCAGCTTATATTGATTTAATAACTGGACACCATGGATGCCAGATGAGTGTCTGTCTCTTAATACTTTTATTTTTGGCAGAATGATGCAGTGATCAAGATGACTTGAAATTATTTTGTAATGCAGCAGAACTCCCAGCTGGCAGATCTCACATGAATGATATATTCATTGTTTAATAGTGGCTCATGGGTCTAAACATGCAAGCTATTTGTCTCATGAACAGTTGTAAAATCTTTCAATGGTCAGCAGTGGCAGCTGGTCCATAAAGGGTGCAGGGCTGCCACCCCCCTAGTTTGCATGCTGGGCGCCAGACTAATGCCTTTTTATGAGGTCTGTCTTTTTTTTTAAGCACATGATTAGTGCCTGAGGCTCTAATTGGCTTGAAAAAAGGTTGCGTTCCCACTTGTGATAATGGCAAATCAATATTCACTATCGGTTTCTGGCTTCTCCTCGGATCTAAAGAAGACCGGGTTAGCCGTGAGGAGAAGCCAGGGAAGCCGCATTGCTGTGACCGCTGGAGGGGTGAGTGCGGACAAAAAATGTTTAGCACCAGCCGCCACTGGTGGTCCAATCACTTCCCAATGTCTATCCACTGTCTACTGGTTACTTCTGGATTTAGGCTGGGTATATACCCATTTAGTCAAAATTGTATCTTTATACTGTAAAAAGTCATATTTACTGTTACTATATTACATTTTAATATATTTGTAATACATTTTAAAAAACACTCAATAAAAATTGACAGAGATCGATGTGTCTGCACTGAGCTGAAAGTTTTTCCATTATAAGTGCCTTTACATGAAAGAGGAAAATATGCAATTTTTGGTTCAGCCCTTACTGGCCTTCTTTCCCAGACAAACACATTACAATACCATGCCTTCAAATCAACCGTATTTTTCGGACCATAAGGCGCACTTAAAATCCTTTCATTTTCTCAAAAATTGAAAGTGCGCCTTAAAATGCGGTGCGCCTAATATATGAAGCTGGATTGAGCATTACGGCCATCGTAGTCAGGAGGTGTGTGTGCATTCATTCATTCATTAAATTTCTATACTCGCTGCCCCAAAAATGGCTCCTGTTTAGAGACATGCTTATGAAGCGGATTTCAAACTCAACGCTATCAGTCACACAGTACAACATGGAAATAGAGCAGCTGCAAGAGAATTCAACATTAATAAATCAATGGTACAGAAGTGGAGAAAGCAAGGCAAGGTAAAGGCAAAGAAGACCAAACTGAGTTTCAGAGGGAACAAAGCGAGATGGCCACAGTTGGAGGACAAAATTTAATGGTGGGTTATTGAACAGAGAACCGCAGGTAGAAGCGTCTCTACTGTCTCTATTCTACTCAAAGCAACAGCACGCGAAACATGGAGTTCAACGACTTTCGAGGAGGTCCTTCTTGGTGCTTCCGTTTTATGAAAAGGCGCAAACTCTCCATCCGCATCTCGCAGCAACTGCCAAAGGATTACGAAGAAAAGCTGGCTATGTTCCGCACCTACTGCACAAACAAGATCAATGAAAAGAAGATACGGCCAGAACACATCACCAACATGAACGAGGTCCCCCTCACCTTTGATATCCCCGTAAACCGCACTGTCGAGAAAACAAAGACCAGTACGGTATCTATATGCACCACAGGAAACGAGAAGTCATCCTTCACTGTAGTTCTCAGTTGCCAGGCTAAAGGCCAGAAACTACCACCCATGGTCATTTTCAAGAGGAAGACTTTGCCAAAAGAAAAGTTTCCTGTTGGCATCATCATAAAGGCTAACCCAAAGGGCTGGATGGATGAGGAGAAGATGAGTGAGTGGCTGAGAGAGGTTTACGTCAAGAGACCGGATGGCTTTTTCCACACATCTCCGTCCCTATTGATCTGTGACTCCATGCGCACCCATCTGATCGATACTGTCAAAGCCCAAGTGAAGAAAACTAATTCAGAGCTTGCCATCATTCCGGTGGATTAACGAAAGAACTCAAGCCACTAGATATTGGTGTCAACCGGTCATTTAAAGTTAAATTGTGAGCTGCGTGGGAGCATTGGATGATAGAAGGCAAACACACATTCACCAAGACAGGGAGGCAACACCGGGCGAGTTATGCCACTATCTGCCAGTGGATCGTGGATGCCTGGGCGAAGGTATCAGTCTCCAGTGTCATCCGAGCTTTCAGGAAGGCCGGAATCATCACTAAACAGCTAAGTAACAGCAACAAGACTGACTCGGATAATGATGAGAGGGATCCGGTCATACTTGATGCCGAAATTGCCCAACTGTTAAACTCAGACACTGAAGTCGAAGAATTTGATGGATTTGTGGTAGAGGAATAAACTGAAAAAGTGAGTGTATTGTTTTGCATTTTATGTGTTACAAATGTTGAGAGTTATTGTGAAAGAGTTGAAAAAAGTTTGACTTATCAGAGTTTTGTTTAATTTAATGCGCCTTATAACCCGGTGCGCTTTATGTATGAAAATAAACCCGTTAGCAGTTGATTATTGATATTGCGCCTTATAATCTGGTGCGCCTTATGGTCCGAAAAATACGGTATTCAGGGCCGTCTTTAATATTGATTGGACCCTGGGCAAACATTTTCTTGGGCCCCCTCTTCCACGCAATTTCGCTCTCCACATTCTTTGAGACATACAATAAATAGCAGCTAGACTCAAAATCAATTTACTGAATCAGATCAGGCAGAAATTGCGATTGGTTGCCAGAGGTTACAGTGTATCATTACTGCTCACTGACTGGCTGCTAGAGGTTACAGCACACATTATGGCTCACTGATATTTTCTAGAGGTTACAGCACATGACTTCTGCTTGTTGATTGGTTGCTAGAGATTACTGTACATCAATACTTCTCACTGATTGCTAGAGGTTATTGAACATCTATACCACTCACTAATTGGTTGTTAGAGGTTACTGCCCATTATTACTGCTCACTGATTGATTGCTAGAGGTTATTGAACATCTATACCACTCACTAATTCGTTGTTAGATATTACTGCTCACTGATTGGTTGCAAGAGGTTAGTGCACAGCATTATTGCTCACTGATTGGTTGCTAAAGGTAACAGCACATCATCTCCTCGCTGCCTGCCTGCATATTCACATGCACCAAAATTCAGGGTGCTGTGGCACCATGTTATATTGAAGAAGGGTTCCACCTCCAATTTGCTTACTTTTGAAGAACAGGCTGATGTTAGGCTTAATGACCACAGTTGTAGGCAGGACTTTCAAGCATGCTCCTTTACCTCCCCAGTGGGCAGCATTCAGCAGAAGTGATGGTGGATATGACCTCAGGGGGACATGATATACATATGAATGCTGCCTCTATTTACATATCAATGCTGCAGTCCACGGCTATTTACATATTAATGCTGCCACTATTTACATATCAATGCAGGTTATTTACATGTAAACACAGGGTCTGCAGGTGAGTCATCTGTGCATGGCAATAGGGCAGAGCTGGGCAGCAGCAGCAGAAGTTTACACTGAGATATCGGGACACAGCGCAGGACTAAAACTTCAAGGGATAGGGGAATTTAAACTGGGATAGTTGGCAAGTATGAGGCAGCTGCTTTGGGCTCCACAATGATAGGGCCCAGGGCAGCTGCCCCTTTTGCCCTGCCTTAAAAACGGTCCTGACGGTATTCCAAATAGGATGGTGATTTGATTTTAATTGTTTTAAACAAGTTATGTATTGAGACTCTTCTGAAAATGTGAGTGTAAAACATTAGGAGATCTTAAAGGGGTTGTAAAGGTTCCATTTTTTTTTTTTTTTAAATAACAAACATGTCATACTTACCTCCACTGTGCAGCTCATTTTGGAAAGAGTTGCCCCCCAATCCTCGTCTTCTGGGGTCCCTCGGCGGCTGTCTCGGCTCCTCCCCACATCAGCTAACTCCCGTTCTGGGAAGCAATCTCCCAAGGGGGTTAGCTTGCGGGCGCGCTCCTGTGATACAGTCGGCGGCTATAGCCGCCAGATGTATCACTCGGCACCGCCCCCCCGGCGCGTCGCATCATTGATTTGATTTACAGCAGTGGGAGCCAATGGCTGCGCTGCTATCAAGCATCCAATGAATGAGCCGAGAGGAGCCGAGAAGCCCGGTCAAGAAGCCAGCGCGTTCACGACACGGGACGTTCGAGGGCTCAGGTAAGTAAACGGGGGGCTGGGGGGCCGCTAATCTCTGGATGTTTTTTCACCTTAATGCATAGAATACATTAAGGTGAAAAAACATGTACTGTTACAACCCCTTAATAGTAGCTATCACATCTATAAATACATTTTTAGTTCAACAGATATAATAATTGACTTTGGTGATAGATACAACAGGGTTGCTTTCACTCTTCCCTTTTTACCACTGTTTTATGCTTATAAAACAAGGAAAAAGGTCAACGCTGGATATACGGCATCTAAGGCTTGATTCACACATATGCATTTTTATTGCTTTTTGCAGATTTGCACTACAGTCCATTTAACATGGTTTCCTATGGAACACGTTCTGTAGTGCAAATCTGCAAAATGCAAAAAGCACTAAGAATGCATAGGTGTAAATCAAGCCTTAGATGGTTACACATAAAAATACAGACTGTAGGCGATTAGAAAACATTTTTAGGTTGCTCAGTCCTGTTAGCTGGCTTTATATTGCCCTGGAGACCACTAGCAATGTATTACCGTTTATAGCAGCAAGCGGTTTCTGGCACTTTAATGTTAAGCTTAGCGTTTTCTTAGAAAGTCAGCAATAGTGCTTACATAAGATTCATCTATCAGCAGTGTTTACCCAGGACCCATGAAGAGTCATAAAGTCTGACACCAGGAAGGTCGGGACTGAAAATGTATTTTTTTACAGCGTCTTATTCACTGTGCTGGAAAGGTGTCCATAACTTTGTGCAACCAAGCATGTCTCAGCTTTTATTAATCTGTCCTGGTCTGTGCGCTGGATGGTTCATATCTGACTGGTTATTTGAACATTTTATGCTTAGTTGCTATACAAACTCACCCTATTATCATGTACCACAATGCTGTACAACAGGGATGTTGAATCTGTGGCCCACGGGCTGCATGTGGCCCAAGATGGCTATGAATGCAGCCCAACACAAAATCGTAAACTTAGTTAAAAATGTTAATTTTTTAGGGGGTGAATTTTTTGTAAAAATGTGTTTACACGTAGCGAACACATGCGGTCGAATAAAAAAATTTGACAGTGTCACTTTACTGGACTTTTATCAGTTTTATCTTCCCAAAGAAAAATATCCCACTCTTCACAATCACACCTTATACCTTATATCCCACTCTTCACAATCACACCTTATTCATCTCATGTGTTTTTGCTAGTACCTATGAGCCGAGAGGAGCCTATTTGTGGGTATGGAGCAGCTATTTGTGAGCAACTATTTTCAAGGATGAAGCAGACGAAGGGCAAAATTAGAACCAAAATATTTGATGAGCAGCTTAAAGCGGAGTTCCACCCAAGAATGGAACTTCCGCTTTAAGGGAAGGTGACTCCCTGACATGCCACATTTGGCATGTCATTTTTTTAGTGGGGGAGCGGAAACCCTCTTTCTAGAGGGTCTCAGCTCCCACTTCCTCCTGGCACTCCACGGCCCCGGAAGGGAGATCACCTCTCCTCCCTCCCTCTCGGCAATCATCTGGGACACGTCACAGGTCCCAGATGACTGCCCGGCCAGTCACAGCACGCAGCTCGCGCATGCACAGTGTGTGCCCGGCTGTGAAGCCACAGAAGGGCGCCCACAGTGACAATGTTGGCATTGCAGAGAGGAGGGGGGATGAGCGGGGCTTCGATCCCCCGCATCGCTGGACCACGGGATAGGTAAGTGTCCAATTATTAAAAGTCAGCAGCTGCAGTATTTGTAGCCACTGACTTTAATTTTTTTTTTTTTAATTGCATGTAGTATACGTAGTATGTCCCAAATTCCACCTGTCAAGGACGTTCTAGCCACCCCAATGCTCCCAGAAGACCCTCCAGAATCCTTTACAGAGGTGCCAACCGGCGCACCCAGATGCGCGCTAACGGGCGCACGCGGGTGTGCGCTACCGCTGACGGGCGCATGCGGGTGTGCGCTGACGGTGATGGGCGCACGCGGGTGTGCGCTGACGGTGGCGGGCACACGTGGGTGCGTGCACGTGATTGAACTTGGCGCCAAAGGGGTTACTTAAGGAACCTGTCATTTTGCCTCCTTGCTGTTCGGTCTACAGCATTCCTGAGTTCCTCTGCTGATACTTGTCTGTTGATCTGATACCTGTTACCCGGCCTGTCTCCTGACCATTCAATGTTTGCTGCCTGTCTCCGATCCCGGCTTGTCTTGACTATTCTCCTGCCTGCTGCCTTGGTACCGTTCCTGCCTGCCTGTGTATGACCCGGCCTGCCTGAGATCCGCTAGTGTCCTGATCTACAAGACACCTCCCGACTGCCTCTGCTTCCAGCTTCCAGTCCGGCTGCTCCTGCTCACCGCTGGTCCCAGCTCCAATCCGCATCTGGATCTCTTTCAACCTCCTGAAGTCCGGACCAGCCCTTTCATCGGTGACCGGTCAGGCACTTGTGTCCCTTTGCGCTCCTGAGCCCCTGTCTGCTCTATCAGGGGTTCTTGAGTCAGAGGAATACGAGAACTCCCTGCGTAAGTGGGCTCAACCACCAGGTACGTGACACCACCAGAGAATAATGTGTAAACATGATACATTCTTAGGGGTAACAACTCATCTTTGCTAGAGGCCGAAAAGTTTAGAAAGTTGAAGTGTTTTAACACCAAACCTAATAGCCCGAGCACTGTTCATATCATATAGAAAAAACATAAAAAAAAGTTGGCAGCAACACTTTAAAAAAAATAATTCAATGCCAGGGCTTCTTCCTCTGTTAGCTTACTGGAATACTAGTGTATACCACCACACTGGAGTTGCCATCCCTGAGCTCTTGCCCTCCTGCAACCCACCATGACCTGAGTCTAAAACTTTCTTCTTAGTATGACGACAGAGCTACGGTAATACCACTGATTGAGTTGAAAAATGATTTTAGAACTTACTTCATAAAAGACACCTCTGAAGGCATACATAAGTACACCAGTGACTGTGTTTTTTCTTTTTAAATCCCCAGCTTACTTTCAATTTTGTCACTCCTGGGATCAATATTACTTAATAATGTCCCCAGCATTATTACATAAGAAAAGTGACTGTAGTGTAACTGTGTCTGCACAAACCTCTTTCAAGTTTCTACTGACCAGCTTCAAAGTATAGCCGCTGCCTTTGAGTGGAGAGAATGTGAAATCAATAGCTGCCTTCAAGTTGTAAAATCCTCTGCGACTACTACTGCAACATTGTCCCTCCGATAAGGAAGTTTGAGCACAGTATATTTCATAGCATGGTTTTATATCAAGGCTTTATGTTCCCTGGCAGATAACAGCTAAATACACAAATGAAATACATATTAGACATGTGCGATTAGTTTCGTACGAATCGGAAATTCGTACAGATTTTTCAAAATTTGTACATTCGTACGAATCCGAATTACGAATTTTTACGAATACGAATTCTGTACGAAATACGAAATTTCGTTTACGAATTTCGGATCCAAATTATCCGAATCCAAACTACCAAATAACTAATTTCAACGAATATGAAAGAAATTATAGCGGATATAACGAATGATTCGAATGAATTTGAGATTCAGTATAACGAATATCGACACTCTACGAATAATAACGAATTATCTCGAAAACGTATTAACGTTACATAACACAAGTCTATTGTTCATCAATCACTCAGAGGAAGTACGAAATACGAACTTTCAGATTCGTAAACGAAATTTCGTATTTCGTACTTCCTCTAAGTGATTGGTGAACAATAGTCAATGTAACGTTAATACGTTTTTGGATAATTCGTAGAGTGTCGTTATTTGTTATCCAAATTAACGATTTGTACGAAATTCGTACGAATCCGAATTAAATTTCGTACACGAATTACAAATTTTGTTTTATAGGAAACGGAACGGAACGACACGAAACAAATTTTTTGACGGCTCCCATGTCCAATACATATATATGACCAATTTTACCTGCCAAAGGATTTGTATTTCTATACATTAAGTCCTGAGATTTACACCCCTGTCTGGGTGGGCAGGATAACTCATTTTCTCTATTGCAATTTCACTTTTACTTACAGTTCTCCTCTCTGCTACAACCCAGTGACTGGACAGTGAAAAGAAAAGCAGGAGAATCTGCTCTCTCCTGCTATCAACATTCTCCTAGCACTGCAGAACACCTGACTGGCTTATCATACTGTTTCTTCTTCCCACAGGGGTGATACCAGGTCAAATTCAGACACTTATTGTATTTAAAAAAAAAAAAAATCATTCCATTATGTATTTATGAATTCAGATTTGAATTACAGCGGGGTTCCCACTAAAAAAATAAAAAATAAAAGTCAGCAGCTACAAATACTGCAGCTACTGACTTTTATTAATCGGACACTTACCTGTCCCAGGGTCCAGCGATGCGGGGGATCGAAGCCCCGCTCGTCTCCCCCTCCGCTCGTCGGCGCCAGAATTTTAACTGTGGGTGCCCGGCTGGGGCTTCACAGCCGGGCACCGACTGCACATGCGTGTGCCACCCTGCACGTCGCAACTGACCGCACAATCATCGGGGACCTGTCACATATGATTGCCTAGAGGGAGGGGGAGGGGTGATCTCCCTTCCTGCGCCGAGGGAAGTGACGTTGGGAGACCAGGTGAGTAAAAAATGATTTTTTTCAAATGTTTTTTTTATTTTATGCACATAAATAGTTTTTTTTTTTTTTTGGGTGGAACTCCACTTTAACTTGTGCCTATTACACCTGCCTAGAGATTCGCTTTAAAGAGGAACTTTACCCTAGAAATCAGTGCTCATGTTGTAAAAGTGCTACGCAGACTTTTAGCGTTATAAAAGTCCTGTATAATAAAAAAATATAATAATAATAATAGAAAGACAAAAAAATAAAAATAAAAGCCAGCAGCTAGAAATACTGTAGCTGCTGACTTTTAATAAAAGGACACTTACCTGTGCAGGGATCCAGTGCTGTCCTCACCTGGGCCAGTTCTTCGCCGTTCTTTGGGTCCCCGGTGCCACCATGTTTACTAAGGGAAGCCAGCTGTGAAGACGCTTAAACCGTGTCGCACTTTGTGAACAGTCCCGCAACCTCCCGGGACCTGTGATGTGTCCCAGAAGGCTGCGGGCAAATAGAGGGGGGCCAAACTTCCGCTTGGGTTGCCTAGGAGATTCGAGTGGAATTGGAAGCAGGTACCAATAAAAACTAGGTACCCGCTCCACCCAAAAAAATTATTGTGCCAAATATAGTAGGGGGGGGGGGGGGAACATAAAGCAGAACTCCCCCTTTAGGGTGAAGTTCCACTTTAAGATAAACTGATATATGCATAGAAAGAGATAGAGAGAAACACAGAGCTTCCATTAATCAATGGTGCCTTTCTACACATAGAATACAAGCGGTTGATTTAACCACTTTACCCCCGGAAGATTTGGCTGCTCAATGACCAGGCCATTTTTTGCGATACGGCGCTGCGTCGCTTTAACTGACAATTGCGCGGTCGTGCAACGCTGTACCCAAACAAAATTGACGTCCTTTTTTTCCCACAAATAGAGCTTTCTTTTGGTGGTATTTGATCATCTTTGCGGTTTTTATTTGTTTGCGCTATAAACAAAAAACAGCGACAATATTGTACTTTTTGCTATAATACCCCCATTTTTTTTCTTTAAAAAGCTAATTTTTTCCTCAGTTTAGGCCGATATGTATTCTTCTACATATTTTTGGTAATAAAAATCGCAATAAGCATATATTAATTAGTTTGCGCAAAAGTTATAGCGTCTACAAAATAGGGGAAATATTTATGGCATTTTTATTATTATTTTTTTTACTAGTAATGGCGGTTATCAGTGATTTCTATCAGGACTGCGACATTATGGCGGACAGATCGGACACTTTTTGGGACCATTGACAATTTTACAGCGATCAGTGCTATAAAAATACACTGATTATTGTGTAAATGTCACTGACAGGGAAGGGGTTAACACTAGGGGCAATCAAGGGGTTAACTGTGTTCCCTAGTGTGTGTTCTAACTGTAGGGGGGTGGGACTGACTAGAGGAGATGACAGATTATTGTTCCTAGCTAGTAGGAACATACTATCTGTCTCCTCACAGAACAGGGATGTGTGTGTTTACACACACACATCCCTGTTCTTGCTCTCGTGCCTGCGATCGCGGAATGGCCAGCGGTCATCGTGACTGTCAGCCACGTGACAGGGAGAACTAAACCATCTCATTCTTTACAGTGAAGAAAGCTGCCATTTTAGCCCCCATTTGATCTGCAGTCACCATGATGATACACATGTGAACATTTATGACACCAGCTATTTAATGGCTTGACAGTTTGGTTGACAGCACAAGCAAATGTGACAAATATCATTCACGATGTGCCACGATTGTAACTGTTTTGTGAAAAGGGTAAATTTATGGGTTTAGCCCTGGTTCACACTGATTGTGGGAATGAAATCGTGCGAATTCAACTGAACTCGCACAATTTCATTCCTGCATGTCAGTCCTGACTTTTGAGTGATTCCAGAGACATCTGTGCGGGTTTCTGCACAGATGTCAATGGAAATCGCACCCCGAAATCGCCAAACGTAGTACAGAAACTACTTTTGGGAATCGGTGCGGCGTCTGATTGATTTGAACGCTGCCATTGCCGTTGATTTGACATGCAATTTTTACATGTCAAATCGCATGCCAAATCGTATCAGTGTGAACCAGGGCTTCATTCTGTTCTACGTCTGAGCTCCACCAGCTGACATTCCCTTGTCTAATAAAAAGTGACTTTACTAGCCAAGGAAGCAGTCTTATTGGACAGTGCAATGGCATTTGGCAGGAACTCAGAGAAAAACAGGCCCCAGTAACAAATTGAAAGTAAATGGTAGAGTAGGGTTGCCACCTGTCCGTGATTCACCCGGACAGTTCGGGTTTGGAATCATGCGTTTGGGTTTCAGACCACCTGCAACCCGGACACATTATTCAGACCAGACTGTGGCTTCCCAGCAGGGTTGCTCGCTGCAGTTGTGTAAGCCGAGAGTGTATGTTACACTCTCTTTAACACTGCCCAAAGCCAGCACTAACAATTCTCCCTCCCCCACACAGATGGGAGAGGAGAGAGGGCTTGATATGCCCCTCTTCCTCCCGCCCCTACCCCTCTGTGTCTGCCCACACTTCAATCTCTGGCGCAGTGCCTCAGAAAAGGAAAGTGGGGGCCAGAAAATTCCAGCAGTCTTGGCTACATCTGGATGAGAGGTGCTGACTGCCAAGGGGTGAGTGAGCTCACCATCCATCCCTGCCTGTGACTAAAGTCTCCTCCCTTCTCTCTCCTGCCTCTGAGTGAGTACACTAAGATAAATCAGGGTTCTCAGAGCTCCCCTTACAATAGAGGCCACAGTGTCCCCCCTTACATCAGAGTCCTCTCCGTACATCAGAGTTCTCAATGTTCCCCCTTAGATCAGGGATCCCAGAGAATCCCTTATGTTGGAGTCCCCGGAATTCTCCATTACATCAGAGTCTGCAGAGCCCCCCCCCCCCACCCCCCCCCCCCCCCTTACAGTGTAAGGGAATTCCGTGAGTTCAGATGTAAAAGAGGAACTCTGTGAGTTCAGATGTAAAAGAGGAACTCTGTGAAATCTGATGTAAAGGGGGACTCTTGTGATTAATTTCATTTGATTAGAATAGAAATGTTATTTAATTGCAAAATATATGTATAGTTTATACTATAAAAAAAGATTGCTGTGCTCCGCTAAAGTGTTCGGGTTTGAGTTGAAGAAAAGGTGGCAACCCTATGGTAGAGTGGCGCTGAAAAGGCTTTTCAAGTTAATAATGGTTACACAGCTAGTTAGGTTAAGAAAAGACATTTCAATTGAGTTCAACTGAAAAAAATTAAATGGCAAACAAAAAAAATATATTTTATTCACTGGAACCCTTAACTCCTAGTTGATACAAAGTAAGACAAAAACCTTTGTAAAGCATGGTCCAATTAACTTCAATAAAGGAGAAATCTCTTCCTGACCTCTAAAACTAATAAGCTTACTTCCTGGATCAACATTCTCCTGTGTACTATGTATATGTATACATTGAGATAGCTATATAAATTTTGCTCTTTTAGAAATGTATTTTTCTAAAGCACTTTGCTGAATCTGCTGGAAACAGGCTATTCCACATTTTCACACAGTACTTATGCAGAGGTTGAAGTCTATCAACACAGAATTTTAGTTTTGTATAATGTGAGAAAGGGGTAGAACTTTTCATTATTTTTTTTTTTTTAGTATACCTATATTTTTTACAGGTGTCTTCTGTCTGGTCACATGGGTCCTGTTCTTACCTCCAGGCGTAGACGGGTCAATAGATCAACTTGTGTAAAACCAGCTAGCCCATACATGGATCAAAATTCAGTCCATGCTGAACCAGCCGAATTTCGATCCATGTACGGCCAACTTTAGTCTCCCACAAATTCATGATGTCATTTATAAGTCCATAATCACTATGGTCTCTGAAGACAAAAGGAACCTCCTGTTCTCCAAAATAACCACAACCGGGGCATGCTGGGACTCCTGACCGGCCAGGCTGCATGCTCGGATAAGGGTTTGGTATGGACTTTGGGGGGACCCCCATGCCGTTTTTCTGGTGTAGGGGGTTACCCTTATAAATTCATACCAGGCAATGGGGCACGCAAGGTGTCAATCTCGCCAATCAAAGCGGGGATATTGGCTTCCTTCTCTAGTCCCATCGTACCTCGAGTCACATTCCAAATAAACGGACTTTACTCCGTGTGTGGGCAAGTCCTTTCATTTCGAAAGTCCGTCAGACCTGCATACAGACGTGCTTAAATCTAGGTCTGGTGGACTTTTGGGTAGAAAAAGTCCGCTGGAGCCCACACACGATCGGAATGTCCGCTGGAAAGTCAGATCGTGTGTACGCGACATTACAGTATCTTTAGGGAGTCATGGGTAAGTAGCAATCTGGGTTGCTTGAGGAAACATCCTCTCTGTGACAATTGCTCCTGGTGTTAAGTCACAGTTTCTCACTAGGCCCATTGTGCGCTATAGTACCTGGCGATGTCTTTTTGCCAGTGCAGCAAACTGTTTAGTTAACCCATTTCACACATATTGGTGTAAGTTACTATAAAAAAAATGTAAGATGATGAGGAACTAGGGGACACACTCTTACTTGTGTCCCTTTCCTTATTTGAGAATGGCAGGAGACTAAATGTACATTGGCAATGTCAGCTTATAGTTTCCACCAATAACATTATTTGTTTACTCTTTTCCATTTCCATTTCTGTTTTTATTTCCATGTTCATTTCCCTTTCTGGCCACCTTTTTTTTTTTTTCTGTAATCTAGTTCCATCACCTAAACTGTTTTTGCTTTACCATCTGTAATAAGAATGCATCTTTAACCAAACGTTAATATGTATATCACATAACATACTTGGTATGGATAAATAACTATGGCACAATGTCACGGTGAATAAACAGTGGAACACTACGCATAACATATTTTACCAAATTTTAGATTCTTCGGCAAAACATTCTGGACTTAAATACCAGTTAGAGCAGTGGCGGAATTATAGGGGTCGCTGCGGTCGCCACGGCGACTGGGCCCCTTGCTGCAGGGGGCCCTTGAGGGCTCCCTGTACTCTTCGATAGGAGTAGCAGCTGAGAGAGCTCCCCGATCATCAGCCGATTCTGAACTGAAATCGGCACTGTGCAGGGAGCTCCACACATTAACCTAGTGAAAGCACAGTGTGTGCTCTTTGTCTTCCCCTACAGTGCAGTACCCGGCAGGAAGAGCCAAGGTAAATGTCTGCCGTTTTTTTTTTTTTTTTATAAGACTATCTACTGTATGTGTGTGTGTGTGTGTGCGCATGTATGTGTGTGTGTGCATGTATGTGTGTGTGCATGTATGCATGTGTGTGTATGTATGTATGCGTGTGTGTGCATGCATGTGTGTATGTGCATGTATGAATGTGTATGTATGCATGTGTGTGCGCACATTTGTATGCATATATATGTATTTGAGTGTGCATGAATGTGCATGTGTTTATCAGTGGCCGTGCGTCCATAAGGTCACACAGACGATGCCCCCTCTCTCCAGCCACCCCCTCTATGACCAATGGATAGATTCATGCATAGCATAGCATGAATCTAACCATGGCCACCTCTGCCATATCCATATTTAGGTGTCCAGCCCCTTTTCGGGTGCCAGGCGCCTGAATTACAGCGGCGGGGGGGTTGAAGCACCTGATTAGAGCCATAGGCTCTAATAGGCTTCAAAATAGGTGAACTGCGAGTGCCATGCTTGACACTCACAGTCCACCCAGGTGTGTTAGAGAAGCGAATTAACCGTCACCTGATTGGCTGAAATAATAGGCACAGCTATTGGATGCTTATCATGAGGAGAGGATGGGAGATGAGGAAGGCAGGAGACGCATGGAGGACCCCGTTTGTGGCCGTCACCCGCTGCCCCACTGAGACAGGGTAAGTGCTGGGCAGATGGCGAGCGGGCTGGGGGGGGGATTCACAGTGGCATAATTCAGTGGCACAGTTGCAGCATATTATGGCACACTGGCAGCATTTAATGGGCACACTAGCAGCATTTGATGGGCACACTGGCGACATTTGATGGGCACAGTGGTGGCATTTGATGGCACAGTGGCTGCAATTGATGTTTTTTTTTTTTCAGAATTTTTCAGTTAGCTTGCACCCCCCTAAAAATTTTGATCACCAGCCGCCACTGGTTTATATGTGCGTGCATATGTGCATTTATATTCACGTGCGTGTGTGTTTTTTATGTATGTATGTATGTATGTATGTATGTATGTATATATGTATATATATATATATATATATATATATATATATATATATATATATTGTAACATGGGGGTGTTTAACTCAAGTGAAAAGATGCATTTTTTAATGCAGTGAGTCCTCATCAGACAGGCATATATAGTTAAGGGCCTGGTAGCCCACGTTTATTGAAAAAACAAAAGTCCATCCAGAAGTCCCACGCAGGGGTTTAACTTCATTAAGCATTCATAAATGAAAAACATACCAAGCCACCTGGCTCTCTTGTCAGCAGTTCCTCTGCTTGATCTCAACAGAGTGGATTCCTTCCAGTCCCCTGGACTCACTGGCCTCCTTAGTCTTCCCGACTCTCAAGGCTGTCCCTCCTTTCCCAGTCTCTGGGCAAAGAATACCCCTTACACAGGGATGACCCCTCCACAGGTCTGTCTTCATACAAAAGCAGCAGCAGCAAGCTGCTCACACTCCACCATCCTCCACTCATTAGCCCCTCATTATATGGTCTGTGTGCAGCTGGGCACACACCTTGCTTGCCATCGTCAAGACCTGGACACAGTTTGAGATCCCATCCAGGACTAGCAAAACCTGGAGAAAACTGACAGAGCAGTTTTCTCCATTTAAATTCTATAGTCTGCAGATATGCAAACTCTGGATCTCCTTTACCTCCAATTTCAAAAGGACAGAGCTTCGCTCTGCCACATATCCCCCCCCTTTGTTTCGATCCGGAGGGAGGAACACCAGCACCCGTCATGGTTGGGACACCTCTGTGCTGGCTGTCAGCCACGTAGGCCCAACCTTTTTTCCGGGTGCGCTTCCAGGCACGTCCCACCCTGGATCTTAACAGGGTCCTATATTTTCCCATCCTCAGCCTTCTTCTTCTTGGGTCCCTGGGCTTAATCATTTTTTGGGGGGAAACTCTGCTTTCCCTGATCCTACCTTTAAACTCGCTGACATCAGCTTTAACCTTCAATATACACCAGTACAACCTCCTCACTTTGGCATGACCATGCAAGCTGCCACCCACATGGGCCAAATCTTGTCCCATCAGGTGAATTTCTCCACGTCCCCTTGCTGCATCTACTTGGGCTTTACAAAGACACTCCCATGCTTTTTTACGAGTGCACTTCCAAAAGCGATGTTTTCCCACTTCTCTTGGGCCTACACTAGTCCTTTTACCAATCTTGGTACCTTTTTGCACATGAGGTTGATTTCTGAATTTTACGGATCCAGTACCATTAAGGTTATAAAGTGCTCCCTCAATTTCCACTAGACCACCCCTTTTCTCTTTGCTTCATTTAGAAGGAACCACATTTTTAAACTCTGGTTTAATGATAAGTGGGGGCTCTTTTATTAGGGTGACAATGGTCCCTCTCTGTACTCCAAGTACGGGCACCCTCTTACTGTCCAAACTTAGCGCCACTTGTTTCCTCATGTACACTGCATGCTTATTTTTGTCAGTTTCATCACTAACATCCTCATATGACTGCAGCCTCATCCTAGTCTCCCTCTGAAGGACATACTGACTGGTCTTGCGACTTTAAGGTTTTAAAGTCATGCGACACCTTGCTGAGCTTTGGGCCATTTTCCTGCAACCATTGTTTATAACGATCCTTCTCAGACCTTAGAAATTTCTCAAACCTCAGAAAATCTTCCCCAGAAATACCCTCCTGAACCTGTAGGGGGCCTAATTCTGCTGTATCTTTTACCTCTTCTGTGTCAATCATACCATTCCCTATCTCATTACAATTTTCAGGGTTTGCTACAACCAGATCAACTTGACCAAGATCTTCAGGTCTACCATTATTTTTGTGGTCACCCATGGTAACCAAACCCTTACAAATTGACAATGAGCTGCATTTTTCATCACGGTCAGAAATATCAATGCATTTGTCATATTTCATTTCACTCATGTTCGGCAGGGCAGTGTCTGGAGAGGAACTGCATCCAGTGGAGTGGTTGTCCACGGCAGCTTCACTATCCACCAACTCCACTGGCAGGAGATCCTCTGCCAACAACTGTCCTGACTCCTGACCATTCTCCCATAAAACATTTGGACCTGTGACTACAATCACTTAATTTATGGCTGTGCCATCTGGCACTTCCACCAACACATTTGGCTCGGCATTATCCATTATCACATCATTGGACCCTTTGTGGATCACAGACATGACCTCTTCTGTGTGTTTGCCCTTATTTGGCGTTTCCATCTCATGAGCACCATCATCTGCAGTAGCAAGTGCATCCTTGCATACAAGTTGCTCTGCAGGTCCTTCATCTGGCACTGCAGAAGTCATGTCTGCTTCACTTTTACCAACAGAGGCCTTTTCCAACAAAGCCAACAGGCTTTTTGTCCACCTGTCCCAGTCTGTTATCTCTGTGCTCCCAGAGGTACCACGCAGTACCGCTCCTACTGTACACGGAGACCCAGAGGGACAGAGTGGTTCAGCAACAGACACATTGCACATATCACTTTGGTTCAAATAAGATTTTGGCACTACATTTTTAACCATAGCAGACAGCAATACCACACCTTCACCACCTTGCTCTGGTGGCGCTTCATTAAACGCATTAGAGCTTTGATACCTGTCGTTGCTAGACTGCATTAACCCATTTCCACCATGAGTGTTTTCAAACATTTCAGTTTTAACATTTAACATCCTGTCATCACTATGTTCAGGTACCCTCTTATCCCTCAGAGCAGCACCAAAGTTGTCCCAGGCAACCTCCGGCTCCAAAACGCAGAGCTCCCTGGGGGTTTCTAGGGGCACCTCTATGGCCTTCTTCACAGTTGCTAGGGGAGATAGCACATCTTTAACCGCATTCACAGCAGGGTTATCTCTAGTGAGCTGCACTAGCCCATTAGCAACTGGACCATTCACTTTAGCCAACACAATATTAGCAGTTTTACCCATCATATTGTCACATTCAAGTTTACCACTTGCCTCCCCACTGGACAGGGCACTGCAGTGAGGCAAGTCCTTTTCCAAACAGACAGTGGATCTCCCATTTGGGGTCACTTCCACTCCAGTGTGCACAGTCACATATTCAGTCTCTTCTATGCATTTACCAGCACCAGTCTTTTTCAACATCAACCCAGCGGTTCCAGACATTATTTCATTAAAGACAGTCTTACCCACCGCAGTAGTAGGGGTCACCATCTTCATTTGAGTACGTTGTCTCACAAACCAGTCCTCTGCTGCACTTTTACTGGCCCACTCTCCCTGGTGGCCACCGGATGAAATTACAGCAGGCATCTCCAACTGTTTAGCACCCCCTGCCGACACAACAGGAAAATCCTCGTTGCCAGGGGTGACTGCAAACATATTTGCACAGGAATCTGGGCCTGGAGATAAAGACCTTTGCTCCTGGTAATTTTGAAATGCATACGCATCTTTAGGTGGATGCTTAGCTACATATGCCCTGTAGCTCCTCCTTTCCTTTGGCAATCTTTCTCCCGTTGCCATGGGAAACCGCACTCTCCCAGCAGAGCTTTGCTGATTCTCCCAAACTCTTTGATGCATTGTGGCTTTCAACTTGCCACCACTCTCTGCAGGCAATACTTTTCTCATATGGTCTGCAGACTTGACATCACCACCGTTGCTATGGGCAACCACATACCTCTCCAACTTACGGTCAGGCTGTCGGTCCATGATGCGATGGAACTCTCCTCTAAGAAGGATTTCCTCTTTAAACTTGCGGTAGTCATCCTGGTCCCCGTCCATCAAATGGTAAACCGACCGGAACTCTATCCGTAATAAGGTTTGCAGCAGTTTTGGCCACCAGTCCCTAGGCCATTTTCTCTTTACAGCAACTTTTTCAAATCTTACAAGGAAGTCCCCAACCTCCTCTGTAGGCAGCATGGGTTGCATATAGTCAGAGGCCAAGATCTGAGCCCCTTGCACTGCGCCACACTCTTTGCGATTCTGCTTGAACCATTCATTCACTGTCTCACACATCACTGGCCCCTTTTGACTGGCCCTCCAAGGTGGAGACATCTTCTCAGGCCACGCTGAGCTCACTTCACCTTTAACTTGATTTAACATGAACTTCTTGTGTTTTGACTGCCTCATCCTTGCAGTCACATGCACAGCAGCTTGTTACACAGTTCACAGCATAGAAAGAAAAAAAAAAAAAAATTCTCACAAGTGCACTACCTGCACACAATGCAACACAGTCAATTGAACTCCTGCGCAATGCAGTTTGCCTGGCTGCCACACACAGCTAGCAGCAGTTCCTGAAATGACTCACCACTGGCGCAGAGACCGGATTTCACCGTCTGTATGCCCGCATTCGAACACCACTTGTAACATGGGGGTGTTTAACTCAAGTGAAAAGATGCATTTTTTAATGCAGTGAGTCCTCATCAGACAGGCATATATAGTTAAGGGCCTGGTAGCCCACGTTTATTGAAAAAACAAAAGTCCATCCAGAAGTCCCACGCAGGGGTTTAACTTCATTAAGCATTCATAAATGAAAAACATACCAAGCCACCTGGCTCTCTTGTCAGCAGTTCCTCTGCTTGATCTCAACAGAGTGGATTCCTTCCAGTCCCCTGGACTCACTGGCCTCCTTAGTCTTCCCGACTCTCAAGGCTGTCCCTCCTTTCCCAGTCTCTGGGCAAAGAATACCCCTTACACAGGGATGACCCCTCCACAGGTCTGTCTTCATACAACAGCAGCAGCAGCAAGCTGCTCACACTCCACCATCCTCCACTCATTAGCCCCTCATTATATGGTCTGTGTGCAGCTGGGCACACACCTTGCTTGCCATCGTCAAGACCTGGACACAGTTTGAGATCCCATCCAGGACTAGCAAAACCTGGAGAAAACTGACAGAGCAGTTTTCTCCATTTAAATTCTATAGTCTGCAGATATGCAAACTCTGGATCTCCTTTACCTCCAATTTCAAAAGGACAGAGCTTCGCTCTGCCACAATATATATATATATATACACACACACACACACACAGTATATGTGTGTGTATTATGTGTGTGTTTATATATGTGTGTGCGTTTACATGTGTGTATGCACATTTTATGTATATGCGCTTTTAATCCTGACCCCCTATATGTGTACAATCAGAACCGATTTTTATTTATTGCTTGTTCATAGTACCAGCAAAATAAATGCTGTTCCTCCGAAAAGCGATCCATGCTCAGATCGCTTTTCAGAGGTATTTGACAGCTGGTAAAGAGGCAATGTGTTGCCTACTGACCGCCTGTTTTAACCCCTTAAATGCATCATGCAATGCACACAGTTGCAGGGTGGTTGCAGTGCAGCCCCATTCATCTAGGGGTATACTTCAAGAGTGCCCTGACTGGAAAAAGATTGAGAAACACTGGCATAGAGGAACCCATCTCTCTATTTTTCTCCTGCAGGCGCTGAATGCCTGTGGGAGGGAGAGGAGGAGAAGCGGGGGAAAAGGAGAAATCGGTTGCTTTATATGCAGCCACCGACTTGTGACTGGGCCCTGGTGTTCCACCATCGGGCTCGGAGAAAAGAGCCCTGTCTGGGGGTTAGGGGGGCCCTCCATGGTTTCTTGCATCTGAGCCCTGAGGGTTCTAGTTACGCCACTGAGTTAGAGTAAACAGGTAATGCATGACTACAGTCTATGACCTGTACAGTTGGATTTCTGGCAACAGTACTTGGTTGACCCAAAGTGTCATAGGTCAAAATCTTTGCTTGTCTTTTGTCTCTGCTTGGTTGTATTCTTATTGGAGAAAGTGAATATGAATCATCCTCTTTCTCATCGCCAACACTTTCAACACTCTCTACTGAGTTTTCTGGTGATGACATTTCATCTTCCATGTTTCTTGATGAACATTCAGTTTGTTCAATTTCACTTACAGGATTGTCTTCTGCAGCTGTCTCTGTAGCGTCCTCACTTGTTTCTAAGTGAGTGGGGTAGAACTCTTCAGCTTCTGGGTTCAAATATGTTGTGTTTGCATTTGTGTGGTCATTTTGAGTTACAGGAATGAAAGCTTTTCAATGCTCTTGTTCATGATCAGTTTAATTTTCTGTCATCTTCAGAGATCTGTGTGAGCTGTCTTGTGGTACCTTGACATAATTCTTGTTTTGTTGTACTGGGTCTTTCTGGCACTATCTGACCTTGATCTACAGGTAAATAGTCACATGGCAACAAATTGCTGTGAAGGGATTCTTATTCTACCTTTTCCAGTCTTTGGTTTGACGTCATACACTGGACTATCTTCACACTTTTAAGAATGACATATATGGTATCTTCCCAATAGGATCGCAATTTTCCAGGACCTCCTCTTTCGGTAAGGTTATGTACAAGAACTTTACCAGGTATTAGTTCAGTACCATTAACTTTCTTGTCATAGTGTTATTTTTCTCTTTGTGCAGCTTGAGTAGCTGTTTTTGAAGAAACTTCATAAGCTTCAGTCATTCTCTTTGTCCATGTGTTCACATATTCAGAGTGTGTTTTGTATTTTTCATTGACTGGAGTGTCAAATATGCTGTCAATGGGTAGTCTTGGAGATCTTCCAAACGGTAAGAAAATATCCTGTAGCTTCACTCCGAGTACAATTATAGGCATGTACTACCTTTGCAAGTGAACTTCTTCAGTCCCTTTTTGACTCTGGTGACAAGGTACGAAGCATGGGTACGATTGAACCTTTAAACTTGTCCATTACCTTCTGGGAGGTATGGAGTTGTATGAGAGTTCTGGATGTGGCAGTACTTCCCCAATGCCCAAAACAATTGATTTTCAAAATCTCTACCCAAATCATAGTGAATTTTAGTTGGAAATCCAAATTTCAAGACAAAATCGTTGAATAGTCTATTTGTAACAGTTTTTGCTGACTTGTTCTTTGTTGCATATGCCTGAGCAAATCTTGTAAAATGGTCCATTACCACTAAGATATACTCATATTCACCCTTACATACTTCAATATGCAGAAAGTCAATGGAAATCATCTCAAAAGGATACATTTTTACAATATTATTCAATGGAGCTCAAATAGGCTTATTTGGGCGTTTATCCTTCAAACAAGTACACAGTTGAGTGATGTAATGCTCAGTGTCGCTTTGCATAGTCCTTTCAACTCCTAAATGTCCCATCTCTTCATATAATTCTTTAAATGCTAAGTGATGGTACATCTTGGGCAACACTAGCTGAGAGCCGGTTGATGTTTTTCGTCTCAACATGCCATCATTGTCGAGGTAAAGTTTGGTCCACTGTCTCATGAGTATGGAAAGATCAGACGGTTCACCTTGACGTTCCTGCTTTGATGGAAACTTGTTTTGACTTTTGCACTTCCATACTTTTCCAATTACCGGATCTTCCGTTTGTGCTGTTCTTATTGTCTCTTTAGGAATTTGAGCAACATTCTTTAATGCATCGTGATCTGTTTTTGATGTTGCATTGGCAATTGTCATTGGGCACAGCAAAGGCATTCGTTCTTCCTGGTGTACTTGAATAGCTTGGGTTATGCTACTGATGGTCTAAGGATCTACTTCTTTTGAACATTGTTGCATATAGTCCCTGAGGAAGTCACGAGGTACGCAGCGTGACGTATAGCAATGGGCGCAATACTGGAAGTAAACACTGCGTACCGGAAGTAGTGCCGCGGACCGGAATTAATAGTAAGAAGGATCGAAAAACGCAGCTGTGTATCGAAATACACTATTGTACATCTTATCTGGCCTCATTTTAATAGAGCTAATGTAAGAAGCCCATTTGTCATTAATAACATTTTTTGTTTTGTTGGGTAATGCACTATCTGAGCCCCATTTTTTTTACATATGGACACCGTTATGGAATTCAAGTTGACATCCATCCATTATTCCTAAAAGGACAACATTGAAAGTGGGGACAGACCATTGCATACTATTAAGGCGCTTTGTATACATCTTGAAGGTAAGAGCTCTGTGAGCACTTTTATGGATACAAAGTTCACTGCTGATTACTGGAAGAAGTTGCAAAAACATCGTGGCTTTGGACCCCGGCTATAATATCGAATGTTGGCTTGTGGAACCTAGCACACTATGCACTTTATTGATTGACTTTATTGATTTATTTTGTGCACTATATTATTAGTGCATCTCATTGTGCACACTACACTGAATATTTAAGCTACTGGAGTAGTTTGGTATGTAGTTAATCCATTGGATACATCTTTGGCTATGCACTTTTGTCCAAGTGGATCTACTGCAAAAAGATAAGGTTGACTGCATGCACTTTATTCAATTGGATGCACTTATTTTTATTCATTTTCTTTCATGCACTTTATTGGATTTATCTATGCTAGCACTTTAGCAAATACACGAAAGATCTTATTTATTGATACACCGGCACTTTATCTATGAGACAGATCACCTAGGATATGCTGATTCTGTGATCTTTTAATACAGCGCATTCTTTTTTTAATTATCGTGCTAGAAGAATGAGGTTGCTTTGCTGCTTATATTCACACAGAGCTATCACGAACGTCTTTCTTCATCATCAACTTATGACTAGTATTGGAATATATATATATATATATATATATATATATATATATATATATATATATATATATATATATTCCAAAAACAGCATTTTAGCTTACACATGATTGTATGATAAAATCAGCAGAGCTTCCCCTTATTTCAGATATTACCCTCAGATTTACAGCGACTGCACTTCCAACTGCACTTGCAGTGCAATTGAAATTGCACTTTGCACTTGTAGTTAGCACTTGTATTGCCAAATGAATGTGCCTTTTGTAAATAACCCCCATAGTCTTTTGACATGTACCTGCCTACTCATAAACAAACTATGTTTTTGGATTCAAAACACATATTACATTATTTGTTGAAAATTAAATGTCCATTTATTCTGGTTTAAACAAAATAAAGAGGAAGGCAACACTGGAGACATTTTGGATTTTGTAAAGGCCTTTGTCCCCCAGGGCACACATCAATTCAGTGGCCAAAAAAATTAGGATTGTGCATAGTGAATAAAATAGGGAGCACAACATGGTCCAGGAATCCCACAGACCAGGAACAGCAGCAGATGACATCTATGTCCCCAAGCTGTGGCACTACAACAGCCTGCGTCTTATGTCAGACCAGACTAAAGCCAGGCAGTCACATCCGACTCATCCTTGCAGCCTTCCCGCCACGCTGCCCTGCAGTCTTCCCTCCACGCTTCCTTGGAGGCTGTGCCTCTGGTGGTGGACTTGTGGTAGGAGGAGGAGGAGGAGTTGGAGTAGCAGTAGGGTCTGAATTGTATAGACGGGTGGATGGTGTAAGTTCACCCCTCAAACCCCCCTGAAGGGCGTCAAAAAAAATCCCCTTGCATAATTGGCGTTGGCCCTTCTCCATCTCCAGCAACCTGCTGGCCAAGTATGTACTATAGGCCTCTTCAGCATTGGGGGGTTGGCTAAGGAACTGACTAGCCTCCCGAATGAGGGCAAGCGATTCCTCCTCAGTCCTTGTCATCCTCCTGGGCCTTCTGGTGGGTATGCGTAGGGGAGGGACTTGGCTTACAGTCAGGCTCCTGCTGGGCCCAGCCACCTCATGGCTGCGGCTGGTCCTGGCCTCCTCCTCCATACCACTGGTCTCGGCCTCCTCCTGGGTGAGCTCATCCTGTGTTAAAAAAAAAAAAAAACACATATTTTTGTTTTTTGGCTTCATCAATCAGACAATTTTCCGTTTCTTACTTGCCAATAATTTTTCCAGAAATCAAAAAGGCTATCATTTTGACCCCAGCATTTTTCAAGCTGTTCACCAATATTTTATCCTCATTTTTGGCCACTACTGTATAGTTATATGTATACATATGTAGCGCTAACACTTTTTCTAAGTGTGCGCTATTCTGTAAATTTTGTTTTTTCAAGAACTGTAACTGAGTTCTGGGGGTTAATTGTTCTAGATTTTTACTTTGGCATCAGTTTGTCTGTGTGGTACTAGAGTTCTGCCTGGTCATAGGTGAGGTGAGCACCTGTGACAGGCTGAGAACACAGTCTGGTTGGACGCATTAGGTATCAATCTTGCTTGGGGCCAATCAGTGGGCGCGTCTGGCCCCGCTGTGTATTCCGGGAAGAGGTATTTAAGATGCTGAGGTCACATGTTCAGGGTTCGGCTTGCTCTTTGATTCCGGTCCAGAACAACCACGTGAGGGGTCCCGGGCCCAGGGGTGTCTGCTGCCCCTGTAAGCATGGTCATCCTGACCAGCCCCAGAGGCCCTCATGGTCTGGGGTGGGGATCCATCCATTTCCGAGCCTCGGAACTGGCTAGTTCAAGGCCCAGTAACTGAGGGAGGATTCTAAAGTGTCCCGGTGTCCTCTCAGGATTGGAGAGGCACAGCGACTCGTATGGGCGACCGGGGGGGGGGGGGACTTTTCGGAGGAGGGCCGTGGGGCTGGCTGCTTGTTAGGAGCCTGGGAGCTGAGATGTATGGACACTAGTGAATTGGCATTTCCTACGGTATTGCTGCAACGGCTGAAAGATACAGATACATAGGAAAAGTTCCTAACCCATCCTTCGGTTGCTGGTTCCAAGTCGCTTGTTGTCTGCTAGATCTGCGGACAAGGGTTTATCCAACAGTGAAGTGTCCAGTTGCGAGTGGCTACTCTCTGGGCTATATAAAGAGACATTTATTTGATGCCAGCAGTTCAGAAGTGCCTGAGCTTTATCACCCATGCCCTCTATTCACAACCTCTCGGTTATGTGTTATGTTATGTTTAAACGTTTTTAGAAAAAAAAAAAAAAAAAAAACGTCAAAGGGACTTTGAGTGTCAGTCTCGGCAATTGCTGGGTACTAACCCTGGGAACCCCTAGACAACGAATGACAAGCTACAAGGAGGGGGTAATCGGTAAGCCCAGAAAATACATAGCCACCTGTTAGAGTGGGAGTGGAGGTGGTCACACATAATATAATTTAGGATTAAAGCATAGATTTGTAAGCAATTCAAAGATTTAACTTTACATCATTAATATTAAGGCTCCATGTACACTGAAGCTCATAAACTGCAGTTTACTGGAGTTTGGGCGTGTTTTTTTTTTTAAAAGCCCATAAACTCCACTCTATGTTAGCCTACGTGTCCTTGCACACTTGGACGTTTTTTTAGCTTTAACGAGCAGTGGAGTTTATGGGCTTTTTTCTGAACGCCAGAAATTTGCGTTCAAAGTGCCGTTTTTCACCGCCAAAAAAAGCCAAACACTGATAAACGCGCATTAATTAGCGTTCGGCGTTCTATTTTTTCAAAAAATAGGGGGAGTTTGGAATGCATTGTGGGATTTTTTGAGTGACCTCTATGTATTTTTATTAACCACTTGACCACTGGGCACTTAAACACCCTTAATAACCAGACCAATTTTCAGCTTTCGGTGCTCTCACACTTTGAATGACAATTACTCATTCATACAACACTGTACCCATATGACATTTTTGTCCTTTTTTTCACACAAATAGAGCTTTCTTTTGGTGGTATTTAATCACCTCTGGGTTTTTTTTATTTTTTGCGCTATAAAAGAAAAATGACTGAAAATTCAGTAAAAAATGAATTTTTCTTCGTTTTTGTTATAAAATTTAGCAAATTTGTAATTTTTCTTGATAAATTTTGGCCAAAATTTATACTGCTACATATCTTTGGTAAAAATAAGTACAAATTGGGGTATATTATTTGGTCTTTGTGAAAGTTATAGAGTCCACAAGCTATGGTGCCAATATCTGAAAATTGATCACACCTGAAGTACTGACGGCCTATCTCATTTCTTGAGACCCTAACATGCCATAAAAGTACAAATACCCCCCAAATGACCCCTTTTTGGAAAGAAGACATTCCAAGGTATTTGGAAAGAGGCATGGTGAGTTTTTTGAAGTTGTCATTTTTTTCCCACAATTCTTTGCAATATCAAGATTTTTTAAAATTTTTTAAAATTTTTTCACAAAATTGTCATATTAGCAGGTTATTTCTCACACACAGCATATGCATACCACAAATTACACCCCAAAACACATTCTGCTATTACTCCTGAGTATGGCGATACCACATGTGTGAGACTTTTACACAGTGTGGCCACATACAGAGGCCCAACATGCAGGGAGCACCATCAGGTGTTCTGGAGCACCCAGGCCATTTCTGACATTTCTCTCCTACATGTAAAAATCATCATTTATTTGCTAGAAAATTACATAGAACCCCAAAATATTATATATGTTTTTTTAGCAAAGACCCTAGAGAATACAATGGCGGTCGTTGCAACTTTTTATCTAGCACGGTACTTGCGCAGCAATTTTTCGAACGTGTTTTATTTGGAAAAAAAATGTTTTGTGCTTTACAAAAAACAAAACTGTAAATTTAGCCCAATGTTTTTGCATAATGTGAAAGATGAAGTTACGCCGAGTAAATAGATACCCAACATGTCACGCTTCAAAATTGCACACACTCGTGAAATGGCGCCAAACTTCGCTACTTAAAAATCCCCATAGGCTTTAATTTTGTTTACTGGTTACATGTTTTGAGTTACAGAGGAGGTCTAGGACCAAAATTATTGTTCTCGCTCTAACGTTCGCAGCAATACCTCACATGTGTGGTTTGAACACCGTTTTCATATGTGGGCGGGACTTACGTATGCGTTCGCTTCTGCGTGCGATCACACGGGGACAGGGATGCTTTAAAAAAAAATATATATATATTATTGTTCATTTTACTTTATTTATTTTAGTTTGACCCTTTTTTTCCCCCCAAAAAATTTTTTGATCACTTTTATTCCTATTACAAGGAATGTAAACATCCCTTGTAATAGGAATATGGCATTACAGGTCCTCTTTACAGTGAGATATGGGGTCAATAAGACCCCACATCTCACCTCTAGGCTGGAAAGCCTGAAATAAAAATAAAAAACGATCCTGGCTTTGATCGTAGCGAGTATCGCAGGGTATTGTTGGGTATTGCAGGGTATGGCAGGGTATTGCAGAGTATCGCCGGGTATGGCAGGGTATGGCAGAGTATCGCCGGGTATGGCAGGGTATGGCAGAGTATCGCCGGGTATGGCAGGGTATTGCAGAGTATCGCCGGGTATGGTAGGGCATGGCAGGGCATGGCATCGCAGGGCATGGCAGGGTATGGCAGGGCATCGCAGGGTATGGCAGGGCATCGCAGGGTATGGCAGGGCATCGCAGGGTATGGCAGGGCATCGCAGGGTATGGCAGGGCATCGCAGGGTATGGCAGGGCATCGCAGGGTATGGCAGGGCATCGCAGGGTATGGCAGGGCATCGCAGGGTATGGCAGGGCATCGCAGGGTATGGCAGGGCATCGCAGGGTATGGCAGGGCATCGCAGGGTATGGCGGGGTATGGCAGGGTATCGCGGGGTATCGCAGGGTATTGGGGGGTATGGCACAGTATTGGGGGTATGGCACAGTATTGGGGGGTATGGCACAGTATTGGGGGGTATGGCACAGTATTGGGGGGTATGGCACAGTATTGGGGGGGATGGCAGAGAATCCATCCATCCATGCTCAGCCATCCCTCCATACCCTGCAATACCCAGCAATACACTGCAGGCTATTGCTGGGTATTGCAGGGTATGGGGGGATGGCTGAGCATGGATGGATGGATGGATCGGTGGTGGCAGAGCAGGCTGTGGGCACTACAGATCCCGCCCACAGCACTGCTGCCACCGATCCCTCCCCCTCTCCTCTCATACTGTACCGATCGGTACAGAGAGAGGAGGAGAGAGGAACCGGCGTCATCAAATGACGCCGGTTTGCTTACATGTGATCACTCCGTCATTTGACGGAGCGATCACGTGGTAAACGGCCATCATGGATGCTCTCGAGTGCGCGCACCAGGGGGCGCGCAAGAGCAGAATTCTGTGAGGCCGTTAATTAACGGCCTCCCAGAGTTAAGCAACCGCCCTGTAGCCGTTTTTTCGGCTATGGGCCGGTTGTTAACTGGTTAAAAACGCCCATAAACGCTAACACTGATAAACGCTCATAAACACTAGTACAAAACGCTGTAAAAAGCAATTTTTTCAACCAGCAATCTGGCGTCCAGAAAAAGATTTTTTGAGCTTCAGTGTGCTCCATGCACACTGAAGCTCAAAAAATCTTTTTCTGGACGCCAGATTGCTGGATGCCTAAGATTGCTGGATGCCTAAGACAATCAATATTTTCTAAAATAAAATATACCTGGCTCCAGCTGGGCGCATCCACTTCCTCCAGGGTGGAAGGGTCTGGTTCTTCCTCGGACGCCTCAGCTGGGGTGGAGGGAAGGGTGGACAGTGGTTGCCTGGCTTCCATCTGGTCATCCAGAAAACGGAGTTGGTTGTAGAACCACAGCTTGGGTACATAAATCTCATCTGCTGCTGCTCATATGACGCAGACTCCCAATTTTATCGTCCACAAAATTGATGTCTGCCTGGGGGAGTCGAGTCCTCACACAATCCAAAAGTGGCACCAGTGTTGCCCTCCGTGCGTCTCTGTTGGCATACAAAGGGTGCTTTAACTCCCACAGTTTCTGTGGGTGTAATACAAATCTATGAACTGGCTCATAAAAGCCTCCTCCTAAAATGGGCTAACCTGGAATTTTGGCATTTTTTTCTTCTGAAAGACAATACACAAGAGAAAAACACTAATGTCAGTACAAACTCACAGTATTATTTTTCTCCCAATTTAGACACAACACACACACACACCTCCCTACATAGTCTCAAATATTTCTAATTAAAACTTCAGTAATGCATTGCAAAAAGCACATGTCCTGCACACTAGGAATATATATCTGCAAAAGTACAATAAAAAACATACAGTTTGTTCTCATATTACCCTGTGGCAGCATTTCTTTGCCACAGGAACATTATACTAAATGATTTTAGTGCTAGTTATGGCCTTGGATTTGATGTTCCTTACCTGCAAGACACATGGGACATACATTACTCTGGGGAAACAGGGTGCAACTGAAGGAAGTTCCCTCCGGAAACATGTTATTGTATTTTCCTTTCCACCACCTTCCACCAGCAGGCAGTGTTCTAGGAAATGTGTCCCCTTTTCAGAACAGGATTTTGGTTTGAGGCTTCTGCTGAATATATCATATAAACTATATAACAAACTTTATTTTTGAGGGGTGTCTATTTTTATACATCCTTTACATATGCCTCCTATGCTGAACTGGTATTGCTGTGATAATAACTTTTTGTAAAGTTGTCCTGGGTAAAAATAAATGTAAAAGCTTGCATTTAGCATTTTCCTCAGTGAAGCTTTGGGTAAAGGATGAAAAATTGTGACTTAATATGACATTTCCACCTCTGAACCGAGCAGAAGTATTCTATAATGTAGCAAGTGGTAATCGGTTACTGCTTTTGCTTTGCAGCTTGTACTGCCTTAGCTTAAAATACAGCTCTATTTTAAAGTGATACAATTGTAGCACTACCCCCATAGGGGCCGCTGGTGAACGTGGTTCTTCTCCCACCCTGCGCAGCCAGGCACACAAATTTCCAGACACACAGAGTCAAGAAGCAATCCTTGCACTTTGTTTTTGTTTTATTTAGGGGAATAGAACTTGCATGGGGATAGGGTAAATATGGGATGCCCACTTGATTGAAGAAATTTGGTAGGGACCTAACTAAATACACTTCCAGTATATACTGTATACAAACTCTTCTCCTTGACCTCCAGCGCATACACTTGCTTGCAGACTATCACTCCCAGGAACAACTAGCACTGAGTAGGGATCTGACACTGGCTTAGTCAGACCAAGGTTAATGCCCTTTACAGGCAGGGACTGCTGGCCCCTATGGTGTAGCAAAAATATGGTATTCCTTAGTGCTAGCTGTCGTACATGTGGCTATTGCTCCCAGTACCACCTCTTGCGGCACTGCCAGGCCTCCGGGCTGCAGCTGCCCCTTTCTACTGCCGGTGCCACCATAGTCCTCCTGACTGGCTCTGCACCCATCCCAGACTACTCCATCTCAGTCCTCTCAGGTATGCCTTCCAGTCCTTTTGACCTGTGTGTCCCTCACCAGCCCTCTTGGCTGCTCGTGTTGCTCCTGGAGACTTGCCTGTCAATGTTCTCCGATTGTCCTCTCATTGCTCCCAGTGCCTCCTGGCCAGGACACCTTTGTGGTTTTGGGAAGGTCCCGTCTGCACCCGAGCCCAGGCCCAAGGTCACACTCTCACCCAAGCCTGGCCACGACAGCCTAACAGTATTTAAGGGGGCCTGCCCCCTGCCAACCCAAGTTAGGGATTGGTCAAGGCCCTGGGAATACTCCAGGCAGCTCCACCTTACTTCCCCCCCCCCATCTTTCTAGAAGGTTACAGCACATCTACCATTCTAGCACTAGAGGGTGCTACACTATACACACTGTTTAATTTACATTGTCCTTTCTATTTCTGTATATGGATGATGGTACTGTAATCATTAAAAAAAACATCTAAGTACCGTTTTCCTAATCGATATACAGCTGTCACAGCTCTCTCCCAGCCTGTCTGCAGGGAAACATAAGCAGGGGGAGCTTCTAGTCCTCTGCTGCTGGTCACATGTTTAAAAAATAAACTGCCTTTGGAATAAATAATTAATATCATCAAACTGTTTTACATTGTTACACAAATATATATTTGAAAACAAATCTTAATTATTTTTTGGCAATAACATGGTGTGGATGGATTTCTGCCAGTCACAGGCTGTGTCACGCCCCCCTAGTCTGTGTCTTTGAATAACAGGGAGGTGACTCTACATGTAATATCCCGGCCCCATGGTGTTTAGCTGGTTAGTGGGAAAAGAGGAGGAGGGAGGGAGTGGTCTGTCATTTACCACTGTGTCCACGCTCACATGCATGACTCTATAGTCATATGGGCTGCTCAGATGTCATAGGGAGAAAATGCTCAGCATAGAAACTCAGAATTGTCAACACTGCTCTGCAAAATCCCTAGTTGAATTGGGGACATGAATAGAAGGTGGAGATAGAGAGCAGCAGGGTCAACCAGGCATCAGAGAGCTTCTGAGATGAGACATAATGAAATATTTCTGCACTTTTTTTGATTTAAAAAACGTATCTAAATACCTGGTATTACTGCCAGTGTGCCCGTTCAATCCTTTCCCCAGTAGGATGACAACACTTAGCTACTGTTTCACCACACACACATTGAAGAGGAGAGGTGTCAGCATTATTACTACTGATAACCCTCCTCCATATTGCCACTCATGGCTGGCCACTCCCCACGGCTGTTCCACGATATTGTGTGAGTGTAATCCTACAGACTCTTTGCATCTGGCAGAAGTGATGCAGAGCGAAAAACTACTGTGAATGGCCCCAAGGGATAGTGTGGGTAGAGAGAAAAAAGTGTCGGATAAGAGAAAAGCAATGTATCAAAACTAGTATATATATATGAAAAGTACAAAAGTTTTTAAACGTTTGTACTTTTCATATATATATATACTAGTTTTGATACATTGTTTTTCTCTTATCCGACACTTTTTTCTCTATACCCACACTATCCCTTGGGGCCATTCACAGTAGTTTTTCAAACTTTATCGGGATGTGGTAGAATAGTGTCAGGATTATTTTCCTAGTTTGGTTTTTTCTACTTTCCTAGTTTTTCCGAAGTGATGCAGAGCTCCCTACTCTAGGTCCTGGTGGATTGAAGACTGAGGAGGGTAGAGAAAAAAAGTGTAGCGGTACCCCTGTAGAGGCTGCTGGTGAGGTCTGCCTCTCACCCTGCACAGCCAGGCATCGTTAGACCCTTAGTACTTAAGAAGCAGTTCTTGCACTTTTTTTTTGTTTTATTTAGGGGATTGTAACTTGGATGGGGATAGGGTAGATATGGGATACCCAGTAGATTGTAAAAGCAATAGGTACTGAGAATTACATACACCTCCAGTATATACAACTTCCTCTCTTCTACCTCCAGCACAAACTTGCCTGTAGAACTACTACTCCCAGGACCAGCTAGCACTGAATTGCAGGCCTGACACTGGCTCAGCCCGGCCCAAAGCAGAAAATGCCCTTTGCAGGCAGGGACCGCAGGCCCCTATGGTGTAGTCCTAGTGCTAGCTGTCCTACATGGCTACTGATCCCAGTACCACCTCTTTAAGCCCTGCCAGCCCTCCTGGCTGCAGCTGCCTCTTTTCACTGCTCGTCCCACCACAATCCTCTCCACTGGCACTGAACCCATCCAAAACTCCATGCTCCCAGTCCTCTCCGGCATGCCTCCCAGTCCTTCTGACTGTGTCACTCACCAGCCCTCTTGGCTGCAACTTGTTGTTCCTCCTAGAGACTTGCCTGGCAGTGTTCTCCTGCTGTCCTCTCCTTGCTCCCGTGCCTCCTATCTAGGACACCTCTGTGGGTCCTGTCAGCACCCGAGCCCAGGCCCAAGTTCACGCCCCCAGTCTGGGGAGCTCCATCCAAGGCCACATCCTAACACTCCTTCTCCAGCTTCCACCCAAACAACTCCTCCCCCAACTGGGCTGACCCAGAGTATTTGAGGAGGCCTGCCCCCTGCCAATACAAGTTAATGCTGCCTGTGAGTCATCCAGCTCTCCCTGGATTTTTGCCAACCCAGGAAACAAAACAAGCAGGCCTGGCTGCCACTCAAGCCTGCAAAAACGTGCCCACACTGACAAAAATATAAATTACTCACCTAGCACACTGGAAGGTGCTACATTCACCCCCCCCCCCCCCCCCCCCCCCCAACATCCAGCCAGGCCCTTGGCTGGGAAATTTACAAAAATGAGCTTCTGAACCCAGGAGCAAGGGCTATGTACAAATAAATATCAGGTACAACAATAGATATTTGGTTTGTTTAGTCACCTATGTAAATCACACTATACACATGCCTGACTAAAGGTCCCTTTAGCTAACAGCAACAGCATCAATACTGTACAATGGGCAAGTGCACCCCACCCCCCAGAGGGAGGCCCTCTGTCCCCAGGAATTCTTGATCCAGCTGGAATGGAATGAATAGCCGACCATCCCGAAAAAACCCTCTGATATGAGACAGAAAAAAAAACAGCATCCTACCACTAACAACTAACCGTGCATCATTTCTGTCAGGAGGGGGTTATTATCCTGCTGATAGAAACAATAACATCAAAACCACAGACATCACCACTTTTTTTCCATTTTATTCTGTCAGGAGGGGGCTATTATCCTGCTGACAGAAACAAGCAGAGAAAAACACAACACCAGAAGTGAACAGTTCTCTTTGGAGTTCCCCTCCCTGGACTATCAGGCTCCTTAAAGAGTTAAGGGCAGAACTTTAACCTCACCCAGAGTTTATCAGCAGGAACATCCATCCAACTTGCTCAGATCAGGGTGGCAGGCCGGTCTTAGTCCTGCAAAAATCAGAATCACAATCTGTCTTCCGAATATCCTGAAACCGGGCCCAGGTCTCCTCACACTCTGGCATCCACAAAGGCTTGGGGATGTGCAGGTACTCCCACATCAGGTCATCCTCCAACTCTCCCTGGGAGTTCTCTACGATGTCCATGGTATCAGGAGTGACATAGGGGTAGTCCAGACCCCACTCCAGAGCAACTCTGCGCTGAACTCCCCACTGGAACCTGGAAAACCTGGGCAGTTCTCTCGTCTTTCCTTTTCCTGGCAGGACACAAGCATTATGGGACCTCTTGACCCCGCTGCCTGAATTCAGCTGCTCTGGTCTGGGTGGTGGAGGGTCTGTTCAAAAAGAGTTGTCTGCTGCTGATGGGGGTTCATGAAGCTTCTTCAGCTCCCATAGCCAAATCTGGCACATCTACCACCTCAGACTGGATTTCCTGGACCTGGGAGCCTCCCATCTCCCATTTATCCTCCGAGCTGCTGTGGGACGACCAATCTGCTATCTCTTCCAGGGACCCGAACTCTGCTTGCAGCCTGGGAGAACCCCAATCTATAGCCCTGTCCTCACCTACCCCTCCTGGCTCACCTGAGGGCACATCTCTCTCCTGCATTGGCTCCTTCCAGGTGGGGTCAGCTGAACACATAGGGGCAGCTGGCATTTCAGGGACAACTTCTGGTTCTTGCTGGGCAGTACTTAGTTACCAGGTCCCCGACCAGGCCGCAGGCCACAACAGATGTCTCTCCCCCTATGCTGCTGGTGTTCGCATGGGGAGTTGCCATGCTCAGACTTGACCCCGCCTTAAGCAGATGATCCAAGGCACGCTCCGGCCTTCCGGGACTTCCCCGGCTGTAGCTGGCACAGTCCTGATTGCAGGTCCACATCATAGTACTGCTGGCTGGATACAAGCCATGTGAGCGGTTTACCGCAATGCCTGCACCAGATCCAGGCACTGACCACCACAGTCGGTATCTGGCATTCTGGACACAGCAGGCACAGTCGATCTGTTCCCTTGATCATCCTGAGAGAAAATCCCACCCGATGCTCCAATCAAACACCGGTGTCCACCAGTGTCCACTCCTGCAGATCAGGCAACCAGGTCAGTTCTAGAAACCTACGAGCACACACCATCTTGCTCCACTGCATCGTGGTGTCTGGGGTCTCCTCTAGTGCATGGCTCAGCCCCCTCGCTTCAAGACAGGCTGGCATCTGCAAAGCTGATAAGCAGGCCTCTTTCCACGCATGCTATTGCAACCACTTGTTGACTGAACAGAAGTTTGCAGGCACACTGATGCTAGCAGGACTTTCCTGAACATGTCGCCTGTCACCTACTGTGCCCAAAAAACAGAGCAAGTGGCCGCTGACTTTCACGGGGGTTGCCGGTAGCAACAATACAGTTTGTAGCTAATGCCTCACTGAAGGGAACACACTTAGCACAGTCCCGGTCGCAGGCATCCACAGGCTTACCCCGATCACCCCGGGCAACAGTAGACATCTCTAGGCATACTTTACTGTATAAAGCAGAAGTTTGGAGCATAAAGTCACAATGTCCAGCATTAGCAGATCGCTGGACATATTTGTAATCCATAGGCGCGGTCACCCGCCGTGGTTGCCACAGGTGAAAGCACATGGTAAAAGTTACTGAATAGCAGGTTTAAGCACAAGTCTCCATCCCAGCAGTGGTTGGGGCAACTTTGTAAGCAGGGCAGCATTAACTTGGCAGGCAGCAGCCGCTGGTTGCTATGGACAACAGCACTTGGTCACTGTGATGACTTGTAAGCAGGCAGAGCACATAAGTCCCTTCCCCGGTTCAATCCCTTCACTTCTGCTGGAACAAAGTACAGTTCCCTGGCTCGGTTAACTTTGGTTGCTGGGGCAATGGCTGACAGGTTACCTGTGAGCAGACAGTCCCTCAACGAAACCCCCAAATATAGTGGTACCCCCATAGGGGGGTATGTGGTCTGCCTCTCACTCTGCACAGCCAGGCACACAAATCTTCAGACCGTTAGTACTCTAGAAGCAGTCCTTGTACTTTGTTTTTTTTTTTTTATTTAGGGGATTGTAACTTGGATCAGGATAGGGTAGATATGGGATGCCCAGCAGATTGTAAAAGCAATAGGGATTGAGAACTATATACACCTTCAACTTGCTTGTAGAACTACTACTCCCAGGACCAGCTAGCACTGAAATGCAGACCTGACACTGGCTCAGCCAGGCCCAAAGCAGAAAATGTGCTTTGCAGGCAGGGACTGTGGGCACCTATGGTGTAGCAAAATTGGTAGTCCTAGTGCTAGCTGTCCCAGTACCAACTCTTCAGGCCCTGCCAGCCCTCCTGGCTGCAGCTGCCTCTTTCCACTGCCCATGCCACTACCGACCTCTCCACTGGCTCTGCACCCAGAGGCGTAACTAGAACCTTCAGGGCCCCGGTGCAAGAAACCATGAAGGGCCCCCCTGACCCCCGGGGAGACCCAGCCCCATATTTCAAGGGGCCCATGTGTCACCCCTGTACACCTGGATAGGAAGAGCGGCGGTGACGGCATATAGAGGACCCGATCCCCTCCATTTTCTTCCTGCAGCCATGACTTCAGGAGGAAAATGGAGGGTATTGGTTCCTCTATATTCCGCCTGCTACCCCTCCTATCCAGGTGTACAGGGGTGACACATGGACCCCCTGAAGCATGGGGCTGGGATGAGTGGCAGTGAGCGGTGGTGGCAGTGACGGGAGAATGGGATGGCATAAGTGGTGGCAGTGGTGGGGGGTTGGATGGGATGAGTAGCAGCAGTGGTGGGGGGATGGGATCAGTTTTGGCTGTGAGGGGGGCTAGATCACTGGCAGTGGTGAGGGGGGTGGGGGTGGGATCAGTGGTGGTGTGGGGGATGGGATCAGTGGCGGTGGTGGTGGCAGTGGTGGTGAGGGGGGTGGGATCAGTGGTGGGATCAGTGGCGGTGATGGGATCAGTGGTGGGGGTTGGTGGGATTAGTGGCGGTGATGGGATCAGTGGCGGTGGTGGTGACAGTGGTGGTGAGGGGGGTGGGATCAGTGGTGGGATCAGTGGCGGCAGCGGTGATGGGATCAGTGGCGGCAGCGGTGATGGGATCAGTGGTGGGGGTTGGTGGGATTAGTGGCGGTGATGGGATCAGTGGCGGTGGTGGTGGCAGTGGTGGTGAGGGGGGTGGGATCAGTGGTGGGGGTTGGTGGGATTAGTGGCGGTGATGGGATCAGTGGTGGCGGTGATGGTGGTGGGATCAGTGGCGGCGGCGGTAATGGGATCAGTGGTGGGGGTTGGTGGGATTAGTGGCGGTGAGGGGGGGGTGGGGGCAGTGGTGGTGCTATCCTCCCCCACCTCCACCTCTGCCTCATACTGATCCCATCCCCCCACCACAGATCTCATCCCTATCCCATGGGGGGATAGGGATAAGATCTGTGGTAGTGACAGGGGTCAGTAAGAGGCAGAGGTTGGGATCAGTTGCACTAGTCACTTACTTTGTCAGTCGCTCCATACCTCCAGGGATGCTCTTGTGTTATGGGATCTCCTGCAGAGGGGAGAGCTGACTTTACCTTCCAGCGTCTGCCCCTGGACAGCGGAGGACGTGCGGCGGGTCCCCGGCGGGGGAGAACGTGCGGGCGGGCCCCCGGCGGGGAGGACGTGTGGGCTGGCCCCTGGACAGCGGAGGACGTGCGGCGGGTCCCCGGCGGGGGAGAACGTGCGGGCGGGTCCCCGGCGGGGGAGAACGTGCGGGCGGGCCCCCGGCGAGGGAGGACGTGTGGGCGGGCCCCTGGACAGCGGAGGACGTGCGGCGGGTCCCCGGCGGGGGAGAACGTGCGGGCGGGCCCCCGGCGGGGGAGGACGTGTGGGCGGGCCCCTGGACAGCGGAGGACGTGCGGCGGGTCCCCTGGCGGGGGATAACGTGCGGGCGGTCCCAGGCGGGGAGAACGTGCGGGCGGGCCAGTGGGCCCCCCCACAGTGACGGAACTTCAGGGCCCAGTCGCAAGTGCGACTGGTGCGACCCTGGTTGTTCCGCCACTGTCTGCACCTATCCCAGACTGCATGCTCCCAGTCCTCTCAGGCTTGCCTCCCAGTCTTCCTGACTGTGTATAACTCACCAGCCCTCTTGGCTGCAACTTGTTGTTCCTCCTGGAGACTTGCCTGGCAGTGTTCTCCTGCTGTCCTCTCCTTGGTCCCGTGCCTCCTGTCCAGGACATCTCTGTGTTCTCAGAGGGTCCTGTCAGCACCCGAGCCCAGGCCCAAGGTCACCCCCCCCAGACTGGGGAGCTCGCTCCAAGGCCACTGACAGCCTAACACTCCACCTCCAGCTTCCACCCAAACAACTCCTCCCCCAGCTGGGCTGACCCTAAGTATTTGAGAAGGCCTGCCCCCTGCCAATCCAAGTTGGGGATTTGTCAGGGCCCTCAGAATACTCAAGGCAGCTCCACCTCTCCTCTCCTTCTTTCTTTCCAAAAGATTCTAGCATGTTATGGAAAAAAGTGGGAGGTCTCAGTGATGCTGCTTGTAAGTCATCCAGCTTTCCCTGGATTTCTGCCAACCCAGGAAACAAAACAAGCAGGCCTGGCTGCCAGCCAAGCCTGCATACATTTGCCTACACTGACAAAAATCGAAATTACTCACCTAGCACACTAGAGGGTGCTAAAAAAGTAAGTAAGTAAAAAAAAACTTTCCATGGGAGAGGAAGTAAATTAAAGTAGAGGTCCGCCCCTTTAAAAATTAAAAGTCTGCAGCTACACGTACTGTAGCTGCTGACTTTTAACATTAGGACACTTACCTGTCCTGAAGTCCAGCTATGTCGGCAACGCAGCTGATGTTTCCATCAGCTGTCGGGTACTGCCGCCTCTATTACCAGTAAGGGAACCCGGCAGTGTAGCCTTTCGTCTTCACGACCGGGTCCCTACTGCGCATGTGCGAAGTGCGCTGCGCTCTCTCACTAGCCTGAAAGAAGGGGAGGAGGAGGGGGACTGAGCTGCTGACGTACCTTGCCGTGGCCTGGTCTACCAGAAGTGGGGACAGGATACCTGTCAAAGACAGGTATTCACTCCCCCTCCCCCCAAAAGATGCCAAATGGGGCTCCAGAGGGGGGAGGGGTGGAATCAGATAAGCAGAAGTTCCACTTTTGGGTGTAACTCCGCTTTAAATTAAAACAAAATGTAACCAGAGACTAACTTCAATGCGAAGGTACCAATTTGTTTGATATGAGAACTGTCTGCAAAGCTCTACATAAATTAATTGGAATCTTTTTTTTTTATCCTCTGACATTTTGCAGTGTAGGTTTGAATCTGATTGGTTGCTGTGGGGCAACACATTTCTTATGAGGAATAATAGTTATTATTTGAGTTCAACATTATTTCTGTTAAGAGACTTAAAGAAGGAAAATATAATCAAGGCCATGCAAGGCAAATTCTTTGCAGGCCATGACAAAAGCTGATTTGCATTGTTCGCAGGTTCTTTATAAAATGCCACTGAGTATTACAGCTGAGAGCTGTGAAGCATCACACGTTTTATGTAATCATCACAGTAATGTGCGAATGTCAGAGGGTATGACAGCCTCTGTCTGTTTATTTAAAGAAGTTCTCCAATTTAATAAAATTGCAGGATATCACTTCATTGCATTAGGGAAGCTGAGCTTATAATTCTTTGCTTAGTTATAGGAAAATGAGATACAGCAGCAGTCACACCTACCATATATTTTTTAAAGCAGTATTAAACCGAAAACTGAAAATGTAATATATTGCAGCATACCTGTCCTTAGATGTGGTGGCTGCATTAGTTCAGATGCATGAACACAGGGGGCATCTTTGGACAGCAGCATTGTCAGTCTAGGGGAGGGAGTGTTATGCCGCGTACACACGAAGGGACAATCCCGCGGGATTATCCTCTGGACTGAAGTCCAGCGGATAATCCCCTCGTGTGTGGGCGCCGGCGGACTTTTTTGGCGCCAAAGTACGGCGGACTAAAGTTTGAAGTTTTGTTTTCAAATTATCCGCTGGACTTGGAAGTCCAGCGGACAATCCCGCCGTTAGTGGGCAAGTCCGCGGGACTTTTGAAATGAAGGGACTTGCCGCTCATCGGCAAGTCCGTTCATTTAGCACGTGACTTCAGGTTACGTAGCTAGCGTAGGCAGTTACTGCCGCCGCGCTAACTCCGTGACCTGGCATGGATTTAAAGGGACTCCCCACGCCGAAAAAACGGCGTGGGGGTTCCCCCCAAATCCATGTCAGACCCTCATCCGAGCACGCAGCCTGGCAGGCCAGGAAAGGGGTGGGGACGAACGAGCGCCCCCCCCTCCTGAGCCGTACCAGGCCGCGTGCCCTCAACATGTGGGGTGCCCTGGGGAAAGGGGGGCCGTGCGGCCCCCCCACCCCAAAGCACCTTGTCCCCATGTTGATGAGGACAAGGGCCTCTTCCCGACAACCCTGGCCGTTGGTTGTCGGGGTCTGCGGGCGGGGGCTTATCGGAATCTGGGAACCCCCTTTAATAAGGGGGCGCCCAGATCCCGGCCCCCCACCCTATGTGAATGAGTATGGGGTACGATGTACCCCTACCCATTCACCTAAGGTGTAAAATGTAAAGTAAAAAAAAACACCCACACTTTTGAAAAAATAGTTTATTGCACTGCTCCGGGGGTCTTCTTCCGTCTTGGGGTCTTCTCGCCGGACTCCCCCGCCATTTACCAAGCTCTTTTACCGAGCGGGGGAAGTCCGGCTACCTTCTTCGTCGTCGCCGCCGTCTGGGGGTCTCGATCCGCCTTCGGGGGTCTTCTTCCGTCTTGGGGGTCTTCTCGCCGGACTCCTCCGCTCTCTTCTGCTCTTTTACCTAGCTCTTTCACGAGGGGAGGAGTCCGGCTACCTTCTTCGTCGTCGCCGCCGTCGTCTGGGGGTCTCGATCCGCCTTCGGGGGTCTTCCGGGGGTCTCTTCTGTTCTTGCGGCGGTCGTCGTCTTCCGCGCCGCCGGCGCCGCCTTCTTCTTCTTGTCCTTCTTCTTGTCCTTCTTCTTCCGATGTTGACCCGACGCTCTCTCTGCCCGGAATGCCTGTGCCGCTCTGCGCTCGGACTTATATAGGGACATGGGGGACAGGGTCACATGTTCATGTCACATGGTGACCCCGCCCCCTTGCGATGTCACAGTCCCAGCATCCTCCGGGACTGTGACAACACAAGGGGGCGGGGTCACCATGTGACATGTGCATGTGACCCTGTCCCCCATGTCCCTATATAAGTCCGAGCGCAGAGCGGCACAGGCATTCCGGGCAGAGAGAGCGTCGGGTCAACATCGGAAGAAGAACAAGAACAAGAAGGACAAGAAGAAGAAGAAGGCGCCGGCGGCGCGGAAGACGACGACCGCCGCAAGAACAGAAGAGACCCCCGGAAGACCCCCGAAGGCGGATCGAGACCCCCAGACGACGGCGGCGACGACGAAGAAGGTAGCCGGACTCCTCCCCTCGTGAAAGAGCTAGGTAAAAGAGCAGAAGAGAGCGGAGGAGTCCGGCGAGAAGACCCCCAAGACGGAAGAAGACCCCCGGAGCAGTGCAATAAAATATTTTTTCAAAAGTGTGTGTGTTTTTGTACTTTACATTTTACACCTTAGGTGAATGGGTAGGGGTACATCGTACCCCATACTCATTCACATAGGGTGGGGGGCCGGTATCTGGGGGCCCCCTTATTAAAGGGGGCTCCCAGATTCCGATAAGCCCCCGCCCGCAGACCCCGACAACCAAAGGCCAGGGTTGTCAGGAAGAGGCCCTTGTCCTCATCAACATGGGGACAAGGTGCTTTGGGGTGGGGGGGCCGCACGGCCCCCCTTTCCCCAGGGCACCCCCCATGTTGAGGGCACGCGGCCTGGTACGGCTCAGGAGGGGGGGGGGGCGCTCGTTCGTCCCCACCCCTTTCCTGGCCTGCCAGGCTGCGTGCTCGGATGAGGGTCTGACATGGATTTGGGGGGAACCCCCACGCCGTTTTTTTCGGCGTGGGGATTCCCTTTAAATCCATGCCAGCTTGCGGAGCTAGCGCGGCGGCATTTACTGCCTACGCTAGCTACGTAACCTGAAGTTACGTTCGAAATGAACGGACTGCTCCGTGTGTGGGCAAGTCCGTTCATTTTCAAAAGTCCCGCGGACTTTTGGCCGGCGGATTATCCGCTGGAGAAGTCCGTGCGTGTGTGGGCAAGTCCACACCCTCGGAAAGTCCAGCGGACCTAGCCGGAAAGTCCCGCGGGATTGTCCGCTGGACTAGGTCCGCCGGCAAATGTCCCTACGTGTGTACGAGGCATTAGATGTACTAGCAGATAGAGATACACTAACAAACTGAAGCCAACCTCCAGCTCACACTGCAGTTACATAAGCAGTTACATTTTGTTCTTTGGGGATAAAGGTTTTACATGAATAAATAAAACCTGATCATTGTAAGAACCCCTCTCAGTAGTAAATGGTTATTCTTAACCCTCTAACCACTACAATTGCAAGAGCGCTTGTTCTGCTGAAAAACAACAGGTGAAACTCACCCGATGAAAATAAAGGAAAGAAAGCCTAAAAAAAACAAAAACAAATACAGCCATCAAATCTAAGAATTGTGCAGCACTGTAGACTGCTTGTATTTACCTGCTTATCTGCATCACCATGACCCTGTAAACATTCCAACCCACCTGACACTCTGGGTTCAGACATCTTTGTGCCACCTTGAAGTAATAAGTCAAACAACTGCGTTTATATTCTATTAACGTTTATTGGAATACTTCAAAGAAGATCTTGTTGCACAGAGGAGGTAATAGATCAACTGAGCTTTGGATAACAGTCCTAGCTCAGCAGAAGAATTCCTCTATAATAATACAAGTTAGGGCAGTTTGGCAATAACAGAATATTATATTAAAATGGAAGAAGTCCTGCGAGCCACCACTGCCTAGATGCCTGGATTAAAAAATGACCTAAAAGCTGCTAACGTTAAACACGTCACATATACACCGTGCAAAAACTAATGAATAAATTATATGCGCTGCGCTAAAAAGTGATATTAGTTGTGTACACCAAAAAGTGTGTATATTGCTTCCAACATAAATATTGAATCAAATAAATAATAAATATATGAAATACTTATATGAGTAAATACATAAAATAAATACATATAACATATAATGGTAAACTCAATTTAAAAGTGCTTTGTGCATAACTGTGTTTAAAATACCAAAGGCATATACAAATACAGGGGGTCCCCGACTTACGAATGCCCGACCTACAAATATCCCCTACTTACGAACCGGGCTCTGCGGGGACCCTCCGCCATTTTCCGCAGTCCTTCGGCCGTTCTGCGCATGCGCAGCCAGACGGAGCCTCGGAAAATGACGGCAAACATCGGAAATGTCTGTAATTTGCCGCGCATGCGCAGAACGGCATTTGACGGAACATCGGAAATGTCCGTAATTGTCCGTAATTGTCGGTCTGCGCATGCGCGGCCGACTTACGAACAATTCAGAGTTAAGAACAGGCGGCCAGTCCCTAACGAGTTCGTAACTCGGGGACCCCCTGTAATACAGCAAAGTGCTCCTTTTACATTTATAAAGTGTCCAAAAATGTAATTAATGACCGTGCTGGAAAAAGCAATACAAGCAAAATATTTGGTTCAGGTCATATGACAAGGTGTTCATGTGCATATGAGTAGCATCCAGCTGCGTCACTAATAACGTGATAATATAGTATACAAAAGAAAACAAATACAGCCATCACATCTAAGAATTGTGTAGCTGCTTGGATTTACCTGTTATCTGCATCACCATGACGCGGTAAACATTCCAACCCACCTGACACTCTGGGTTCAGACATATTTGTACAACCTTGAAGTAATAAGTCAAACAACTCAGTGCGTTTATATTCTATTAACGTTTACTGGAATACTTCAAAGAAGATCTTGTTGCACAGGGCAGGTACTAGATGAACTGAGCTTTGGATAACAGTCCTAGCTCAGCAGAAGAATTCCTCTATAATAATACAAGTTAGGGCAGTTTGGCAATAACAGAATATTATATACACGTATGTACAATAAAGTACCACTTGAATATGACCTGAAAGGATAAGCAAGAGTTAAGCATCAATTCTGGCAATACTTCTAAAGGAAAACACAGGCCGGCCTTTTTAACCTTTAATCCTAATGAGAGCTCAAGCAAAACAAGAATGGAATGAGGGCCCTTTAAGCAGTATTGACAGCAATGTCCCAGTTGCAGGCCTGATGGTCTTCACCGGCAGTCAGAGCTCATTAACTATATCCAATAAGGTGCAGTAACAGGGTAATGGTATTTCTTGGAATGATTGAGGCTAAAAGTATCTATGTACAGTGTTCGAATAGAAGTGCAGTAAAGTGTTTCCCAAGGTAAAGCTGTCTGTACACAGTGTCCCAGTAAAGCAACAAAGAAAGGTTTGCAAAGGTGGGCATTTGCCCTTTTACCAACGACCAAGCCGATTCAATGCCTTCTGAACAGTGACTCCCGGAGAGGCGTCCTTGCAGCCGCTCTGCTTGTGACGACCACCGGCTGAGAAGCACGAAGCGTGAGTTGTCGGACTACCGAGTTGATGCTGGATAGATGTCTGACGAACAGCAAGCAGTGTTGGGCCCCTTTCGGGCCTGGTTGGAATGTTGTACACCACATGGTAGGCTGCGACTTCATTCTCCCTGTATAGGGAGGTCCATCATGCACAAGGCCCAGGAAGAAGAGAGCATGTGATGGGTCTCTGGCCTCTTTTATAGCTCTTCCCAGCAATCTCCCTGATGGTAGCAAAGATCCCTAGGGTACGTAGTCCGGGGGTATAGTCATGCAGAGAATTAGCCATTCTGAGGAACTACTAATCCCACAATACCTTTGGTTTCGCTCACAAATATGATGTCAGTTAGTGACGCTGGGCACTAGAGGGACAATACGATATGTAGAAATGACAGGGAATCTCTGTACTTTGCAATTGTAGTCCACATTGCTACAATTGGAAAATAGCAATATAATAAATATTTGCTTTTGGGTTTCATGCCACCTTAAATTGTTCTGAATTATTTATACTAAAGCTACACTGAGTTGATGATAGGCGATCACTGTAGATACCGCACAACTAACAGTTAGTTTCCTCCTTAAAGGAAATCTCTGCTCTGGACACAAACTGCTAGATAATATTTCCTATTTATCTATTTGTAACATGTGCTAGGCTGTCCGAAGAGAACCTATCATCAATGCACATTTGTAAAAAATTAGTAGTTTATTATTGATTTTGCCCATAATTCACCTAAAATTCAGTAGTGAACATTAATCCTATGTATCAAGCCACATTTCTGAAAATTTGCCAAAGATTTCCCAAGCAAAAAGTGCATTCCCTGACACCTGACAACATTTTTTTATAAATTGGAAAAGGTCTTTGCTGTAACATTTACCCTATGCGGAAAAACAGTAAATGTAATTTTCTCTACACGTTCACCTGACATTCACATTTTTTTTGTTGCCATAAAAAGTATAGCCCCTCCCCTCCCTGAACTAACTGGCAAGCACACTGGCATCCCCATAGCAAGTGATCTGCAAGTGTGCAGTCCCTTTGTTATGTTACTACCATCTCACGGGCCCTTTTTGCCTTCCAAAGCACTGGTGGCCAATGTTGACAGACACTTAGTTCTTTGGCACCCTCAATGCACAGGAAGGGTAGCCTGTGTACCACTATCAGGAGAAGGTAGGTAGTTGCACCCTTCCTGTTGAATGTGTTGCTGTGTTATAACTTACATATCACTGACTGTCATATGTTACATATTATTAGCCACTTAACTGTAGCCCTTCACCCTATATGCTGTGTTGCATTCTACATATTCTTGACCACTGTACTCTGTATGCTTGACTGTATGTTACATACTTCTGACCACCCTACTCTGTGCACAGGGCTGTAAGTTATAGACTCCTGACCACTCTAATCTGTATGTTGGGTATATCCTTACAACTCTCTATGCTGGGAGAGCAGCAGTCAGTTGTGTGCAAAGTACACCACAGCATACAGATGTAGTGCCGTGCGCTAGGCTGGATAGATTTAATTTTGGGCTCTGCAGTAATCATTTGAGCAGCAATTTATTTTTCAGATCTGGTCAGGTATATCCCTAGGCCTGGTAGTTGATTGCTCCTGCCTGTTTATGGAAGAAGCTTGCAGAAATAGAGGAGGAGAGTTAATCGCTGGGTCGGGAATTTTTATCTGACCTCAGCCAGTCTCTGGGAAGTAGGCCAAGAAAGTGTGGCTGAGGAGATAAATGTTTGGGAGGGTCTGATTATGATCTCTCTCCTCACCTAGGGCCTCTGGCCCTGGAAGGCACCCTATATTACTGTGTTACTGAAGAGCAGTTGTTGTCAGGTCTCATCATACACTTAGATGAGGGTCTGGAGGAACTTGGACTTAAAGCGGTGTTCCGGCCGAAATTATACTTTTTAAATAAAAATACCCCTATAATACACAAGCTTAATGTATTCTAGTAAAATTTCTCTGTAAACTAAGGTCTGTTTTGTTAGTTTTTAGCAGTAGTTTGTTATTTTATAAACTTGCAGCAGGCCGTGGCCAACTTAAGTGTGGGCATCTGAAGCCAGACTGTATTTCTTCCTGGATCTCATCCTTGCAGATCTCGTACATGCTCAGTGCAGCATAAGCAGTGTAATAGGTTTCAGGTCAGGTTTCCATAGCAACGGCAGTTTGAGAGGAAGTTGCTGCCCCTTCCCAGGAGGCATTGCAAACAGGAAATGATGCTATGAGCCGCGGCCAGGGAGGAGGAAGTGAAAATTGAATACAGCAGATATACAGTCTGTGCTGAAAAAAAAATAAAAAAAATATCCAATTTGTTTACAGTGCACAGTTTAGTGAGGGATGCTGAAGAGTTGTAAAAGTGGGTGGAACTCCACTTTAAAAGAAATTTGCTGGAGGACACAACCTTAGGAAGCTGGACTGGAGAAGAATCCCTTTCAATGAAAAATGTTGCAGGAAATTGGTTAGGGAGCTGTGAGTAGGACATTTTCCTGGAGAGCCAGGTGTGCCTATGATTTGAGGAGGGTTAACACTGGAGGTTGCTACAAGGACTTGTTAGAATTTGCATACACTCAAGCAGTTTGTAGGTGGGGTAGGGCAGAATATGAACCTTTCCTCCATGTTTTCCCATTAACTCGTCTGGGTAACATGAGAGGACTGTCCCCGGGTTGGAATCTTCTGGGCTATGCTAGGCACTTGGGATAGGATCACTGTATTACACATGGAGTACCTTTGTTCTGTGCCGTTTCCATCAGTGCAAGGCCACCATGGGGAATGCTCAACATTAAGACAGGCCTCTGCTTTTAGAGATGAAGCTACACTATGTACAGATGCACCATAACTGTTCTCCAGTTAACTCTTGGGTCCCAGTGACAATATACACCTTCTCTGTAACTTGCATTACTGGAGAGACACGCTGAGCCTTGTCCACATCCACCCGTACAGTGTTTCACCGCTATCTCACTCCCAGTGACGGTATGGGTTTCCACCGTGCACCCACCCTGGACTCCATACGTGCACTAAACTTCACTTGACTCTTCCCTACCTGTTTACAAGCTGGGGACCTCTGCAGCACAAGTCTGCTCCCATTTCTGTGGGAGACAGACCACTCACAGAGAGAGCGCCGACAACAACTCCCTCCTGCAAGAGGCTATCCCATCAACCCACACGCCTAACGACAGGCTTGGTAGACTTCTGTTATCATCACGGATAACCACTTGTATCTGCACACTACATTAACTTCTTTACTGACGTCTTCATATCCCAGTGTGTCTAGTGACCTAAACTACAGACCAGGTGTGCCAGTTACTTGCATCACCCCCCTTGAGTAACTTCAGTCCAGGCAGGAACACAGTTTCAAAGCTTTACTTAGAAAATTGCAAAATGAACATCTCAAAGTCCAACATGCAAGAACAAGATTTTTTCTAAATGCCTACTCCTACATCCTCCTTGGCTTTGTGCTGCTCCACCATCCATATATTAAGAATAGGAGCCATAAATAGCACTTTCCAGTGCTGGAATCTTCGGGGGCACACCACAGGTCTTGATGTCTTCAACATCATGGCAGTTGCAAGCGATATTCAATTGCTCTTACTGGGTGTGGCTCTTAATCTTCTCCCGTACGGACTTTCTTCTCAAAGGACTTATTCACACGGGCACACTGGCTTATACAGTTTATTTATCTGTTCTGTGCCGTGTGGAGCTGCGTACAGGCAGCCTGTTTGTCAATGGAGAGGGATCAAGTGTACAGACTTACCCACAGCTCAGATTTTGACAGGTATCCAGGGACAGGTTACACGGACCTGGATGTAGACTGCCTGTGTCTGGGTCCATGCACCTGTTCCAATCTCCAATGACCAAAACAATATTCCTGCATGCAGCTTCATGCACCTTGGAACGGATACCAATGCACCCATGAAAATACGCCCTAAGATGTACCGCATTTATCGGCGTATAACACGCACCGGCGTATAACACGCACCCCAACTTTAGGAGGGAATTTTAAGGAAAAAAAGTTTTAGGAGAGAAGTTTAGGCTTCGCCCTTTTTCGGCGGCGGTTCGGCCTTTTTCGGCGGCAGTTCGGTCTTTTTCGGCGGCGGCCGCTATTTTTCGGCGCCGCTCACTATTTTTGTAATTTTTTTGGGCGGTATCGGCGTATAACACGCACCCACAACTTTCCCCCGATTTTAAGGGGGAAAAAGTGCGTGTTATACGCCGATAAATACGTTTTTTTTTTTTTGGCAAAGGGATAGCATTTTTAAAGTGGTACTGAGAGGCCCTACAAGAAAAAAAGACCCAAATCTCTGGCAAAGGTTGTCTAAAAATGCCAAACTACATGTCACTGCTTATTAGCGGGACTGTATCTTTCACAAATTAAAGGTAAAATTTCTATTCATGTCTTTATAAACAATGACACACCAGAAAATGTCAGGACATATTTTTCTGCTGGCTGAGAATGTACAAATGGGAGCACCCGCTAGCAAATTCATCACATATTAGCATTTAATTTAAGCAGCACACCACGCTAAGTAGGATAAGTGATATTGTACCTCCAAACTTGAATTTGTCACACTGCTTTCTTATCATATTAAAAGACTTTGGATATAACCAGACTTGCTATTCGTGCCCTCCATCACCTTTCCTTCCTGATGCATGATTCTAAATCCTGTCTTCACAGATACATCACAAGGCGTGACAGCAAGCGGCATCTGTTAGGGAAGAGCAGAAATATGCACAATGAGTATAGAAAATAGCCATTCAATTTATTTCTTCCTTATTAACTTTTAGACTCCTTGACATAACAAATTAAATATTCGCTGGATGTCATAACTTTTTTTATTCAAATACAGTATAATGATGTAGTCAAGCAACATACAACCCCACAGTCGAGGCTAGACCTGCTTCTGTGAGTCAGGCATTTTACAACACTGACTAAGTGCTGATTTCTAAATTTGATCATATAGTCTTGTGATTTAGGTACCCCTGCCAGACAACATAACCAAGTCATGGACCTCTCTGGAGTCTATACAGCAGTTAAATTGAACCTGGGAATGAATCTTACTTTTTAACCACTTCAGCCCCGGAAGTATTTACTCCCTTAAAACAAAGGCCATTTTTTAAAATATGGCACTGCGTTAATTTTACTGACAATTGCGCGGTCATGTGATGCTGTACCCAAATAAAGTTGATGTCCTTTTTTCACCACGAATAGAGCTTTCTTTTGGTGGTATTTGATCACCTCTGTGGTTTTTATTTTTTGCATTATAAACAAAAAAAGTCAATTTTGAAAGAAAAAAAAAACAATATTTATTTTCTGCTGTAATATATACCAAAAAAAAAATGTCTTCATCAATTTAGGCCAATATGTATTCTTCTACATATTTTTGGTAAAGAAAATCTATCTATTGCATTAAACGATATACAGGTACGTTGTTTCGTGCAATAAAGCCACCCTGTATATATACGTTGGGCGATCTTTAAGTCGTTAGGCCATTCCATGTGTCTGCTATCTCAATTTTTCTTGAAAGTGACTGGGTATTCTTCAAACCCAGGAGTTGTGTTATGCAAATACAAAGTAGAGCTTTTATAGCTCACCCTCTCACATGTCTGTATTTTCTTTTTAGCCAGTGAGACTATCCATCAGATTTGGTGGATTATGCAGAGGGTAAGTGGAGGCAGGCTACAGACTCTATAATGGCATAACAGAATGCAAAAGTTCTGGGGACACTTAAAGCGGAGCTCCACCTGAAATTTTTTTTTTAAAAGTCAGCAGCTACAAATAGTGCAGCTGCTTACTTGTAATAAATTGACACTTACCTGTTCCTGGTTCCAGCGGTGTCGGCAGAAGATGACGAGCGAGCGCTCGTCTCTCGCTGCCCCGCCGCCATCCTCTGTCAAGGAATCAGGAAGTGAAGACGCAACGTCTTCACTGCCCGGTTCCCTACTGCGGCTGCGCGAGTCGCGCTGCGCGTCTGTACTGGTCCCCGCTGTGTCCTGGGAACTGTGTTTCCCAAGACACAACGGGGCATTCTCGGATAGAGGCGGGGCCTCTCGGATAATGCGTCCCGGAAGTGGGTGCAGATACCTGTATTATACAGGTATCTGCACCCCCTCCCCCCTGAAAGGTGCCAATTGTGGCACCGGAGGGGGGGAGGAATCCGATAAGCGGAAGTTCCACTTTAGGGTGGAGCTCCGCTTTAAAGTGGTTCTAAAATCTAAACCTTCTTTACCTTAATGCATTAAAGTTGATCCAGGGAACATCCGGTTGCCTCTTGGGGGATCAGGAATAATTTTTTTCCATGCTGGAGCAAATTGGATCAAGCTTTATTGTTTTTTTTTGCCTTCCTCTGGATCAACTGTGGGTATAGGTTTGTATCATTTTTTTTCCCTTCTATTGGTTGAACTAGATGGACTCGTGTCTTGTTTCAACCAGACTAACAATGTAACTATGCATTCCTTGTATTTAGGTAAAAAAATTTTATTCATCCTTTTTAGCCTCCTCACTCCCCCGCCCCCCTTTTACTTACATGGGCCCTCATTCGATCCAGCACAATGCACAATGAAGCTCTCGTCTCCCCTCATTTCCATGTCTCACTGGCTTTGCTGGCTCCTGCTGCTGTCAATCAAAGCTAGTGACAAGGAAGTGGAGATCGAGTCCCGCTGTTTGTGTCAACGCAATGTTTGTGGGGCTTGGGAGCACGAAGTGGCTTCCCATAGGGGGCACTGGACATACAGGAGGAACCAGGAGCACTGGTGGGGGATCCTGAGAGGGGGGGGTGGTCAAGACTGCTCTGTGCAATTCCATTACACAGAGCAGGTACTGTAAGTATAGAGATGTTTGTGATTTAATGCAAAAAAAAAAAAGGTTTCCTTTATAACCACTTTAAAACGCAGATAAGTTCATGTGACTGCTGCCCCTCATATAAGCAAGTTAGACTGACAGCACTATGCAAAGCATAGGTTCAAGAGTGTTTCTCAATAAACCAGATTTTGTTTTAAAGGGAATGTATAGTGGCATTGCACATCATTTTAAAGTGAAGCCAACTGGAAGCTTGGCAGCAGGTATCATACACTACCTATACTTACATCAGTCACTTCTGCCACTACTCTTTGGTTCATTAATGATTATGCAGAAAATTCTGAACTTCTCAACTCCAGAGACAGCAATTTTACAGCCCAACTAGGACCACTCATGGGTCCCAACAGTATGTAAAGAACAGGTCTCAACTGAACTAACAGCATCTGTTAGGAGGGGCAGAATGCAGCTTGACCATCTTGTGCCCAAGTGGGAAGATGTCCAGAGAAGTTGCAATCCCTATGCTTTCCCTTCTCGTCAGGGCCCTCTCCGTAGTTCTGTCCCTAGCAGACAGGGTACTTGTCCCTACTCGACCCATTCTCAAAATGTGTGCCAAGCCTAGGAGCCAGGGCCTTAAATAGGCTCTGCCTGACCCAACATGGCTGCTAGAGTCACATGGGGCAGCAGCATCCAATTGGATAGCTTCTCCAGTGACCCAGGAAACCATAGAGGAACTATGTTCCCTTTGACTTCTTCTCCAACTGTAATGCCGCTGCTGAAGAGCACCACCTGCAGTGGAGAGAGTAGACTGCACCTGCCTACAGGCATGTTGTGTTTGACAGGTGGTACGACCTTACCCAAACTTGACCATTTAAGTGACATTGATGCATATTATTATTATCCAAAAAATAATCAACACACATCCACTACTCATTTCCGTTTGTTTCGAAATAGCAGTGCATGTTAGTTGCTCTCATGCGCATTGCTGTATGCACACTACAAATCCCATAGCCAATAGTTCCTAGTCTCTAGTCTATCTTGGGAGAGAGCAAGGAAGGGTGGCTACATTCTTTTATGCAGTAGGACCATGGAGAATAAATGTAGCCACCCTCTTATGCCCCGTACACACGGTCGGAAATTCCAACCACAAAATCCGTCGGATTTTTTCCGACGGATTTTGTCCGACACTGGTGTTGCATACATACGGACAAAGTTGTCGGAAAATCCGATCATTCTGAACGTGGTGACGTTCGTTGCATACGACGGGACTACGTAGAGGCTAGTAGCCAATAGCTTTGGTCTTGTAATGTGATCTGAGCATGCGTGGCACTTTGTCTGTCGGAATTCGCTACACACGATCGGAAAAAGTCCGATAATACTTTGTTGTCGGAAAATTTGAGAGCAGGATCTCAAACTTTTTCCGTCGGAAATTCTGACGGAAAAAGTCAGATGGAGCCCACACACGGTCGGAATTTCCGACAACATGGTCCGATAGGACATTTTCCGTCGGAAAATCCGACCGTGTGTACGGGGCATAACAGTAAGTCAGATCACAGCAGAAAAAAAAAGGAATTTTGGTGTGACTTGAAAGAGGATGGGAGCAATAGAAGGTATGTTTTTTGAATAAAGAATACATAATTGAATCAAATTTTCTTTTTGAAAGACAGAGTTTAGTGCCACTTTAAGGTCAAAGGGACCGTGCTGCAACTGCATGCCAAGTGAGGCTGTGGTGGTTACGACATGGTAGTTCAAAGTAAAATTCCCACTGGGGTAGAAAAATCCACCTAGGGAACTGAAAAATAGGTGTGCAGGAGGTGGCAAAAGCAATCTACTGTTTCTTATAAGAGGGGCGAATAAGCCCTAATAGTGTTTCACACCATAGACTGGCTGCCTTCAGTAAGTATGGCAACAGGTACACTATAGAAGTAGCATTTTTTTAATTTATTTTTTTAGAACTTAAGTGAAGACATATGGAAACATGCAGTATTTTTTGTTCTGCCCTGACAATGTTTGCACTAGACATGTGCAATTCGTTTCGTTTTTTTTCGTTATTTACGTTCGCTCGTTTTCGTACGAATGAACGAATCGTTCGAATCTAACGAATCCGATTAACGAATCGTTCGAATCGAACGAATCCGATAAACAAATCGTTCGAATCGAATGAATCCGAAAAACAACGAAAATCCGAAAAAAACTAATTAGAAACAACGAATGTACGAATGAAGAAAATCCGAAAAACGAAAACAGGAACATCGAAAATGAACGAAAAAATTTGTACATTCGTAACTTTTTTTTTTTAATTGGTAATTTTCCGTGTCTCTTACAATGGCGTTGCTTAACGTGCTTCGAATGGATTGAACGAAAAAATTTGTACATTCGTAACTTTTTTCATTCGTAACTTTTTTTTTTTTTTTTTGATTCGTAATTTTCTGTGTCTCTTACAATGGCGCTGCTTAACGTGCTTCGAATGGATTGAACGAAAAAATTCGTACATTCGTAACTTTTTTTTTCTTTTTTCGAATCGTAATTTTCCGTGTCTCTTACAATGGCATTGCTTAACGTGCTTCGAATGGATTGAACGAAAAAATTCGTACATTCGTAACTTTTTTTTTCGATTCGTAATTTTCCGTGTCTCTTAAAATGTAATAATAGCATACACATTACATAAAATATGAATTATGCTCCGATTACGAATGTTACGAATGTACGAATAAATACGAATGCGTCCGAATTTCGAATAAACGAATAAACGAAAATTAAACTAACGAAAAAACGAATCAACGAAAAAATAACTCTTGCAAATGTACGAATCGTTACGAATACGAACACAGACGACTTCCGAATGTACAAATCGTTACGAATACGAACACCGACGACTTACGAATTTACGAATCGTTACGTATCAACGGAAACGAAAAAAACGAAACGAAAATAAACTAATTTTTTTCGGAAACAAAAAAAACGAAACGAAAATAAACTATTTTTTTTATTGTGCACATGTCTAGTTTGCACACAGAAATACTGACGTAATAAAACCTTATTTTAAACAGCATGCAAGACTATATCACAGTGTTCCTGTGGATTCTGCAATAGATTCTCAATGACTAACGATCCCTACAGATGTTTTCTGTAGACTACACTGTGTCAGGTAAGTCTTTCTGTATTCATCAGATGAATATGGATGCATATATTCTATATAAATAAGCAATAAAACCAAAGTTCAGATCCCGAACACACAGCTACACTTCTGTTAATTTACGGCGTATCTGCTTTTGGGAGCAATAAATAAAATATTGTAGACAGAACAATATCTAACTGACAAGTACAATCCATTAGTGTGTTATATTAAGATCTGGATTTTTTCTTCTTTGTTGCGTTAAATGTATAATGAACCAGCGTCCTTATAATGCTCATTACTAAAATATGAACTTGGAGCTTCCATTCTGTCTCAAGACTACATCCTGTTAGTCGGACTTATATTTAATTGAAGAAACACTAATAAGTACAGACTTCCTTCAGGAAGGTCAGGGATCTAGATCTAGTCAAGGATAAAGACATCCCCAAAGTCAGTCTAGGGCGGCTGGGATCGATGGTAAAGACAGCTGTTATGTTACCAAATTTTTTTGGGACACAGGTGGGGGGGTGGGGGCGGCATCTACAATTTGAGCCCCTTTTCAGGGAATGCCATAGTCATTCATATCCCAGGTGAAACAGTGACATATACCTTCATATAGAGCTGTACATTGAAGATTGTGTATGCATTTTGTGCCCGTCACCTGACCTGTCATACCACTTATTGAACCCCAGAGGACACTGCCCCGTACACACGGTCGGAAAATCCGACCACAAAATCCATCGGATTTTTTCCGACTGATTTAGTCCGACACTGGTGTTGCATACACATGGTCGGACAAAGTTGTCGGAAAATCCGATCATTCTGAACGTGGTGACATTTGTTGCCTACAACGGGACTACGTAGAGGCTAGTAGCCAATAGGTTTGGTCTTGTAATGTGATCTGAGCATGCGTGGCACTTTGTCCGTCGGAATTCGCTACACACGATCGGAATTGGTGTGATCGGACTTTGTTGTCGGAAAGTTTTTAGAGCAGGAGATAAAACTTTGTCCGTCAGACAATCCGATGGAAAATATCCGATGGTGCCTACACACGGTCGGAATTTCCGACAACATTGTCCGATAGGACAGAATCCATCGGAAAATCCGACCGTGTGTATGGAAGAAGAAGAAGAAGAAGAAGAAGAAGGCGGCGCCGGCGGCGCGGAAAACGACGACCGCGGCAAGAACAGAAGAGACCCTGGAAGACCCCGGAAGACCCCCGAAGGCGGATCGAGACCCCCAGACGACGGCGTCGACGACGAAGAAGGTAGCCGGGCCCCCTCTGCTCGGTAAAAGAGCTAGGTAAATGGCGGAGGAGTCCGGCGAGAAGACCCCCCAAGACGGAAGAAGACCCCGGAGCAGTGCAATAAAATATTTTTTCAAAATTGTGTGGTTTTTTTCTTTACATTTTACACCTTAGGTGAATGGGTAGGGGTACATCGTACCCCATACTCATTCACATAGGGTGGGGGGCCAGGATCTGGGGGCCCCCTTATTAAAGGGGGCTCCCGGATTCCGATAAGCCCCCGCCCGCAGACCCCGACAACCAACGGCCAGGGTTGTCCGGAAGAGGCCCTTGTCCTCATCAACATGGGGACAAGGTGCTTTGGGGTGGGAGGGCACGGCCCCCCTTTCCCCAGGGCACCCCCATGTTGAGGGCACGCGGCCTGGTATGGCTCAGGAGGGGGGGCGCTCATTCGTCCCCACCCCTTTCCTGGGCTGTGTGCTCAGAAAAGGGTCTGAGATGGATTTGGGGGGGGACCCCCTTGTCGTTTTTTCGGTTCAGCTTTCGGTGCTCTCACACTTTGAATGACAATTACTCAGTCATGCAATACTGTACCCAAAATTAATTTTTTGTCCTTTTTTTCCAACAAATAGAGCTTTCTTTTGGTGGTATTTGATCACCTCTGTTTTTTTTTTTTTTTTTGCGCTATAAATGAAAAAAGACCAAAAATTTGGAAAAAAAAAAACGCATTTTTTCTTTGTTTCTGTGATAAAATTTAGCAAATTATTAATTTTTCTTCATAAATTTTGGCCACAATTTATACTGCCACATATCTTTGGTAAAAATAACCCAAATTAGTGGATATTATTTGGTCTTTGTGAAAGTTACAGACTCTACAAACTGTGGTGCGAATTATACAAAATTGATCACATCTGATGCACTGGTGACCTATGTCATTTCTTGTGACCCTAACAAGCCAGGAAAGTACAAATACCCCCCAAATGACCCCTTTCTTGAAAGTAGACATTCCAAGGTATTTAGTAAGAGGCATGGTGAGGTTTTTGATGTTGTCATTTTTCCCCACAATTCTTTGCAAAATTAATTTTTTTAATTAATTTTTTCCCCACAAAATTGTCATTGTAATAGGTTATTTGTCTCACATAGCATGTGTATACCACAAATGACACCCCAAAATAAATTCTGCTACTCCTCCTGAGTATTACGATATCGCATGTGTGGGACTTTTTCACAGCCTGGCCACTTAGAGAGGCCCAACATGCAGGGAGCGCCATCACGTGTTCTAGGAGCATAAATTACACATCTAACTTGTTGACTACCTATTACACTTTTGAAGGCCCTGGAGCACCAGGACAATGACACACGACACTGACATGGCACTAATGACAGATGCCACTGATACGTGGCACTGATGTGGCACTGATGACAGATGCCACTAATACGGGGCACTGATGACGCGTGACACTGATGACAGATGGCACTAATATGTGGCACTGATGGCACTTATACGTGGCACTGATATCATGTGGCACTGATATCATGTGACACTGATGAGAGATGGCACTAATACGTGGCACTGATGACACTGATGACAGATGGCACTGATAGGTGGCATTGATGACACGTGACACTGATAACAGATGGCACGTGACACTGACAGGTGGCACTGATGACAGATGGCACTAATATGTGGCACTGATGACACGTGACACTGATATGGCACTGATGACAGATGGCACTATGTGGCACTGATGACACGTGGCACTGACGTGGCACTGATGACAGATGGCACTGGGGACAAATGGCACTGGGGACAGGTGGCTGGGGACAGGTGGCACTGACAGATGGCACTGGGGACAGGTGGCACTGACAGGTGGCAGTGGGGACAGGTGGCAGTGGGGACAGATGGCAATGGGGATAGATGGCAATGGGGATAGATGGCAGCGGGGATAGATGGCAGAGGGGGGGCGGATGGCACTTTTTTTTTTCTACTTACGGCCGCTGCAGCCGTTCATCTCTCCCTCCCCACACGCTGTCTCTGTGTGAGGAGGGAGAGCGGCGCTGAGCGATGATCTCATATGTTTACATATGAGATCATCTCTCATTGGACACGCCGATCGCGCTGTAAACGGCCGCTGTGATTGGCCGTTTACATCGATCTGTGACTTCCTGTGTCCGAGGGACACGGCCAGCACAGAACTTCCCTGATGCACGCTCTCAGGAGGAAGTAAACATTGAGGAATTGAGGAAGTAAACAGGAGGACGTCCAGGGACGCCCTCCCGGCAGTTAGCGTCTGCGCTGTAGCTGTCTTTCGGCTATAGCGCAGGCGCCAAGTGGTTAAGGAGGGTTCTAGGCTTTTCCTTATGGTTTCCGCACACATCTACTGTAATGATGCTGCACAAATTTAGACGCATTTAACCACTTAAGGACCGCCTCACGCCGATATATGACGGCAGAATGGCACGGCTGGGCACAATCACGTACCTGTACGTGTCTCTTTAAGAGCCCAGCCATGGGTCGCGCTGGCCGTGGGACCAACGGACCCAATCGCTGCTGGTGTCCCGCGATCGGGTCACAGAGCTGAAGAATGAGGAGAGGTCTGTGTAAACAAACCTCTCCCCGTGCTTCCTACTGAGCCTGTCACTGATTGTCTGTTCCCTGTCATAGGGAAAGACGATCAGTGACGTCAGACGCCAAGCCACGCCCCCTACCGTTAAAAAACACACACACACACACACACTTAACCCCTCCCGCCCCTAGTGGTTAACTCCTTCACTGCCAGTGTCATTTACACAGGAATCAGTGCATTTAAATAGCACTGATTGCTGTATAAATGACAACGGCCCCAAAAATTTGTCAAAAATGTCCGATGTGTCTGCCATAATGTCGTAGTCACAATAAAAATCGCTGATCGCCGCCATTACTAGTAAAAAAAAAAATATTAATAAAAATGCTATAAAACTATCCCCAATTTTGTAAACTTTTGCGCAAACCAATCAATAATCGCTAATTGCGATTTTTTTTTTTACCAAAAATATGTAGAAGAATACGTATCGGCCTAAACTGAGGAAAAAAAATTTTTTTTTTATATATTTTTGGGGATATTTATTATAGCAAAAAGTAAAAAATATAGACTTTTTTTCAAAATTGTCGCTCTATTTTTGTTTATAGCACAAAAAATAAAAACCGCAGCGGTGATCAAATACCACCAAAAGAAAGCTCTATTTGTGGGGAAAAAAAGGACGCCAATTTTGTTTGAGAGCCACGTCGCACGACCGCGCAATTGTCAGTTAAAGCGACGCAGTGCCGAATCGCAAAAAGGGGCCTGCTCCTTTGGCTGCAAATTGGTCCGGGGCTTAAGTGGTTAATGTGCCACAAAAAACGAGTCTAACATGTCTCAGCACAATCATTTATAAAAAATGGACGCTCTGGGGCAAATATGGACACCAACCCTACCCCCAAGCATCTTATATGCATATATGATTTTTTTTCAATTTTTCTGCATTTTATGGACTCTTGTAAACATGCATTAAACAGCCTCCACATCATCCAACTCTTCTCACACAATGATTCTTCTCCAATAACAACAATCTGTTGTGTTTTCAAGGTGCCTGCAGAGTGCGGAGAAGAGAACATGTCAAAGGTGCAACAACCAGAGAAAGGATGTGGGTGATTGTATGAGAACAAATCTTTACACTGGGGAAAATGACAAATAAAAAAACAGAATCACAGAAATTGCAGTGTCAAGGAAAAGCACAGAGAGGAGAGAAAGATACATATAAATAAAAAATATTGGAAAACAATAGCTGTAAAGCTACGGCTTGCTGCTATAGATCAATCTTTCAAGGTCGCTACAAGCCAGGCTCTGCAGAGAGTTATGAAGCAATAGTACATAGTGAACTGAAAAAAAGAAAAAAAAGATGATGAAGACTAAAGGACAACTAAAGGCAAATTTTTTTTCATTTTTGATAAAGTATATATAGGGTTGTTTTTTTTTTTTGCCATATGTGTCCCATTGAGGAGATTTCCTTTCATTTCCTGTCCCCCAGGAAATGAGTAGGGATGGGCCCGGTGCTCGATGCAAACCCACGTTCGCATCGAGCACCGGGCGTTCGCTCGCTCGGCGAGCCCAGAACTATTTTGGCCGCTCGCATCACGTTCGTGTGATGCGAGCGGCCCCCGCAATGCATTGCGGCCGGCACGGCCGGCGCAGTGCATTGCTGGCTGATGATTGGCCAAGCATGCACTGTGACCCCGCATGCTTGGCCAATCACAGCCCCGGAAACTCGAAGAGCCATAATTGGCTACAGGCAGGACGCCTGTAGCCAATTACAGCTCAGGGGCTGTAGTACACGCCCCCCCCTATAAAAGGCCGCCACGCCGTCTGCGCCGGTCACATGCTGTTCCGGCGCAGATAGAGCAGGCTAGATCTGTGACACTCTGCTGGATTTAGTTAGTTAGAGAGATTTACTTAGAGAGATTGAGTTAGATAGATTCATTCATTTAGATTGATTTAGAAAGAGGGGCTTGTAGTGTGTTCGTGGCAGGCAGGCAGAGCTCCTATATTTTGTTCCCAGAAGCACCTATAGGACTTGTAGTGTGTTCGTGGCAGGCAGGCAGAGCTCCTATATTTTGTTCCCAGAAGCACCTATAGGACTTGTAGTGTGTTCGTGGCAGGCAGGCAGAGCTCCTATATTTTGTTCCCAGAAGCACCTATAGGACTTGTAGTGTGTTCGTGGCAGGCAGGCAGAGCTCCTATATTTTGTTCCCAGAAGCACCTATAGGACTTGTAGTGTGTTCCTGGCAGGCAGGCAGAGCTCCTATATTTTGTTCCCAGAAGCACCTATAGGACTTGTAGTGTGTTCGTGGCAGGCAGGCAGAGCTCCTATATTTTGTTCCCAGAAGCACCTATAGGACTTGTAGTGTGTTCCTGGCAGGCAGGCAGAGCTCCTATATTTTGTTCCCAGAAGCACCTATAGGACTTGTAGTGTGTCGTGGCAGGCAGGCAGAGCTCCTATATTTTCTTCCAGAAGCACCTATAGGACTTGTAGTGTGTTCCTGGCAGGCAGGCAGAGCTCCTATATTTTGTTCCCAGAAGCACCTATAGGACTTGAAGTGTGTTAGTCCCATCACACAGAGATCATATATTTTGTTCCAGAAGCACCTATAGGACTTGAAGTGTGTTAGTCCAATCACACAGAGATCATATATTTTGTTCCCAGAAGCACCTATAGGACTTGAAGTGTGTTAGTCCCATCACACAGAGATCATATATTTTGTTCCCAGAAGCACCTATAGGACTTGAAGTGTGTTAGTCCCATCACACAGACCTATATTTTCTTCCCAGAAGCACCTATAGGACTTGAAGTGTGTTAGTCCAATCACACAGAGATCATATATTTTGTTCCCAGAAGCACCTATAGGACTTGAAGTGTGTTAGTCCCATCACACAGAGATCATATATTTTGTTCCCAGAAGCACCTATAGGACTTGAAGTGTGTTAGTCCAATCACACAGAGATCATATATTTTGTTCCCAGAAGCACCTATAGGACTTGAAGTGTGTTAGTCCCATCACACAGAGATCATATATTTTGTTCCCAGAAGCACCTATAGGACTTGAAGTGTGTTAGTCCAATCACACAGAGATCATATATTTTGTTCCCAGAAGCACCTATAGGACTTGAAGTGTGTTAGTCCAATCACACAGAGATCATATATTTTGTTCCCAGAAGCACCTATAGGACTTGAAGTGTGTTAGTCCAATCACACAGAGATCATATATTTTGTTCCCAGAAGCACCTATAGGACTTGAAGTGTGTTAGTCCCATCACACAGACCTATATTTTCTTCCCAGAAGCACCTATAGGACTTGAAGTGTGTTAGTCCAATCACACAGAGATCATATATTTTGTTCCCAGAAGCACCTATAGGACTTGAAGTGTGTTAGTCCCATCACACAGAGATCATATATTTTGTTCCCAGAAGCACCTATAGGACTTGAAGTGTGTTAGTCCAATCACACAGAGATCATATATTTTGTTCCCAGAAGCACCTATAGGACTTGAAGTGTGTTAGTCCCATCACACAGACCTATATTTTCTTCCCAGAAGCACCTATAGGACTTGAAGTGTGTTAGTCCAATCACACAGAGATCATATATTTTCTTCCCAGAAGCACCTATAGGACTTGAAGTGTGTTAGTCCCATCACACAGACCTATATTTTCTTCCCAGAAGCACCTATAGGACTTGAAGTGTGTTAGTCCAATCACACAGAGATCTTATATTTTGTTCCCAGAAGCACCTATAGGACTTGAAGTGTGTTAGTCCCATCACACAGAGATCATATATTTTGTTCCCAGAAGCACCTATAGGACTTGAAGTGTGTTAGTCCCATCACACAGAGATCATATATTTTCTTCCCAGAAGCACCTATAGGACTTGAAGTGTGTTAGTCCAATCACACAGAGATCATATATTTTGTTCCCAGAAGCACCTATAGGACTTGAAGTGTGTTAGTCCCATCACACAGACCTATATTTTCTTCCCAGAGCACCTATAGGACTTGAAGTGTGTTAGTCCCATCACACAGAGATCATATATTTTGTTCCCAGAAGCACCTATAGGACTTGAAGTGTGTTAGTCCCATCACACAGAGATCATATATTTTGATCCCAGAAGCACCTATAGGACTTGAAGTGTGTTAGTCCAATCACACAGAGATCATATATTTTGTTCCCAGAAGCACCTATAGGACTTGAAGTGTGTTAGTCCCATCACACAGAGATCATATATTTTGTTCCCAGAAGCACCTATAGGACTTGAAGTGTGTTAGTCCAATCACACAGAGATCATATATTTTGTTCCCAGAAGCACCTATAGGACTTGAAGTGTGTTAGTCCCATCACACAGACCTATATTTTCTTCCCAGAAGCACCTATAGGACTTGAAGTGTGTTAGTCCAATCACACAGAGATCTTATATTTTGTTCCCAGAAGCACCTATAGGACTTGAAGTGTGTTAGTCCCATCACACAGAGATCATATATTTTGTTCCCAGAAGCACCTATAGGACTTGAAGTGTGTTAGTCCCATCACACAGAGATCATATATTTTCTTCCCAGAAGCACCTATAGGACTTGAAGTGTGTTAGTCCCATCACACAGAGATCATATATTTTCTTCCCAGAAGCACCTATAGGACTTGAAGTGTGTTAGTCCAATCACACAGAGATCATATATTTTGTTCCCAGAAGCACCTATAGGACTTGAAGTGTGTTAGTCCCATCACACAGACCTATATTTTCTTCCCAGAGGCACCTATAGGACTTGAAGTGTGTTAGTCCCATCTCACAGAGATCATATATTTTGTTCCCAGAAGCACCTATAGGACTTGAAGTGTGTTAGTCCCATCACACAGAGATCATATATTTTGATCCCAGAAGCACCTATAGGACTTGAAGTGTGTTAGTCCAATCACACAGAGATCATATATTTTGTTCCCAGAAGCACCTATAGGACTTGAAGTGTGTTAGTCCCATCACACAGACATATATTTTCTTCCCAGAGGCACCTATAGGACTTGAAGTGTGTTAGTCCATCACACAGAGATCATATATTTTGTTCCCAGAAGCACCTATAGGACTTGAAGTGTGTTAGTCCCATCACACAGAGCTCCTATATTTTCTTCTCAGCAGCACCCACAGGACTTCTAGTGTGTTAGTGGCATCACACAGAGCTCCTCTATTTTATTTGCAGAAGCACCCACAGGACTTCTAGTGTGTTAGTGGCATCACACAGAGCTCCTCTATTTTCTTTGCAGAAGCACCCATAGGACTTCTAGTGTGTTAGTGGCATCACACAGAGCTCTTATATTTTCTTCTCAGCAGCACCCATAGGACTTCTAGTGTGTTAGTGGCATCACACAGAGCTCCTCTTTTTTCTTTGCAGAAGCACCCATAGGACTTCTAGTGTGTTAGTGGCATCACACAGAGCTCCTCTATTTTCTTTGCAGAAGCACCCATAGGACTTCTAGTGTGTTAGTGGCATCACACAGAGCTCCTCTATTTTCTTCTCAGCAGCACCCACAGGACTTCTAGTGTGTTAGTGGCATCACACAGAGCTCCTCTATTTTCTTCTCAGCAGCACCCACAGGACTTCTAGTGTGTTAGTGGCATCACACAGAGCTCCTCTATTTTCTTTGCAGAAGCACCCATAGGACTTCTAGTGTGTTAGTGGCATCACACAGAGCTCCTCTTTTTCTTTGCAGAAGCACCCATAGGACTTCTAGTGTGTTAGTGGCATCACACAGAGCTCCTATTTTCTTCTCAGCAGCACCCACAGGACTTCTAGTGTGTTAGTGGCATCACACAGAGCTCCTCTATTTTCTTCTCAGCAGCACCCACAGGACTTCTAGTGTGTTAGTGGCATCACACAGAGCTCCTCTATTTTCTTTGCAGAAGCACCCATAGGACTTCTAGTGTGTTAGTGGCATCACACAGAGCTCCTCTTTTTTCTTTGCAGAAGCACCCATAGGACTTCTAGTGTGTTAGTGGCATCACACAGAGCTCCTATATTTTCTTCTCAGCAGCACCCACAGGACTTCTAGTGTGTTAGTGGCATCACACAGAGCTCCTCTATTTTCTTTGCAGAAGCACCCATAGGACTTCTAGTGTGTTAGTGGCATCACACAGAGCTCCTCTATTTTCTTCTCAGCAGCACCCACAGGACTTCTAGTGTGTTAGTGGCATCACACAGAGCTCCTCTATTTTCTTCTCAGCAGCACCCACAGGACTTCTAGTGTGTTAGTGGCATCACACAGAGCTCCTCTATTTTCTTTGCAGAAGCACCCATAGGACTTCTAGTGTGTTAGTGGCATCACACAGAGCTCCTATATTTTCTTCTCAGCAGCACCCACAGGACTTCTAGTGTGTTAGTGGCATCACACAGAGCTCCTCTATTTTCTTCTCAGCAGCACCCACAGGACTTCTAGTGTGTTAGTGGCATCACACAGAGCTCCTCTATTTTCTTTGCAGAAGCACCCATAGGACTTCTAGTGTGTTAGTGGCATCACACAGAGCTCCTCTTTTTTCTTTGCAGAAGCACCCATAGGACTTCTAGTGTGTTAGTGGCATCACACAGAGCTCCTATATTTTCTTCTCAGCAGCACCCACAGGACTTCTAGTGTGTTAGTGGCATCACACAGAGCTCCTCTATTTTCTTTGCAGAAGCACCCATAGGACTTCTAGTGTGTTAGTGGCATCACACAGAGCTCCTCTATTTTCTTCTCAGCAGCACCCACAGGACTTCTAGTGTGTTAGTGGCATCACACAGAGCTCCTCTATTTTCTTCTCAGCAGCACCCACAGGACTTCTAGTGTGTTAGTGGCATCACACAGAGCTCCTCTATTTTCTTTGCAGAAGCACCCATAGGACTTCTAGTGTGTTAGTGGCATCACACAGAGCTCCTATATTTTCTTCTCAGCAGCACCCACAGGACTTCTAGTGTGTTAGTGGCATCACACAGAGCTCCTATATATTCTTCTCAGCAGCACCCACAGGACTACCGACTACAATGGCTGGAAGACCGCCAAGGGGAGGCAGAGCGTGCAGAGCCAAGAACACAGGGCAGGCAGGCTCTGTTTCTAGTGGACGTGGCCGTGGACGTGGACGTGGTCGTGCATCGTCATCAGCACGTGGCCATGGGACACGCGCGTCTTTGTTTTCGGCAGCTGGACATGTGGAGCCGCATCATGCTGAAGGCTTGGTAGAATGGATGACCAAGCCCTCCTCATCCTCCTCATCCTCTCTCACCCAGGCTCAGGGTACTGGCAGAGCATCATCAGCCACCCCTTCCCTAGACCCACCATGTCCTCCTGAGGAGTCCCCCGAACTCTTTGAGCACAGTGTTGGGTACATGCTCCAGGAGGATGCCCAAGGATTCGAAGGCTCGGATGATGATACCCAGCTTGAGGAATCTGGCAGTACTGTTCCACCAGCTGCAGCTTACTGCCAGGTTTGCTCTAGTGGTGAAGAGGGAGGGGATGATGAGGTCACTGACTCCACGTGGGTGCCTGAAGGGAGAGAGGATGAGGAGGAGGACGAGGAGGAGGAGGAGGATGCGGCGTCACATGTCCAACGAGGCAGGGTGCCCCCTGGAGGCCAGGTAGAGGCCAGCACAGCAACTGTACAACACCGCAGAGCTCCGCCTGTGCAGGGCGCTGCCTCTGCACGTTATCAGAAAAGTTCTTTGGTGTGGGCCTTTTTTGAGACGAGTGCAGCAGATCGCACCACTGCTATTTGCAATATTTGTCTCAAGCGTATCTCGCGTGGCCAAAACATCAGCCGCTTGGGCACCACAAGCATGACCAGACATATGGCGACCTGCCATGCAGCTCGTTGGCAGGCACACATAAAAGACCCACACCAAAGAACTAAGCGGACCTCTCCTTGCTCCTCCTCAGCTGGGATCTCCATCCCCACTACACCTTCAGTCCTCTCTGAAAGCTGCTCTGAGAGGACTGAAGGTGTAGAATTAGGTGTGTCACAACCAAGTACTTGCAGTACACCGACGTCCGATTGCAGCAGGCAAATTTCCCTGCCCCAGCTGCTGGACCGTAGAAAGAAGTACACTCCCAGCCATCCACATGCCCAGCGGTTGAATGCTAGCCTGGCTAAATTGCTAGCACTTCAACTGCTGCCTTTTCAGTTGGTAGACTCGGCCCCCTTCCGTGAGTTTGTTCAATGTGCGGTCCCTCAGTGGCAGGTTCCCAAATGCCACTTTTTCTCACGGAAGGCGATTCCGTCTCTCTACCGGCATGTGGAGGGAGGAGATTTAGGAGGAGGAGGAGGAGGATTGTGTGAGCATGGAGGTGGAGCCTGGCACTCAGCATCAGCAGCAGCAGTCTTTTAGGGATGATGTACAGTCCCAACAAACCAGTGGACTTGTACGTGGCTGGGAGGAGGTGGCTGGCGATCATGTCATCCTCAGTGACCCAGAAGACTCCGGACCGAATGCCTCAGCTAACCTACGCTGCATGGCCTCCCTGATCCTGCAAAGCCTGCGGAAGGATCCTCGTGTTCTTCGGATCAAGGAGAGGGACCATTACTGGCTGGCCACTCTCCTTGATCCGCGGTACAAGGGTAAGGTTGCGGACCTTATCTTGCCGTCGCAGAGGGAGCAGAGGATGAGACATCTCAGGGAGGCCTTGCAGAAAGGTCTGTGCAACGCGTTCCCAGAAACTGGGAGGCTACAAACTCCTGGTCCTGGGCAACGAGTAGCTGAGGCTTCGGTCAGTAGCAGAAGGAGCGGTGGGGAAGGTGGACGTCTGACCGATGCGTTCAGACAATTTTTTAGTCCGCAGCCCCAAGGTATGATCGGTTCCAGCAACCATCGCCAGCGTCTGATATACATGGTGCAGGAATACCTTGGGGCAAGGTCAGACTTGGACACCTTTCCCACCGAAAATCCTCTGGCTTACTGGGTCCTGAGGATGGATCACTGGCCCAGAGCTTGCACAGTATGCAATTGAGCTACTGGCCTGTCCTGCCTCCAGCGTTCTGTCCGAACGCACATTCAGTGCTGCTGGAGGATTTGTGACTGATCATAGGGTGCGCCTGTCCACCGCCTCGGTTGATCGACTGACCTTCATCAAAATGAATCAGTCTTGGATCACCACCAGCTACCAGGCACCTGAGGCGGATATAACCGAATAATTTTTAATGTCACATCACATCCCTTCAAGACTGCCTATGCTGATGCTGAGTGACTGTCCTCTTATGTTCACTGACTATCCTCTTCCTCCTCCTCATTGATCCATGCCACCACACCAGTGCCTAAGGCACAATTTTTCAGCCCCTGTTTAACAGGGGCGTGTACATACAATTTTTATAAAAAAATGCTTCGCAACACTGTGCTCCAAGTACAGTATCTGTGAGGGGTTGCAGTGTTGTGGCACCAGCACCAGTGCCTAAGGCACAATTTTTCAGCCCCTGTTTAACAGGGGCGTGTACTTACAATTTTTTAAAAAAATGCTTCGCAACACGTGTGACTGCTGTGCTCCAAGTACAGTATCTGTGAGGGGTTGCAGTGTTGTGGCACCAGCACCAGTGCCTAAGGCACAATTTTTCAGCCCCTGTTTAACAGGGGCGTGTACATACAATTTTTATAAAAAAATGCTTCGCAACAATGTGCTCCAAGTACAGTATCTGTGAGGGGTTGCAGTGTTGTGGCACCAGCACCAGTGCCTAAGGCACAATTTTTCAGCCCCTGTTTAACAGGGGCGTGTACTTACAATTTTTTTAAAAAATGCTTCGCAACACGTGTGACTGCTGTGCTCCAAGTACAGTATCTGTGAGGGGTTGCAGTGTTGTGGCACCAGCACCAGTGCCTAAGGCACAATTTTTCAGCCCCTGTTTAACAGGGGCGTGTACATACAATTTTTATAAAAAAATGCTTCGCAACAATGTGCTCCAAGTACAGTATCTGTGAGGGGTTGCAGTGTTGTGGCACCAGCACCAGTGCCTAAGGCACAATTTTTCAGCCCCTGTTTAACAGGGGCGTGTACTTACAATTTTTTAAAAAAATGCTTCGCAACACGTGTGACTGCTGTGCTCCAAGTACAGTATCTGTGAGGGGTTGCAGTGTTGTGGCACCAGCACCAGTGCCTAAGGCACAATTTTTCAGCCCCTGTTTAACAGGGGCGGGTAATTACAAATCTTGATCTAATAACTCACAGCAGGGCCCATTCCTGCGCCCACCAAGAGTAACTGTGAGAGCTTACAGTCTTGTGGCAACACCGTCCACCACCACCACCACCACCCCCAATTTTTCTGCCCTGTTCAACAGGTGCATGCAATTACAAATCTTGATCTATTAACTCACAGCAGGGCCCATTCCTGTGCCCACCAGTCTTGTGGCTACACCAACATCTAATAGGGCAAATTTCTGCAGAGTATATACGCCAGGCCCCTACTTTCATACATCCAACTTACAAACGACTCCTACTTGCAAATGGAAAGAGAAAACAGGAAGTGAGAGGAAATCTACCCCTAGGAAGGGAAATTCTATCCTGTTAGATTTAATTTGGGAAAAAGGTATCTCCTCTCTACTGATACTTTATCACCAATCCTTGTTTCAATTAAAACCCCACTTTTTTCCAAAAACATTTGTCATTGGGACGGAAAGTGAGGTGACATGTTCTGAACAGATGTGCAAAGACAGCAAATGTTACAGGGGTGATAACCCCTCCCTATGTTCTCCAAAAAGCTTAAAAATAGATTTTTTTGGGGATGGAGCTACACTTCATAATGTACCTGTTCAGATTCTACTTAAGAACAAACCTAAAGCCGCAAGTGGTTTTAAATGGCTTCTTTTTTTCCTTTAAAAATGTCATTTTGTGCAAGGACAGTTCTAAACACGGGAAACACATGCCACTTCACAGGCATACTTTAGACACCCCCCAGGTACCATATTTAAAGGAAAATTTCACTTTTTTTTTTTCACTTTATGCATCATTAAAATGACTGCTCCCGAAAAAACGTTAGTTTTTAAAAGTTCTTTTTGCATTGATATATGTCCCCTGGGGCAGGACCCGGGTCCCCAAACCTGTTTTATGACATTAACATGCATATTGGCCGTTGTAATTAGCACTTTTGATTTCGAACGTTCGCGTCCATTATAACGTATAGGGTTCGAAAATTCGTGCGAACTTTCGGTCGGTTCGAAGGTTCTGGTGCGAACCGAACCCGGGGGTGTTCGGCTCATCCCTAGAAATGAGATTGAGGGAAATGCCTAGTAGTCCCCAGGTTTCCTATTTGAAGTGTTCGCATTAATCTCTACACTACCTAAAAATGAAAAAAAAAAAAAAGGTTTTGGGTTTACACCGCTGCACAAAGTGGCTCACAGCAGGGGTCCGGTGCGTCCCCATTCAACGCTGCAGGTCCAATGTCAGCCCGAATTTTTGGCTGAATTCGGACCTAAAATGGACCAGAAGATGCACGGGATTCCTGTGCAATTTGCACCGGAGCCGCTCTGGAGATGTGTGAAGCGGCTCCATAGAGAGTCTCCTAGCAATCTCCTAGCATGCAAATTGGATGTGGGGGAAACCCTGCATTGCAATACATCCCTTCCCAGGTATGAGAGGCTAATCTGGAAGTGACGTCATAGACCATAGGGCGTGGATGTGGCACCGAAATGAAAACCTGCTGGACGACACTGCGATAGTCTCAAGCGTCACGGGCATCCTGACTAATTATTTTAAGGAAAACAGGACTGAGGGGCTTAGCGAAGGGATCATTTGGGAAGGCTGCAAGGCGGTGGTGAGGGGTGAGCTGATCTCCTTGGGATCCAAGGTTAAGAAAGCACGTCAGGCGGACTTCCAGAGGGTACTCCCTGCCCTTCAACAAGCGGAACTGTCCCATAAGTGAAACGGTAGTTCTGAGGCGTAGTCGAAGCTGACTGAACTGAGAGAGCTGTTCTCGCGCCTGTTAGACAGACATGCCCGTAAACAGTTACTATACGTCTCACAAATACTACAAGCATGGTAACAAATGTGGCTGTATGCTTGCAAGAGCTCTCCGAAAGAAGCGTGCTTAGACGTATATTCATGGTTCATGGTTCCGCTCTTCTTAGGTGGAGCCTGTGGTTCAGTCCTCTTGGCTTTCCACGATTACTACTCTGACCTATACAATCTAGACAAGAACCTACCCTCAGAAGCTCGGGCAGCTAAGTCATCGGCTATTCGTGAATATCTGACATCTTCCAGCCTCCCCCCTCTGATGGGCGACCAATGCTCCATCCTGGAGTCTCCTATCACCTCTACTGAGATTGAGGCGACTGTGAAATCTATGTCTAGTAGGAAAAGTCTGGGTCCAGACGGGTTCACTAATGCCGAGTACACACGAGCGGACTATCCCGCGGGATTGTCCGCTGAACTCAAGTCCACCGGACAATCCCCTCGTGTGTGGGCGCCGGCGGACTTTTTGGCGCCAAAAGTCCGGCGGACTAGGTTTTAAGTTTTGTTTTAAAATTGTCCGCTGGACTTGGCAGTCCGGCGGACAATCCCGCCGTTAGTAGGCTAGTCCGCCGGACTTTTGAAATGAACGGACTTGCCACTCATCGGAAAGTCCGTTCATTTAGCATGTGACTTCAGGTACACGGATCTAGCGAAGGCAGTGAATGCCGCCGCGCTAGCCCCGTCACCTGGCATGGATTTAAAGGGAATCCCGACGCCAAAAAAAACGGCGTGGGGGTCCCCCCCAAATCCATCTCAGACCCTTATCCGAGCACGCAGCCCGCCAGGCCAGGAAAGGGGTGGGGACGAGCGAGCGCCCCCCCCTCCTGAGCCATACCAGGCCGCGTGCCCTCAACATGGGGGGTGCCCTGGGGAAAGGGGGGCTGTGCGGCCCTCCACCCCAAAGCACCTTGTCCCCATGTTGATGAGGGCAAGGGCCTCTTCCCGACAACCCTGGCCGTTGGTTGTCGGGGTCTGCGGGCGGGGGCTTATCGGAATCTGGGAGCCCCCTTTTATAAGGGGGCCCTCAGATCCCGGCCCCCCACCCTATGTGAATGAGTATGGGGTACGATGTACCACTACCCATTCACCCAAGGTGTAAAATGTAAAGTAAAAAAAACACACAATTTTGAAAAAATATTTTATTGCACTACTCATCAACATGGGGACAAGGTGCTTTGGGGTGGGGGGGCCGCACGGCCCCCCTTTCCCCAGGGCACCCCCATGTTGAGGGCACGCGGCCTGGTATGGCTCAGGAGGGGGGGGCGCTCGCTCGTCCCCACCCCTTTCCTGGCCTGCCGGGCTGCGTGCTCGGATAAGGGTCTGGGGGGGGACTCCCACGCCGTTTTTTTCGGCGTGGGGATTCCCTTTAAATCCATGCCAGGTGACGGGGCTAGCGCGGCGGCATTCACTGCCTTCGCTAGCTGCGTCTACCTGCAGTTACGTTCTAAATGAACGGACTGCTCCGTGTGTGGGCAAGTCCGTTCATTTTCAAAAGTCCCGCGGACTTTGTCCAGCGGATTGTCCGCCGGAGAAGTCCGGGCGTGTGTGGGCAAGTCACACGCTCGGAAGTCCGGGCGTGTGTGGGGAAGTCCCGCCGGACTAGGTCCTAACGTGTGTACGCGGCATAAGGCATATTATAAGACTTTTTTCCTCCTCCTGTCAGATTCCATATGTGGATATTTCAATTCCATAGCGGTGGATGGCACGATTCCTCTGGAGGCACTGCTGGCTCATATCACGGTGCTTCCAAAGGAAGAGTTATCGCCCCATTTCCCTCATAAATGTGGATATTAAAATCCTGGCAAAAATCCTGGCGAACAGATTGAAACACCTTATGCCACATATCATCCACCCGAACCAAACTAGATTTAATGCTGGTCGTGAAGCTAGAGACAACTCGCTTTGAGCAATCCATCTCATTCACTGGGCCCGTACCTGCCCTGACCCTGTGCCTTACCTAATCCTCTCTACGGACGCAGAAAGGGCATTTGACCGCTTTGACTGGTCCTACCTGAAAGCGGTACTAGAGACTATGGGGCTGTTAAATTGGATTATGGCCTTGTATTCTACTCCCAGCGCACACGTTAAAGTTAATGGCCTCTTCTCCTGCAAGTTCCTGATCAGGAATGGCACGAGGCAGGAATGCCCCCTCTCCCCCTCCTTTTTGCCATGGTACTTGAACCCCTATTGAGTAGGATACGGGCAAATGGTGATATCAAGTGCTCAAGGGTAGGTAAAACGGAACACAAGCTGTCAGAGTATGCTGATAATGTGCTGTTCCACCTTGCGAACCCTCTGATTTCGTTGCCTAACCTGATGTGGGAACTTCATCACTATGGGACATTATCTAATATCAAAATTAATCGTACAAAATCAGAGATTCTATTCAGGCTCAGATAAAGGAGATATTGGGTCTAGATGTTCCTCTCTCCCCGCTTCACTACCTCTTGCACATCCCTCATCTTTTGAATGTGGCGCGGCGCTTGATTCCAATATTTTGGAAGAGAACACAGATTCCTGACAGAGGGGAGTGGATCTGTAGGGTAAATTAAATCAGGGAAGCGGAGGAATGCATATCGACTTGCAGAGGTAGTCGATACCGATTCACCAACATTTAGTCATCCTGGACGGAATTCACCTCTGACCCAGGGCAATTGTCATCTAGTTTAGATCTGACACTGCTGGAACTGGCTGAGCCATCCCTTAGACACCAGAACCAACCTAGCCGGACGGGCATATGGGTGGGATGTCTTTCTTCCCCAGGTACCCTTTCTCTTTGGACAGCAGAGGGCTGGGTCTGGTGCGGAGGGGGATACTCAATGCGAGACTTCAGGTATGCTCATATTTCCTCTTTTTTTTTTCTTCTCTTCTCTTTTTTAATTTGAATTTTTTTTTTTCTTTCAAAGACTGGGGGCTTTGGCCCAATATGTCATTAACATAGCCACAGCCCTAGTGCTTTTGCCACCGCAGGGGAGGCTGCCCTTTCGGTGGGTGGCACTGTTATTCCCCGCCGGTGGCAATCTTTAGCATTGGGGAGGCTTTGGTCGCGGCGTTGCACCGGAGGTGGATGGCGGAGGCTTTTTATGCCCCCCCACCCCTGGAGCCAGTGCCGCTGGGCTACCCTGAGATTAGATTGTTCGATCAGTGTCCACTTGCCTAGTGCTGGCTTTCGGGCTCGCCTGCTACGCCAGGACACGATAAGGGCTTTGAGCTACAATTGTTCTCATTTGTATTGTTTATCTGTTCTTGTATCTGTTTGTTACACATGTCTTTTTGCACCCAGGGCTCTTGATATACTGAACTGCTCGGTATGACATGTTATTTGTTTTCTTTTATTAATATAAAGAGATTATACAAAAAAAAAGAGCTGCTTAAAGTCTCCATCGGGTGGGTGTGACAGGTGACAAGGTAAGGAGCACAGCTGGAAGACAGTTGCCAACCATAACAGGAAAAGCTTGAACAAAGACCTTCATGGGAGGATCATCAGGTATAATTTTAATCTAGAGCCTCCTTTATTTTTAAAGAGTGGCATCCACGTTCTGATAAGCCCACCACATGCAAATCTATACAACCACCTGGCCAGGGAACTCATGTCAAGGGCATGTGGCCTTGTGTAGTTCAGGAGGGTGGGGCTCCTACCCCCATTTGGGGGGGGGGGGGGATCATGCTCTTTTATTCTTTTTTATTGAGATTGAATGTGCCAGGTGGGGATGAGTGACTGGTTGGTAGGTAGGACGCCAACAGGTGGTGGCTCCCTGACATCCAGAAGTCTGAGTAGTAATAATACTGCTGAATGTTTCAGTTCCCACTTCAGCTGGAGGCTTGCTCAGCCGAACACCCAATCTGCAAACCTGCACAACGGGCAAACCTACAACTCAAAACTACATAGCACTGGAATCTCCATACACTTTGTACATTATGCAGAGGTCTCCTTCATATTTCCTCTTCTGGTCCAGGGTCTTAGCTTATAGTGTTCAGCTATTTTATCAACTGGCCAAATGTTCTTTGAACTCTTCCAGTCAAATGTTTTTAAACAATTTTCTCTTAGGATCAAGTGTTAGGAAACGTTACAATTGCCTGGTGAAAGACAACAAATAGAGGCTGACATTACACACATATCGCAAAAATTCCAGGTATATTAGTTTATGACTTTTGCGTGTTGTGTTGTCACTCCATAACAGGACGTCTCTTGTTTGTATTGTGTGACAGGAACTGGGAGCTGTCATTTGGCGTGTATGAAACAATGGCTTTGGGCATACCGGCATCTTTTTTTTTTCTCTCGGCAGTCGTTGTTCATTATGATTGGTGTAGATTTGTATCTATAAACAGGAAGTCTGAACAAGGACCTTTATTGGAGGATTGGGAAGTATTTTAGTGAAAGCAGCAAATTTTAAAATATTTAAAATAATTTTAGAAATTATGTTATCATGTTAAGGCTTGCATGATATTTTAGTGACTGTGTTTACATATACACTCACAGGCCACTTTATTAGGTACACCTGTTTAATTGCTTGGTAACACAAATTGCTAATCAGACAATCACATGGCAGAAACTCAATGCATTTAGGCATCTAGATGTGGTGAAGACAACTTGCTTAAGTTCAAACCCAGTATCAGAATGGGGAGGAAAGGGGATTTAAGTGATTTTGAACTTGGCATGGTTGTTGGTGCCAGATGGGCTGGCCTGAGTATTTTAAAAACTGCTGAGCTACTGGCATTTTCACGCATAACCGTCTCTAGGGTTTACAGAGAATGGTCCGGAAAAGAGAAAATATCCAGTGAACGGCAGTTGTGTAGAGGAAAATGCCTTGTTGATATCAGAGGAGAATGGGCAGACTGGTTTGGAGCAGGGCAATCTTAAGAGCATTATGGGCAATACAGTGCACTGGGGCCCTGTCTACATGATCACGCACGAGAATAAAAAGGCAAATGATCAATAAGGCTATATTTATTGGTACTTCCAACAAAATCAGTGTTTAAACATTAACACGTTAAACAATTAAAACATTTGGACAATATAACACGAGTTTGGTGGGCACAGTGGCAGTGTTTGATGGGCACAGCGGCAGCATTTGATGGGCATAGTGGCAGCTTTTGATGGGCACAGTGGCAGCTTTTGATGGGCACAGTGGCAGCTTTTGAGAGGTACAGACAGTGGCTGTGTTTGCTGCACAACTTGAACTTACTTAAGTAGACATTGTTAGACTTACTTGAGGCCGCTGGCCTGGTGCAGTACAGTGTGTCACTCACAGCAGCAAAGCTATCAAGGGCCGTCTCTCCATGTTGTCTGAAGAAAATGGCAGAGGTGGGCAGAGCCTGTTCACTAGCCACTGAGGCAGCCGCGGTGCGCTATGAATGCTGGGGCAGCCGCAGCCTCTGATTGACGTCACTGGTTGCTAGCTAGATGCTGGCTGGTGAAGTGAGCAACCAGTGCAGTCAGTCAATTTAAGCAGCAGATTGTAGCGCTGAGGATCAGCCCTGGATGGGGCCCCCCAGACAAGTGGGGCCCCCGGGCAACTGCCCAGCATGCCCAGTGGAAAAAAAATGGCCCTGGTTTGGAGATGATAGAAAGGCAACGGTAACTCAAATAACCACTCGTTACAACCAAAGTATGCAGAATACCATCTCTGAATGTACAACACATCGAACCTTGAAGCAGATGGGCTATAGCAGCAGAAGACCACATCAAGTGCCACTCCTATCAGCTAAGAACAGGAAACTGAGGCTACAATTTGCACAGGCTCACCAAAATTGGACAATAGAAGATTGGAAAAACATTGTCTGGTCTGAGGAGTCTCAATTTCAGCCGGTAGATTCTGAATTTGGCGTAAACAACATGAAAGCATGGATCCACTCTGCCTTTTATCAACGGTTCAGGCTGATGGTGGTGTAATGGTGTGGGGGATATTTTCGTGGCACACTTTGGCCCCCTTAGTACCAACTGAGCATCGTTTATACACCACGGCCTACCTGAGTATTGTTGCTGAACATGTCCATCCCTTTATGATTACAGTGTACCCATCTTCTGATGGCTCCTTCCAGCAGGATAATGCACCATGTCACAAAGCTCAAATCATCTCACCACTGGTTTCTTGAACATCACAATGAGGTCACTGTACTCCAATGGCCTCCACAGTCACCAGATCTCAATCCAATAGTACCATTGAGATGTGGTGGAATGGGAGATTTACATCATAGATGTGCAGCCAACAAATCTGCAACAACTGCGTGATGCTATCATGTCAATATGGACCAAAATCTCTGAGGAATGTTTCCAACACCTTGTTGAATCTATGCCACGAAGAATTAAGGCAGTTCTGAAAGCAAAAGGGGGTCCAACCCGGTACTAGCAATGTGTACCTAATAAAGTGGCCGGTGAGTGTATATTGGGAATACATGGAGATAATATTTTAAACACAGCAGTAGAAAAAGCTTCTGTCTGACATTAGCCTTGTAAAATCATAAATAAATACAAAAATTAAGATTTTATTACTATGATCAATAATAAAGAGAGCAATATTTTTTCTTTTCGGCTTATTTATACACTGGTTATAGATCAGTGGAGATTTCTCATGTATATTCATCTGTCTTTAACGGTAGGCTTTCTGCAGTGAATGGTGTTGCTAGGCACAAGGCTAGATGCTGCTTCCTAGCTTTGTCATCGACAAAAGTCAAGCCCAAGCATATCCTCTGCATTGTCATGCTCCGTGGTGCATCTACAACAAACAATTAACAGCAAACAGTTCTCAGGCTCTTCTGCAGATGAGCTATGTAAAATCAACATAAAAACAATTTCAATAAGGCAGGGAAAACAAAGGAAGACATAACATGATTGTAGAATTCAGGATTAGGGAGGCTTGTGCTTCATTTGAAACAATCTGATTTAAATTGACCATGAAGTGCTAATCAAGTACATGGAAAGAGGTGTATTGGGCTGTGACAGCCAGGAATCACCAGTAATGCCGCATACACACGGTCGGAATTTCAGATGGAAACAGTCCGATGGGACCTTTTCTTTGGATTTTCCGACCGTGTGTATGCCCAACGGTCTTTTTCTGTCGGCATTTCCCACAGACTTTGGATTAAGAGCCTGTTCTTAATTTTTCCAGCGCAAAACCTTTCTATCGGATTTTTCGATCGTGTGTATGCAATTCCGACATGCAAAATTCCGACGCATGCTCGGAAACAATTCGACGCATGCTCGGAAGCATTAAACTTCCCTTTTATAGTGCCGTCGAACGTGTTGTATGTCGTGGTGTTATTGACCGTCGGAATTTGGTGTGACCGTGTGTAGGCAAGACAGTTTGAGCGAAATTCTGTCGGAATTCCGACGGGAAAACCATCAGTGCTTTTTCCGATGAAAATTCCGACCGTGTGTACGCGGCAAAAGGAGACATCATTGGAGTATGCAGTCCAGGTAGGGAGACTGCAGCCAATATAAAAAGCATTGGCATAAGCGTCTCCAGTAGTGAAATTCTCTTCTGCGTAAATTACATTTTTGCACAACAAGCCTTTAGGCTGAAAAAAAAAAAGTAAAAAAGCTTGCAAAGATAAAATGTAAGAAACATATCCCAGCATTAACAGCGCAAGAAAACATATAGCCGAAGTGCAATTAGATGTACCGCACATAAAGCAAAAGTTCATATATAACAGAGTCCCAACAAAAGTCTATAGGGTAGATGTAGTGCTCCGTGACCCCTCAGAAATGAAGGTCAGCTTCAAAGTCTACACACCATCACCGAAAGAAGAAACCTCGTGCTCAGAGTGGTCCCCTTTGGTAATGCACTTACCACAAATGGGCTAATAACGAGCCTTATTATCTCCAGGTAATACTACATACACCACTATTCAGGAATGGAATCCTTCAAAGGACAGCAATCATAATGTGGGTGAACCTGGTTAATGAACCATTTAAAAAAAAAAAAAATTTAAAGTCAGCAGCTACAAATACTGCAGCTGCTGACTTTTAATAATCGGACACTTACCTGTCCCAGGGTCCAGCGATGTGGGTGATCGAAGCCCCGCTTGTCTCCAGTGTTGGTCATCCTACTTTAAAAAAGTAATTAGTTAAGTTACAAATTACTTCTCCCAAAAAGTAATTGCGTTAGTAACTATCACGTACCTTACAGCGGAGTCCGGATGCTGGGGATGGCCTCGTGCACGGTTCCGGTCCAAACACCCCTGGTGGTGGGAACAGGGAGTGCTGGGGCGCGAAAGGGTGCAAGTGCCTGCGGCTGGTAGACTGGTACTTGGAAGTACTGGTTCCTATGAAGAGCTGGTGTTCACGTTGGTATCCAAGGCTGTGTGCAGTAACAGCCGAACAGATGGATGTAGGCACCGCGAGGTCAAGACAGGAAACAGGTCGGCAACTGGCTGGCAAACAAGGTACAAGGCAGAGGGCAAGTTCGTGGTCAAAAAGCAGGCAAGTAGGTTGGCAACAGGCTGGCAAACAAGGTACAAGGCAGAAGGCAAGTTCGTGGTCAAGGCAGGCAATAGGTTGGCAACAGGCAGGTGATAAGGTACCGAATCAGAGAGCAGAGCCGTAGTCCAGGGATCCAAGCTGAGGTCAAACCAAAGGGAGCAGTCAGTAAGCGGGGTCAATCCAGGAAGGGTAACAGGAAAACCAGGTGAATCAGGACCAAGGTAGGCAGGAACTTCAGGCAGGTATTCAGGAGATAAGACTGAAGACGATCCAGCACTGACACCATGTGAAGGCCCTGTTTATATAGGGCGCCTTGTGCTGGGATTGGTGGAGGTACGGGTCCGTGCGTGATTACGCGCACACGTTCGTGCTGACGTGGAAGTGCGTGCCCTCGTTCGTATTGACAAACGAGGGCGCGCACAGGTCAGCGTTGGTACGCGGGTACGCCCGCACGTTCGGTTTCGTTGAGAAGGCTGCGCATGGGTATTGGCGCTTGCCGAACGGAGATTAACCCCTACTGGACGAGGACGGGCATGGAACGCGTGAGTTCTCTGACATTGCCCCCTCCTTAGGGGCAGCCTCCGGATGCCTCTTTGAAACGAACCCTGGGAGCGGGAACGATGAAAAGCCTGTATAAGTCTCTGGGCATGAAGATTCGTTCTTGGTTCCCAGGAATTTTCTTCTGGGCCAAAACCTTTCCATTTAATTAAATATTGGTCCTCACCTTGCCGTTTTCTGTGATCCAGGATAGCTTCAATTTCAAATTCCTCTTCCCCTTTCACTCGGATAGCCTCTGGAGGTCCCACTTCACGATCTGGAAAGGAATTTGGAACATCAGGTTTAAGTAGGGAGACATGAAACACCGGATGTATCCTGAATGAGGCAGGGAGTTCAAGTTCATAGGCCACTGGGTTGACCTTTCTCTTGACAGGGAAAGGGCCCAAGTATCTAGGTCCCAATTTCTTGGAGGGGCATGCTAGTTTTAAATTTGTAGTAGATAGCCACACACGATCTCCTACCTCCAAGTTCAATTCTCCCCTTCTCTTCTTGTCGAAGTATTTTTTGTCATCCTCCTGTGCTTTAGCAATAGTTTCCCTGAGCATCTGGTTGTTGGAGGAAAGGAAATCCAGTCTATCCTGAACAGCCGGTACAGAGGATTCGGGCACAAGTGCGGGTAGAAAGGAGGGATGAAATCCGTAGTTGGAAAAAAACGGTGATTGGTTTGTGGTGGAGTGGATGGAATTGTTAAAAGCAAATTCTGCCAAGGGAAGCAATGAGGCCCAATCCTCTTGGGAAAACGAGGAGAAGCAACGTAGGTATTGTTCCAACGTTTGGTTGGTACGTTCGGTCTGCCCGTTGGTCTGTGGATGGTAAGCTGAAGAGAGACTACATTTAATACCTAGTGCCTTGCATAACGACCTCCAAAACTTGGACGTGAACTGCACTCCACGGTCAGAGACGATGTCGCTGGGGATTCCATGGAGTCTGACAATTTCTTTAATGAAGATCCTGGCGGTTTCAATTGCTGAAGGTGTCCCTTTCATGGGAATGAAATGTGCCATCCGAGAAAAGCGGTCTACCACCACAAAAATAGAAGAGAACCCTTTAGAGGGGGGAAGCTCCACAATAAAATCCATGGCGATTTTGTCCCATGGTCTCTCGGGAATAGACAGTGGTTTTAGCAGGCCCCATGATTTATTTTTACTGCTTTTATTTCTGAGACAAATCAGACAAGAGTTAACATAATTCCTGCAGTCCCTGGCCAGATTTGGCCACCAAAAGTGTCTCTGAATTAGATCCATAGTCTTGTGGCCCCCAAAGTGACCCGCCAGAGGATAGTCATGGCAGGCCTGTAAGACGGTGGTGCGTAGGTCTTGAGGGATAAAAATTTTATTGTTGAGCCAAAAAACCCCATCCTTCTCCTGAAGGTTGATGCCCGGAGGTAATTGTGTTTCCACGGAAGCTTGGCGGAGCTGTGTCATGAAACTGGATTGGGTCAGGAGAAAATTCCCTGCTTGCAGGATAGTATCTGGTGGAGACGGGGTTTCAAGTTCTGTGAACATTCGGGATAAGGCATCGGGTTTAACGTTTTTAGATCCAGGGCGGTAAGTAATATGAAAACTAAAACGGGAAAAGAAAAGAGCCCATCTGGCCTGTCGGGGTCTAAGGCGTCTGGCAGTTCTGAGGTATTCTAAATTTTTGTGATCTGTGAAGATCAGTATCGGATGTGCTGCCCCTTCCAGGAGATACCGCCATTCTTCCGGGGCCATTTTTTTTGCTAGGAGTTCTCGGTCACCTACGTCATAGTTCCTTTCTGATACACCTAGTTTCCTGGAAAAGAAAGCCACCGGGTGCATTAGAGACTTGGGTCCTTGGCGTTGAGACAGGATGGCTCCCACTGCACTCTCTGAAGCATCGACCTCCAGAGTGTAGGGTAATGCAGGGTCAGGGTGCTTTAGTACTGGAGCGGAGGTGAATGCCCTTTTTAATTGGTCGAAGGCGGTTTGGGCCGCTGAAGTCCACTGGAAGCGGCTTTGCTTCTTGGTGAGCTGAGTGATAGGTGCGATGATCTTGGAGAAGTTCCTGATGAATTTTCTATAAAAATTTGAGAACCCGACAAAACGTTGCACCCACTTTTTGTCATTTGGAGGCGGCCAGGACATGATGGCAGAGACTTTCTGGGGATCCATGGCTACACCCCCAGTTGATATAACCAGGCCCGAGGAAGTGAATGGTCTGGCGTTCGAATTCCTCATTTTTCACTTTTAATTGTCACTTTATTCAGGTCCCTGTAATCCACACATGGGCGGAGTGAGTGATCTCTTTTCTCCACAAAGAATATTCCGGCTCCCGCTGGGGAGGAGGAATGTCGGATGAATCCCTTTTTGAGGTTCTCATCGATGTACTCCTTGAGGACCAGGAGTTCAGGTTCGGACAGGGGAAAGATCCGCCCGAAAGGAATTTCGGCCCCAGGTAGTAACTCAATCGGGCAGTCGTAGACCCGATGGGGAGGAAGGGTGTCTGCTTTCTGTTTATCGAACACGTCCAGGAAGTTGTGGTACACTGGTGGCACCAACTCTTTGAATTCAGAGTCCGTTTTTAGGCACCCAATAACTGGTGGAATCTGGTGGAAGGTCTTGAGACAGTTCTGTAGACAGTAAGAGGACTGAAAGGTCACCTCACCGGTGACCCAGTTGACCTGGGGATTGTGGGCCTGTAGCCAAGGCATTCCTAGGATGACAGGAAACAAAGGTGAGGAGATGACATCCAGACGGAGTAGCTCCTGGTGACCTGGTGGGATGCTGGTGAACAGGGGTTGTGTCTCCAGGGTAATAGGCCCGGACTTGATATTTGACCCATCTGCTAGCCGTATGGAGAGTTGATGCTCAGTTACTACACTGGAAAAGTAATTAGTTACACAGCAAAGTAACTGACTTTTTTTTTTAAATATTCTATACGTGTAACTAAGGGGTGGGTCTAGTATTAATGTAACCAAGGGGCGCATTTATTATTATTGTTATATATCGTGTAACCAAGGGGCTGCTCTAGTATTACTGTAACCAAGGGGCAGATCTGTTATAACGTGTAAGCAAGGGGCGGGTCTATTATTATTATATCGTGTAAGGGGCGGATGGCTACAGAAGAGGGCGAATGTTAAATTAATGGGCAGAGCTCGATATATAACAATATTAATAAATGCGCCCCTTGGTTACAGTAATACTAGACCCGCCCCTTACTTACACGATAGACGCCCCTTGCAGAGTAGCACGAGCATCAGGAGCGTGCGGCATCGCCTCGTACAATTACATGTTAACTGCGCCTGAGCGGTGTAGAGTTCACTCAGAGCTGTTTAGGTTCGGCAATTTTCGGAAGCTCCGTAGTCCTTCGTACTGTGCAAGCCCTGCGCCTGCGCAGTACAGGGGGTCCTTATCAGGCGGGGAACTTTTTCGGCAGGACACCGGAATTACACTACTGCCATCTAGTGGCAGTAGATGTAATTGGGGTAACTAAGCCAAAGTAATGGTAACTGAGTTACCATGAGGGGAAAAGTAATTAGTTAGATTACTAGTTACCCTCTAAAGTAACTGAGTTACGTAACTCAGTTTATTTTAACTCAGTTACTTACATCACTGCTTGTCTCCCCCTCCGAAATTGGCGCCGAAATTGTAACTGTGGGCGCCCGGCTGTGGCTTCACAGCAGAGCACCCACTGCGCATGCGCAAGCAGCGCTGCACGCTGTGAGTGGCCGTACAATCATCCGGGACCGTCACGTGTCCCTGATGGTTGACAGGAGGAAGGGGGCAGAGCTGAGGCCTTCCTGCACTGAGGGGAAGTGATGTCAGCAGCCCAGGCACTGAAGGAGGCAGACTATGAGGGAACCCCTAGCAACAGCCATTTAGAGTTGAGTTAAAAAAAACATTTCCAAATGTTTGTTTTTTTTCTTTCTCTTTTTTTTTTAAGAACCTTAATGATTTTTTTTTTTTTTGGGGGGGGCAACTCCCCTTTAAGGTTTCTCACCAAATAAACCATGCAAAAGAGAAGGAATTCACACAGCATAACACAGTTTTTATTTGGGAACATACCCGCAACCCGTAAAAATATGTTTACAAGATTAATCAGATAAAACAGCAATTAAGATGTTTAAGTCAATACCGCACAGCATATGTCAATTCTCACCACTTCCTAGGTGTTATTTGGACATGATGAGACCCGGGATGACAGACGCTGAGGCTGGCAGACAGGGGAGCTGCGTGGACAACCTCTAACGCGTTTCGTAATCACGTTTTCTTCAGAGGGCGTGGCCACACAGCACAGCGCATCCCTTAAATACGCCCGCGCCCGCGCCAAGCTAGAACAGGCATCAGCCTATAGTGTCCACAGAGCACACAAGCTACATGCATCTAAAATGCCTACCTTCGCATATAGCACTCGCGTTAGCACCGTTCAACACAGAACCACCAGGAGCAAATCCTAGTGAGTGCCTCGATGCCGGCCTGAGCACATACACACAACGGGCACTCATAAACATTGTCCGGCGGTAAGAGCAAAACACATACTCGCATGCATGAAGCAGACGCCATCCAATTAATTTGCATTCCCATAACCATAACATAACGGAGCTGTCAGCAACTCTAAAACTGGTAAATGGGAGGGACATGCATACATGCAAAAATATGTGTAGCAAAGACATGTATCACAAAGCATTCTATTATAAAATAACATTTAACCCAAAATATAGTTGCACGACCATAGTCGCCGTCACCACATATGCTACAGCATAGTCGCACGACCTTAGTCAGATGTCACCGCATTTGCTGAAGCATAGTTGCACGTCACCCACATACTGCAAGTCTAACTGTCACTATAGTGAAACAATGCATCAAGAAGCTAGCCTAGCGGTCTGTAGAAATTTACCAAGCTAAATACTTCAAGTAAAAATAAAAAGTAAATGGACTGAAAAAAATGAAAAGTGAATTAAAATATAAAAAGTAATATTATATTATTAAAAATATTAAAAAGGTATTAATAAGGTACAGATACAAAAGAAAAAAAAACAATCTATACGAATAAGGATGAAGTCCTTTATCATATAGAATATATTGGATGTGGTAAGTATAGCCACAATCCTAAAAATAGAATATGCCTATGCACTTTACCCACCCAAAGTGACATACTCTAGGGGGGGGCTACAAGAAATATTAATCATACTGAAAAGGCCAAACCCAGAAAAATTATAAATTCCAATCAGGGAAATCATAACCTACACAAATGATGTTAGGCCAATGTCAATAGATAAAATAGTAAGAAATTAATTTAGAAGAAGATAATGTATAACACTAGTAATCGCTAATGAAACAATTCAAATCTAGATCAATATTCATTCCATTTGGGAAGAGCAATATAGTTATAAAGATCCATTGGGTCTCACGTTTGGACAGTTCACAAACAATGTTACCACCCCTCCAAGCTGGATGGACCCTGTCTATTCCCCAAAACTTCAAACCAGTTGGGTCTCTACCGTGTTTCAGTCTGAAGTGTAGAGAGACACTATGATCTTTATATCCAATCACAGTGTTGTAAATGTGCTCAGAGACCCGCTTAGCCAACTTCCTCTTGGTCCTACCAATGTACATTAGACCACAGGGGCACTCCAGTGCATAAACAACATGGGTGGAGAGAAAGGAAATAAATTCCCTTATCTCAAACTTCATAGAGCTGGCTGTGGACCTGAACCTATTCAAACCTCTAAGGTGAGTATTCACTTGTTGGCATGCTTTGCATTTTCTGCAAGCATAAAAACCAGCTCGATCCCAAAACATCTGGGGTCTGGTAGGGGGATCTAAAACCTTTTTAACCACCTTATCACCGAATGAAGATGTCCTTCTATATATAAATTGAGGAGCATCTGGAAGTGCCCCATTCAGGACTTTATCCATCTTTAGAATACACCAATGCTTTCTGAGCCTTTAGGCTGGGTTCACACCTAAGCCGCATGTGGCTCGCAGCAGGAGTCTGGTGCGTCCCTGTTCACCGTTTCAGGTCCGATTTCAGCCCCAATTTTTGGCTGAATTTGGACCTGTAACGGACCAAAAGACGCACAGGACCTGTGCAAATTCGCACCGGAGCCACAACAGAGAGATATGTGAACCGGTTCCATAGAGAGACGGTCAAAATCTCCTGCTATTGCGAATTGGATGCGGACCCCTCATCCAATTCGCACTAGTGTGAACCCAGCCTTAACCTCCCTGGCGGTATGATTCTGGCTGGAATTTAGTGCTGAAAGCGGTACAATTATTTTGCATGGAAATTTGCAATTCTTATGAATAATTACTTAAATCTGTCCGAACCAGAGTCTAGTAGACATCCTGAGTATGATAAAGTTTGAAACACAAAATAATAAATTATAATATAATAAAAATATATATAAAAATGATTCAATAATGTAATCAAATCAAAAACACTGAAATTTGCTCAGTTGCAGAATAGTCGCTGTCATTAAATTTATTGTTTGATGATAAATTGTGATTCTAATTTATTATCGGTGTTTTCTAGCTGGTCTAAAACCACTTTTGACATAAAGGGACACTTTTTGGTTGCTATAGACAATCTCCAGTTTCCAGGCAGAAAATTTTTTTTTTTATTATATAAAATGACATGCAGGGCACTGGGCAGACCACTGTAACTTCCCCCCTGTATCCTGCACGCAAGCCCGAGTCTGGCTCGGGGTTACCGCTCCCAGCAGAAAAAACTGAACCCGAGCCAGACTCGGGATTACCGCTAGGAAGGTTAAAGTGAGTGTAAAGTCTTGTTTAAAAAATAAATAAAAAAATAACTAACAAGTTATACTTACCTCCTCTGTGCAATTGGTTTTGCACAGAGCAGCCGGAATCCTCTACTTCTCGGGTCCCTCCTTGCTGCTCCTGGCCCCTCCCTTCTATCGAGTGCCACCTCAGCCAGCAGCTCTCTATGAGGGCTCCTGAGTCGGCCGACTGACTTTGATTGACAGCCATGGGAGCCAATGGCGCCGCTGCTGTGTCTCAACCAATCAGGAGGATTGCCCCGGATGGCCAAAGGACTCATGGACATCACTGGATAGAGATGGGGCTCAGGTAAGTAATTAGGGGGTGCTGGGGAGGCTGCTACACACAGAAGGTTTTTTATCTTATTGCATAGAATGCATTAACATTAAAAACCTTCTGCCTTTACAACTCCTTTAAAGAAAAAACGGTCATGGGAGAAATATGGAGGCTTCCATTACTGATCTCTTTTTGAAAATGCTAGTTGCCTGGCTATTATGCTAATCCTCTAGCTTCAGTTCTTGAATCGCTGTTCCTGCATATCAGGAACATCAGAGATAAATCTGAAATTTCTATCTAAGATAGAGTTTACAATGACTTTAATGAATGTAAAAAAAAAATATTTTCCCTATTTATCCTAGCTAGGATAACACAAAATATGCTGGATGTTCTGAGTGACTTTTGTAATTAATGTGCAAGCAAGCACAATGTAATTTCCAATTTTAATACATTTTAGAGCACCACACATTAAAAATGGAAATTCATTTTTTAATGCAGCACACCATAATGCACAGCCATAGGCATGCGCACAGGGTGTGCCGGGTGTGCCTGGGCACACCCTAATCACCCTGTGCGGTCCGGATCCCCCCCCCACTTCCTGTCCCTACCCCATGCAGAGCTGCCAGCTTTCCTCCTCTCCTCTCAGGAGTGGGGAAGGGGCTAGTAAATATTTAATTAACCGGCCCCATCCTTTTCTGAATTACACAGTGAGTGATCTGTATTGATCGCTCCTGTCTTAATTTTTAACTGAAGCATAGTAAACTATGTTTACTGCAGGCTGCAGAGAGAGGGACTGGGGAATATTTGTCCTCAGTTTCTTTCTCTGTCTCAAAAGTGAGACATCAGGGGGTCTGTTTAGACCCTTGATATTTCACTAAAGCCCCATAACGGGGCTCTTAAAAAAATTGTACAAAAAAATAAAAAATTATTTTGTAAAAAATAATAAAAACGACTGACACCGTCCACTGCACTACTGACACCAATCTTTGCTGTAATGACACTGTCTACTGCTCTGCTGATATACACGCATGTGTTTGTGCTCTGGGGTGCACACTCTAATGCAATAGATGTGCACAGCATATGCATTGTGGTGCCCTGCAGTGTGGGTGCCTTGCCCTCTACTGTAACAGTAAGCTGGAGTGTCATTCAAAATGAATGCCACTGCAACGCACGCATATCGATGCACAGATTACCAGATTACCAACGCAACACCAATTTATGGCAACTAAAGTATTGTGTGACCCCCTGGGCATATTGGGGGCCCCACTTGAGGCCCCCTATGTTCACGAAGTTGACCACTACTACTTTATAAAATGAATGGGAGGTGATTCGCTTTGACAGGCGATACCTTGTTGTCGTCTCTCAGCATCTCAGCAAGAAACAAAGGGCCACTTTACATGCTGCTTTAGAGTCATTATGTTGCAGCTTCTGTTGTCAGAGTCATGTCAACATTACCAATGTTACTCCTATTCAGCATGTGACAACGGCCTCACAAACCAAGGAAAGTCTATTGTTGGTGCACTGCTATGTGATTATAGCAATGGCATGCTAGCTGCAAGATTACAAGTACATCAAATATGCTTGGCTGGGTTGAAAGCTGAGCCCTGCAGTCACTTTTAATAAGTTGACAAGTCACCGGAGTAACACCCTAGGTGATTATTAACTGTTAGCATCTGAGGAAATGATCAGGATACTGCTGAGACAGCTAGGGAACAGATGTCAACAACTGAATATTAATATATAGATTGCAGAGGATATGTTCCCGCCCCGGTATTGCATCAAAAACGCTGTTACTATGCAAAGTGAATGACATTTTATTATAAGACAACAGCATGACTCTGCTACAGAAAATAAGAGAGAGGCAGATCTCATAGCAAAGCAATGTGTAGAAAGAGAAAGCGCTGCTTTGTCATCATTGGCACGTGTCATAGTTGTGGGAAAAAGTGCATTTTACCATCAATGTGCTACTATAGTAGAAGGCAATGCACCTGCACTGCTGTGCACCTTCCATTATTTGTGGTGCTCTGTGCTTAAAAAACGGGACGTGTCTGAATCAGTGCACCTTAATGCACAATAACAAATTGCTTTTGAGACATGTAAATTTTTTGCAATGCATAGTGTAAAGGGGCCCTAACCCATTAAAGGTTTTAAAGGCCAATTATAATGAATCAGTTTTAATACATTTTTAAAATGTCTTTATTAAGTCTAAAGCCTCGTACACACGATCAAATTTTCCGCAGACAAAACGTCAAACTTTTGTCCGAAGGCGTGTGCCTGGATTTTGTCTTGCATACAAACGGCAAGGAATTGTCGGCCAACAAACACGAACGTACTGACGTACTACGTGTTTTTTCAGCTCTTTAGCACCACCATTTGGGCTCCTTCTGCTAATTTTGTGTTAGTAGAAGTTTGGTGAGTGTTGATTCGTGCTTTTCCTTTCATGCTTTTCATTTCGTGCTTTTCAGTTTGCACTTTTCATTTCGTGCTTTTCAGTTTGTTTCTGAACGGCCGTTCGTCAACCAGCCATGTTGCGGAATTGGAGGAGATAACGTGTTATTTATTATTGGCCTTGGAGTTATTGCTTTGACCCACGTCCAGTCCAGGAACAGGAGGAGGAGGAGTTTTTGGACCAAAAATTGGTTGCTTTATTAATCGTGACCGATTATGTCATATGCCTTTGCTGCGGGAGCTCCAGGAGAATAATCCAGATGATTTTTGGAATTATTTCCGGATGACGGACCCATGCTTTCACCAACTCTTGGCATTGTTGACCCCCTATATTAAGAAGCAGGACACATGCATGAGGCATTTATTTAATTTTTTGGTTGAATAATAATTATTTAATTCAATATATTTTCTATATTTTTAGATGCATAGAATGCAAGTTCTATTGGCAGATAGCATGTCTAATTTTATTTATTTTCTTTTTTTAATGCACAATAAAAAAAAATTGTGTAGAATAATACTTGGCTATGTGTTTTACTTCAAATGACAATTTGGGAGTAGGCAGTTACATTAAAAAAAATACAATGTAAAATTGACAAGGGACACCAACATCGTTTTATCTTTGATCTTAAAAACTAGGGAATAATGGTGTTGTGGTAACTTGCCCAAAAAAAAAAAAAAATAAAAAACATAATAATATTATTCTTGATATCACTAGAAAAAAAAAAAGCCTTTGAAAATGTGTTTGCAATAATTCCATCAGTATCACCAGCAAAGCAGCTTCATTATTATCCCATTAAAGAAGAAGAGAATGTGCGCTACATTTGGAGATTTTATAATTTGCCACGTCACGAAAGTTAATTCTCCATTACGAGCGCTAGTTTACAAGACCGACCACTTCTGGATCATCCTTGCTTCCGAGCATGCGTGTTTGTACTTTGGACATTTGTCCACGGAAAATTCGACAACATAAGTCCGATAGAGCATACAGATGGTCGGATTTTCCACCAACAGCCTGTAATCACACATTTTCTGTCAGAAAATCAGATCATGTGTACGAGGCTTTATGCTGCATACACACGAGCGGAATTTCCATCCGAAAAATCTTGGATGGTTTTTCCAACGGAATTCCGCTCAAGCTTGTCTTGCATACACACGGTCACACAAAAGTTCTCTGAACTTTTGATCGTGAAGAATGCGGTGACGTAGAACACTACGACGAGCCGAGAAAATTAAGTTCAATGCTTCCGAGCATGCGTCAAATTGTTTCCGAGCATGCGTGATTTTTTGCGCGTCCGACTTGCATACAGATGATCCCATTTTCGGATAGGAACTTTTCCCGACCGAAAAATAGAGAACCTGCTCTCAATCTTTTGCTGGCTGGAATTCCGCCAGTAAAAGACCGATGGAGCATACACACGGTCACATTTTCCGACAAAAAGCTCTCATCTGAGTTTTGCTGGCGGCATTTTCGGAATGTTTCATTTTTATTGTTTCACTTTAAGCATTTTTAAAATTACTGCTCCTGAAAAAACTTCTGTTTTAAAAAAAAAAATTTCCATTGATACATGTCCACTGGGGCAGTACCCGGGTCCCCAAACACTTTTTATGGCAATAACTTGTATATAAGCCTTTAAAATTAGCACTTTTGATTTTTCACATTTATATCCCAAAGACTTTAACGATGACTTTAACGGTGTTCGCACAAATTTTTTGTCTGTTCGCAAGTTGTGGTGCGAACTGAACCAGGGGGTTTTCGGCTCATCCCTAATAACTATAACAAAAAGGATGATCATGGAAGAGGTTTGAGTCTATGCACGTACAGCCATTCTTGGCCACACGCCCGTAGCTCGCACATCTTGGGAACAACAAAGAAATCAAAGAGAAAAAAAAAAACAAGGATCACAGAATGAGGATCAACCTGCTACATATAATTATAGTTAGGGAACATTGGGAATTTGTGCAATGCTGGAAGAGAATTCTAATGGAGAGCCAAAGACAAAGTTATCCCACATATCCCATATTTTTATTTAAATTGGGTTAGGGTGTATTCAATGCTTCATTTAAGGATGTCATATATTCCATAGATATGGTTGAAGTAAGATGACTTTGTGATGGTATCTCTATTGATTTCCAATGCCTAGGAATTAGACGTCTAGCTGCTGTCAAAATGTGTGTAGCTAGGGTTTTGGAGCTTTTTGGTATACCATTAAATGGAAGGCATAAAAGGTAGTGTATAGGGTCTAGAGGTAGGTCTGATTCTAGGACCTGTTGCATTACTTTTGGCACGGTCGTCCTAAACTTTGGTTTTAGGGAACAAGACCAAAAGATGTGGACCAAGGACCCAGTTTCTCTGAGGATCGCAAGGTTGCTCTTGACATTCTGGTCAGATAGGTCAGACAGTTCATCTTTGTCCGATCCCCAGTCTGTTCCAAAGGGGGCTTACAGTCACTTTTTGGGAATACTGAATCATGCCATAAGAATTATTCCTCAGGCTAGAGCTTTTGTTCCAGGTTACTGGCCTTCCCCTATATCATGACTCTGACTCGGTTGTCAGGTCACAAGCAGAGGCACGACCTGACTTTATCATGTGGGACCAGTTCCTGTGTGACTGGAATGGCATTTCCATGTTCATTCCACAATCGACGAGCAGGTCTCTCGAGTGTTTTAGAAGCTGCTGACTCAGCTGGTTTCGGCTATCTTTGGATGTGTGCAGTTGGCCCCGGGCGTTCTTCCATTTGCCCTAGTTTGCGCATACTTCGGCATTATCTGCTATTTGCCCAATGCTGGCAGTAACAGTCACATGGGGTTCCTTCTCATCATGCGTAGGTTTTGACATGGCTAGGCCTGATGTACAGGTTTCACTTCCTGGGAGTGTTTATCAGTGTGAATCGCAATGACGCAGAAGATGCATTATCTCGACTTAATCTCCCCTTGTACCAAGGGTGGGAAGTTTTTCTCAGGTTCATGACCCTGGCTTTCGCTGTATATTGCCACAGCGAATTGGCCTTAGCCGCCAACACTATTAAGTGTATCTATCAGGATCCAGCACTTCTGGCCCCTGCAAACTTCTGACAGTCCATCCATTTTCACGGCTCATCCTCGCAACTTCCCATTAACAAGAATAGACAGACAGGCCAGGGGTTACTGGTATAATTTACAAGTATGACAGTAACTGGTGTCCGATTGGAGTGTTTGATCCTCTCTGCAATCATTTCGCAGTGGCTCCTCTAGACAGCTCTTGCTCCCTTTCCTCACTACAAGCAGTTGGTTCTCATGTTCATGTTTACTCGCCAAATTAGCCAAAACCATTTTCTGGACATTTGTTTAGGATCGGCAGCTTTCGCAGGTTCCAAAAAGGGGACCTCTTTTCATATCATCAAGTACATGGGGCGCTGGAGTTCCTCCTGTTATAGTTGATACATACCGGAACCCTACACTGAAGTCATCCGGGTATTCGCTACTTTACTAGACTGATTGTTGTTACCTGTCCTTTCATCAAAGCTGTCACATCACACCTACTTTCGTGTCTTTTTGCCCTCTTTTAGGTGTACTGACCAGCTAGGCCAAGGCACACCTTAGGTCTTGGGGGTTAGGGTTATGGCATTTCCAAGTGAAGACTCTGACAACAAGTCAGAAGGCTGTCCGGAGGCTAGCCTGCATTTGTAGGAGGAGTCTGAGGGGTATATATCCCTTCTCCTCTGTATAGGGCTGCGTCAGCTCGTCTTTGTGGTTCCCACCCACCCGTTTCCCCCAAACCTTCAAATATACATATACACATAGTACATTTTTCATATTCATACATTCAGGGTATGCCCTCTTTTAGGCGTACTGACCAGCTAGTTCAAGGCAGACCTCAGGTCTTGGTGGTTAGGGTTATCGCATTTCCAAGTGAAGACTCTGACTACAAATATAACTGCTGTTTTTTATTCTTTGATTACCATGTTTTTCTTTTCCTCCCCATTCATCTCACGGTGGCCATTTTCACTGAGGGCAGGTGAATCCATCTCCTCTGGGACTGCCTCCTAGAACATGTAACAGGAACTTCCCAGAATGCATCTGTGAGGCCAGGGTTACATCACCAGTGCCTCACACAATGAGAAAAATGGAAAAACAGTAATTGTAAGTAAAAGCAAAAAACGCTTGTTTAATTAACGAATATATAATTATTTCATATCAGCATGCAGAGCTGCTTAAATATTTTACATAAATGGTGTAAAATAGTATAATTCGTTTTTAACATCCCAGCTCACTTGGTCCTGAAAGGTGAGCTGATTTTTACCTGGAAACACACAGTAAAAAGAATAGAAATGTGTTTTGGACCTCAATATATTCCAGAGTAAATAGTCTCAAACTGGGGCGAGTATCATCCATTACATTGAAGTATCCCCACATTACCGACTGAGATTCATTGCCAAATGAGCAGCCATACAGCCTTGAGGAATCCTGCCCACTATGCTGCCTTCTTGATTCTCGAGTGGGAAGGGATAGATGCACAACACATGACTGCACCTGCATAGCTGATAGACAGAATATGGATTTGAACTGCATCCTTATACAATGCAACACAGTCACAGCCGATGAATGGGAAAATGTGTGATACCATCATGAGAATCCTTCCACGTTAATTCATGTACAATATAAAAAGCATAATGTGCTCATGTACACATCCAAATACATGCAAAAAAACTAAAACATTAACAAAGATGTCTATTTGTGAAAATGACAGTTGTCCTATCAATTGAAAGTCTAAAGCCAATTGTTTGTACATTTGGATAGTGGAAAATGGTTATCAGCTCTAAAAAAAATTTTATTGATGTGTCTACCAGCGAGATTAACTGTCTCCATTTGTTCTGGTGACCATTAAGGGGAAATTCAAACACTTGAGTATCGACAGAGCAGGAATAGATGGGAAGTGTTCAAGTGGAGACACTTGTAGTAGTGAAAACTATGATTTGATTTTCCTCATCTTGGAAAATTTTCTCTCATTTCCTGTTGCGTCCACGGGACAGGAAGTAAAGAGAAATCTCCCAAATGGGACATGTTTTAACCCTTCCTCACTCTAACCAAAACAAAAAAAAAAATCTTTAGATGTATTTTAACACTAACATGGAAAAAGAGAGGGTCAATTAACGAAGGCAAAATTCCCTGGAACTTAGACAGTACAGTACATACTGTATAATATAGTTGTAAATATAAGAAAGCGTTCTTAACAGAAGGCTACACCATACTTCTAGAGGCATATTTTTCAACACCAAGTTGTTGCACTATTCTTTGCAAAAACCCATAGCTCCAGATCCAAATAAGTATGGGATTCCAAGGGTTGATTCGTGTTCTAGTTAGGGTTAGCGGCATGGTTTAAGGTTGAGATTTAGGCTAGATTTAAATCTATGTGGTTGTGGCTAATGCGGCTTTTGGCACGTGTTTTAACACGCATTTTTTATGCTGTTTTGTATGCATTTTCCATGTGGCTTGCGCATGGATTTTGAGGGGAACCGCACGCCTAAATGTTTTTAAAAAAATGGCATGGGCCCCCCCAAAGTCCATACCAGACCCTTATCTGAGCATGCAGCCTGGCAGACCAGGAAAGGGGGGCGAGCAAGCGCCTCCCCTCCTCCTGAACCATACCAGACCACCTGCCCTCAACATGAGGGTTTTCCCTTGAGGCAGGGGCGGCTCTGCCACCCCCCAAGCACCTTTATCCCATGTTGATGGAGACAAGGGCCTTTTCCCCACAACCTTGGCTGGTGGCTGTGGGGACTGAGGGCGGGGGGTTTATCAGAATCTAGAAGCCACTTTTAACAAGGGGGTCCCCAGATACCGCCCCCCCCCCCCCCCATGTGAATGAGTACCCTACTCATTCATCAAAAAAGTGTTGGAAAACCAGTGTGGGCTTATGCTCATATTCGTGTGCATGTGCATTGCTCGCATGCTTATATTTCTATGTATAGAGGCAATAGATGTACTATTCCAGTTCATTGTGCTCGCAGTTGTGCATGCACTTGCACACGTACACATGTGCATACCAAATAGCGTAGCACTTGGCACTCAGTGACCTATTTAAACTGTTCTGTCACCATGAGCAGTTGCTGAATGGTCTTCAGCTTGTATCTGTATTCCTGAACCTGCTTGTCTGTGCATGACCCGGCTTTCTCCTGGGCTTTGCCTTTGCTCCTGCATTAACCTTGTTCATCTGATCTCTCTGACCTAGGCCTGTTTACTAGACTTGCTTTTGCCTATTGGTTCTGTACTGCGCTGCCTGGCTGTTACTGACCTTGGCATACTTCCTAGACTTGCTCTGCCTGCTGACTCGGTCCCTTGTTGCCCGACTGCCGCTGGTTGCTGCCTGCATACCGACTCTGCTACCATCTCCTGCTCTGGTGCCAGGCTGCTTCAGTATCCTGTCCTGAGGACTGCGACCCCCAGCTTCATCCACCTAAAGAACAAACTTTGCCAGCCAGCTACTCTGGCACTTGTGCCACTCCGTAACCTCACACTCTCTGTCTCCACCTTCAAGAGTGTTGGGCAGGAGATGCAAGAGAGGCCTCAACAACATTCCGCTCATCACCAAGTACGTGACACCACCCCACTGTGCTATTGTATTCTGACTCCTTCACTATTAGAATACACAAAGGTTTTCCAACAGTCTCGTATTATAAAGGGGTGTTAGGGATAAGTTATCAGGTCATTCCAGTTTTTGATAGATACTGGTAGTGAGATTTCTGCACTTGAGTTTTTAAGTGTGACTACATGCTGGGGAAAATCAAATTATGGTATTTAATGTGATACAGTAAGCAATAGGGGGAATGAGAACACACAAATTGTACGTCCCCAAAGTGTTCCCAAGGTGCTCAGGAACAGAGCCAGGAACTACGAGCTTCTATTGCTCTCAGAAGAGATAAGAAACCAGGAAATGACTTGGCCCACCACACTCAACCTGTAACTATAAGGTTTAGGGTTCTATGAAAAATAGACTTAAATATTGGTGTCAAGTTTATCATAGAAGGGAAACAGTAGCATGAAAAAAAAAGCTACTAAACAGTTTTTTTTTTTGGTAGGAGGCTTTGTGTGTGCCTTCTGTCAAAAAAATAAAAAATGTTCTTTTACCTAGAAAATTTACTTGTTGAGTCACTGGAGCACGCAACTTAATTTGCAATGTGTGGGACTTGCATCATCATTGGCTACCCTGGTTACCAAAGAGAAAGAACCTTCCATGAAGGTGGCACCAGCAGCTGTGGATCGGTGAGGGGAAACACAGAACATGTAATTACTGGAACAAGGAAAACTCAGAAATATCTTTGCCATAATGCTATGCTGTGCATAATTTCACATTATTGCAGGAACTGGCTGAACAATAAAAAAACAAAACTTACCATATATGGCCAGCTTAATCACCCCTGTTAGGTAGATTCACCCTCTCTATTTGTCCTATTTAACAATATCGCAAAAATCACAAATTCTGAGTTGTTTCCAGAAGAGGTATAGAAGGGAAATCTTCCATGGGGAGGCTACTTCCAGTGACCCTGGTGATAGCCAGGAATCCCCTTGCTTTGGAGGGATTTTCTCTCACTTCCTGTTTTGGCTATAAAACAGGAAGTGAAGGGAAATCTCCCCGATGGGACACTGATTTTAAAAAAAATGTGGCTGCTTTCACACTGAGGCTCTTTACAGGTGCTATAGCACTATAAATAGCGCCTGCAAAGTGCCTGTAAAGAGCCTCTCCTCTCACTCCAGCCCGAGTGCTTTCACACGAGAGCGGTGCGCTAGCAGGACGCTAAAAAAAGTCCTGTGAGCAGCATTTTTGAGGCACTGTAGGAGTGGTATATACACCCCTCCTAAAGCAAAATCAATGAAATTAAATCAATGGGCAGCGTGCCAAAGTGCGGGCGCTTTTAACCCTTTTTAGGCCATTAACGGGGATTAAAAACGCCCCGCTATTGGCCAAAAAGGGACGCAAAATTGACAGCAAAGCGCTTCTAGGAATACCGCTTTTCCACCGAAGACCCCAACGCCACAGTGTGAAAGTGGCTTTACTCTATCCAAGATGAAAAAGATGCCTTTAGTTCAACTTTAATGAGGACCTTCAGTCAAAAAAACACAAACATTTCCACATTGTATTCCTCCCTCCTCTAAGCTGACCTTTTTTTTATTGTTTATTTCCCTGTTTCTCTTGGTACTACGTCATCCTGGGTCAGCTGCAAGGACCAGGAGGAGACAGATAGCTCCTGATGACGTAAGCAAGGAAAATGGCAGCGCAGGACCCAGCATGTAGTAGATTACAACAGAATAATGCTGAGTTTGCTGTGTGTGTATGTTTATGAACAAATTAAATAGGATTGGCCCAGCACAGAACCCTGGGGAACCCCACTACCCACCCTTGACCATTCAGAATACTCCCCATTTATCTATATCCTCTGATCTCGCCCTTGTAGCCAGTTTTCAATCCATGTACTCACCCTATGGCCCATGCCAACGAACCTTATTTTGTACAGTAAACGTTTATGGGGAACTGTATCAAATGCTTTTGCAAAATCCAGATATACCACGTCTACGGGCCTTCCTTTATCTAGATGGCAACTAACCTCCTCATAGAAGGTTAATAGATTAATAGACATGTTTTCAGAGTCCTGTATTTCACCGGAAGTTATTTGTGGGTTTCTCTTTGCATCCTGAACAATTTTCCTGGCAGTTGTGGCTGAAATTTCAGTTGGGCTACCTGACCGTGGTTTGGTTTCAACAGAATCCCTCATTTTCCCCTTCTTGATTAGAGTTTGAACACTGCTGATTGGCATTCTCAATTCCTTGGATATCTTTTATATCCCTTTCCTGTTTTATACAGTTCAACTACCTTTTCCCGCAGATCCTTTGACAATTCTTTTACTTTCCCCATCACTCAGAATCCAGAAACGTCAGTGCAGCACTGGATGCAAGGGTCTGTCAGGAGTCCAGAAACTCATTGACCTTTTATACACACACACTAATTACAAGCAAACAGATCACAGGTGAGGATGGTTACCTTTAATAGCCATTCAAACCCCTTTGTGTCAACTTGTGTGCATGTTATCAGGCCAAAATCACCAGGGTATGTAAACTTTTGATCAGGGTCATTTGGATAGTTTCTGTTTGTCATTATGATTTAAAAAGAGTAAACACAGTTTATTGATAATAAATGGCTTCAGCCAAACACTAACCATGACTGAAAGAAATGTTTTTGTTTTATCATTCATATTCTCTGAAAAATGGCCAAGAAATCATAATTCTGCCAGGGTATGTAAATTATGAGCACAACTGTATATTGTATACTAAATACAGTATAAGTATTTGCTTCCAATAGAAGCCTTCTCCCCTCCTCTGTATAGGTGCTCCAGTTATGTTCAAGTTTACCAGCCTAAAGATCATTGTTTTATAAATTCCTGGGAAAATGGTTGAAAAATTCAATCAGAAAGCTGGCACAACAAATAGCAGCTAACTTGTTTCAGCTCAGAACTTTGGTATAAGAAGATTTCTAAATGTTTGTGAGAACAATAAGCCTAAAAATTAAAAAAACTGGTAGTTAGGCAACCATAAATAATTTCTGACTGATCACTTTCACCTGTACTTCATTAACTTTCCATTGTGAGCACTACAATAACATGTCACAATATTATAGCAATTATCCATACGACCCCAAACATCAATATGGGATTGACTGATGGTCAGCACACAAATCAATAGAAAGCATTGGGGCACTGGATGAACTGACTGCAAGCATATACTGTACATCCTATTATCATTGGGCAAATGAAAATTGTTTAGGAATCACCCATGTAACTTGGCCTTTAATCACTTCAAGTCCGGGAACTTTCACCCCCATCCAAATTGGTGCCAAGTTTCAGCACTCACACACTTTGAATTACAATTACTCAGGCATGCAACACTATATCCTATATCAGGTGGTCCTAGCAACCAATCATCAGCTTGTTAATATGAAAAATTAACTCCAGAAGCTTACGCTGTCTTATCAGCGCTGCTGTGTGTCTCTCCCATGTTCTCATTCAGCTTCCTGCTCCACTCTGCTCTGTCTCCCTCTCTGCATGGGGCAGGTAGGAAATTTCAGAGCTGTGTAATATGCAGGGGGTGTGTGTAGGCGGCTGTGTAATATGCAGGGGTGTGTGTAGGTGGGCTGTGTAATATGCAGGGGGGCTGTGTAATGTAAAAGGGGTCCAGAGGTGTGAGGGCTGTGTAATGTAAAGGGGTCCAGAGGTGCGGGGGCTGTGTAATGTAAAGGGGGTCCAGAGGTGCGAGGCTGTGTAATGTAAAGGGGTTCAGAGGTGCAGGGGCTGTCTAATATAAAGGGGTCTAGAGGTGTGGGGGGCTGTGTATTGTAAAGGGGTCCAGAGGTGCGGGGGCTGTGTAATGTAAAGGGGTCCAGAGGTGCGGGGGCTGTGTAATGTAAGGGGGTCCAGAATATTATCTTAATTTTTTTAGCAGGTGAATAAAGCCCTCTATGCATTCACATACATTGCATCTGGCACTTAAGTGGAAAAAGGTTGCTGACCCCTGTGCTACAGAATTGTGAATACGATTGGTGGTATAGGAAGCAGAAATAGAAGACTTTACACGGCACAGGCTTCAGAAAATACACTATCAGTGACCTTGTTGGGGCACTTTTTGGATTCTGGCTACAGTGGATTACAATAGCTCTGATTAAAGCTGGCTATCGATGGATCAAATTTCAGCAGGAACCAGACAAATTTTGATCCATCGATGGGCAGCGTGATTGTACTGAGGTTCATCTATCGATTGGCTTCAGTACAACCAGTCTGTCTGGGTTTTTTTTGTTCAATCAGCAGTGATCATTGTATTTTAATGTCTGGGAAACCTCCTGTTGTCAGAATACAATAGCACAGCGGGAGGGACTGACTGTGTTGATGTGGGAATCTAGCTATTTTCTTTCTTTCAACCCGAAGATTGAAGGATCAAGTGAGCTTTCTGATTTTGGTACACCTGGGTCTTTGTAGGATAGTGTTAACAGCAAGCTGATTGCTTTCACTTGTAGCATTGCTCTTAATCTGTTTGCCTGTTTGACGTGATCACAAGTTTGATGCCTTCAGTAATCAGCCTCCATTGTTCTGGTAGGTGATAAAAGTCCTGGCTTTTATGTCTACTATAGATAGAGAAAGTGAACTGTGCAAAATTCCCAGAAGCTGACAAAGAAAGAGCTGGCAGGTCTATGGTGTAATTGCTGTACAGCTAGGATAATTAACTACTAAATTACCCATTCTACTCCCCTATGTGTTTTTGTATAACTGGACTGAGCAGTTGATCTGGCTTGTAAGAATAAACAGAGTTTCCCCAGCCTGCCACAAGTCAAACACCAGTGCTGAAAAAAAATTAGGTCATTAGTCAGTCGTATTCAAATTTTTAAATAGAAGCTGAATTCCAATGTCCTACCTGCATTATTATTATTATTATTATTAGCACAACTAATGATGTAGTCATTTAGATGCTGGCAGTGAGACAGCTAAGCCCTCGCATTATAAAGGCAGCCAAGACCAGCATGTAGGATCTGATTGCCCTCAGGCATCAAAATTGTCCGCTAGGTCCCTAAAGGGGATACTTTTGCTCAGTTGGTCATGTAAATGCAGAAAGGTGGTAAGGAGGAGATAAGCAGCACCAAGAGACATGGCCCATACCTAGGGTTGCCACCTCATCCCTTTAAACCCGAACACATATGAATTATACAGGTTCTGAGGCTAATTAAGGTGGTAATTAAACTCACTTGGTGCCTTATCTGCATTAAATTAGCCTCAGAACCTGTGTAATTCATATGTGTTCAGGTTTAAAGGGATTAGGTGGCAACCCTACCTATACCACTTATACTGGGAAGAGAGGGGGACAGTAGTGATTAAAATAATTGATTCCACATAAAGGGGCTGCAAGGTTGGTGATTATCTATAAACATAAGATATTCACCGGAAGTTATCTTTTGTCTTTGGATACCTTAAAACCTCCTCCAAATCTAATGATGCTCAGAGTCACAGAACACACTTCCTGTGAGCCCAGACCACCATAGACACATCCTCTAGCAATAGCAGGTCATTTTTGAGTTAGGAAAGCATAGTTAAATAGAAGTATTTACAGCCAGAATTTAGGATCAAAGTGTATTTCTGCTTTTGGAGCCAAATTGGAAAAACAACCTACTTTTCATTTGTTAAGTTCCAAAAATCGTACGAAAAATGCTGCATTCGATTAGATCGTACGATAACCGGATCGTTAGTACAGAGCTTTCGAGAGCCGATCAGGACAGTTCATCCGATATTATCGGATAGATCGTACGATTTTCGTTTAAGCAGTACAGCTGTCGTTTGAAAATGCAATACAAATGCATTACAACACATGACATCACTTCCGAGTTTTTATTCTGTCGTACGGGAATTTTCATGACTTTAGTAAACTCATCAGATTCAACGTGAGATTAGCATGCAAAAAAAAAAAACAGACGTTCATTCGTCCGATAATCGGATCGTGTGTACGGAGCATTACACGTTCCCCTTCACATAGCATAACTAAAATAAATAAATAAATAAAAACAGCTACTTGCATTTCCTGCTTTTTTACCTGCTTAAAGTGGTGTTTCCACCAAAAAAAAAAATTATCTTAAAAATCATAAAAAAAAAAAAAAATATTTATTTACTCACCTCTAAATGCCTGTTGCTATGGGGTCCCTCGTAGTCTGCCTCCTTCAGTGCCCGGACACTGACATCACTTCCCCTCAGCGCCACACAGTCATCTGGGACCTGTCACGTGTCCCAGATGACTGTGCGGCGTATCACAGTAAGAATGCCAGTGCCGCGAGTGGAGCGGGGAACGAGGGGGGGCTTCATTCCCCCGCATCGCTGGACCCTGGGACAGGTAAGTGCCCGATTATTAAAAGTCAGCAGCTGCAGTATTTGTAGCTGCTGACTTATACATTTTTTTTTTAGGGGGCCCCCCACTTTAAAGATCCTACCTAGTGCTTGTCTGCTATGTCACTCTATGTGCACCATGATTAACCCTAGCTTTACTGTGCTGGCATATCTCATGATCAGATTTGAACTCTGTTTTAATAAAGGGTTAAATATCCCAGGACTTGGGTTTTGCATTGTATGTTAATGCACTTAAAAAAACAAAACAAAAAACAAACTGTCTTTGATCCAGAACCTATGTTTGCTCCTTGATCTTCTTTCCCTTTCCAATAGTCCCTGTCCCTATTCTAGTTTATGCCTATGGTTTATGGCATGAGTTAAGTACGTAGGATAATCTTTTTCTGTGATGCCATATGTACCATTGCTTGCATTTACTGTTAATGTGAGTTTGATATGAATACACTCTGTAAACAAATCGTGATTGATATGTGGATTTATACCTTTTATGGAAATGCCTTCTACTTTGGAAACTAATAAAAATGATTGAGCATAAAAGAAACTGTCTCAACTTCCATCCTTTATATTCACATTGCTATATAGGCAATAGAAGCTGCCTATAGAGTCCTACTGTATGTAGAAATATTTTCTAAAGAATCAACTAAAAATAAATAGAAGAAAGAACTATGAAATAAAGAATATTTAAAAAAATATATAGTTTTAGGTATGCTGTAAGAATGGGAGGATGCATAAACAAGAGAATTTGCCTTGAGTCCTACTGTTTAAATTCACATTATTATTCTGCATTGGTGTGCACTAAAAAGTGAAGGAAAGTTAGCATTTTACCCAGCATAGCTCATTGTGCTACTATCCCAAAATGCTGTGGTGCATAGAGTTGAATAAAATTTTATTTTGTGACATTTCAATAAATAATAAAAAAAAGAGTAAACAGTTTGATGTGCAAAGAATGAATGGACCCTACATGTAAAACATTTTATACTGAATGTTTTTTATGCCGCGTACACACGACTGGACTTTTCGACAGCAAAGGTCCAACGGAACGAATCCGTCGGACAATTCGATCGTGTGTGGGCTTCATCGGACTTTTGCTGTCGAAAAAATCTGACAGACTTTAGAAATAGAACATGCTTCAAATTTTTCCGCCGGAACTCTGCTGGACCCAGTTCCTATTGAAAAATCCGCTCGTCTGTGTGCTAGTCCCAACACATGACAGTCCCATCACGGCCCAAATCTCGGTGTCATCGCTGGCCCTTTGGATGCAAGTCTAGACGTACACCAATCCTTCTACAGGAGTTCCAGCTGGAGTGTGTGCCCGTGAGGATCGTTTCTGCCTGTTTGACCCACCGCCACTGGCGTGTGTGTCCACGATTTGGGGTAAGAGTATTCACCCCTCTTCCCTGGTGTTGGATGCACATCCCCGGGTGCTGTGTATAAATAATTCCCTGCACATTCCGGCACTAATATTGCATTTTAGGATTTCCAGCGCCCTGTGATTACATCTATGGGATTGAACATGTTACATTGAACTATTATAGCGACCCATGAATGGTTACTTTGGTTATCTTGCTCCACAGTAGGTTGGATGTGCAAACCATTCCATATACCTTTTATGTTTGGATTTTTCATGTGCGTCCATAATAGTGTATGATTTTGTGTTTCTTTACAGGATTATTTTTCCATATATATATATATATATATATATATATATATATACTTATGCACATAGCATTTTCAGTCTGCACATTGGTATAAAATGTTCATTCATTTATTTAACCAATTAATATTTTATATTGAGCACTCACTTCTGGATACCTATTCAGGGTTTCTATGCACTGTATTTTTTCAATTTTTTACTTTTTATACAATTAGTCTTATTGTTGATGCTAGCAGCTTTTCTAGCTATAAGTAGCGCATCTTTATTTCCACTTTTTTAGGTCGTAATTTTTGCCTGAATTCGCACCTGAAACAGAGCCAAAGACGCACAGGACCCTTTTCCAGTGCGCTCCGTGGCCACCCCGGAGATGTGTGAACCGGTTCCATTGAGAGACGGTCACAGTCTCCTGTCATGCGAATTGAATGCGGGGAAGTGAGAACCCAACCTAAAAAGTGATCCAAACTCAAATAGTTCTTTAAAGGGCACCACGTGTCTGAAAAAAACCCTAAGGCTATAGCTATGTTCACACTAGGCTGCATGGTAAAGTGCAGCCTTTTACTGTGGAGGCAGCTGTCTCCTTCACACTATATCCCTGCAGTGACGGGTTTTCTATGTGCTACATTTACACCACAATGATAGTGTGATGCAGCACATAAAATGCCTGCAATGTTCACAGCACACTGGATGGCCCTCAATACACACCTCCCAACTTTTTGAGATGGGAATGAGGTACACCTATCAGCAAAAGTATGCAGGCATAGGACACACCCCATTGCCACGCCCCCTTAAAGGAGCATTGTACAAAATAACAAGATTGGTTAAACCCACAAGTGCTTTTTTTACCACTAATATTCCTTTATATTGGCTTTCGGAATTTACAAATGCAGCAATTTTGGAATCAGATGAAAGGTTTAGCGCTGGAAAACACTTTTTGATAGATAAAAAGTGAATTTTATATACATCTATATAGATCAGACCAAAATGAGGGACAAATGAGGAGGAATGAGGGACAGAGGGACATTGCTCCAAATCAGGGACAGTCTTTCGAAATCAGGGACAGTTGGGAGCTATGCTGAATGTCACCTCGCTGCTTTGCAAAGACATGAATAAAGGGTCACTATATGACACCCTAATACTACAATGTGTGTGTCTTGTTCCTACAGATAGAGAAAACATATACCTGTGCTCAAATCCCAATAGCTGGTATATGTATTTTAACCAGGAGCGGTCCGTTCATTTAGAGGGCGCACCGGCCTTGCCCCTATCTACGCCACCCCCCATATGGTTAAAAAATAGATTCATGCATAACATTCATGAATATATCCACGGCCGCACCGGCCACCCCCTAGTCAGGCATCCGGCCCCTTTCAGGACGCCGGGTGCCTGAATTACAGTGGCGAGGGTGTATTTTTGAAGCACCATAAGCTTTAATAGGCTTCAAAATAGGGTGGAATCGGAGTGCAGAGCATTGCATCTAGGTGTGTTAGAAAAGCAAATGAAAGGTCAGGTGATCCTATTGGATGCCTAGAAGGAGGGGAGGAGACGCACGGAAAAAGAGAAGAGGACACAGGAGACGCTGCCAGATGGCCGCCGCAGCCTGATCCCCTGCCCAATGTGCCCGCCGATCTCCGATGATTATCCCCCGATGACTATCCTGTGGTAAGTGCCAGTGGACCGACAGACAGCGGGGTTTAAGGGGCTGCTGGGGGGGTTGTTTGCCACCCCCCCCAAACAAAAAAACACCAGCCGCCGCTGATTTCAACTATGAGGTGCTAAAGGGGTGTGATCACATATTAACACTACAAATTCTGGATGGACCCTCTGCACACTGCTATATACCCTTTCCAGCAAACTATGCAATGAAAAACAGGGATTTTTAGTTCACACATATTGCAATACACGCTTAAGCTGGCAAACCGCGTCCAAGTAATCCCTCTTATGGAAAAGGAAAGGGTGTATAGCAGTGTGCAGAGGGTCCATCCAGAATTTGTACTGTTACTATAGATGTCTGATAGAAGAAGCAATACACCAACCTGAGCTGTAATTAATATCTCACTTCATGTTCATTCACTTCATCTCCAGGCACAAGGTCCTCGCCACTTGTATTCCCTGAGCTTCTGTATTCTGTACAACAGTTTACACACAGGGAAAAATGCATACATACAAAAAAAGGAAGCTAGCCTGCAAACCAAAATATTGTACAGAAGCTGAACTTCAAAAGAAACTTGTGCCAGATGATTCATGTATAATTGATCATATTTTCATCTCCAGTGTTGATGCAATCTAACTGAAGGCGTCTTGCAGGTGGCAGGGAAGCTGGGATCCATTAAACATCTTTCCTTTCTTTTGCCTTGTTGTTGGCAATTTGAATAACATGCTGTCTTCTCACATCTCTTTTTGGTGTCTCGTGGCGAGATATCTCCACCTCTATTTACAGTTTCATCCATCTGCTTCAGTCATTAACAATCCAAATGATGGTGGCACTACCCCAATAATCCCGTTAAATATAAATGAAAAAAAAAAAAAGAAAGTTGTGGAATTTAGCTGAGTGGGAAATCTGCATAATGGTCTAGTTCAGGGGGTCTCCAAAGTCTCTAAATAAAGTGCCAGTTTACTGTCCTTCAGGTTTTGTGGGGCCAGACTGTGGCCGGTGTAAGTAGAAAATGCCATGACGTCAGTGGCAGTAAACAATATCCCATCATTGCTTTTAGGGGGAGGAATAGAACCCCATTCATGGTGTCAGTAGGAGGATTAGTGCACCATCATTAGTGTCAGTGGAAGGAAAGGTTCCCAAACGAAGGTGTCAGGGGTTGGAATAGTGAACCATTATTGGTGTCAGTTGGAGGAATAGTGTCCCAAGGGCCGGTTAAAGCCAAGCAAGGTGCTACATCGGGATCTAGGCCACATTTTGGAGACCATTGGTCTAGTTGGTTGTTGGTGGATACACAAACTACTGGCCATATCTACCAATGGAGTCTGGGCCATACAAAAAGCATATGCCAAACCGATATTTCAGCTATTGACAGTTAGATGTTGCATTCCAGGTATTTGTCCCTGAATGCATAGGACCCTAAACACAAGTACCACTTGGTACAGTGTTAACCCCAGTCCAGCTGCAGCTTGCCATAGACTTTTACAGTCGGCGGGCAGTGGTGCTGGAAGCTGTGCCTGTGCCACCCAGGCACACTAAAACACTGGGATGCACGCTGTGCAACTGGGCTCCCCTGTTTGCAAAGGGTCTAAAATGGAATTTCCCGAATTTCAAAGACATTTATCCTCATTTCCTGTGATGTCTACAGGATAAGAAGTGAAGGAAAGTTTCTGCACTAGCACTCTATTGAAAGCAAAAAAAAAAATGTTGGCTTTAGACATGTAGCACCCTCTAGTGCTACAAGTCTATGTATTTTTTTTTGTAGTGTAGGTAAATTTGGTTTGGCTGGCAGCCAAGCTTGTGTTTTTTTTTTCTGGGTCCTGCTGAGTGACTCAGGGAGGCTGGTATAACTTACAGGCAGCATCTCTGATACGTCCCCCTACTTCAAGAAACTTGGAAAAAATTCTAGAAGAATAGAAGTGGAGGTGTGGAGGAGCTTCCTGGAGTATTGAGGGTCCTGACCAATCCTCAACAGATGGGATGGCAGGGGGCAGGCCCCCTCAAATATTCTGGGTCAGCCCAGTAGAGGCAGTAGCGTTAAGGTGGAAGCTGGAGATGGAGTGCTAGGAGGCTGTCGGAGACCCTTGAGGGTAACCCCCTAGTCTGGGAGGGGTAACCCCGGGTCTGGGAGCTGGGGTGCAGGAGGGATCCTCCAATATCCCAAGGAGGAGTCCTGTCCAGTGGCAGGGGAGCAGGTGTGAGGACAGCAGGAACCAGTGGGCACGTTTGGGAGATCTCCAGGGAGAAGACAGCCAAGTGGGCTGGCGAGTGAGACAGTGGAGAGGATGGAGATCCAAACTAAGAGGACTGTGAGGAGGGAGGAGACGCAGGCAAAGCTTCTGTGAAGCACCAGGAGGAGGAGACGGTGCCCACCGCCCGGAGGAAGCGCTGCCCGCGACCTAGATGGGATGAATGCAGGGCTGGTGACCAACCGAACGACTGTCAAAAAAAAATATACCACCAGCCGCCACTGCATTCAAGTGTAAAGTTTTATCTAGAGAGAAGGCGAGGATGGGTTAGATGACAGGTGTTGGCCGTCTACACTTTCATTTTATAACATTAGCGTTGTAACAACAATAAAAACAATAGTTATTTTTGACCATCTAGTATAAGCTTACTAGAAAAATCTCCTTTCATGTTGTGAATTCTACCTGTCTGCTGGGTGTCTCTTTCCACAACTTCCTGGATTCCCTGCATGCATTGAAGCTTCTACTCTCTACTGTTTACTTTCAGGCTTCATATCCCATGGTACATTGCTGCCAGCCAGCAGTGATCCCTGTACTGACTCCGCCTCCTGAAAATCCTCCTCTCAGCGTCTCTGTAGTTCAGATGACAGGCTCTATGAAATGTGTGACACAGCAGTGCCTACCCACAGGACATAGTGACTACGTGTCACAGAATTCAAGGAAGTAAATATGTGGGGAGCGTAACAAAGCAAGTTTACAAACTTAAAGCTTGTTCAGATTAACCACTTTCTGCCCATGATGTAGCTGAAAGACGGCTACAGGGTGAGCTTATTCTGCTGGAAATGCATACCTGGACGTCCTTCCAAGATCGCGCTGCCCGCGCACCCCTTGCCTTCAGACTCAGCTGATCACAGGTCGGAGTAAAGGGACAATCACAGCAGCCCTTTACCACATGAGCAGCTGTGTCCAATGACAGCTGATATCAGATGTAATCACATTCTTTTGTGTTAAAGGGACATCGACACTGGTAATCAGGGCACTGATTATCAGTGCAGTCCCAGCAGTGCCCACTAGTGGTGCCAATTGGTGCCTATCAGTGCCTCCTTATCAGTGCCACCTATCAGAGCCTATGAGTGCCACCTATCAGTACCCATCAGTGCTGCCTATCAGTGCAGCCTCATCATTGCCTCCTAATCAGTGCCCATCAATGCCACCTACCAGTACCCATAATGCGGCGTACACACGCTCGGACTTTCTGGCGTGATTGTCCGCCGGACCTAGTCCAAGGGACATCGACACTGGTAATCAGGGCACTGATTATCAGTGCAGTCCCAGCAGTGCCTACTAGTGGTGCCAATTGGTGCCTATCAGTGCCTCCTTATCAGTGCCACCTATCAGAGCCTATGAGTGCCACCTATCAGTACCCATCAGTGCTGCCTATCAGTGCAGCCTCATCATTGCCTCCTAATCAGTGCCCATCAATGCCACCTACCAGTACCCATAATGCAGCGTACACACGCTGGGACTTTCCGGCGGGATTGTCCGCCGGACCTAGTCCAAGCGGACTTTCCAGCGGAGGTCCGCCGGACTTTCCGAGCGTGTGGACTTGCCCACACACGCCCGGACTTTTCACGCGGACAATCTGCCGGAGTTTTGGCCAAAGTCCGCAGGACATTTGAAATGAACGGACTTGCCCACACACAGAGCAAAGTCCGCTCATTTAGAACGTGACTCCCGGTAGACGGGACTATCGAAGGAAGTGAATGCGACATTGACACCTTGCTAGCCCTGTCACCTGGTATGGATTTAAAGTGGAATCCCTACGTGGAAAAAACGGTGTGGGGGTCCCCCCCAAATCCATCTCAGACCCTTATCCGAGCACGCAGCCCGGCCGGTCAGGAAAGGGGGTGGGGACGAGCGAGCGCCCCCCCCCTCCTGAGCCGTACCAGGCAGCGTGCCCTCAACATGGGGGGTGCCCTGGGGAAAGTGGGGCCCTGCGCCCCTCCCAACCCAAAGCACCTTGTCCCCATGGTGATAAGGACAAGGGCCTCTTCCCGACAACCCTGGCCGTTGGTTGTCGGGGTCTGCGGGCGGGGGGCTTATCGGAATCGGGAGCCCCCTTTAATAAGGGGGCCCCCAGATACCGGCCCCCCACCCTATGTAAATGAGTATGGGGTACGATGTACCCCTACCCATAAACCATGGGAATCCATCTCCCCATCCCTGAGGACCCTCCATTGGCTAACCGTAAAGGATAGGATCACATTCAAGACCCTCTGCCTGACCCACAAATGCACACAAGGAGATGCTCCTCAATACTTATGCGAAAAAATACAACACTACACTCCCAATCGCAACCTCCGATCTAACGACCAAAATCTCCTCCTCGTCCCCAAGTCCCGGTACAAATCAAGGGGAGAACGAAGATTTGCAGTCCAAGGACCACGGCTATGGAACGCTCTACCTACAAACATCCGCTTAGAAAAAGACCATCGGACCTTCAGGAAAAAACTTAAGACCCACCTCTTCTAAGAAGGAATCAACCCAGTTCGGATCAAGCGCCTCGAGGCGATTTAGTTCGCAGTTGCAGCGCTATACAAATCTTTCATTCATTCATTCATTCAAGGGAAAAAGGTGTAAATTTTTTAAAATATTTTATTGCACAGCTCTGGGGGTCTTTTTCCGTCTTGGGGGGTCTTCTCGCCGGACTCCTCCGTTATCTTCTGCTCTTTTACTAGCTCTTTCACTAGCGGAGGAGCCCGGCTTTCTTATTCGTCGCCGCCATCGTCTGGGGGTCTTGTTCCGACTTCAGGGGTCTTCTGGGGTCTCTTCTGTTCTTCTTGCTGGTGGCGGAGGCTACTGTTGCCTTTGCTGTCGCTGCCGCCGCCTTCTGCTTCTGCTTCTTGTTCTTCTTTCTTCATCCGATGTTGACATAATGCTCTCTCTGGCCGTAATGGCAGAGACACACTGTGATGTGACTTATATAGGGACAAGGGGCGGGTCACATGCTCATGTCACATGGTGACTCCACCCCATATGATGTCACAGTCCCAGCATCCTCCGGAGCCCACACACGGTCGGAATGTCCGGTGGACTCTAGTCAGGCAGACAATCCCGCGGGAAAGTCAGCTCGTGTGTACACGGCCTAAGTGCCACCTATCAGTGCCCATCAGTGCTGCCTATCAGTGCAGCCTCATCCTTGCCTCCTCATCAGTGCCCACCAGTGCTGCCTCATCAGTACCCATCAGTGCCACCTATCAGTCCCCTCTAGTGCAACCTCATATGCGCACATCAGTGAAAGAGAAAAATTACCTGTTTGCAACATTTTATAACAAACCATGATTTATTTATTTTTTTTGGTCTTTTTTCATTTGTTTAGCAAAAAATAAAAAACCCGGTGGTGATTAAATACCATCAAAAGAAAGCTCTGTTTGTGTGGACAAAAAATGATAAAGACTTCATATGGGTACAATGTTGCACGACCGCGCAATTGTCATTCAAAATGTGACAGCGCTGAATGCTGAAATTTGGCCTGCAGGAAGGGGGTAAAAGTGCCCAGAAGGCAAGTGGTTAATAGGCTAGAAATAATTAAAATAAAAAGTGTAAATGATTATAGGATTTTACATTTTAACCATAGATATGATTTAATGATTTTAGGATGCAAATTAGAGATGCAAAGCTATCATCCATCTGAGGAAACATTGACAAACTATGAATAATGATAACATATTCATGAATCACAGAGGAGAGGTCGGGATGAATTCAAAATGCAGCTTCTAAGTGACAACTGTCAGTAAGTCTGAAAGGACATCAAGTAACTGTGGCAATAAAGCTTCATGCCTTATGCCCCATACACACGGTCGGATATTCCGATGGAAAAAGTCCAATTGGATTATGTTGTCGGAAAATCCGATTGTGTGTGGGCTCTAGCGGGCTTTTTCCGTTGGAATTCCTGACGGGAAAAATTTGAGAGCAGGATCTAAAATTTTCCGACAACAAAATCTGATCGGACTTTTTCCGATCGTGTGTAGAGAATTCCAACGCACAAATTGCCATGCATGCTCAGAAGAAATTTGGAGACGAAAGCTATTGGCTACTGGCCTCTACATAGTCCCTTCGTACGCTTTGTACGTCACATTTTCCGTCAACTTTGTCCGACCGTGTGTCCGTGTGAACACAAGTTTCGGACAAAATCCGTCTGAAAAAATCCAACGGATTTTGTGGTCGGAATGTCCAACCGTGTGTACGGGGCATTATACTTTTCTAACATTCACCCATTATTTTTAATTCAGCTGCTCGGTTAGACTAAAATATTAACTTTTCTATATATTATTTGGTGTTTGATTTACTTTGCCATGTTCTGCGATACTCAGTATAAAAAAAAAAAAAAAAACATTTGGAATACCAGCAGCCTGCTCTATATTCTGTAATAAAGCCACAGCTGAAAACCTAATAAATAAATGTATATTTCTGGAAGGAAGGACGTGCTGATTTGAAATTAGATTTGACTGTGTTTGCTGGCCAAATAAAATATAGATATGGGTCATCCAATGCTTGGGTGAACTTGGCAGTTCTTTAAAAATGAGTGAAAAACATGTGAGAGGCTAGATATTTCCACATATTTATGACAAAATAAAAGCTCTAATGTTCAGGACTTCAAGCTGACCTTGTTTATTTAATATGTTATAACTCTTTAATTTATATACTGTATATTTTTTACAACACTATATGTTTGGATGCATAGAATGCACTTTTTGGTAAAGTTCTATTGGTATATACCATGTCTATTTTTTTTTTGTTTTCTTTTTTTAATGCACAATAAAAAAATTATGTAGAATAATACTTGGCTATGTGTTTTATTTCAAAGGACAGTTTGGGAGTAGGCCAGTACAGTTTCAAAAATACAATGTAAAATTAACAAGGGACACCAACATAGTTGTATCTTTAAGATTAAAAACTACAAGATAATATAAATAAAGTTGTGGTAACTTGGCCAAAAAAAAATACAAGCATAATAATATTATTCTTGATATCACTAGAAAACAAAAGGCTTTTCAAATACTCCATCAGTATCACCAGCAAAGCAGCTTCATTATTATCCCATTAAAGAAGAGAATTGTGCATTGCATTTGGAGATTTCATAATTTGCCACGTCACAAATGTTAAATCTCCATTATGAACGCTAGTTTACAAGACCGACTTGTCCTTACTTCCGGGCATGCGTGTTTGTACTTTGGACTTTTGTGTGATGGACTTGTGTACACACACGATACGAAAATCTGTCCGCCAAAAATTTACTAATTTACAATTTGTTGGCTGAAAGTTGGACAACAATTGTCTGATGGAGCGTACACAGTCTGTCATCACACTATTCCCGTCCGAAAATCCGATCGTGTGTACGAGGCTTCAGTCTGCATTTGCACCTGACAGAGCATATACTTGGTCATTTTGAAGCTTTTTTTCAGGTGTTTTAAAGATATAGCATTCTTGCGCGTGTATGAAGCCTCAGGCATTTGTTTCCTAGGCTGAGCAAGGGGAGGAAAGCAGTTCTAGAGGAGGAACAAAAATGTGCACAAACCAGCATATTGATTGTTTACCGGTGCTCCCATGAAAGTCTATGGGACCAAAAATGCCTGAATACGCTCAAAAAAAGCTCATGAACAGTTTTGAGTGTAGGGCACAGAGAGAAGGGTGCACAAGTAGGCACAAGAACAATTAGAAAGAATAGGATTTTGCATGTAGATTATAGTCCGGTGTAAGAAAATGTGATTGGAGGCTAGATGGCCACTTCATCAGGATTCATGTATTAAACCATAGTCATAATAAAAATTAAGAATAAGAAATAGGTCATTTATGTGGTATGATATGCCCTGTTGTGGTCTGTTGCCGCATCGGGGGATCTGCCCCTGCGTGGGCAATGTTTGGCCCCTGTGTGGGCAATATTGTATGTAACTGAAAAACTCAATAAAAAAGATTTTGAAAAAAAAAAAAAGGAATCAGTGGTGGTGGAAGTGCATAAAACACTTTTATATTTATGGAAAACAATTATCATAAATTGGATCTCATGATATAGATTGATATGGATCAATATATTACCAATTTCCCTTTGGTAGTATTCTGTAATCTGGATCTATAATTCATGAATAATTAAAATACAATAAAAAAAAAACAAGAAATCTGATGCTGTATATTGCATATTGTAACTCTTTTTATTGTGTTGTTTGTTTTATATTGTATCAATAAGTAATTAAAACAAAAGTGATCCGAAGGGTTATATGACATGAGTAAAACATTTCATATAAAATTTAATAAAATTCATAAAAAGTCATTGTCCTGTGTACTTAAGAAAGTATTAGTTGTACCATTTTTTTTTTTTTTTTCTTATTAGTAGAATTTCCCTTTCAAGCCTAATCCATACATCGCTACAAAGCCATCAGTTAGCAAAACAAACAGATCTGTATCCTGGATGATGATATCAATCTGCTATGTGAAAAGATTTCTTTTACAATGTCGTCTTTGTTCTTTCTTATGCAAGATAAAGCTCATGTAATCACTGATTACTGATGCCCCACACAACATCAAAAGCAAACATGCATTCATTCTCAAAGCTGAGCTCCAGGAAAATTACACAACTGACCTGGCAGTGGGGCTTCCTCTGCACTGCCAGAGTTAAATGTTCGCTTTTGTCTGGGGTACCCTAAAAAAGGCACTTAACTTACCTTACTCATTTCTCTCATGGCAGCTTGTGCTTTCTTGCTCCCTACAGTACTTCAGGTTGTGAGCATGCCAAGGGCGTTCTCATTTACAGTGCAGGACTGCTGGTCCAACAAAGTTCTGAAGAGAAGCTACCATGAGCGACCGGTCACATGGGGGGGAATAAGGTAAGTAATACTAAGCTTTAAAAGCTAAATCCATGTCTTGGGATCATGTTTCACGTTACATCTATTTAAGATTGAAATAAGAAACATGGTCCACAGCCCCCCACCTTCAAACCACTGAGCATTTGGTGATTGGGGGTTCTTGTCCTCATCAGTTCCTTGTAAATTTGAATTTGGAGCAGCTATGAGTGGTTGTGTCCACATTGGAAGATTTCCCCCTCCATTACTTTTCTGGGGACAACCCAAAATTTCGGATATTTTTTTACTTTCACTTTCAATGATAACGGTAAACAGGAGAAGTATAGAGGGTGAATCCCCCTAACGGGGCACAGACAGCAATAAAAGCCCAATAGGAGTTCTAATCCAGCCCTTAAATTTTCCACTCGCCTACTCATATTTTGCCGGTAGGCGCCGGGCGAGGAGGCGGGACTGTGTGACGTGAGCAGCGCAGGGCAAGGAGGCGGGACTGTGTGACGTGAGCAGCGCAGGGCACAGATGAGACTGTACTGACAGGCACAGGTGAGGCTGTACTGACGGGCACAGGTGAGACTGTACTGAAAGGCACAGGTGAGACTGTACTGACAGGCACAGGTGAGGCTGTACTGACGGGCACAGGTGAGGCTGTACTAATGGGCACAGGTGAGGCTGTACTGACAGGCACAGGTGAGACTGTACTGACAGGCACATGTAAGACTGTACTGACAGGCACAGGTGAGACTGTACTGACGGGCACAGGTGAGACTGTACTGACGGGCACAGGTGAGACTGTACTGACGGGCACAGGTAAGGCTGTATTGATGGGCACAGGTGAGGCTGTATTGACAGGCACTGGTCACGCTGTATTGACGGGTACTGGTCACGCTGTATTGACGGGCACTGGTGAGACACTGCTGATGGGCACTGATAAAGTTGTTGTTAATATTTATTACTTAATTCTGCATAAAACATTTAAGTGTAATTTCATGAAATAATTTATGAGGGTGTGTTTAGGGGCAGGGCATGGTTGGGGGTGGCTGGGGCAAATGGTGACGAGTAACCCTTAAGGCCTGGCTAGTAGCTCAGGACTTCAAATTTTGAGCTCTGTTCTAATACATCTACACTTTGTCCAAAACAAACCAAAAAAAGCGTTGCCTTTAGTTATACTTTAATGGTATTTTCTGTCTGCAAACGGTAGTCTAGCCACTTGTCGCCAAATCACGTACCTGGTACATCATTTGTCTTCAACTGTTTGTACCGGGAGGATGCCTGCAGCTGCCATTATTTAGAGCCGACGGTCGGCTCTCTTGTAATAGCAATCAGAGCAGCTGACTAGCCACTCAATTGCTATTACAAGCAGTGGACGGGGACGTCCCTTCTCCCACCGCCTTCCGTTGCGCTCTCAGGCTCTTCTGTCAACTGGGAGACCTGAGCTACTGGCCGGCACATCAGCCGGCTAGTCCGAGACCCATACAAAGCCAAAATCGCCTTTGATTGGGTCTCCGATATGGTAGCCCGGAAGCAATGACATGGCATCACTTCTGGTTTACCCCCGATGTTATTGGCACCATTTTATGAAAATCAAAAGTATTCAAAAATTATGATATAGGTGTTTTTACTGCTTTCAAGTGCAAAGGAGGGGTTTGGGGTCTTATTGACCCCAGATCCCTCCATAAAAAGTACCTGTCACATGTCTTTTGCTGTCATAAGGATGTTTACCCACCAATTTATTCTCTAGTGCCTCTGCTGTAAAAAAACATATAATGTTTGGGGGTTCTAACAAATTTTCTAGCAAAAAATACTGATTGTTACATGCGAACAAAAGGTGCCAGAAAAGTGGCTAGGTACAAGCTTAGTTTGAGCTCCTGAGTTAGAAAATTTGAGAAATTACACTACTATTGAAATACAAGGTCTTGGAGCCACAGAAAAAAAATCGGCAATTGTAAAAAATGTATAAATGATTTATTTATTTCACTGGAAAAGCTTTGTTGTCCGTTGTGATGCGCTGCAGTGCGGTTGCATTGCCTGCTTTTGTATAGTTTAGGGGTGCCACACTTGATGCACTTTAGGGGACTGTGCATTTAAAAGCTCAATTTAACTTGTATTACTGCAGGAAAATAGAGTGAATAGGTCCTAAAGCAGCCTAAATTGGATCAATAGGAAGATATTTTTTTTTTTTTTCCACAAAACTGTCCATATGTACACAGCCTCGTTAAGCATATAGTCTGGTCTTCCCTCTTCAAGTTGCTGTTTTGCCTCTGCAGGCTCTAATGACAGCTTCTGATGCCAACAGGGAGTCTATCAGGATACTAATTATAAACCAGCAAGCCCAAACAATAAGCGCTCCTCGCTGGGAGACACTCAGGTGGAGATTGCCACATATAATCTCCTATAGATTGATCAATGCTGCTATGCTGAATGACAGAACATGCAGTGCATAACTATTAGGCTATTTCTTTTAAAGGGACAGCCTCCCCATATGTATCCATTTTCATAACATTTCTACCTTAACATAATGAAACCTAATTTTTAATATGGGTCCATTTACAGTTTTATTTATTTTTTTTGTACATTTTCACATGTTAAATGTTGCAAGCTTTTTATAAATGTTCCTAATTTTTTTTGCATGTATTTAAATTCCACTGTGGTAAAATGCACACAAATGTGTAATAGAGTGCTATAAAATATTCCGTACTTCTACAAGCCAAAGGTGTAACTTAGGCTTTAAGGCCCCTTCACACCTTTGCAATGTGTTCCCTTCCCTATCAAGGAAGGTTGCTTTCGGGTGAAGACATCATTGTATTCTGTTGTTTTTGGCAATTATTAAACACAGAAAGAAGTTCTAAGATTTTGGAGTGCAGCTAACATTTTTTATATTTTTGACGGAGAGTGGAGATGGGCTGTGGTGGCCAGTACCCGGGTTGTCCAGGTGTGATGAAAGGAGCAAGTCTTAAATTGATCTATGGATTTGGATATGTTCACCACATGCATGTTAACATATGTAGCACCCTCTAGTGTGGGCTACTAGAAGTGAGTGTAGGTAAAAGTATTTGTCTGGCTCTGGGATAAACCCGAGTCACTGAATATGGGTCAGGGTTATTAGAGGCAGGGGCTGGATGACTCCTCCTGGCAGCTCTCTGGTGCCTCCCCATGTTTCTAGAGTATTGGAGAATGTTCTGGAACTAGTGGGTGGAGGTGAGGAGCTGCTTTGAATATCTATGAGCCCTCAGCCAATCCCCAGGAGTGGGCTTGGCATGGGACTGAGAAAACCCATAAATAGACATGTGCCATGCCAGCAGAGGAGTCGGGTGGAAGATGGAGAAGCAGTGCTGAGGGAGGATGTAGGTAGTCCTTGAGGGATCTATTACCCGGGGGGGGGGGGGTTTACCCTGGACTGGAGCTTGGGAGGCTGGCCTGGAAGGATCCCACCACAGGAGGCAGTTGGAGGGATTCAAGCCATAAATAGACATGGGCTATGGCAACAGGGGAGTCAGGTGGAAGATAGAGAAGCAGTGCTGAGGGGGGCTGTTTGTGGTCCTTGAAGGACCTCTTACCGAGGAGGGGGGTTTAACCTCGGGCTGGAGCTCGGGTGGTTGGTCTGCAAAAGAGGAACAAAGTTTGTGCAGGTGGAAGGCAGAAGAGAACTTTGAGTTTTCGAAACGTATAGGGGTCTTTTCTGTCTATACGAGTCTTCTGACAGACAAATGTGGTTATCCTTGTATAATCATTAACAATACCTTCTGTAACCGCATTGGTATTTTTAGTTGCACATGAATGTGCTTTTTTTTTTATATCAATACCTATATACATATATGTCAATAAAGCTTATTGTAGACATTTTTAAATTATGTTGAAATGTATGTCCTAAAAAATGTATGCCTTAAAGGGGGTTATGTTTATACAGTGATAGTGTGTTCATGTGCATTTTCAATGTGCTTGTAAATGTAGAATTTGGAGCAGATAGGGTTAACAGACATTGACTAAGGTTTGTTAATACATGTTACATACATAGTTACATAGTTATTCTGTTTGGAAAAAAAAGTCCATCCAGTTCAACCAACAGAAAAAAAAAAAGAAAAGAAAATATCAACACATTAAAAAATAGGGGATAGGTTTATGGCATTTTTATTATTATTTTTTTTTTTACTAGCAATAGCGGTGATCTGCGATTTTTAACAAGACACATTGGACACTTTTGAGACATTTTTGAAACCATTGACAATTATACAGCGATCAGTGCTATAAAAATGCACTGTATACTGTGTAAATGTCACTGGCAGGGAAGGGGTTAAAACTAGGGGGCGATCAAGAGTTTGACTGGATTCCCTGACTGTGTGTTCTAACTGTGGGGGGGAGGGGACTAACTATAGGAGATGACAGATCAGAGTTCCTAGCTATTAGGAACTCACGATCTGCCTCTCCTCTCCACCACACGTCCCTGTTCTGCCTCTCGTGCCTGCGATCGTGTGCGGCCGGCGGTCTTCGCGACTGCCGGCCACGAGCATCGGCACCCCCGCAATGCAGCGGGCAGGTGCACACGATTGCTATGCCGCTTGAGGGAGCTGACGTACAGCTATGACAGTTCGCAGGATCGTGCCAACCTGCTGGAGTATAATGACGGTCGGAAAGTGATTAAGGTAGTAATTAAAGTCACTTCAAAACAAACAAACCAGCGCTCAATGGGTTAATAAGTAAATCAACAGAATTTTGCTTAAGACACAATTATTTTACATTTCTTGAACAGTTTTACTTACAATGCAGAGGCACAGCCATGTGGGCTAATTTTGCTCCTGTATACACTAATTTAACAATGGGCTACTGGGAAGAGGGATACATCTGGGCCAACAACCCATTTGCAGAGCACATCGTGTTTTTTGGCAGATATATTGATGATTAGGGATGAGCTTCGAGTTCGAGTCGAACTCATGTTCGACTCGAACATTGCCTGTTCGCCTGTTCACCGAACAGCGAACAATTTGGGGTGTTCGCCGCAAATTAGAAAAGCCGGAGCCGAAGTCTAAAGTGCTAATTTTAAAGGCTTATATGCAAGTTATTGTCCTAAAAAGTGTTTGGGGACCTGGGTCCTGCCCCAGGGGACATGTATCAATGAAAAAAAAAAACTTTTAAAAACAGAAGTTTTTTCGGGAGCAGTGATTTTAATAATGCATAAAGTGAAACAATAAAAGTGTAATATTCCTTTAAATTTCGTACCTGGGGGGTGTGTATAGTATGCCTGTAAAGGGGCGCATGTTACCCGTGCTTAGAACTGTCCCTGCACAAAGTGTAATTTTTGCAGGAAAAAAAGTCTTTTAAAATCACAGGTCTGGTATGGATTTTAAGGGGAACTCCACGCCAAATTAAAAAAAAAAACAATGGCGTGGAGTTCCACCCAAAAATCCATACCAGACCATTTATCCGAGCATGCAACCTGGCAGGCCGCATGAAAAGAGGGGGGGACGAGAGAGCGCCCCCTCCCCCTCCCGAACCGTACCAGGCCACATGCCCTCAACATTGGGAGGATGCTTTGGGGGTCTGTGACCCCTCAAAGCACCATGTCCCCATGTTGATGGGGACAAGGGCCTCATCCCCACAACCCTGGCCGGTGGTTGTGGGGGTCTGCGGGTGGGGGGCTTATCAGAATCTGGAAGCCCCCTTTAACAAGGGGACCCCCAGATCCCGCCCCCCCCATTTGAAATGGTAAGGGGGTACAAAAGTACCCCTACCATTTCACAAAGTAAGTGTAAATTTTTTTTTAAAAAACACACTGACACCACTGGGAAAAGTCCTTTATTAAAAATAAAAAAAAGAATCCAGCGGTGGTAATCCACTCTTGGTATCCAGCGATGGCTGATCTCTTCTCCGGGGTCCAGCGATGGCTGATCTCTTCCGACGACATCCAGCGCAGCGCATCCTGTCTCCACGGAGACACTGCGGGAATCCTGTCTTAGCTGAGGAGGACCGGGCCACCCGTCACCTGACCCCGGCCCCTCTGATGCAAGGGGGAAGTCGGGCTTCCCCAGTGACGTACGGGTGACCCCACCCCCTCTGATGTAACGCAGGTTTCCGGGGACGGGGTCACCCTGTATATCACTAGGGAAGCCTGACTTCCCCCTTGCGTCAGAGGGGGCGGGGTCAGGTGAAGGGTGCCCCCCCGAGAGGTCTTCGGATCAAGAAACAGTGCAGTTTCTTGGACGAGGACCTCCTAAAGAATGGAGATTATTGGCTGAATTTTGTACCATAAAATGGATCGAAATTCTGGTCCAACAAAAGGGAAAGGAAGTTGGAGTTGGCACAACAACAAGCAAAAGATAGTTAAGCACTCATCCAAGAGTTTAGCACTTCCTCTCTATACTCCAAGTGGTTAAAAGTTCTAAATTAAAATGTCAAGAAAGATGAGGACAAACTCATTCTAATGAGAACAAACAAATTGGAACGTGATCTTTTTGACTATAGCAATGGTCAAGTATTTGATTGGAGGCGCCCTTCTCAGGAAGGTGCAGGCCCTGTAACATTTAAAACACAAACAACATATGCAAAAAAAAAAACAAATCCAGGGGTAACAAATCCACCATACCCAATAAACATAAACAAAATACGAATAAGTACCCCCCCTCCACAGAGGTGCACCGTCCCCCCCAATATGAGCTCATTCCGAGCACGATGCTCCCTCACACAGTGACATCCAACTCTGCCCACAGTATTAATTCATCCAGTATAAGACCAGTTACCATGGTTTTAGATCCCACTTCACCCCCACCTTCCGTTTCAGAGGTAACCATTCCATCCATCCTAGGACAGGCAGTCAGTTCCACACCATCCCTACACATCCGATCTCAACTCCCAGTATATAACATACCGATTCGCAATAGCTTTACTCCTCTGTCCCGAGGTTTGGAGAGTTACATTCTACTAGGCGCAAGGCCAAAATCTCAAGATCACCCAGACATGGATTCTTCTCCATCGGAACAAGATAATCAGGCCAATTCCTCTGTCAATCATATTTTTCAGATGTCACCTCCAAAGGGAGCTCACAAGGAAAAACGAAAATTAGACGAGGACGAAGAGGAGGACCTAGCAGGAAGATACAACAAGAAAGAAAGAACAGAGCTAACAAAAGCATCAGCACAATAAAAATGTACAATTTGTCCACTGACACCCTCACTCCTGCAGAATGCCTATTGCTCCGCAAGGGTCTCAGCTTTTCCCCCTCAATAGGACCAAATAAATTTGGCCTATTTAAAGATTTATATCGTTTCATACTTTCTCTGACACTTAAACGTCATTATGCTACTAACCCCCAGGCTAGTCATAAAAAGGCCACGGGAGGTACTAGCGAATCTCACCCCGAAGTGGAAAAAAGGACACATACTGAATCTAATGACGACATACTTCAGATTCTTGAAGAACTCTGGGAATACGGCCATAAAGAGGAATGTACCCCAACACTTTTTTTAGAACCATTAGTCATACACACTACATTCAGACCTAAACCTACTTTCTTTACAATACACTCAAAGGGCCCCTACATAGAGACCTACTATGAAGCTGTTTACAAAGACCTCTTAGCATTGTGTGATAATCCTATCATCAATAGACACTGCAATCTTACAAGATGAAAGACAGGCTCTAAAGGATCTGACAGCTAACTCAGACATTACCATTAGACAAGCTTACAAGGGCGGTAGCCTAGTTGTACAGAACAGAGTAGATTACATCAGAGAAGCCAGCTGGCTGTTGGCAGATACTGACAGGTATCTTAGACTAACAGGTGACCCTCTCCCTGGCTACCAACTAGAACCAGTTTTACCAATGGATTATCAGTATATATTGACTTTTTTCTACAACCCTTGGTTTGCCAACTCCCATCTTATATTAAAGACTCAAACCAAGTCATTGATGTCCTCCAACATTATACTTGGGAGGAGGGATACATGTGGGCATGTTACATCTTTGTAAACATCCATACCCCATGAGGTAGGCCTCATGGCTGTACAACATTTCCTCACCCAGAATGGAGACATCATTTCTCGACAGTCACAATTTCTTGTTAAATCAACAGAATTTTGCTTAAGACCCAATTATTTTACATTTCTTGAACAGTTTTACTTAAAATGCAGAGGCACAGCCATGGGGGCTAATTTTGCTCCTGTATACACTAATTTAACGATGGGCTACTGGGAGGAGGGATACATCTGGGCCAACAACCCATTTGCAGAGCATATTGTGTTTTTTGGCAAGTATATTGATGATATCCTGCTCATCTGGAGTGGCGGCCCAGATGTGTTCCCCACCTTTGTGGCCCATTGTAACGCCAATCCCTTCGGCTTTTCCTTCAGGTTTCTGGATTTGGTCTTAACCCATGATCATAATGTGATTGCCAACAAAAATCATGTTAAACCCACTAATGGCAACTCCTATCTGCATTTTGACAGCTGCCACAACCTGACATGGAAGCAGAACATCCCTAGTGGACAGTTTAACATATTTAGGAAGAATCGCTCAAGATTGAACGATTGGTTCAATGCTAATGAAATTTGAAGAAAAGGGTTACCCAAGGGAATTAGTCCAAGATGCCTTCCTGACACACATGAATCCTCCCTCAACAAAATCAAAATCTAGCTAAAGGGAATGACAATCACACAGTTAGATTTGTGTCGACTTTTAATAACAAGTTCAAGTCAGTCTCCAAAATTATAAAAAAACATTATAAGATTTTATTACTAGATCAGTGGTTGGCAACGGTGTTACCAGAAGCCCCTCAAGTAACTTTTAGAAGAGCACGAACCATGAAAAACATATTAGCACCAAATAAAATGGTAAATAAATCTACTAGATCTCCTCTAGACATCAGATCCTACTTCGACAACAGGACAGGCACCCTTCAGTGTAAAAAAAGAGGATGCCTGACCTGTCAATTTATCAGTAAGAAGATCACTACGGATATGGGGAAAACCTACAAACTCAAACAATCCATCACATGTTCCTATCTATCCTATCCTCTATCCTCTCTCCCCCCATCCACATATGGCCATGTTTTAGCGCTGGTGTCAATTGTTGTATACCAATTAAACTCACTTGGTGTCTTATCTGCATCAAATTAGGATGTGTAAACAATAATGTGTTTGGGTTTAAAGGGATGAGGTGGCAACTCTAGCCCAGGGCAAACATGTCAAACTCCCCCCGATGTATGAGCATTATGTGTCAGCAAAAATCCCCAACAAAAACACTGAGCACTAATCTGTATGCTTACCCCCTAAGCATATATCCCCCCCCCCAGCACAAATCTTTGCCCCATCTCCCAAATCCCCCAGCTGCCACTGTATTACACCTTGTCTTTGCTTGGCGGGTGGTACCTCCCAACGAGTGCAATCCATTCAAGTGAATGATGCTGCACTGCAACCGCCCCACAGCCACACACAATGCATGCAGTTGCAGCATGCTTGTCCAGTGTTCCGCCTATCACATGAGCCGGTCTAGGGGGGCGGGACTGTGTTACAGCGCCGCCGCCGAACACAGACCCCGCCAGCTCTGTGATCCACAGGAGGGGATGCCTGCCCATACATCCTGTTCTGTGCCTAAATAGGAGGATCTGCAGGAGAAATTGAGCTACCTATATTCCTCCATGCAGCCGCTGAATGCTTGCAGGAGGGAGAGAAGGAGAATCAAGCATTCAGCGGCTGCATGGAGAAATATAGAAAGCTCATTTCCTCTATATGCAACCCCCCTGCTTCTCCTCCTATCCAATCCAACTTCTTTTACTGCCCCCCCCAGTTCTCCTTGTGCTCCCTGGCTCCCCCCAAGTGCTCCCCCCTACCACACTCTCCAGTCCCCCCACAGTTCTCTCCACCCCTGTTCTTTCTGCCCCCCCCTCCAGCTCTCACCATCCTTCTCTAGCCACCATCTTAGTGCTCTCCACTCCCCCCAGTGCTCTCCACCCCTGTTCTTTCTGGCCCCCGGTGCTCTCAAGCTCCACCCATCACTCTCCAGCCCCCCCAGTGCTCTCCGCCCCCATGCTCTTTACCCCTGTTCTTTTTGGCTCCCCCAGCACTCTATTTTTCCCCCACCCATGTGCTCTCCAACCCTGCCAGTGCTCTCCGACCCCCCCTGCATTTTTCCCCCACCCATGTGCTCACCAACCCCACCAGTGCTCTCCGCCCCCCTTAGTGCTCTCCAGCCCCCCGTGCTTTACACCCCTGTTCTTTCTGGCCCCCACTCGTGCTCTCAAGCTCCCCCCATTGCTCTCCACCCCCAGTGCTCTCCACTAGCCCCTGCTCTTTGTACCCCCCAGTGCTCCCCAGCCCCCGTGCTCTCCACCCCTGTTCTTTCTGCCCCCCCAGTGCTCTCAAGCTCCCCCCAGTGCTCTTTGCCCCCACACTCTTAGCCCCCTCAGTGCTCTCCAGCCCCCCCCCCCAGTGCTCTCAGCCTCCCATGCTCTCCACCCCTGTTCTTTTTGGCTCCTTCACCAGTGCTCTCAAGTTCCCCCCCCCACCACTGTGATCTCCACCCCCCCTGCTCTTTGCCCCCACCCCCACGTTCTGAGTTCCTGGGGTCCCCCTTGATGATTGACCACTTTTACCACTTTTAACTGGAATTTGCTTTTATAAAGCCCTATGTGATTTCATATCCGTCTTATCTATATATAATACACTCTTCAAATGTGATTTAAAATGTATGGTTTTCCCTTTCATGAACAAGAAAATAATGGCGTTATGCTGTTGCGCTGGTATAATAATGCTGTGGGGCTTGTATGATTTTTTTTCCAGGGCTGGATTTTATTCCAAGTTCGGCCCTGGCAGTGGTGAGTCTACAGCAAGAGCTCTGCAGGTCCACAGCATGAAAATTCAGCCACAGTGACCCCCTGTGATGGGATGACTATTGCACAACATAACTGAACCAGAACTTGCATCAGACTTGCAGAATGTTTGCAAAGAAAGTTCATCTGGAGTCATGCAATGCAGACTTGCCGCAATTGTGCAACAAACTTGTGAATCCTGGCAGGTCTAGCAATAGTTTAGCAAGTCATTTTCAAACTTGCAGCTCAATTGCTTGCTATCTGTGTTGTAGCCATTGTATCGGCATGTCAGCCAGGCAAGTAGCATTTTCAGAAGAACTCTATGATGGCAGCCTTTGTAGGTTGCTCAGAGCTCACAGAGTATCAGGGGACAGGCAGGGTGCCCAAGTGTCCCGGATTGCCCAGGACATTCCCGCAATTGGCAGGTCTGTCCCGGGTACCCGGGCACCTTCATTCCAGGACAATACAGTGTCCCGGTATGTAATTGACAGAGCGACAGAGGCTTGCTCTGCCTCCGGCGCCACCTGAGACTCTGGTCACTGGTTGCTATAGCCACCTAGCGGCTAGCAACCAGTGACCTCATAGGCGCGACTCACTCTGCCCAGCATGCAAAGCGGAGGAGAAGTTAACGGTCTCCTCCTCCATGCCTAACGCTCTCCACCATGCTGGTTGAAGCTGTCAGCGGGGACAGCCTCAAATACACTCAATTACCAGCACTGCGGTCAGTCAGGGTTACCATCTCTGCAGCTCTGCCCCTGGATGTCTCCCTGCCTCAGACCAAAGCCGCCTCCCCCTCCTCGGCTAGTTACAAGTACACGGAGAGGGAAGAGGGACACCGCTGTGCATTCCTGGCGCTGATCTGAGGTCTGTTCTAAGCTTATATTATGTGTATGTAGATGGACAGGGATAGTGATCAGGAAAAGGGTAAAAAGTGCCCCCCAGCACATTTCTAACACCCACCTCTCCACTAGCACAGGAAGGGGGGGGTCTGTACTGTGGGGGGTTCTCTACTAAGTGGGGGGGGTCTGTACTGTGGGGGGTTCTGTACTTAGGGGGTCTATAATGAGGGAGGGGGGTCAGTACTGAAGGGGGTCTATACTGAGGGAGAGGGGTCTATACTTAGTCAGGGGGGTCTATACTGAGGGAGAAGGGGTCTGTATTTAGTGGGGGGGGGAGTCTGTACTGAGGGAGGGGAGTCTATACTTGGTGGAGGGGGGTCATTACTGAGGGGGTATATACTTAGTGGAGAGGGGGGTCCGTACTGAGGGAGGGGGTCTATAGTTAGTGGGGGGGTCCGTACTGAGGGAGGGGGCCTATAGTTAGTGGAGAGGGGGTCCGTACTGAGGGAGGGTGCTTATAGAGGGGGCCGGACTGAGGGAGGGGGTCTATAGTTATTAGAGGGGGGGTCCGTACTGAGGGAGGGGGGTCTATACTGAGGGAAGGGGGTCTGTACTAAGGGAGGGGGTTCTATTATTACAATGTAATAATAGAAATACATTTCAAGCATGGTATTGGGATTATATAAGTGCCAAAACCAGCCATTCACCCGACAAATCACTCGCTGCCAAAATCCCGTCAACCCCCGAAACTACATTCAACACGACCCCCCCGGTCTTGGAAAAATTGTCCCTGAATGGCAGTTTGGAAATGTGGTCACCCTAGGCTGGAAGTATACCTCCAGGTGAATGGGGGGCTGCACTGCAACCACCTCGCAACTGTGTGCATTGAACGTGGTTGTGGTGTGGTGATGCTGCATTTAGTGGGTTAAAACCGTTGGTAAGGAGGCAACATATTTCCTCTTGACCGCTTGTCAAATGCCTCTGAAAAGCAATCTGAACATGAATAGCTTTTCAGAGGAGCAGCAGTCCTTGCTGCTTTTATGAAAAAGACCTAAAAAAGCAGTTCTGATGTTACAGACACAGTTCTGAGGTTACACACACAGACACACAGAAATACCTGTATAGGAGCAGTACGGTACCTTCCTTCGCACAGCTGGGTATTGCACCGTAGAGGGAGGCAGAGAACACAGCACACGCTCCCCTTGCCTTTGCTTTCACTTTGCTGAGAGTATTAAAGAGGAAGTAAACCCTGAAGGGTTTTGCTTCCTCTTTTGCTTGCTGCAAAGCCTGCAAATGAAAAGCATAATGGGCTAGTATGCATCGCATACTAGCCCATTATGTGCCACTTACCTGCAAAAGAATCCAGCGATGTCCCCTGTGTAGGCAGTGTCCATCTTCTGGCCCCTCTTCCTTCCAGGCCGCAGACTCCGGCTCTGTGATTCGCCGGAGCCGCGTGACGTCACTCTTGGGCATGCGAACGGGATCCGTGATTAACGGCACAGGCTAGGGAAGAAACGGCACTTAGTTTTGATTCTTCCCCGCGCATGCGCCGTTGGAATTTTATTTTATTTATTATTCTAGGCTTACCTATAGGTAACAGTCCAAAAAGTGGGTTTACAACCACTTTAAACAGTCGGGTGAGCTCCATCACTGCTGAAGTACAGTTCGGCTCGGGATTGGGAGCTCGTCTCCTCTCACAGCTTTTCTCTACCTGCTCTTTACTCCCGTCGTGGGGCCCTTTCACGTGTTTTGCAGCAGGCCTTCTTCTTGCCGTCTTAGCCCCCCCATGGTGGCGGAGTGCGACCTTTGCAGAGGAGAGTAGGATACAGCCCTCAATCTCCATCTCTGCACAGAATGAATGGAAAGGAAGAGCTCTGTACATAGGTACATACAGTGGTGTGAAAAAGTGTTTGCCCCCTTCCTCATTTCCTGTTCCTTTGCATGTTTGTCACACTTAAGTGTTTCGGAACATCAAACCAATTTAAACAATAGTCAAGGACAACACAAGTAAACACAAAATGCAATTTGTAAATGAAGGTGTTTATTATTAAAGGTGAAAAAAAATCCAAACCATCATGGCCCTGTGTGAAAAAGTGATTGCCCCCCTTGTTAAAACATACTATAACTGTGGTTGTCCACACCTGAGTTCAATTTCTCTAGCCACACCCAGGCCTGATTATTGCCACACCTGTTCACAATCAAGGCATCACTTAAATAGGAGCTGCTTGACACAGTAAGGTCCACCAGAAGATCCTTAAAAGCTACACATCATGCCGAGACCCAAAGAAATTCAGGAACAATTGAGAAAGAAAGTAATTGAGATCTATCAGTCTGGAAAGGGTTATAAAGCCATTTCCAAAGCTTTGGGAATCCAGCGAACCACAGTGAGAGCCATTATCCACAAATGGCGAAGACATGGAACAGTGGTAAACCTTCCCAGGAGTGGCCGGCCGCCCAAAATTACCCCAAGAGCGCAGCGACGACTCATCCAAGAGGTCACAAAAGACCCCACAACAACGTCCAAGGAACTGCAGGCCTCACTTGCCTCAGTTAAGGTCAGCGTTCATGCCTCCACCATCAGAAAAGACTGGGCAAAAATGGCCTGCATGGCAGAGTTCCAAGGAGAAAACCACTGCTGAGCAAAAAGAACATCAAAGCTCGTCTCAATTTCTCCACAACACATCTTGATGATCCCCAAGACTTTTGGGACAACATTCTGTGGACCGATGAGACAAAAGTGGAACTCTTTGGAAGGTGTGTGTCCAAGTATATCTGGCGTAGAAGGAACACTGCATTTCAGAAAAGAACATTATACCAACAGTAAAATATGGTGGTGGTAGTGTGATGGTCTGGGGCTGTTTTGCTGCTTCAGGACCCGGAAGACTTGCCGTGATAAAAGGAACTATGAATTCTGCTGTCTACCAAGAGATCCTGAAGGAGAATGTCCGACCATCTGTTCGTGTACTCAAGCTGAAACGAACTTGGGTTCTGCAGCAGGACAATGATCCTAAACACACCAGCAAGTCCACCACCGAATGGCTGAAGAAAAACAAAATGAAGACTTGGAGTGCCCTAGCCAAAGTCCTGACCTGAATCCTATTGAGATGTTGTGGTATGACCTTAAAAAGGCCGTTCATGCTCGAAAACCCTCTAATGAACTGAATTAGGACAATTCTGGGCCAAAATTCCTCCAGGACGCTGTAAAAGCCTCATTGCACGTTATCGCAAACGCTTGGTTGCAGTTGTTGCTGCTAAGGGTGGCCCAACCAGTTATTAGGTTTAGGGGGCAATCACTTTTTCACACAGGGCCATGATGGTTTGGATTTTTTTTCACCTTTAATAATAAACACCTTCATTTACAAATTGCATTTTGTGTTTACTTGTGTTGTCCTTGACTATTGTTTAAATTGGTTTGATGTTCCGAAACACTTAAGTGTGACAAACATGCAAAGGAACAGGAAATGAGGAAGGGGGCAAACACTTTTTCACACCACTGTAGTTACATATAGTTGGTAAGGTTGAAAAAAGACACAAGTCCATCGAGTCCAACCTGTGTGTGTGCGTTTTTATGTCAAGATTACATTGTATATACCTGTATGTTGTGGTCATTTAGGTGCCTATCTAATAGTTTGTTGAAATGATCTATGCTCTCTGCTGAAACCACTGCTTGTGGAAGAGAATTCCACATTCTTACCACTCTTACCGTAAAGAACCCTCTACGTAGTTTTCGGTTTAAGCGCTTTTCCTCTATTTTAGTGAATGGCCCCAAATCTTTTTAAATACCCTTTTGCTGAAAAGGTTTTTCCCTATTGTGGGGTCACCAGTACGGTATTTATAAATTGAAATCATATCCCCTCTCAAGCGTCTATTCTCCAGAGAGAATAAGTTCAGTGCTCACAACCTTTCCTCATAACTAAGATCCTCCAGTCCCTTTATTAGCTTTGTTGCCTTTCTTTGTACTCGCTCCATTTCCAATACATCCTTCCTGAGGACTGGAGCCCAGAACTGGACAGCATACTCTAGGTGAGGCCAGAGTCTTGTAGAGCGGGAGAATTATTGTTTTATCTCTGGAGTTAATCCCCTTTTTAATGCATGCCAATATTCTATTGGCTTTGCTTGCAGCAGCTTGGCATTGCATGTCGTTGCTGAGCCTATCATCTACTAGGACCCCCAGGTCCCTTTACATCCTAGATTCCCCCAGAGGTTCTCCCCCTAGTGAGTAGATTGCTTTCATATTTTTGCCACCTAAATGCATTATTTAAAATTTTTCCACATTAAACTTCATTTGCCATGTAGTTGCCCACCCCATTAATATGTTCAGATCTTCTTGCAAAGTTTCCACATCCTGCGGAGAAGCTATTTCCCTGCTTAGCTTAGTATTGTCCACAAATACTGAGATTGAGCTGTTTATCTTATTCTCCAGGTCATTTATGAATAAATTAAATAGGATTGGTCCCAGCACAGAACACTGAGGGACCCCACTTTCCACACTGGACCATTCCGAGTACTCCCCATTTATCATTACCCTCTGATCTGGCTCTTGTAGCCAGTTTTCAATCCAATTATTCACCCTTTGGTCAATGCCAACAGACCTTAGCTTGTACAGTAAACGTTTGTGGGGAACTGTATCAAACGCATTTGCAAAGTCCAGATACATCACGTCTACGAACCTTCCTTCATCTAGATGGCAGCTCCCCTCCTCATAGAAGGTTAATAGATTGGTTTGGCAAGAACGATTTTTCATGAATCCATGCTGATTACTGCAAATGATACCGTTTTCATTACTAAAATCTTGTATATAGTCCCTTATCGTCCAATCCAAGAGCTTGCATTCTATTAATGTTAGGCTCACTGGTCTGTAGTTCCTGGTCTGTAGTTCCTATGGATATATCTTGGCCCTTTTTTTAAATATTGGTGCACATTGGCTTTTCTCCAATCAGCTGGTACCATACCAGTCAGTAGACTGTTCGTAAAAATTACGGTCTGGCAATTACTTGACTGAGTTCCTTAAGAACCCTTGGGTGCAGGCCACCTGGTCCTGGTGACTTATTTATGTTAAGTTTTTCAAGTCTGTTTCTGACTTTATCCTCTGTTAACCATGAGGGTGCTTCCTGTGACGTGTCATGAGGATAAACATTGTAGTTTTGGTTACTGAAGCCCCTCGTTTTCCTCGTGAAGACTGAGGAGAAGAATACATTCAAAACCATTGCCATCTCACCATCCTTTGTAACCAAAATCCCTTCATCATTCTTTATGGGGCCAATATGATCTGTCCTCCCTCTTTTACTATTTATGTACTTAAAGAATTTCTTTGGATTTTTATTACTCTCCTCCGCTATGTGCCTTTCATGTTCTCTCTTAGCTGCCCTGATTACACCCATACATTTCTAAATGCATTCTTTGTACAGTTGGAATGCTTATGATGATCCATCAGTCTTGTATTTTTGAAGGCCTTCTTCTTTGCTTTTATATGAATTTTTATGTTGGTGTTAAGCCACCCAGGTCTTTTATTAAGTATTTTACATTTATTACTCTTTGGGATGCACTGACTAATACCCTTATTTAATATGCTCCTAAAGCACACACATTTTTTGCACAGAAACACAGTTTACTATGCTTCAGTTATGAATGGACACAGGAGTAATTGGTACCGATCACTCACTGTGTCCATTCAAAAAAGCAAGGGGCTGGTAAATTATATATTTTCTGGCCTCTTCCCCTGCTTTCCATCCTGAAAAAAATCCCCTGTAGCTGTCGGATAGACAGGAGAAGCTGGCAGTGTTGCGGGGGCAGACAAAGACCACACAGGGGCCGGGGGGGCAGCAGGGAACAAGTAACTTGGAGGGGAGGGGCGGCGGGCACTGCATATAGAGGAACCAATGCCCTCCATTTTCCTCCTGCAGCCGCTGAATGCCGGAAGGAGGGAGAGGAGGAGAAGCCAGGGCCGATCCTAGGGTCACAGACGCCTGGGTGCAGAAATATTTCTGGTGCCCCCACATGGGCGTGGTCATCTTACCAACTCCTCCCCTTTACAAATGTTTCTATGGCAATGACTCAAACACAGAGATGCTCCCCTAAGAAGTCTTTGTTACCCTGGGATCCTCCCATGATCTTTTAACAATAAAGAAAATACAGGAAGAGCATACACTAATGAGACCTGGAGGGGAGTCTCTCTGATGCACACAGAGAGGGCTTCTGTTAGAGAGTCTGTTAGAAAGAGCCCCCAGACATAGTACAGGAGACAGTCAGAGACTGCAGACATGATACAAGAGACGGTCAGAGACTGCAGACATACTACAGGAGATGGTCAGAGACTGCAGACATGATACAAGAGATGGTCAGAGACTGTAGTTACATAGTTAGTCAGGTTGAAAAAAGACACAAGTCCATCCAGTTCAACCACAAAAAAAATAAAATAATATCATACAATCCCATATGCCCAATTCTATACCCACAGTTGATCCAGAGGAAGCCGAAAAAACCCCAGCAGAGCATGATCCAATTTGCTAAAGCAGGGGAAAAAATTCCTTCCTGATCCCCGAGAGCCAATCGGATTTTCTGATACAAGAGACGGTCAGAGACTGCAATCATAGTACAGGAGATGGTCAGAGACTGCAGATATAATACAGGAGATGGTCAGAGACTGCAGACATAGTACAGGAGATGATCAGAGACTGCAGACATAGTACAGGAGATGATCAGAGACTGCAGACATAGTACAGGAGATGATGAGAGACTGCAGACATAGTACAGGAGATGATGAGAGACTGCAGACATAGTACAGGAGATGGTCAGAGACTGCAGACATAGTACAGGAGATGGTCAGAGACTGCATACATAGTACAGGAGATGATCAGAGACTGCAGACATAGTACAGGAGATGGTCAGAGACTGCAAACATAATACAAGAGATGGTCAGAGACTGTAGTTATGATACAAGAGACGGTCAGAGACTGCAATCGTAGTACAGGAGATGGTCAGAGACTGCAGATATAATACAGTAGATGGTCAGAGACTGCAGACATACTACAGGAGACAGTCAGAGACTGCAAACATACTACAGGAGACAGTCAGAGACTGCAGACATAGTACAGGAGATGGTCAGAGACTGCAGACATAGTACAGGAGATGGTCAGAGACTGCAAACATAGTACAGGAGATGGTCAGAGACTGTAGTTCCTATGGACGTTAGTAGATAATTGCCGATCGGCCCTCTCACCTGACCCAGCGATACAAAAACGGTTCCTCTGATCAGGAGTCAGCTCACGCTGAATTGCCCGTAGAGACTCTGCTGGGTAGCACCCAGATCTGTATTCCTGCAATTACTCCATTCCTTTCTCCGCCAGGGATGGCGCTAGGCTGTGTGGCTCAGGGCAGCAGGGTTCTCTCTCATCCATCCAGTTCAACCACAAAAAAAAAAATAATATCATACAATCCCATATGCCCAATTCCATACCCACAGTTGATCCAGAGGAAGGCGAAAAACCCCAGCAGAGCATGATCCAATTTGCTAAAGCAGGGGAAAAAATTCCTTCCTGATCCCCCGAGAGCCAATCGGATTTTCTGATACGAGAGACGGTCAGAGACTGCAATCATAGTACAGGAGATGGTCAGAGACTGCAGATATAATACAGGAGATGGTCAGAGACTGCAGACATAGTACAGGAGATGATGAGAGACTGCTGACATAGTACAGGAGATGATGAGAGACTGCAGACATAGTACAGGAGATGGTCAGAGACTGGAGATATAATACAGGAGATGGTCAGAGACTGCAGACATAGTACAGGAGATGGTCAGAGACTGCATACATAGTACAGGAGATGATCAGAGACTGCAGACATAGTACAGGAGGTGGTCAGAGACTGCAAACATAATACAAGAGATGGTCAGAGACTGTAGTTATGATACAAGAGACGGTCAGAGACTGCAATCATAGTACAGGAGATGGTCAGAGACGGCAGATATAATACAGGAGATGGTCAGAGACTGCAGACATACTACAGGAGACAGTCAGAGACTGCAGACATACTACAGGGGACAGTCAGAGACTGCAGACATAGTACAGGAGATGGTCAGAGACTGCAGACATAGTACAGGAGGTGGTTAGAGACTGCAAACATAGTACAGGAGATGGTCAGAGACTGCAGTTCCTATGGACGTTAGTAGATAATGGCCGATCGGCCCTCTCACCTGGGATGGCGCTAGGCTGTGTGGCTCAGGGCAGCGGTGTTCTCTCTCTGATGGTGTTCTCTCAGCACTGTCCTCTCCCTCTGGAGTCCTGGGTGTACTTCCCTGAAAGCTTTCCCGGGCTCCTGGCTTTCTCTCTCCTATTTAGCTGAGCATGCTGTGTGGGCTGCAGGTACAGTCCCCCCTCCATTAGTACAGACCCCCCAGGACAGACCTCCCCCTCCATTATTACAGACCCCCCCAGGACAAACCCCACTTCATTAGTACAGACCCCCCCCCCCCCAGGGCAGACCCCCCTCCATTAGTACAGACCCCCAGGACAGACCCCCCTCCATTAGTACAGACCCCCCCATTAGTACAGACCCCCAGGACAGACCCCCCCTCGATTAGTAGACCCCCATTAGTACAGACCCCCCCCCCCCATCCATTAGCACAGACCCCCCTCCCATTACTACAGACCCCCCTCCATTAGTACAGAACCCCCTCCATTAGTACAGACCCCCCAGGACACACCCCCCTCCATTAGTACAGACCCCCCCTCCATTAGTACAGACCCCCCTACATTAGTACAGATCCCCCTTCATTAGTATAGACCCCCCCAGGACAGACCCCCACTTCATTAGTACAGACCCCCCCTCCATTAGTACAGACCCCCCAGGACAGACCCCCCTCCATTAGTACAGACCCCCCTCCATCAGGGTACATAAAAACACCCGGTAGGCAGCTGGAGAGGAGAGGACAGTGTGCAGCCGTGTCGCCCGGGTGGAGAACAGTTCACAGCAGGCAGGCGTAAGAGGTACAGAGAGGAGGAGGAGAACATGTCAGGCACGGACCGCCCCAGCAACGTCACTGTGCGGATGGTCTCTCTCCACAGAGACCAGCCGCTCCGCCTCCGATATCATCTGCTGCTCTCCTTCTCTGACAGGAGGAGGGATGGGGAGGGGCTTGAGCAGGAAACACAGTGGTGTCTTTGTTGCCAGAACACCGTCCATCTGGACACGAACAAGAGGAGGATGAGGAGGGAAGGGAGCCCTCTGGTGCTTCAAAGCCCCCACCTCTCTGGCGCCCTGGTGCACTACACCCTGAGCACCCGCCTGGGATCGGCCCTGGGAGAAGCTGTCTTTAAGCGGCTGCAGGAGGAAAATGGAGGGCATCCATTTCTCTATATGCCACCCCTTCTATCCAGCTGTAGAACCAGATATGACAGGGGAGCTGCACATGCCCTCTGAAGCATGGGCCTGGGTTGCAATTCTGACTTCTGCAACCCCTACGTTACGTCTCTGAAGGGAGGCCACCTGTGTCTCAAAAAATGTCACTTCTCCCTATAACATCTTTATAATAAATAGATACAGTTCTTATAACTTATTGACTTTTTTTTACATCTTTGTAACTGTTCTACGTCAGTCTGTGATTTTTTTGTATTTACAATTTAACCTGGGTTCACACTTGTGCGATGCAGAAACCGCATGTGATTCACACAGGAATCGTATGGCATTCCTGTGCACATCACATGCAATGTCTGTGTGGTACAGTTTGAGCCATACATTTTGTATGGCTCATATCGCATTGCATCCACACGAAAATGGTGCAGGACCCTTTTTCTTCCCCGCACCTGAATTGCATGGTGTTCACACCCATGAAACGCGATTATGGCTATTGCACTGCGTTTTGCGATCTATTTTGGTGTGTCGTTAATCTAACATTGACTCCTGCAGCAGATCACGACGAGGATGCTGTGCGATGCGATGTGGGGAATCGCAGCAAACCTTATGCTTTTCCTGCACCGCTTCAGTGTGAACCAGGGCTCAATGATAACTGCTGTCCTTTAAACAGTTTGTACTGGTGATACACTGTTTGAATTTCGTCTAGGTCTTGATGAACCTGACAAAATTTCTTTAGTGGGTGGCCCTGTCAGCCCCCTTCTGCTCAACATCCTTCGATACTTTGACACAGTGTGTCTAGCACACGGATTTTCACGGCACATGTTTAGAACCAATGTGGTTTTTAAAGTATATGTAAACTCTAATGCCGTGTACACACGGTCAGAATTTCCGACAACAAATGTTCGATGTGAGCTTGTTGTTGGAAATTCCGACCGTGTGTAGGCTCCATCGGACATTTTCCGTTGGAATTTCCGACAAACAAAATTTGAGAGCTGGATCTCAAATTTTCCGACAACAAAATCCGTTCTCGTAAATTCCGATCGTGTGTACACAATTCCGACGCACAAAATTCCATGCATGCTTGGAATCAAGCAGAAGACCCGCACTGGCTATAGAACTTCATTTTTCTTGGCTCGTCGTACGTGTTGTACGTCACTGCGTTCTTGACGTTTGGAATTTCCGACAACATTTGTGTGACCGTGTGTATGCAAAACAAGTTTGAACCAACATCCGTTGGAAAAAAAATCATGGATTTTGTTGTCGGAATGTTTGATCGTGTGTACGCGGCATTACACTGAATTTCTTATATTTGCTCCATTTTGGTCTACAAAATAAGTGATAAGTGATCCTGATAAAAAATCCAATGCAGTCCTGTCCACTCTGCAGTGTTGTTCTCAGCCCTGTCCAGGAAACACATTAGTAAGATGAGAAGATGGGGAGGTGATCTGTAGTCCTAACACACAGCCTGTCATAGGGGTGACAATGCTGCTCCTCCATAGTAGAGTGAACATTATCACCTTAGGACAGGAAGTGTTGTACTGACAAAATTACCATGTAAAACAGGAAAAAGAGCCCCCCCAAAAAAAACAATGCAGCCACCACATCTAAAGACTGGCAAGCGGCAATACATTATGTAGCTGGGTGTGCCACCATCTGCATGTGCCTCTCTCCCTTCACTTCCTTCTCCCCATCATCACTGTACTGCAACAGCTGCCTCTCACCCTTAACTTCCCTGCTGTGTGAGCAAAGCGGGCTCTCTGTGAAATCCCCCACTTGTTTCTCCCTTCCACTCCCTGTATTTTGGAACATGTGAGGGCCATGCCACACTAGGTGTATCAATAATATTATTTTTTTTATTATTATTTTATTTTTATTTTTTATTTGCAGGAGCCAATGAGAGGAGGTGTGTGCTAATATAATGTCAGGGAGCATGCTGATAGGAGGAGAGAGCATAGCATGGCTATAAAATATTACCGGATACCTGCAGCAGGATTGCTGTTATCAGCGCACAATAGGTCAGTAGAGATCCGCGTCAGTGTCAGGATGGGGGATGTCGGTGTAATATTCCTGCTGGGGGGAGTATCGGTGTAATATTGGAGTAATATTCCTGCTGGAGGAAGTATTGGTGTAATATTCCTGCTGGGGGGGAGTATTGGTGTAATATTCCTGCTGGGGGGGAGTATTGGTGTAATATTCCTGCTGGGGGAGTATTGGTGTAATATTCCTGCTGGGGGAGTATCGTTGTAATATTCCTGCTGGGGGAGTATTGGTGTGATATTCCAGCAGGGGGGAGTATTGGTTGTAATATTCCCGCTGGGGGGAGTATTGGTTGTAATATTCCAGCTGGGGGGAGTATTGGTTGTAATATTCCTGCTGGGGGAGTATTGGTGTAATATTCCTGCTGGGGGGAGTATTGGTGTGGTATTCCTACTGGGGGAGTATTGGTGTGATATTCCTACTGGGGGAGTATGGGTGTAATATTCCTGCTGGGGGGAATATTGGTATAATATTCCTGCTGGGGGAATATAGGTATAATATTCCTGCTGGGGGTGTAATATTCCTGCTGGGGGGAGTATTGGTGTAATATTCCTGCTGGGGGAGTATGGGTGTAATATTCCTGCTGGGGGGAGTATCGTAATATTCCTGCTGGGGGGGGTCTGGGTGTAATATTCCTGCTGGGGGGAATATTGGTATAATATTCCTGCTGGGGGGAGTATTGGTGTAATATTCCTGCAGGGGGGAGTATTGGTGTAATATTCCCGCTGGGGGGAGTATGGGTGTAATATTCCTGCTGGGGGGAGTATTTGTGTAATATTCCTGCTGGGGAAGTATTGGTGTAATATTCCTGCTGGGGGGAATATTGGTGTAATATTCCTGCTGGGGGGAGTATTGGTGTAATATTCCTGCTGGGGGGAGTATTGGTGTAATATTCCTGCTGGGGGAGTATCGGTGTAATATTCCTGCTGGGGGGAATATCGGTGTAATATTCCTGCTGGGGGAGTATAGGTGTAATATTCCTGCTGGGGGGAGTATTGGTGTAATATTCCTGCTGGGGGGAGTATTTGGTGTAATATTCCTGCTGGGGGGAGTATGGGTGTAATATTCCTGCTGGGGGGATATTGGTGTAATATTCCTGCTGGGGGGAGTATAGGTGTAATATTCCTGCTGGGGGGAGTATTGGTGTAATATTCCTGCTGGGGGGAGAATTGGTGTAATATTCCTGCTGGGAGGAGTATGGGTGTATTATTCCTGCTGGGGGGAGTATTGGTGTAATATTCCTGCTGGGGGAGTATTGGTGTAATATTCCTGCTGGGGCAGTATGGGTGTAATATTCCTGCTGGGGGGAGTATTGGTGTAATATTCCTGCTGGGGGGAGTATTGGTGTAATATTCATGCTGGGGGGAGTATTGGTGTAATATTCCTGCTGGTGGGAGTATCGGTGTAATATTTCTGCTGGGGGGTATCGGTGTAATATTCCTGCTGGGGGGAGTATCGGTGTAATATTCCTGCTGGGGGGAGTATTGGTGTAATTTTCCTGCTGGGGGGAGTATCGGTGTAATTTTCCTGCTGGGGGGAGTATGGGTGTGATATTGCTGCTGGGGGAGTATTGGTGTAATATTCCTGCTGGGGGGAGTATCGGTGTAATATTCCTGCTGGGGGGAGTATGGGTGTGATAATCCTGCTGGGGGAGTATTGGTGTAATATTCCTGCTGGGGGGAGTATTGGTGTAATATTCCTGCTGGGGGGGAGTATTGGTGTAATTTTCCTGCTGGGGGGAGTATCGGTGTAATATTCCTGCTGGTGGGAGTATGGGTGTGATAATCCTGCTGGGGGAGTATTGGTGTAATATTCCTGCTGGGGGGAGTATTGGTGTAATATTCCTGCTGGGGGGAGTATTGGTGTAATTTTCCTGCTGGGGGGAGTATCGGTGTAATATTCCTGCTGGGGGGGAGTATGGGTGTGATATTCCTGCTGGGGGAGTATTGGTGTAATATTCCTGCTGGGGGGAGTATTGGTGTAATATTCCTGCTGGGGGGAGTATTGGTGTAATATTCCTGCTGGGGGGAGTATTGGTGTAATATTCCTGCTGGGGGAGTATCGGTGTAATATTCCTGCTGGGGGGAGTATGGGTGTAATATTCCTGCTGGGGGGAGAATTGGTGTAATATTCCTGCTGGGGGAGTATGGGTGTAATATTCCTGCTGGGGGGAGTATTGGTGTAATATTCCTGCTGGGGGGAGTATTTGTGCAATATTCCTGCTGGGGAAGTATTGGTGTAATATTCCTGCTGGGGGGAGTATGGGTGTAATATTCCTGCTGGGGGGAGTATTGGTGTAATATTCATGCTGGGGGAGTATTGGTGTAATATTCATGCTGGGGCAGTATTGGTGTAATATTCCTGCTGGGGGAGTATTGGTGTAATATTTCCTGCTGGGGGAGTATTGGTGTAATATTCATGCTGGGGAAGTATTGGTGTAATATTCCTGCTGGTGGGGAGTATTGGTGTAATATTCCTGCTGGGAGGACGTCAGTGTCTGGGGGGGTGTGGTGTAATATTCCTGCTGGGGGGAGTATCGTGTAATATTCCTGCTGGGGGGGGTATTGGTGTAATATTCCTGCTGGGGGGAGTATTGGTGGGGGGGGGTGCAGGGGGGAGTATTGGTGTAATATTCCCGCTGGGGGGAGTATTGGTTGTAATATTCCTGCTGGGGGGAGTATGGGTGTAATATTCCTGCTGGGGGAGTATTGGTGTAATATTCCTGCTGGGGGGAGTATTGGTGTAATATTCCTGCTGGGGGGAGTATGGTGTAATATTCCTGCTGGGGGGAGTATCGGTGTAATTTTCCTGCTGGGGGGAGTATTGGTGTAATATTCCTGCGGGGGGAGTATGGGTGTAATATTCCTGCTGGGGGGAGTATTTGGTGTAATATTCCTGCTGGGGGGAGTATTGGTGTAATTTTCCTGCTGGGGGAGTATCGGTGTAATATTCCTGCTGGGGGAGTATTGGTGTAATATTCCTGCTGGGGGGAGTATCGGTGTAATATTCCTGCTGGGGGGAGTATGGGTGTAATATTCCTGCTGGGGGAGTATTGGTGTAATATTCCTGCTGGGGGGGAGTATTGGTGTAATATTCCTGCTGGGGGGAGTATTGGTGTAATATTCCTGCTGGGGGGAGTATTGGTGTAATTTTCCTGCTGGGGGGAGTATGGGTGTAATATTCCTGCTGGGGGGAGTATGGGTGTGATATTTCTGCTGGGGGGGGTGGGTGGGTAGTATGGGTGTAATAATCCTGCTGGGGGGAGTATTGGTGTAATATTCCTGCTGGGGGAGTATTGGTGTAATATTCCTGCTGGGGGGAGTATTGGTGTAAAATATTCCTGCTGGGGGGAGTATGGTGTAATATTCCTGCTGGGGGGAGTATGGGTGTAATATTCCTGCTGGGGGGAGAATTGTATTGGTGTAATATTCCTGCTGGGGGGGAGTATTGGTGTAATATTCCTGCTGGGGGGGAGTATTCCTGCTGGGAGGGGGTGTTGGTGTAATATTCCTGCTGGGGGGGGAGTATGGGTGTAATATTCCTGCTGGGGGGAGTATTGGTGTAATATACCTGCTGGGGGAGTATGGGTGTATTATTCCTGTTGGGGGAGTATGTTGGGTATTATTCCTGCTGGGGGGAGTATTGGTGTATTATTCCTGCTGGGGGAGTATTTGTGCAATATTCCTGCTGGGGTAGTATTGGTGTAATATTCCTGCTGGGGCAGTATGGGTGTAATATTCCTGCTGGGGCAGTATGGGTGTAATATTCCTGCTGGGGGAGTATTGGTGTAATATTCATGCTGGGGGAGTATTGGTGTAATATTCATGCTGGGGAAGTATTGGTGTAATATTCCTGCTGGTGGGAGTATCGGTGTAACATTTCTGCTGGGGGGGGGGGGGGGGGGGGTATCGGTGTAATATTCCTGCTGGGGGGAGTATCGGTGTAATATTCCTGCTGGGGGGAGTATCGGTGTAATATTCCTGCTGGGGGGGAGTATCGGTGTAATTTTCCTGCTGGGGGGAGTATGGGTGTAATATTCCTGCTGGGGGGAGTATTGGTGTAATATTCCTGCTGGGGGGAGTATTGGTGTAATATTCCTGCTGGGGGGAGTATTGGTGTAATTTTCCTGCTGGGGGGAGTATCGGTGTAATATTCCTGCTGGGGGGAGTATGGGTGTGATATTCCTGCTGGGGGAGTATTGGTGTAATATTCCTGCTGGGGGAGTATGGGTGTAATATTTCTGCTGGGGGAGTATTGGTGTAATATTTCTGCTGGGGGGAGTATTGGTGTAATATTCCTGCTGGAGGGACGTCTGGTCAGGACACACGGTGAGGACTTAGGCTCTGTTCACACCTAGATGTTCCGAATTCCTGAATCGCTGTAAAACACGGGATGCGCTTGCAATCCTCTTACTTTCAATACCGACAAATCGCAACAAAACCGCGGGAGTGCTTTTGGCGACAGGTGTCCTGCGATTTTGATAGCGTAATTTGTCGGGCGACAATTGCGCAAAATCGTCCCATGATTGGGGCGCCATTAAAAGTAACGGGATCACAAGCGCGTCCCACGGCAATTCGGGAATCGCAGTAATTCTGCCTGACATCCGGAACGCTTAGATGTGAACGCAGCCTAAGTGTCTGCTATCAGTTGGAGCGTTCACCTTCTATAGATTCTGGGGGAACATTTTCTTCCTCAAACATACCCCACATTCACTTCATTCTTTATCCCACCACTAATATGTACCCAGCATTGAACTTGTATAGAGCTTTTCTCTCTGAGGATTCCAAGTACTTGAAGATGGCATTGGCCGGGAATCGAACCCGGGTCAGCTGCTTGAAAGGCAGCTATGCTCGCCACTGCACCACCAACGCAAGGTAGCATGTCTTTGTAGTGTGGGAGGAAACCGGAGTACCCGGAGGAAACCCACGCAAGCACAGGGAGAACATGCAAACTCCATGCAGATAGTGTCCTGGTCAGGATTTCAACCATGGACCCCAGTGCTGCAAGGCTAAACCCTAAGCCTCTGTGCTGCCCATATGCAGCCTCTGTTCTCTAAGGCCTGCCCCTGCTGAGCGGAGTACATCAGTTATGTCCACTCAAAGCGCCTCCAGAAGAAATCCAAACTTAACCTAAACTACAATCTATATATATAACACTCCAAAACACACACAAAGAATAACACACACCTCCACAACATATACAAACTTATCCTAATCTACAATATATAACACTCCTATAATAAAACGCACCCAAATAACAATAAAGAGTGCAGTGGTCCCCAAATTAGCAACACAATGGAGCTAATTATTCCATTCATACTTAGGTCTTATTAACATGGAGGATATGAAGCCGTACTCCATGGGAGGGTCATGTTTACTGGAATAGGAATGCACAGGTGTTTCCAGCATCCCGTGTAGGCAGTCCCATTGCTATCAACTGGGGTGCAGCGACTGTACCCAATGTGAGGGTGCCAGTGCACAGCCCCGAACGCACCCAGGGTGCGTCTGCGCAACTGCACCCGCATGGATGTCCCTTTTGGGATAAGCACAGCCCCCACACAGGGTACAGATTCATACACCTTGTGTGAGTGAGGCCTTGGACTTCACTGGTGGGAAGAGTCCTCCCACCTCTGAAGACAAAAAGAGTTCCAACCTCCCCTCATAGCTGGTCCAACACACGCCTCAAAAAAAACTGGCCTTAAACATCCCCTTATAGCCAGTCCAACACACGTCTCAAAAACATACCGGCCTTCAACCGCCCCTCATAGCCGGTCCACCACACGCCTCAAAACCATACTGGCCTCCAACCTTCTCTCATAGCCAGTCCAATACATGCCTTCAAAAACATACTGGCCTCTAACCTTCTCTCATAGCCAGTCCAATACATGCCTTCAAAAACATACCGGCCTCCAACCTCCCCTCATTGCTGATCCAACACAAGCCTAACAGCCTCCAAACTTCACAACATAATCAATTACTTAATGTTTTGGTCGACAATACATCGATCAAACATATCCTCATATCCAAAAGTTGCCAAGAGTGTAAATGTAGACCTTAAGCTTTAAGGTTGATCAAAAATATAATTCTGGAAGAGGGAGAGAGGGAGGAAAGGAGGGGGGGTTGGGGGTAAGGAAGGGGTGTGGGGGTTCCCCCCAACCCTCACCCCCTTCTTCCTCTAACCTTCCCCCCCTTTTCCTCCCTTTCTCCCTCTTCCATACTTCCCCTTGTTCTACCTTTCCCTTTAGATGTGATATTTTTGATTAACCTTAAAGCTTAAAGCATTTACACTCTTGGCAACATTTGGATATGAGGCAGATTTTGGAGGACTTGGTTCGGTTCCCCCCGTGCCTAGCAGGCTGTTTACCACCAACATCTCAGGTACTTTTTTACAGGTGATTATGTTTGGGCGATGTATTGTCGAAACCTTAAAGCTTCTGCAGAAGCTGCAGAAAGATAAATAGAGGGCTGATGGGAAGACCCTCCGGTTACTGGAGTGGCAGCCGCCACCAGTGTAGGGACCTGTGTTGGTACAGCCGTACCTGGTCCCTGGGAGGGTTCCTCAAACTTTTTGTTGAGTCTTCTTCTAGGAAAAAGCCAATTGTCTTGTTTGTCCAGCTACATTGCTAGTTGGTGATTCAGAAGCTCCAAAAACTAAAATGGAGGGCTGGTGAAAAGACCATCAGGTTACTGGAGTGGCAGCTGCCACCAGTGTAGGGACCTGTGTCTTAACCCCCTTTTTCGATGTATCTGTCCTCCCTCACTCCTCACTTCTTCTTCTTTCTGTGCTCCTCCCTCTTCTTTCTGTTCTCCTCCTTCCACTTTGTGCAATCCTCCATGCACTTTCTTTGCACCTCCTCCCTGTTCTTTCTGCTCTTCTCCACCCTCTTATTTCTGTGCTCCTCCTTCCTCTGCTGGCGCTCCTCCAGCTTCTTCTTTCTGTCCTCTTCCATCTTTTTATTTATCTCCTCCTCCTTCTTTTTCTTTCTGTCCTCCTGCTTCATCTTTTTCTTCTCATCTTTCTTCATCTTTTTTCTGTCCTGCTCCATCCTCTTCTGTGTGCAATCCTCCAGCCTATTCTGTCTGTTCTCTTCAATCTGCTTCTTTCTCTCCATCTCCACCTTTTTCATTTGCATCTTCGCAAATATTTGACCCTAAAAAGAAAAAAAAAAGAAGATAAGTGAAAGTACAGAATTTAAAGTGGAACGCCACTTAAAACTTGGCTATTTACTAAATGAATTAATAACACAATTGTATGTAGTCCTGTATGTAGCACCCTTCTAGTGTAGGGTGGTAGGCAAATGTAGCTTTGGCTCCTTCTGTAAACAGGGGGGCAGTAATTGATTGGTTTGGCCTGTTCAGGGTCTCACAGGCTGGGAGTTTGTTTCCCCCCCATGTCTCTGAATGAAGCTTCCAGATCTTGGGGTGGGAGATTCAACCAGCCTGAATATTTATTGGGTTCCAGCCTAAACCTTAAGGGCTGTCTGATCCGGTCCGTCTGTCAGTTTTTAAGATGGACTCGATCGGACCCTCCATTCAACCCTATGGATCGGCAAAAAGTCAGCAGACACATCCTGTGTCATCCATGCTGACATTCGCCCTTATCCAATCCTGTCCGCAAAGTTCAGATGGATGGAGGTCCTATTTTCAATCCGTCTGGCGGATCGGATATATGATCGGATGAAAACGGACAGGCGGTTTGTTTTCATCTGATATCCCCATAGAAGAGAGCGGGACTGGGTCCACCTTCACTCTGCTCAGTAAGCGGAGATGGATCTGTCATCCGCCTGCTCAGTGGGGATCAGCAGAGTGAGTGGACCCTGCAAAACAGGTGCCCATGTGAAAGGGGCCTAAAGTGATTCTAGATTTTTTCTTCTTACAATAACAAAACATGCCATTGTTTCCTGCTCTGTACAATCGTTTTGCACAGAGCAGCCCTGATCTTCCTCTTCTTGGGTCCCCTGCCTCTTTTCCTGGCTCCTCCCCCCAGCCAAGTGCTCCTATAACAAGCCACTTTTTATGGGGACACTTGTACAGGCTTGCTCCCAAGCCTTGCTGTCTGCGATTGACGCAGACAGTGGGACTTGGCCCGCTTCCTCGTTGCGGGTTGTTATAGATGCCAATGGGGATAGAGAGAGCTGAGAAAGCCTCTACTCTCGTGCACATCGCTGGATCGAGATCGGGCTCAGGTAGGTATAAGGGGGGACTACATGCAAAAGGTTTTTGAATGTTCAGAATGCATTAAGGTAAAAAAGAAAACCTTCCTTTATAAACACTTTAAAAAGACATCCCCAGACTGTTTACTGGAGCCAGTGTGAATGGAGTGTAGCTTGTGTGGACAAGCAGCCTCTGTACTAATTGGGTTGGAACCAGTTAAAATCAGCAGCCCTTGTGGAGGAAGTGCTACACACAATACAAAAGTAAATAAAAGGAGATACTTACAAAGTAATTCCAAACTCTGGTCTTCACTTCTCTTACTATAATAGTAACTAACAGCATCCATGTGATTAGTGTATGAGGAAATAAGAATTTCCACACCATGTATACAGCCATGATAGCGCTCAGCAATAAGCCTGAAAACTGGAATAGTATTCAGAAGTCACTTGGGATGAAAATCTCCAAAAACTATGAAAGTATTTCAGAAACAATCAACAATCTACAAAGAGAAGAAAAAAATGATTAGTATTTCAGAAACAATCAACAATCTACAAAGAGAAGAAAAAAATTATCACTTTACAGTTTTAATTTCCTTAAAGTGGTTGTAAAGCTCAGCCACGAAATGTGAACACGGCATATATTTCTCTAGTGTTTACTTGGTCCTCTCCAAAGCTCTGGGTGTCATTTCTCTCTGGTGCTTTGTTCCTCTGTTATCAGTATGAGTCATATCTGACATGTTTTCCTGACACCAGAGATAAAATGGTGACAGGGGAGGAGAGCTTGGCACACAGCCTGTGTATTCACAGCACAGCTCTCCATGGTTCCTGTGTGCTGTGTGAAGTAGGGGGGGGGTGTCCCTTTCCTTCAATCAGCTCTCACACAATGTACAAGACCTCTACCTGCAGCTCCCGCCCCCTGCTCTGTGCTACTGACAGATGAAGATGGATTTTATCTAATCTGCACTTTGATTGGATGTAGAGAAGAGAGGACTGCAGATATATATATACAACTTATGTAGGTGTTTCTTCTCTGTGTATCACCTGAGACCAGTCACTTCACTGGGTATATGAGAGGCTTTACAACCACTTTATATATCACACAAAATAGCTACAACTAATGTCAATGGGAGTATCATCATACTGAACACATCTACTGATTGGAGGGATTCACCAATACTGGAGCAGACAAAATCTGGAACAGCTCTACAGATTAGCCAACCAGCATCCAGCTTCAGCTTGTTTGGCTAAGCTTTGGAAATTAAACGATTGCTTGGTGTAAACAACTGCTCCAGTCTTAGTAAATTCCCCTCATTGTATATACTATCAATCTAATGCCCCATGTACACTGCTGCTGCATCTCAGGGTCGTTTATAGGCGTTTTTCGTTTTTTGCTATTTAAAAAAAAAAAACACAGCAAAACGCTGCTAAATGCGGCATGTAAACACGGCAAAACGGAAATATTAAACGTGCGTTACTATTTGTCAAGTTAAATCGTTCAGCAGAGGTTGTAAAAACGTCCTGTGTACATGAAGCCTAAGTATCCATCAATCATCCATCTATCAATTATCTTATATTAAAAAAAAAAAAAATCAATAAACTCCATTAATAATAATCTAGGATGATCATAGATATGGATGGACTTTGTTTTACATCAGATGAGACTAATAGGAGATCATAATAAATAGGAGAATTAGGAGTGATGGGAGACACAACTTACCTGTACACCAGATCACTCCAAATGGCACTGACTTCTCCTGCCGCTGAAATATATGACATTGCATCCACTGTGATGTCATAGTGGGCGTTGCTTAGCAATTGTTTTTCTCAAGCTGCAGTTAGGTGACCATATAAGGGCAAAAGTGGTCATCCACTGTGATGTCATGGTTGGCGTTGCCTAGCAATTGTTTTTTTCAAACTGCAGTCACATGACAGGGAGTAAAGCACTGCCTGTTTGATGTTGAAGCTTTGTGAATTAATCCCAATATTGTCTGCAAAGTCTGAACACTTCTCATTTCTTTTATGAGAAAAACACAGCCTCTTCTTATTAATGACAAAATATTCACAATAATGTAACAATTCATTTAATTGTAATGAGTTCATTCTTAATTCTGTGTCTGTTTAGAGAGAAATCTGTGTGACTGGCAGTAGACAGGAGATGTGAGCCAGAAGTAAACCCATTGAATTAATAGTTTAAAAAAACAGTTACACCCATGTGGTCACCCTAGGGACAGGTTCACTTTATTTATTACATTCATCATGTGGATCTTTACATTAAACCTGAGAGAGGGGCAGACCTGAAAGAAACAGAACAAGAGTAATGTGACTCCATCATAGGAACAGATTTATAACATAGTGCCAGCACAGAGATCCATGGTGGGTACACAAATCTGCCAGCACTTCTGCAGGGATCTGCTGTCTGAATGAGCACTAAAACGCTAATTGCCCGATGACTTGCAGGAATCACTGCAACACACACATTTTTTATTGTAGTCAATTTTTTAAATACCAACAAAAATACCAAGATGAGCCATTCTTCAGCCACTACAAGTGTCATGGCTTCCTATATAAATAAAAAGCATACTTTGGTTGCCCTCCTGTGTATACTCTCCCCCCCATCATCCCTTTGGTAAATGTCATGATTCCCCCTGCAGACCCAGGCACAGTCCTCTACATGTAGTGCCCATCTCTGCAGAGAGCTGTCAGGGGTTGCCATGGTCACGCTGCCTCCTGCTGCCTCCGAGCACGCCGCTTGCTGTCACCAGGGTGATACGGGTCACATGACCTGTAGCCGGGCCGCCTGTGATTGGTGCGCTGGGACAGACGCGGGTGGATTGAAAACTCCGGAGTGTTGAGTCCGGTGATCTGCAGCGAGATCCCGATTCCTCCGCCTTGTCCTCCGGATGGGAACTTCGCTACAGCTGATCCCAATCACCGAACACAGCTGACGGCCATCACCCGCTCTATATAACGGGCGGGCAGGGAGGGAGGGGCAGTGCTGTGCTCAGTTCAGAGTGTATCTACCGCTAAGAGGACCTGCAGTGTACCGAGAGATACCAGGTAAGTGGCTTCGGGGTAATAATCTGATGCTGGGTGTAGTCTGATGGGGGGGGGGGTCACTACTGGCCCTGGAGGATGGGGGGTACTGGGGACTCGGTGTCTGGGTTGGAGCGGTTGGGTGTCACCTGTCATTGTCTACCTGTCATATGATGAACTGTCTGGGGGGATTGTCTATTGACCCTCTCCCCCTGTCCATTCTGTGGTTGCCTTGTCTGTGTCTCCCCCCCCCCCATTCTGTGGTTGCATGGGGGTGGATTGCCTTGTCTGTGTCTCCCCCCCCCCCCATTCTGTGGTTGCATGGGGGGTGGATTGCCTTGTCTGTGTCTCCCCCCCCCCCATTCTGTGGTTGCATGGGGGTGGATTGCCTTGTCTGTGTCTCCTCCCCCCCCCCCATTCTGTGGTTGCATGGGGGGTGGATTGCCTTGTCTGTCTCTCTCCTCCCCCCCCCCATGCTGTGGTTGCATGGGGGGTGGATTGCCTTGTCTGTGTCTCCTCCCCCCCCCCCCATTCTGTGGTTGCATGGGGGTGGATTGCCTTGTCTGTGTCTCCCCCCCCCCCCATTCTGTGGTTGCATGGGGGTGGATTGCCTTGTCTGTGTCTCCCCCCCCCCCCATTCTGTGGTTGCATGGGGGGTGGATTGCCTTGTCTGTGTCTCCTCCCCCCCCCCCATTCTGTGGTTGCATGGGGGTGGATTGCCTTGTCTGTGTCGTCTCCCCCCCCCCCCATTCTGTGGTTGCATGGGGGGTGGTTTGCCTTGTCTGTGTCTCCCCCCCCCCCATTCTGTGGTTGCATGGGGGTGGATTGCCTTGTCTGTGTCTCCCCCCCCCCATTCTGTGGTTGCATGGGGGTGGATTGCCTTGTCTGTGTCTCCCCCCCCCCCATTCTGTGGTTGCATGGGGGGTGGATTGCCTTGTCTGTGTCTCCCCCCCCCCATTCTGTGGTTGCATGGGGGTGGATTGCCTTGTCTGTGTCTCCCCCCCCATTCTGTGGTTGCATGGGGGTGGATTGCCTTGTCTGTGTCTCCCCCCCCATTCTGTGGTTGCATGGGGGTGGATTGCCTTGTCTGTTTGCCCCCCCCCCCATTCTGTGGTTGCATGGGGGTGGATTGCCTTGTCTGTTTGCCCCCCCCCCCCCTTCTGTGGTTTGGTTTACTAAATTGGTGCACTCGCATCTGGTGAAGCTCTGCATAGTAACCAATCGGCTTCCAGGTTTTATTGCCCAAGCTGAAGTTAGGAGCTGGTTACTAGGCCCAGCTGCACTGGTTATAGCAAATCTCCCCCCATAGTCTTAGTATGAGATCCTTAAAGTGGTTGGAAAAACTAACACCTGCAAGACAAAGGCATAATGAGCTAGTATATGCAGCATACTAGCTCATTATGTAATCCTCACCTGAGATTGAAGCCCTTGCTAAGGGTTACTCTTGGGTATTGTGGCTCAGGTGCTGTGATTGGCTGGAGCTGTGATGTTGCGCATGCGTGCGGTCATGGCACAATCACTGAAGCAACAGCACATGCATGCCACTGCTTCAGTTTGTGTCGGTGTGCATGTGCTGTTAACATTGGCAAATACAGGGATCTCCTAATCTGTGCAGGTTTAGGAGAATCAGGGGTAGCTACAGGTGAGCTTATTATAGGCTTACCTGTAGGACAAAGTGGTCTGTAAGGGTTTACAACCACTTCAGCTTTAAAATGCGATTATGTTTTTGACACTGTTCTTCTAGTAGTCCTTTATAATCTTAAACCTGCTCCCACCCCAAATCGTATACTAACTAGCCTGTAGAATGTTACCTGTTTGCCTAATCTAAGGGTAATCTGGTTACCTGATCAGAGGACAACCCACAACGTGGTAGTAACAAAGTAAGCCTTGGCTTGCACCATTACAGCTTTGAAATCGCATTACTTTAGCATGATTTCAAAGCTGCCCGGTCAGTGCAGATTTTTGCTGTGCCATTTCATTGCACAACTTCATTTAACAGAAGTCAATGTGAGTCCCAATGAAATCACAAAAGTGCAGGAACCTTTTTCAAAGTCACTGACTTGAGCTGTGACAGGTTGACTGGTTCCATTGCCGTCAATGGGGTGTGTTTTTAACTGTCTAATCTCATGACAAGTCGCACCAGTGTGAGCAAGGCTAAGACTGCTTTCACACTACAGCTCTGTTAAATGTGCTTTTTATTTTTTTCACTGCTTGTTTTAAATGCATTGTTCTAAAATGTTTAAATGCATAAGCTGACTTCAGTACTGGGGTCAGGAGCTGCTGGTCCATCAGGGGTTCCGCCCCCCCCCCCCCCCCCCCCCGGCCCCCCCCCCCCCCCCCCCCCCTGTGTAGTTTGCATGTTGGGCACCAGGCTCCTACATTTGTAATTGGTGTTTACCCCTTTATTTTTTTTTAAACCATGTGATTTAGAGCCTGAGACTCTAATTGGCTTGCAAAAGGGTGGGGTGCAGGGAACTGTGCGTCCACCCTTGACAATAGCGATTAATATTTACTATTTTCTTGTTTCTCCTTCAGGCCAATCATGGCAGAAGGCAGATTGGGGTGGCTGGGAGGAGAAGCTGAGGGTAGGAGTGTGGGGTATTTGTTTGCCACCCCCTAAAGTTTAGTGCCACTGACTGGAGTACCATGGCTTACTTCTGGCAGCCCCCCCCCCCCCCGTCCAAGAAGGCCTTTTTAGAATGGCAGTTGGGCATTATGCCAAGGAAAGTGAGTGCTGGTTCAACTAGACAGTTTGGCATCTTTTTGCTATTAGGGGGAACTTGCAGTAATGTGGCTTGTCAAATTAGGTCATGGTTATTTAAATGGTATAACCTCTACTATTTGCCACCTAATTTGTGCCATTTATTGCTCTGCTTGAGGTTATCATTAACTGTTTACAGGCAGCCACAGCATATGGTTTAGCTAAGGCTGCATACAAGGCCAAATTAAAGCCATTCCATTAACCACCTATTTAAGTAGAACTATAGGCAAACTTTATTTTTACCCCCCCCCCTGCATCATTGCCCCATAGCTGCCAAACGGGAAGTGAAAAATCTTTACACATTAAGGGAACTCCTTGGGACCCCCAGAACTAGTGTCCCTATTGGGGAGATTTCCCCTCTGATTTGGGATTTACTTGTAGTGCTGGTTCACACATATAAAACGTGGAAACCAGCGCAATTCCAGTGCCGGTTCCTGCATCACATAGAACTCGCACTGCCCTATGTAAAACGCTGCAGGTGTCAATAAAAGGTTAATGTCCCCCCCCCCCCCCCCCCCCCCCCCCCCCCCCCCCCCCCCCCCCCCCCCCCCCACAGAGCGATTCACATATCGCAGTGCACATTGTGAATTCTGACAGGAATTGATCGCATGGGTGTTTACAAAGTTCTGCACAATTCTGGTCAATGCGATATGAATTTAGCCATACAATCTGTACAGCTGAATTTGCATCGCACAGACGTTGCATGTGATTTGCAAGGGTGTCCCCTTGTCATAGGCAGGATATGTAGATTTTGTATGGGCAGCGTGTGACAATTCTAGCTGCAATCCAACCCTGCCTAAAGTGTCCCTAATTTGCAGTCAAATGTGAGTGATTGTACACTAATGGAACATCTCGGGTTTTCTCCTCCTAGTTTCCAGACTTTCAGTTTGAAAATGCGTCGCAGCAAATCAAGCAGCCAAGTTGTGGCCAATGCTGGCATGGGAAGTTTTGATAGCCATCATATCGCCCAGCAGAGGGTTCCAACTAACACGATGCCCCAAAGATCTATACTTGGAGTCCTCAGTGAGAACGAACAGCGGCACCGGTCCCTTAGTATGGTAAGAATCTGTTTAATGAAATGTGTGCAACTTTCATTTTATAGGCTGCTCCTGGGTGCAGAAATGCTGTGCCCTTTTCTGGTAGGTGGGATTATGCGGTGTCACAAAGCCCTGTTGGCTAAACAGGCTGAGCATGACTTCAACAAGCTTAGTCATTTGCAGTTAAAAAGCTCCCATTGTGTTCTCAGCAAAAACACTTAGTCATGTAATGTTGTCTGCAAATGCCCTGTTTTGGATGCCCCAAAGCAACGTTTAACCACTTCAATACTAAACATGTTCACCCCCCCCCCCCCCCTCCTACCCAGGACAGCTTTCAGTGCTTGTGCACTTTGTATAACAATACTGTACCCAAATGGAAATTGTAGCTTTTTTTTTTTAAACCAATAGAGCTTTTTGGTTATCTTTATCTAATGTCCTGCAAATGCGCCTTTTTGGGAGGCAGTTTTCATGTGCTATTTCTAGAGTTTTCAGTTTGCTTTTACCAATCAGTGTGAAAGGGGTCTAATAAAAGCATCACCAGCATGTGGTACCTTTGTTCTGATTTTCAACAACGGATTTATTTTTTTAAATATGGCAATATTTAACCCAAAAGCAAGCATTGCTGGCTACACATCATACAATTATTTGTTTATTTTTTTCCTTCAACTTTCCGTTTTTAGATTTAACTAAACACTTCACATTGTATGCAATCGGACAAGCCCTTGTACTGCATAGTTGGAGGGTAAATCTAAAAATTGTATAATGTGTAGCCAGCTTTAGATGTGATTTCTTCTACTTTGCTCTGGTGATCCAGTAGGGCAACAGAAAAGATCTACTACTGTTGCAGAGATGACAGACCATTTAACTTCTGGCAGGGGTGCTTAAAAAAAAAAACGATTGGCTCTCATGTAAAACCTTTATCCTGGAAGGAAAACTCTTTGCTGCAACAGGTTAAAGTGTTAGCTGGAGTTTGGCCTCAGTTAGAGTATTTAAATTTGCTAGTATATCAAACCTCCTCAACTGACAATGCTGCTGTCCATATCTGCCCCCCCCCCCGTGCTTTCAGCCAGAAATGTCTATTACAGGAGGTGTTGCTGACCAGATCACCAGGGGAAAAGCCTAAACTGCAACTTGCCAATCGGATGTGGTGGCTGCATCAATTTTTTTTTTTTTGTAATGCTTTAAAACTTTTGTTCCAAGACTATATGGTGGCACCATCCACCCACTAAGTGGGTAAAGCCCTTTTGGCATGCCATTGACCTCTTGTGTTGTATGCAGTGGTTTTCATAGAATGGTACCAGTTGATATGTGAAGAATTGTCCTACTTCATGATCTAACAGAAAAAACATGCAGCACCTCCAAAACGCAAATTATGCAATAAAATAAATTGGGAAACATGGGTTTGTACAACAAAAGTAATGTCATAAATAAAATATAGCCCCAAAAAGATTGTAAGTGGTGAAAAGTGGACCTTGTATGCACAGTCCACTTCTATAGAAAGACCAAATGTGGATTTCTCACCACTTGCACAATTTTTTTTTTTTTTTTTGTGGCTATATTAATTTTACATATTGCAATTTACCTAAGTAAAACCGTTGTTTGCTGTGTGGGTATTTGTAAACTTGCTTACTGAAAGCTGCTGACCTTTTTTTGATTGCTGCTATGTGACGGCCAACTTAAGGCCACCGTGCATATTATTGAGCTTGTGGCGGAATATAAAAATTTAGCTTCAGTTATGGTAAACTTAATTGATTTGCATATGGCATGTTGGATGTTCTCCCACACCTAATGCGCTTTTATTTACAGAATGCTGCACCTACAAAAACTCTTTCTGGAATTGAGAATGCATTTCTTTTCCCTGGGAAGATGATCTCCACAAATGCTGCAGTGCCCTCCAAGCCGTGCTTCGCCATCTATGTTGATGAGCCTGAGATGGTTCAGGAAACGTATCAGTTTGAAGTGGAACTTCCCAGTCTAGAGGAAATGGATGCAAATGTTGTGAAGGAAAAGTTCACCTTGCTGCTCGATGCCAGTGCAGGTGTGTAACATGTCTGTCTGCACTAGTGGCTCTTGGCATAGGTTAAAGCCTGAAATACTGACCGCTTGTATATCCCAAATGCAGCCTCTCCAATGATGGTGGACTCCTCTCTTCCTCTTCCTCCTGACGATACCACAGAAACCGATCCTGATGTCATTGCAGTTTCTGAGTACATTGACGAGATTTATCTTTACCTGCGTCAGGCTGAAGTAAGACCTTTTGCTAAATTTTGTTTAATGGTAGTTTGGTCTGGCTGTAAATTTAACTGACACTAAAGGCCTAGACCTACAGGTTTAGGTTTAGGATCAAATTTAGTAGCAAGGGACCTAAGTATCCAGATTTGGCTATGGCCGGTTTTCATACATGCTACATGTATCCACTTGACCTCTAAAAGGTTTACCCTTCCGCAGTGCAATACGGCACTGAATTTTACTGACCATTGCTCAGACAATTTTTTTTTTTTTTTTTCTCTTTCTCCCAAATGGAGCTTTATGGTGCTATTTGATCACCTCTGCAGTTATATTTCACACTATAAACAGACCAACAATTTTTAGAATTAACTTCTGCTCTAAAACATCCAGTAAAAAATCATCAATTTAGGCCATTATGTATTCTGCTACATATTTTTGGTAAAAATCCAATAAGTATATATTGATTTAGGCAAGTTATCACAACTATGGGGTACATTTAGCTTGTATCAGCAACTTGAAGCAGGACTGCAATATTGCAGCAGACAAACTAACACCAAGTGACACCACGTTTTTTTTTTTTTTTTTGCGCGCAGTCAAAGCTCTGTAGTAAAAGCTTGCTCAAAAGATGGCGCTTAACTTCTGTAAATTCAATCCCTTTAGGTTACACATAGACCCAAACCTTACTACATGAGGAAGCAACCAGACATTACATCAGCCATGCGGGCTATCTTGGTGGACTGGCTTGTTGAAGTCCGAGAAGAGTACAAGCTTCGAAATGAGACTCTATATCTTGCTGTGAATTACCTGGATAGATTCTTGTCCAGTATGTCTGTACTAAGAGGAAAGCTGCAACTTGTAGGAACTGCAGCTATTCTACTGGCTGCGTAAGTATGCTTATTGCTAGTACTACAGTATGAGTATGTTGGGTGCCAACACAAAGGTGATTCAGCAGTTAATGGGAGGTATAAGGCACACATGGCCTCAGTTCTCACTGTAGCGATGTGAGACCAGTGCCCTCTGCAAACCCCTGCTGGGTGTCAATACAATGACAAGCCCCCCTCATCGGTTCTCAGCTTGCAGTGCCAACTGGGTTTGGACAGGAATCGCACGGGTGAAAATACCCATGCAATTCCAGTGCAGTAAAAGTCCCTGTGCTTTTTGTCAGTTCTGCCATTCAACTGGCTGAACTCTCTGCAGACGTTATCAGCAGTGCAAATGTGAAACTGGGCTTAAAGATGAGTTCCAGCTTGCATTAAATGGGCAATAGTAAAATTTTTATAGATTGTGGTGCTCTAAAGTGCCAAATGTGTCAGTGTAGGGTACAAACAAGCAGGGCTTCCACTTTGGGGTGGTGCTCCACTTTAAGATTTTATTATTTAACAGAATGCAGTTTCTAAACTGACCGACGCAATCCTGTGCTGGCTTTCTTTTTCTCAAAAGATCTCGGGTAATGTGTGCCAAAGGAATTGCCTAACTAGTAAAGCACAGGATAACTTAAACAATGCCATGTTTCTAGCATGGCATACGTCATGTCAAAGGACATGTGCTAGACTGCTTGTGAACAAATGGGGGAGGGAGAGAAATGTGCACTAGATCAGGGATTCCATAATTTGACATGTGCTATGAGGGTCAGCCCATAAAGGCTTGGGGGTAATGGTTACCTTGCCTGTATGTGTATTTTGAGAATTGGAACTTTACATTGCATAGTAATGCTAAAGTGTAAATTTCAAAGTCATGAAATTCTTGCTGGCTGATTTGCAATTTTAACAGGTTGCTATATTCTGTTACAGCAAATATGAAGAGATCTATCCCCCTGATGTGGATGAGTTTGTGTACATAACTGATGACACTTACTCAAAGACACAACTGCTGCGCATGGAACACCTGCTGCTTAAAGTGTTGGCCTTTGACCTGACTGTACCTACAATCAATCAGTTCCTGCTACAATATATTCACAAGCAAGCTGTTGGCACAAAGGCTGAACATCTCGCAATGGTACAAGTGGCTTCCTAAGTTGGTAGAAAATGTTGTGTAACTGAATTGTACATCAAGGTGAACATGGGATAGTGGAGGCTTGGTGTGAAGCTGTGTAGATTAAACCTTGAAGGTTTTTTTTTTTTTTTTTTTTTTTTTTTTTCTCTACTACTTCTGGCCTTGTGGCTTGGGAAGAAGATGGCGCATTTGGATCTTAAACAATCTAAACCGAACTACGGAAAAGAAACCAGTAGGAGTTGGGTGCAACAAATTCAGGCTTTATTGCTGCTAGATTAGTAATGGGCTTAATGACAAATGTTAAACTAAAGCATCTTGACTAAAAATGTGGCTTGTCCTAATTTTATGTCTCTCTACCCCCTCCCTTAGTACATGGCGGAGCTGACATTGCTTGAGGTGGACCCATTCTTGACGTATGTTCCCTCAATGACGGCTGCTGCAGCCTATTGTCTGGCCAACTATACAGTCAATAGAACTTTCTGGGTGAGTATGCAATTGGTCTAAAGTGTTAGAGACTGGCTTTCCGCATTACAGCAGTAATAAACAAAGTGTAATATGTGGCTGCTTCAATTTTTCTTAGGCTTTCCCCCCCCCCCCCCCCCGTCTTGTAGTGATCTGGCCAGTAACACCTCCTGTATTGGTGCCTACACTTTGGATGAGCACAGCTGTTTGGGGGGGGGGGGCGGGGATCCTGCCAGTGTTAAGGTTTTAATCAGTAATTTATGCATTTCACCGGAGAGCATGATCTCTTGATTTAAAGTATTTGTCCCAATCATCAGATAAAAACAGCATAAAAGTGGGTTTTTACACACCTTAAAGTCAGGTCTGAGCATGTAGGCCCTTTACAAAATGTAGAGTGGGTGACTGGGGACAAATGCATTAAACTTTCTTCACCTCTGAATACAAAGGAGCATGGGGGAGCTCATGTCCATAATGGGGGGTGGTATTGACACCGCCCCAATTGATCCACAATGGCTCAAGGCATATGGTCCAGAAATATTTGGACAGAATAAAGGTGGATAAAGCACATGGATCAGATGGCATCCACCCAAGGATCCTTAAATTTGAGCTGTCATTTAAAAGCCATTGTTTCTAATTTTTAGGGACTCCATAACTGGAATGGTCCCACTGGATTGGCATAAAGCCAATGTGGTTCACATATTTAAAGTCTTTACCAAGTAACTATAGACTGGTTAGTTTAACTTCTATAGTTGGGAAGATGCTGGAGAATTTAATAAAAGACCAAAGTTCTTGCTGGAAAAAATAATATTTAAAAAAACAGCATGGATTCATGAAAGACAAGTTGTCAAACCTTATTTCTTATGAGGCAGTAAGTAAAACCTTGGACAAAGGGGTGGATGTGGTATACTTGAATTTTTCAAAAGCATTTGACAGCTGTGAAGTAATCTTGAGGTGTCTGACTTGTTGCTGGCTGCATATATTGTGGCAAGAGTCCCTGATGGCTTGTTTCATAACACATAATTGGCCACTAAATGATCAGACTAAAGCATATAGTAATCTGTAGCCAGTGAAGTTGGTGTCCTGCTTGACCCACCATGTTTGACATGGCTGAATCTGCTACTATGGTCTCAAACTTCAGTTTGGTTCCTCTAAAGCCCCTTTCACACTACTTCAAAGGAATTTATTTTCCCATGATTTTGCAGCTGCAATTTCAGGGAGACTTGAGTTCTATGAACCTGAACTTTCATCAAAGTTGGACTAAGTAGTGCAGGGCCTATAAAGTCAGCACAACTTAAGAACTAATATGTATGGTAGTCATTGGAAATTGCTAACGACTTGTCGTGCAACTTTGCTGTCCCAAGTTGTAGGAAAAGTCATACAAGTGTGAAAGGGGCCTAAGGCTTGCTTTCTGAGTGGTCATTACAATTAAGATGTATCAAAGCTGCTTAATTTGGTATTTTAAATGGCATAATACTTGTAAAAAGCTAAGCTGCCACTAATTTGACTTTGTATTGAACAGCCTGGTACCCTTCAAGCATTTACTGGTTACTCCTTGAGTGATATTGCACCTTGTCTGGCTAATCTGCACAGAGCTTGCCTTAATGCCCCTCACCAGTCACAGAAAGCCATTTGGGAGAAATACAAGGCTCCAAAGTAAGTGACTGTAAATGTACACCAGTTGGCTACTCGCAAGCAAATGTTGGTACTAACTCTGGCTTTCTGTTTTGTAGGTACATGCAAGTATCCCATCTGGCAATCCCTGCAACACTTCCTTTGTGACAATGGAGCGTTCAATGACTTGCACAGCACTTACCTCAAGGCCAACCGTGTTGGTCTAATTTTTAAGTAGACACTGCTGGCTAAGTGTCAGTTTGACTTTTTTAAATTGTACATTTTTTAACTTGTGAACTTTTATGACTAGTTAGGATTATAACATTTTAACAATACTGTAGATGACTAGGCCAGTATTTAGCTGTCTGCTACCCAACTGAGGGCATCTTAATGGAGTAGGAGCAGACCTGGTTTGGAGATGCTGGCTGTAATTCACCTTGCTACATTAGTCGAGGGGGAAGACACAAGTGTGCAAGTTGGCCAAATGTCTGCATCCCAGTAGCGGATCAAGGATTACATTGACTGCCACAGCTTGCCTCAATGGGCCCACGCCGGCTCCCTATGTTCGCTTGACCCTATCCTTTTGAACAAGACAAATGGTGATTAACTGGATACAGAAAGGTAGTGGCTTCAAGTCATATCAAAGACTTTAGACATGGCAAACAATTCAGAGTATTCCTGTAGAATTGTCATCTTTGTATTTTAATAAAATCCTATAAGATTCTATCAATGTCTGTGATTCCACTACACATAAACTTGGCTTGAAAGCAGTTTCAAACCTTTCCTATAAGGTTACTTTTCCTTGAGTTGGATCTCTCGCTATCAATCAGCATATTGTACCAGGGTCTGGCCTATCGGGTGATCTGATTGCATATTTGCAGACCACCTGCCATGGTGGAGCTAGATGGGGACACTAAATACTGCTTGCATTTGAAATCAAGGCCTCGGGTCTTAAATTCAATGACAAGCCTTGTGGGTTTAAAAATCATGAATCTGTTATACTAACATGTAAAGCTGTATAGCGGCCTTCTATAATGCTGCACTCCAAAGGTTGTGCTGCTGTTGGGTGAAAGGGGCTTTTAATATGAATGGGATTTTGGCCCTTAAAAGGGTAGAGCCCTAGATTAAAGCAAGTTAAAATGTATCTGACACTTTCAGCAAGAACTACTAGTAATTGCTGCCACTCAGAGCTCATACTTCAAGCTCAAACACTAAAATGTGTTAATTTTTTAAGTGTGTGTGGTTTTAATCTGAGCTGACTGGAAAATTAAGCCTAAGGCTTACTGGCTGAACAAGACTACATGTAGTGTAAAGCCCAACTCCATGATATTGACACCCTTGGCAAAAAATGCCCACTTAATTTACATGAAGCCAGTCATCTGACAAACCTTCCAGGGGGCTTCTCTTCCTGAGGCCTGTTGGCTGTCTGGTCAAAGTGGACACTTTTTTTTTTTTTTTTGAGGTAACACTTACTCTCTCCGGCCCCAAATGCTGGAGAACATGGGGCTGGGAAGGGAGCCATGGTCAAGAGGGCAAAATACCCCCCCCCCCCCCCCCTCCAGGGCAGGAAGTCAGCTTGGCTCAGGAAAGTGACTGCCAACTAAAACCTCAATTACACTGCAGGATGGCTTGGGAAGAAGTTTTTGCAATCAAACTGACCAGTAATGGTGCATCAATGTTGTCTGTGTGTAGCCATTGCCAAGAGCCCTCTGCCCATCATTAATATGGTGGGCAGGAGGTGGTTCTAAGGGCTCTTGCCTTCATGCAATTTTATGCATGAAGGTAAACTCTGTGTGCAGCATGTCCCCTAATACTTTTCCAAGCCTCATCACAATTTGGTGCTTGAGCACTAGGGCCTTTCAATCGCTGCCAATGGGTGGGGGCAGGGCTAAGCCATGGTATGTGTGCACACAGAGCAGCAGCTTGGGGAAAGGGCCTGCTTGAGTGCTCCTATTGCAAGATGCTTGTGCTGGGGGGCACTCGGCAGAAAGGAGGGACCAGGAGCACCGGTGGATGAGAAGAGTGTTAAGGCTGTTCTGTGCAAAACTACTAGATGGTAAGTGACTTTTTGTGTGGAGAGAAACCTTGCGCCAAGCAATAGTTTTAATACCTTGTGTATAAAGCTGCTCCCCCCCCCCCCCCCAAACAGTGAGCTGGTCACTGCAAGTGACTCAAGTTGAGTGATATTAAGTGGTTAAATTCTCTATCATACAACTTAAAATGGTGTATATGTTTTTTGATAAAAGCAAACATTGCACAATGAGGAGAAACTCATGTATATTATTCTTCCCACTTGAAGTGCCACTCTGGGGCATATCATGCCCCATGGCTACCCCTTTGGTCTGTTTATAAAACTGGGTTTGAAACCAGAAACATTTTGTTACATCCCTATTAATCCTTCAATCAAAAATCGGATTTGTGCCCCCTTTAATGAGGATTGATGTTTCAGGACCCATTTTATTGCCTTCAAGCCATCATGTCTTAACATTGGTATACAGAGATTCTATATCTACTGTAACCAAAATGGTAGTCGGGGTAACCTTAACTTTTTGTAAAATCTTAAGTACTCTACTATCCTTAAGATGGGCTCTTATGTGTGACCTATTGCAAATAAGAAAAGCCAGATATTCACCCACTCTGGAGTAGAGGGAATCAATCCCACTGATGGGTCTTCCAGGTGGGTGATCTCTGGATTTGTGTACTTTAGGGATTTACTGGGTGTGTGTGTGTGTGTGTGTGTGTGTGTGTGTGTATGTGTATATACATATATATTCCAAAATTTAATACCCTTAACTTTCATGGTTTGGTAATAAAAATGCAGCTCAAGAATCTTTCCATAGTTCTATCTTGACCATTTGCTGGCCGTCATTTAACTGCACAAAGTGAAGGACATCATATCTGATGCCTGCCGCTACAGGCATCATTCAAACATCGTGGGGTGTTTTTATTTTTTTTTCCTACACCATAGGAATGATGGCGGCTGGTCAGCTGCTTGATTATTCTTATGGGCGGCGAGAGGGGACATCTCCCGCTGCCCTCCAATGCGTCTACCGACTCACCGCTGCCATCAGTGAGTCGGAGAACAGATCCGCCGGCCCCAGATATTCACCATAGAAATTTCTGGCGGGCCAGATGGTCGCCGGAGTCTCTGATCGTTTGGAGGCCAGGTGCGATGTCAGGACCAGCCTCTGCTTTCAAATGGTGTTGTCTCGGCTGGGAAGCTGAGATTGTGTGGGTTTTTTTTTTAAAATATATTTCAGGCTTCCCAGCCTAGAGGTGAGATGTGGGGTCTTAATGACCCCATGTCAAATTCCTATTACAAGCGATATTTACATTCCTTCTAATTGGGAATAAAAGTGGTGATTTTATTTTTTGTCAAACTAAATGTAACCATTTGCTTATAGGGCACCTGCCCAGACCATTTTCAGCTTTAGCACTGACTTTTTGAATGACAAATGTGCGGTCATACAACACTGTACCCAATGATTTTTTTCCCACAAATGGAGCTTTTTTTTGGTGGTATTTGATCACCTCCTGGGTTTTATTTTTTATGTTAAAATTAAAGACCGAATGCAAAATTTAACTTTTTTTTTTTTAAAAACGGGTAATTTTTATCCTTCATTGATGGGTGACACTGATAGGCACCACTCAATAGGTGGCACTGATCACATCTCCCTGCTCATGACTAATGTCCCTTCAACAGAAGCCGGTGATCGGCTTTTTTGCTTCTCCTCATGCTGTCAGCGTGGGAAGAGAAATGATTGCCGATTTTCTGTTTACATCACGTGATCAGCGATCATTAACTGATCACATGGTAAGGGGTTGGGATCAACCCATTAACTCAATGAGACTCAGGTGATCACAGAGTAAAATTAACAAACTTTTTTTAAAGTGTACCTGTGTGCTCGCAAGCGAAAGCATATGCAAGTCTTGCCCACATATGAAAACTATGTTCAAACCATACGTGAGGTGTCGCCATGAATGTTGAAGCGATGGCAACTATAGACCTCTAACTCTAAACATGTAACCAGTAAAAAAAATGTAAAGCATTGCCTATGGGGATTTTCGAGTACCAAGGTTTGGTGCCATTCCACGAGCGTGTGCAATCTTGAAGCGTGACATGTTGGGTATCTTTACTCAGCGTAACTTCATCTTTCACATTATGCAAAAAAAAATTGGGCTAACTTTACTTTTTCCATGAAACAGTTTGTTTTTTTGGCAAAAACACGTTTGAAAAATTCCTGCGCAAATACAATGCCATTGTATTCTCTAGAGTCTTTGCTAAAAACACGTTGGGGGGGTGTTCTATGTCTTTTTCCTAGAAAAATATTATTTTAACTTGTAGGAGAGAAATGTCAGAATTGGCCTGGTTGGCAAGTGGTTAAATAATTTGGTTATCTACAATGCATTTATTTGCCAGCACACCATTGCTTGTCAAATGTCCTCAATCTTTGTTGTGATCCTTCTGCAATAAATGCTTTGGATGACATTTGACAATACATGGTGTGCTAAGGAAGGAAAAGAAATCCCAAGAGTTAGACAAACCCTCGTACAAAGAGTAGAATCAGCCTAGACTCTGTCCTGGCCACCCTCTGACACATTTTGCCCCATTGGCAGGAGGAAGCACGACTGTAGCGTGTGGCCTAGACTGAAGCTGCTTCTACTCTTCATATGAGGGTTTTGTGTGGTGTGGCTCTTGGGATTTCTTTTCCTTCCTTGGCACACCATGGATTATCAAAATGTCGTCAAATGTTTTCTGTTAAAGGATCACATCGCAAAACTAAGTGTGCATTTGATCTGATATTTGCCTCAATAAAAGCTATGGATTTCTATGGAGCTAAGACCAGCACTTTCCCTGCCTGCACGCCTAGTAGTAGATGGCAGAATCTACTGGAGCCTGAAGGGGCTCCCACAATTTCTTTGTTCGGGATCCATGATGTGCTGGCAAATGTGAATTCAGCCATGTTGAGTGCAGTTTTCAGATGGTAGTTGCTAAAGCACCTGCTACTGTTGAGCCCATTTCCAGGAATGTGGGCATATTGGCAATACTTAGTGATTTTTTATTTTTTTTGGCAAACACTTGGCGTCATTTACACAGGGACCCTGACATTGCACCTGCAGACACTCATTACAGCTGTCTGAAGAGCAGGAAGAAACCATGAATTACGAGGGCGCTCACCAGCAACGTTAACTTTTATTTATTTTTTTAAATTGCGGAGAGTAGATCCCCTGCTTCCTGTCACTATGGGGATTAGGGTGCATGGCGGTTGGTGCAACATGTTACATTACACCAGTATTCAGGGTGTAACATGTTACTAAAGATGAACTTGGCCTCCTAATGGTTGAAGTGTTTTTTCTTTTCTTTGCAATAGGTCTAGTTCCAGGCCATTGTTTGAATCTTCCTGTTTTAACCGCTTCCGGTCTGCGATATAGCCGAAAGACTGCTACCGTGCGGGCTTACATTGCGGGAAGGATGTCTGCTGTCTGTGCACCTGGCACACTTTGTAAGGGCCGAGTCCTCTGGACTCGGCTGATCAGATGGGTGTAAAGGGCCAATCACAGCGGTTCTTTACCATGTGATCAGCTGTCAGCCAATGACAGCTGATCACAGGATGTAAACACTAGCAACATGCTGACAGCTAGAGGAGAAAGCCGATAACTGGCTTCTTTTGAAGGGACATCAGTCCCACCAGTGCTTCTCATTGGTGCCCACCACTGCCACCTCATCAGCACAGAAGAAAAATTACCCGTTTGAAAATTTTTATAACAAACCATGAATTTTCTTTTTTTTGTTTCTAAAATTAAAAACTCAGTGGTGATTAAATACCACTAAAAGAAAGCTCTGTGTGAAAAAGAAGAATTTCATATGGGTATAGTGTTGCATTACTGTGCCATTGTCATTCTAATGCCTTGTACACACGGTCGGATTTTCTGATGGAAAATGTGCGATCTCATCTTGTTGTGGGAAAATCCGATCGTGTGTGGGTTCCATCTGACTTTTTCCGTCGGAATTTCCGACGCACAAAGTTTGAGAGCTGGATCTCAAATTTTCCGACAACAAAATCCGATCGCATAAATTCCGATCGTGTGTAGCCTAGTCCAACGCACAAAGTGCCATGCATGCTCAGAATAAATTATGAGACGGAAGCGATCGGTCTGGTAAAACTAGTGTTCGTAATGGATATAGCACATTAGTCACGTTGCAATGTTAAAAATAGTTTAATGCAGCGCATTCTCTTTCTTAGGCTAGAAGAATGAAGTTGTTTTGCTGCTCTTATTCACTCAGACATCTTTCTTTATTCTTTCTCCTGATTTCATGAATAGAATATTTTTTATTCGTCAGATCTCCCGAATAATTATTTTAGTTTATGTTTTATTTTTTTTTATATTTAAGACCTCCCTTTTTTTTTTTTTTTATCTCCATAATTTTTTTGTGGGTTTTGTGTCAAGTTTCCACAACCCCATTATTATCTTGTATTTTGAAACCTCAAGGAGGTTGATTGGTGTCCCTTGTTAATTTCACATTGTAATTACAAAATGTACCTGCCTACTCACAAACTGGGCTTTTTGAAGTAAAACACATAGGCAAATATTTCTTTAAAAAAAAAAAAAAAACCTTTAGTAGGGGGTCATAACCAAATAAAGAGGAACGCAACGCTGAAGAAATTGCTGAAATTGGTGAAACCTTTGGCCCCCAGGGCAGGCATCAACTATTTAAAGGCAAAATTGGTGGCCTGAGGAGTCCATATATAAGGGAGTACAGTCTGGTCCAAGAGATCAGGAACAGCAGCAGATGACATCTATGTCCCCAGGCTGTGGTCATACAAGAGCCTGCATCTTTTGTCAGACCAGACTGAACCCAGGTCATCACTATCTTGATGATCATTTACAATGTGCGGCTTCCTTTTTCAATGTTCAAAAGCAGGATTTGTAGTAAAGTTGTTTTCAGTGTCAATGGGGGTTATCTACTAAAGGCAAATCCACTTTGCACTCCAAGTGCACTTTTGCAGTGCAAAGTGGATTTGCCTTTAGTAAATAACACCCACAGTGCTTTTTATTTTTCCCCAATCATGCCATTTTCATGACTCCACATATTTCCGTCATGGTGCTGAAAATTAGGAATGTTTTTTTTGTCAGTAATGCATTACATACATTAACAACACAAACAAGGTGTGTGTGTGTGTAGCAGACACACAACATAATAATATTATCTGAAGAAGAGACTGTCGCCTCATCTCGCTAAGAAATTTGGTTTGCACTGTTGAAGAAAAAGGCCCAAAAATATTCTAAATAAAAACCTAGGAGACACCTAACCTAAAACAAACCCAAGCAGTAAATGAAAACAAATATTATTGCAGTTTCAAAGCTAAATTTATTTAAAAAAAATGCCTCAGACATTGTCTGGCATATCAATGGCCCCCCCCTACCCGCAAAGTACTCCATGTATTTGTTTCTGACCTCGCGAGTGCTTTGGGGGGGGGGGGGGGCAAGCCAGGACGGCCAGCTTCAAGTGCTGTCAGGTTGGCAAGTTCAGGAAAGTCTGCCCCAGGCCCAACTGAGGCCACATAGTTTGATGAGTTTTGTTTTAGAAAAATTGTGCAAAATGCAGCAGGAAAGCACTATATGGTTCAGTTTATATTCCGCCATGTGGATCGGTGTGAACAATAGGTGGAACCGGCTGGCCATTATCCTGAAAGCATTCTCCACCACTCTTCTGGCTCTGGCCAGCCGGTAATTAAAAACCCTCTGGTCCGGGGTGAGGGTCCTGATAGGGAATGGCCGCAAAAGATGGTCCCCCAGCGCAAACGCTTCATCCGTGACAAAGACGAAAGGGGATTCCTTCCAAATTCTCCTCTGGAGATGGCAAGCCCAAGCTTCCACTCGGGAGATGCCAGTAGAACTCCGTCTGGGCTATAGTAGGGCCCCGAGTTGGGGGGTGGGACAATGCGGACGTGTTTCCCATCAATTGAGTCAAACAAGAAACAAAAATTAGTAATTTTGCACATCAACATTGCAAGCAGATTAGACACAAACATTTTTGGCCAACATAAGTATAACATTTTTTAAAATGAGTATTTAAAGCCAAAAGTATAAGGTCCACTTATCAGATTCCTCATCCCATCTGATGGCCCATTGCAAAAATTTAAGGGGGGGTGATTTGGACAGGTAACCCTCTCCACTTCATTGAGAGCTGAATGCATAATAATTTGTGATATTTTGGCCAGCCCCTCCTAACTTACACTATTGGCAGCCCACTGGACAGGTAAGAAGTGTCATAATACCAAAAAAAAAAAAAACACACTCAACAAATGTAAGCACATTTTTACATTCTACTATTACCTATCAAGATAATAATGGGAGAAACAAACTTTAAACAGTAGCATTTGAAAGTATTGAGGCAGGCCCTTGCACTTCATGCTTTGGTGAATTCATCCATAAATCTGACCACAAAAGAGGTAGGTATAGTGTGTATGGGTTGGCAAAGTCAGCAGATAGAGGATTGGCATCAGCTGACTTAGCTGTTGGGGGGTACCAAAAAAAAGCCTCTGGAACTCGGCATGAATTTAAGGACACAAATAACATTTTTACACATTTTGGGGGGTGTTTAGGGGAAAGCACTACTATGGAGCTGACAAAATACATTGCTAAGTGAATAGGCTATAGGTGAATGGGCCCAGAAGAGCATGCTGGGGAGGTTAGTAAAGGCAAATATGCATGAAGGACAAAAAAGGAACTTTAAAAGCTTCCAGCATGCATGAGGACAAAGGGGCACAGCATATTCCAATCATGGTAATTAGGGAATGATGAAAGAAATACAATACATTAGCAAACATTAAATACATATAATGTGATGTTAAAGTAGAAAACTTACCTTCATATAGTCCTTCTGCATGACCAGAATTATGGCAGAACAGGTCTCTGGGATAATGATCCCCAGAGCCTGGGGGGAGATGCCTTTGGAGAACTTGAGATCCTCAAGGCTTCTCCCCATCGCTAAGTACCGCAATGTGGCGACTAGCCTCTGCTCCGGAGTGATGGCTTGCCTCATGCAGGTATCCTGCCTGCTGATATAAGGGGTCAGCAAAGCCAACAGACGGTAAAAAACGGGGTCCGTCATCCTGAGATAATTCCTGAAATCATCAGGATTATTCTCCTGGATCTCACGAAGCAAAGGCATGTGCGAGATTTGGTCACGCTGGAGCAACCAATTCTTGCTCCATGAACTCCTCCTCACCCTGTTCATGGACTGGGCTTGGGTCAAAGCTTAAAGCCCAACACCAAGCCCCTGTACAGGCAACATGGCTTCAAAACGGTCAGCTGGTCAGAACAGACTAAACAGAAAGAACTGAAAAACAGCAAGGCCTGAAAGAACGAACTGAAAATCAGCAACGAGCAGCCAATAAGCACTGAAAATCAAAGACAGTACTATATAAATAGCACGCAATGACAAACAAATGCGAACTGACTACACGCACTGATAAGCAGTTACGCACCGTCAAGCACAAACTGAAGAGCAATAACGATCTTAAGCACAAGTCTGAAAAGCGCAAATCGTCTCTAACCAAACTTCTACTAACACGCGATAAACACGAGATCAGCAGAAGGAGCCTAAAGGGTTACACACGTGGTGCTGAACTTCCCTTTTATAGTCCCGTTTGTACGCGGTGTATGTCACGCGTTCTTGACGATCGGAAATTCCGACAACTTTGTGCGACCATGTGTATGCAAGATAGGTTTGAGCCAACATCCGCTGGACAAAAAAAAACGATGGATTTTCTTGTTGGAATGTCCGATCGTCCGTATGGAGCATAACGCAGCGTACACACGGTCAGATTTTCCGATGGGAAATGTTGGATGTGAGCTCCATTGAACATCCAACATGTCGGACTTTCCGCCAACAAATGTTTCTTAGCAGGTTCTCAAATTTTCTGCCAACATAACTTTGTTGTTGGAAAGTCCGATCGTGTGTACACAAGTCAGTCACACAAAAGTTCTCGCATGCTCAGAATCAAGCAGAAGAAGCTGCACTGGCTATTGAACTTCCTTTTTCTCGGCTCGTCGTACGTCACCGCCTTCCCACGTTCATAATTGTTGGCCAACATTTGTGTGACCGTGTGTATGCAAGACAAGTTTGAGCCAACAACCTTCGAACAAAAATCCACGGTTTTGTTGGCGGAAAGTCCGATCGTGTGTACGGGGCAAAAGTGTGACAGCGCTTAAAGCTGAAAATTGGCCTGGGCTGGAAGGGGGTAAAAGTGCCCAGTAGGCAAGTGGTTAAATGCCATATCGGGCAGACTTCCAGCCATATTTATTCAGAACAGCCACAAGTTCAGTGGCAATGATAAAAGTAGAAAAATGTACATCTTGAAAGCTTGCCCTACCCGAAATCTCTTGTAAAGCACTGCATGGACACATATAGATTAACTTTACAAATGCATAGTTGCTGGCTTTATTTTGAACTCATAAGGGATCCATTGAATGTGCTTAACAAGACAATGATGATAAAATTGGAACTTTCGCTGTGTTTATACCTAATTAACTGCTACAAACAGAATTATTTTTGATGCTCTGTAGAAGCAGTGAAAAACATTTCCTCTGATGATACGGCCTCCCTGGGTAGTGGTGTCAAAGCTTCTGTTAAATGATACACACTTCAACCACTATGTAATTTTCTCGTTTTTCTCAGCTTCTTTTGACTCAAATGTAACATGAATAATTGAAACAAGATCTAAACGAAGTGAAGAAGCAGGAGGCTTTGAGGAATAATGTAGCACAGTAAGAGATTATCATAAAACGTCAATTATAGAGTAAGAACAGGGAAAAGATATTGGCACGAAGATAAAAATCACAGACCGGTACTGGATCTTCCTCCGTGCTTAGTAAACAACGCGTTCCCTATATCTTCCAAATTTATAATGTATCTTTCTCCCAAGCACTACGAAGGTAGCCATTTTGCTGGGTGTACCAAAAGTATGCACTACTTAGAAATTATTGAAACTAAATCCATTTATTATAATCTTGATATTAAAGCTGACATTTAGCTAAACACTTTTTCCTCCAGAGCGTTAGTTATATTACCTGTGATTAACCACCTCCCATCCGCGCTATAGCTGAAAGACGGCTGCAGCGCGGGCCTAATTTGCCAGGAGGGCGTCCATAGACGTCCTCCCGTGCTCGAGCGGCCTGCACGCCCCCTGCAGGGCGCACGCGGCGCTCTCTGTGATCAGAGAGTCTATGTGACTCGGCTGATTGAAATAAGGGGTCTATCCCTACCCCTTACCATGTGATCAGCTGTCAGCCAATGACAGTTGATCATGTGATGTAAACAGAGCCGGTAATCGGCTATTCTTTCTCCAAAAGCCGATCACCGGCGGCTGTGAGAGGGACATCAGTCCTGATCGTGGAGAGCCTCTGCAGAGGCTTCTGTGCCACCTACCAGTGCCCACCAGCACCACCTATCGGTGCCCACAGTGTCCCCTATCAAGTGCCCACAGTACCACCTACAAAAGTCACCACCAAAGTGCCTCATCACCAGTGCTGCCTATCAATAGCACCTACCAGTGCCCATCAGTGCAGCCTCATCAGCGAATATCAATTAAGGAGAAAAAATACCCCTTTGCAAAATTTTATTACAAACTATGAAACATGATTTATTTTTATTTTTTTCAAAAATGTCTGTCTGTCTCTTTTTTTTGTTTAGCAAGAAATAAAAACCCAAGTGGTGATTAAATACCACCAAAAGAAAGCTCTATTTGTGTAAAAATTTAATTTGCGTACAGTGTAGCATGACCGTGCAATTGTCATTCAAAGTGTGACAGCCCTGAAAGCTAAAAATTGGTCTGGGCAGGAGGGGGGTTTAAGTGCCCGGTAAACAAGAGGTTACGTATGTCCCACAATGTGCAGGCCCCTGGATTGTTTAGAAGTCTTCGCTGCAGGGCTGCCCTGTCCTCGTCCTGCCTCTGAATTTCTGGCACTTTTGGGGTTAACGACTTTGGTTCTCTAGGCTCCGCTGCACTTAACCACTTCAGTGCCAAAAGGTTTTATCCACTTCATGACCAGACCATTTTTTTGCTTTTTAGCACTGCGCTACTTTAACTGGTAATTGCGTGGTCACACAACACTGTACCCAAATGTTTTGTCACGGTTATATGAATGTTTACATTTTTTAGGTTGTTTTCAATATGTGCAAAGAGAGATCACACAAATATATGTATAACATTGAATAAAAGTAATGACAGATACAGATAATATTAGAAAATATAACAAGAATATTTAAAGTGGTTGTAAGCTGCTTGCTGTGGGGGCACCCGGCAGGAGGGAGGGGCCAGGATTGCTGGCGGGGGATCCGAGAAGAGGAGGATCCGGGCTGCTCTGTGCAAAACACTACACTGAGCAGGTAAGTATAACATGTTTGTTATGTAAAAAAAAACAATATTGCTGTAACTAAAGATGCTGTTCCTGCTATGGGCCCCTCCCATTATATGGCATGGCCCTGTGGATCAGACCAGATACATACCTGATGGCAGTTCTGAGGTGAGACAGTTTTTACAAGCTGTGTGTGTTATATAGAGCAGGGGTAGTCAACCTCGGCCCTCCAGCTGTGGTGAAACTACAAATCTCATCATGCCTCTGCCTCTAGGAGTCATGTCTGCGATGGTCAGGGTCTTGCAATGTCTCATGGGATTAGTGGTGGCTGGTGCTAAAACCCATCAAACGCTGCGACTGTGCCATCAAACGCTGCGACTGTGCCATCAAACGCTGCGACTGTGCCATCAAACGCTGCCACTGTGCAATCAAACACTGCCACTGTGCCCATCAAATGCTGCCAGTGTGCCCAATGCTGCCAGTATGCCCAATGCTGCCAGTGTGACAGTGTGCCCCCCGCCCGCTCGCCTTCTGCCCGGCACTTACCCTGTCTTGTGGGGCAGCAGGTGACGGCAATAAGCGGGTCCTTCATGCGTCTCCTGCACTTCTTCTCCCGTCCTCTCCTCCCGTCAGGCGTCCAATAGCGGTGCCTGTTGTTTCAGTCAATCAGGTGACAGGTAACCAGACCTGAGCAACCTGATTGGCTGTGAGGCGGGTCAGTGTTAGGGAAGCAATGTATTCGGTTCTCTAACACACCAATGAGTAATCAGTGAACGCACAGCAGTGTGCCCGCTGTTTACCCCTTTTGGAAGCCTATTAGAGCCCATGGCTCTAATCAGGAAGCCTATTTGAGCCTATGGCTCTAATCAGGCATTTCCAAAGAAACCCTGCCGCTGTAATTCATATGCCGGTGTCTGACAAGGGGCCGGGCACATGAATAGGGGGCGGCAGCGGCAACCATAGATAGATTCATGCAATGCATAAATCTATGTGAGAGAGTGAGTGACAGGAGAGGGGGTCAGGGCACCTGCGCCCTTTATGGACGCACCGCCACTGCATGGGACTTGTAGTTTCAAAACAGCTGGAGGGCCGAAGTTGCCTACCCCTGATTAGGGATGAGCCGAACACCCCCGGGTTCGGTTCACACCAGAACCTTCGAACGGACCGAAAGTTCGCGCAAATTTTCGAACCCTATACGTTATAATGGACGCGAACGTTCGAAATCAAAAGTGCTAATTACAACGGCCAATATGCATGTTAATGTCATAAAACAGGTTTGGGGACCCGGGTCCTGCCCAGGGGACATATATCAATGCAAAAAGAACTTTTAAAAACTAACGTTTTTTCGGGAGCAGTCATTTTAATGATGCATAAAGTGAAAAAAAAAAAGTGAAATTTTCCTTTAAATATGGTACCTGGGGGGTGTCAAAAGTATGCCTGTGAAGTGGCATGTGTTTCCCGTGTTTAGAACTGTCCTTGCACAAAATGACATTTGTAAAGGAAAAAAAAGAAGCCATTTAAAAACACTTGCGGCTTTAGGTTTGTTCTTAAGTAGAATCTGAACAGGTACATTATGAAGTGTAGCTCCATCCCAAAAAAATCTATTTTTAAGCTTTTTGGAGAACATAGGGAGGGGTTATCACCCTGTAACATTTGCTGTCTTTGCACATCTGTTCAGAACATGTCACCTCACTTTCCGTCCCAATGACAAATGTTTTTGGAAAAGTGGGGTTTTAATTGAAACAAGGATTGGTGATAAAGTATCAGTAGAGAGGAGATACCTTTTTCCCAAATTAAATCTAACAGGATAGAATTTCCCTTCCTAGGGGTAGATTTCCTCTCACTTCCTGTTTTCTCTTTCCATTTGCAAGTAGGAGTCGTTTGTAAGTTGGATGTTTGAAAGTAGGGGCCTGGCGTATATACTCTGCAGAAATTTGCCCTATTAGATGTTGGTGTAGCCACAAGACTGGTGGGCACAGGAATGGGCCCTGCTGTGAGTTAATAGATCAAGATTTGTAATTGCATGCACCTGTTGAACAGGGCAGAAAAATTGGGGCTTTGGCGGTGGTGGTGGACGGTGTTGCCACAAGACTGTAAGCTCTCACAGTTACTCTTGGTGGGCGCAGGAATGGGCCCTGCTGTGAGTTATTAGATCAAGATTTGTAATTGCAAGCACCTGATGAACAGGGCAGAAAAATTGGGCCTTTGGCGGTGGTGGTGGACGGTGTTGCCACAAGACTGTAAGCTCTCACAGTTACTCTTGGTGGGCGCAGGAATGGGCCCTGCTGTGAGTTATTAGATCAAGATTTGTAATTGCAAGCACCTGATGAACAGGGCAGAAAAATTGGGCCTTTGGCGGTGGTGGTGGACGGTGTTGCCACAAGACTGTAGGCCCTCATAGTTACTCTTGGTGGGCGCAGGAATGGGCCCTGCTGTGAACTATTAGATCAAGATTTGTAATTACCCGCCCCTGTTAAACAGGGGCTGAAAAAATTGTGCCTTAGGCACTGGTGCTGGTGCCACAACACTGCAACCCCTCACAGATACTGTACTTGGAGCACAGCAGTCACACGTGTTGCGAAGCTTTTTTTTTTATAAAAATTGTATGTACACGCCCCTGTTAAACAGGGGCTGAAAAATTGTGCCTTAGGCACTGGTGCTGGTGCCACAACACTGCAACCCCTCACAGATACTGTACTTGGAGCACAGCAGTCACACGTGTTGCGAAGCTTTTTTTTATAAAAATTGTATGTACACGCCCCTGTCAAACAGGGGCTGAAAAATTGTGCCTTAGGCACTGGTGCTGGTTCCACAACACTGCAACCCCTCACAGATACTGTACTTGGAGCACAGCAGTCACACGTGTTGCGAAGCTTTTTTTTATAAAAAAATTGTATGTACACGCCCCTGTTAAACAGGGGCTGAAAAATTGTGCCTTAGGCACTGGTGCTGGTGCCACAACACTGCAACCCCTCACAGATACTGTACTTGGAGCACAGCAGTCACACGTGTTGCGAAGCTTTTTTTTATAAAAATTGTATGTACACGCCCCTGTTAAACAGGGGCTGAAAAATTGTGCCTTAGGCACTGGTGTGGTGGCATGGATCATTGAGGAGGAGGAAGAGGATAGTCAGTGAACATAAGAGGACAGTCACTCAGCATCAGCATAGGCAGTCTTGAAGGGATGTGACATTATAAATTATTCGGTTATATCCGCTTCAGGTGCCTGGTAGCTGGTGGTGATCCAAGACTGATTCATTTTGATGAAGGTCAGTCGATCAACCGAGGCGGTTCGGAAAGAACGCTGGAGGCAGGACAGGCCAGTAGCTCAATTGCATACTGTGCAAGCTCTGGCCAGTGATCCATCCTCAGGACCCAGTAAGCCAGAGGATTTTCGGTGGGAAAGGTGTCCAAGTCTGACCTTGCCCCAAGGTATTCCTGCACCATGTATATCAGACGCTGGCGATGGTTGCTGGAACCGATCATACCTTGGGGCTGCGGACTAAAAAATTGTCTGAACGCATCGGTCAGACGTCCACCTTCCCCACCGCTCCTTCGCCCAGGACCAGGAGTTTGTAACCTCCCAGTTTCTGGGAACGCGTTGCACAGACCTTTCTGCAAGGCCTCCCTGAGATGTCTCATCCTCTGCTCCCTCTGCGACGGCAAGATAAGGTCCGCAACCTTACCCTTGTACCGCGGATCAAGGAGAGTGGCCAGCCAGTAATGGTCCCTCTCCTTGATCCGAAGAACACGAGGATCCTTCCGCAGGCTTTGCAGGATCAGGGAGGCCATGCAGCGTAGGTTAGCTGAGGCATTCGGTCCGGAGTCTTCTGGGTCACTGAGGATGACATGATCGCCAGCCACCTCCTCCCAGCCACGTACAAGTCCACTGGTTTGTTGGGACTGTACATCATCCCTAAAAGACTGCTGCTGCTGATGCTGAGTGCCAGGCTCCACCTCCATGCTCACACAATCCTCCTCCTCCTCCTCCTCCTCATCCTCTTCCTGTGTGATGGGTGGGACAGAAGGAACACTGTCCGGATAAAGGGGGCCTTGAGAGGCAAGGAAGTCCTCCTCTTCCTGCCTCTGTTCTGCCTCAAGTGCCCTGTCCATTATCCCACGCAGCGTATGCTCCAACAGGTGGACAAGAGGGACAGTGTCACTGATGCATGCACTGTCACTGCTCACCATCCTCGTGGCCTCCTCAAATGGTGAGAGGACAGTGCATGCATCCCTGATCATGCTCCACTGACGTGGGGAAAAAAAAAAACAAGCTCCCCTGACCCTGTCCTGGTGCCGTAGTCGCAAAGGTACTCATTGATGGCCCTCTGCTGCGTGTGCAGTCGCTGCAGCATGGCCAACGTTGAGTTCCACCTGGTGGGCATGTCACATATTAGGCGGTTCTTGGGCAGGTTCAGCTCCTTTTGCAGCTCAGTCAGCCGAGCACTGGCATTATAAGATCGGCGGAAATGCACACAGACTTTCCTGGCCTGCCTCAGGACATCCTGTAAGCCTGGGAACCTGCCCAAGAACCGCTGCACCACCAGGTTGAGGACGTGAGCCATGCAGGGCACATGGGTGAGCTGCCCCTGTCGCAGGGCGGAGAGGAGGTTGGTGCCATTGTCAGAAACGACCATTCCTGGCTTAAGCTGACGTGGCGTCAACCACCTCTCGGCCTGCCCCTGCAGAGCTGCCAGAACCTCTGGCCCAGTGTGGCTCCTGTCCCCCAAACACACCAGCGCAAGCACGGCATGGCATCTTTTTGCCTGCGTACTTGCGTAGCCCCTTGTACGCCTACGGAGCACCGCTGGTTCCAAGGACAGGGCACTGGAGGAAGAAGAAGAGGAGGGGGTGGAGGAGAGAGGTGTGTCACAACCAGTAGCAGTAGTAGCGTTTTGGAGGCGTGGTGGCGGAACAACCTCCAACACTACTGCACCTTGTCCTGCATCCCTCCCAGCTGCCAATAGAGTGACCCAATGGGCCGTGAAAGTAAGGTACCGTCCCTGTCCATGCCTGCTGGACCATGAGTCAGCGGTAATATGCACCTTACCGCTGACCGCCCTGTCCAGCGAGGCATGGACATTGCCTTCCACATGCCGGTAGAGAGACGGAATCGCCTTCCGTGAGAAAAAGTGGCGTTTGGGAACCTGCCACTGAGGAACCGCACATTGAACAAACTCACGGAAGGGGGCCGAGTCTACCAACTGAAAAGGCAGCAGTTGAAGTGCTAGCAATTTAGCCAAGCTAGCATTCAACCGCTGGGCATGTGGATGGCTGGGAGTGTACTTCTTTCTACGGTCCAGCAGCTGGGGCAGGGAAATTTGCCTGCTGCAATCGGACGTCGGTGTACTGCAAGTACTTGGTTGTGACACACCTAATTCTACACCTTCAGTCCTCTCAGAGCAGCTTTCAGAGAGCACTGAAGGTGTAGTGGGGATGGAGATCCCAGCTGATGAGGAGCAAGGAGAGGTCCGCTTAGTTCTTTGGTGTGGGTCTTTTATGTGTGCCTGCCAACGAGCTGCATGGCAGGTCGACATATGTCTGGTCATGCTTGTGGTGCCCAAGCGGCTGATGTTTTGGCCACGCGAGATACGCTTGAGACAAATATTGCAAATAGCAGTGGTGCGATCTGATGCACTCGTCTCAAAAAAGGCCCACACCAAAGAACTTTTCTGATAACGTGCAGAGGCAGCGCCCTGCACAGGCGGAGCTCTGCGGTGTTGTACAGTTGCTGTGCTGGCCTCTACCTGGCCTCCAGGGGGCATCCTGCCTCGTTGGACATGTGACGCCGCATCCTCCTCCTCCTCGTCCTCCTCCTCATCCTCTCTCCCTTCAGGCACCCACGTGGAATCAGTGACCTCATCATCCCCTCCCTCTTCACCACTAGAGCAAACCTGGCAGTAAGCTGCAGCTGGTGGAACAGTACTGCCAGATTCCTCAAGCTGGGTATCATCATCCGAGCCTTCGAATCGTTGGGCATCCTCCTGGAGCATGTACCCAACACTGTGCTCAAAGAGTTCGGGGGACTCCTCAGGAGGACATGGTGGGTCTAGGGAAGGGGTGGCTGATGATGCCATTGAGTACGCGTTGGCAGCTGCTCTGCCAGTACCCTGAGCCTGGGTGAGAGAGGATGAGGAGGATGAGGAGGGCTTGGTCATCCATTCTACCAAGCCTTCAGCATGATGCGGCTCCACATGTCCAGCTGCCGAAAACAAAGACGCGCGTGTCCCATGGCCACGTGCTGATGACGATGCACGACCACGTCCATGGCCACGGCCACGTCCACTAGAAACAGAGCCTGCCTGCCCTGTGTTCTTGGCTCTGCACGCTCTGCCTCCCCTTGGCGGTCTTCCAGCCATTGTAGTCGGTAGTCCTGTGGGTGCTGCTGAGAAGAATATATAGGAGCTCTGTGTGATGCCACTAACACACTAGAAGTCCTATGGGTGCTTCTGCAAAGAAAATATAGGAGCTCTGTGTGATGCCACTAACACACTAGAAGTCCTGTGGGTGCTGCTGAGAAGAAAATATAGGATCTCTGTGTGATGCCACTAACACACTAGAAGTCCTATGGGTGCTTCTGCAAAGAAAATAGAGGATCTCTGTGTGATGGGACTAACACACTTCAAGTCCTATAGGTGCTTCTGGGAAGAAAAATATAGCTCTGTGTGATGGGACTAACACACTTCAAGTCCTATAGGTGCTTCTGGGAACAAAAATATAGCTCTGTGTGATGGGACTAACACACTTCAAGTCCTATAGGTGCTTCTGGGAACAAAATATATGATCTCTGTGTGATGGGACTAACACACTTCAAGTCCTATAGGTGCTTCTGGGAACAAAATATAGCTCTGTGTGATGGGACTAACACACTTCAAGTCCTATAGGTGCTTCTGGGAACAAAATATAGGATCTCTGTGTGATGGGACTAACACACTTCAAGTCCTATAGGTGCTTCTGGGAACAAAATATATGATCTCTGTGTGATGGGACTAACACACTTCAAGTCCTATAGGTGCTTCTGGGAACAAAATATATGATCTCTGTGTGATGGGACTAACACACTTCAAGTCCTATAGGTGCTTCTGGGAACAAAATATAGCTCTGTGTGATGGGACTAACACACTTCAAGTCCTATAGGTGCTTCTGGGAACAAAATATAGGATCTCTGTGTGATGGGACTAACACACTTCAAGTCCTATAGGTGCTTCTGGGAACAAAATATATGATCTCTGTGTGATGGGACTAACACACTTCAAGTCCTATAGGTGCTTCTGGGAACAAAATATAGCTCTGTGTGATGGGACTAACACACTTCAAGTCCTATAGGTGCTTCTGGGAACAAAATATAGCTCTGTGTGATGGGACTAACACACTTCAAGTCCTATAGGTGCTTCTGGGAACAAAATATAGCTATGTGTGATGGGACTAACACACTTCAAGTCCTATAGGTGCTTCTGGGAACAAAATATAGGATCTCTGTGTGATGGGACTAACACACTTCAAGTCCTATAGGTGCTTCTGGGAACAAAATATAGCTCTGTGTGATGGGACTAACACACTTCAAGTCCTATAGTTGCTTCTGGGAACAAAATATAGCTCTGTGTGATGGGACTAACACACTACAAGTCCTATGGGTGCTTCTGGGAAGAAAATATATGATCTCTGTGTGATGGGACTAACACACTACAAGTCCTATGGGTGCTTCTGGGAAGAAAATATAGCTCTGTGTGATGGGACTAACACACTTCAAGTCCTATAGATGCTTCTGGGAACAAAATATATGATCTCTGTGTGATGGGACTAACACACTACAAGTCCTATAGGTGCTTCTGGGAAGAAAATATAGCTCTGTGTGATGGGACTAACACACTTCAAGTCCTATAGGTGCTTCTGGGAACAAAATATAGCTCTGTGTGATGGGACTAACACACTACAAGTCCTATAGGTGTTTCTGGGAACAAAATATATGATCTCTGTGTGATGGGACTAACACACTACAAGTCCTATAGGTGGTTCTGGGAACAAAATATATGATCTCTGTGTGGTGGGACTAACACACTTCAAGTCCTATAGGTGCTTCTGGGAACAAAATATAGCTCTGTGTGATGGGACTAACACACTTCAAGTCCTATAGGTGCTTCTGGGAACAAAATATAGGAGCTCTGTTTGCTGCCAGTGCCTGCCTGCCACGAACACACTACAAGTCCTATAGGTGCTTCTGGGAACAAAATATAGGAGCTCTGTTTTCTGCCAGTGCCTGCCTGCCACGAACACACTACAAGTCCTATAGGTGCTTCTGGGAACAAAATATAGGAGCTCTGTTTGCTGCCACTGCCTGCCTGCCACGAACACACTACAAGTCCTATAGGTGCTTCTGGGAACAAAATATAGGAGCTCTGTTTGCTGCCACTGCCTGCCTGCCACGAACACACTACAAGTCCTATAGGTGCCTCTGGGAACAAAATATAGGAGCTCTGTTTGCTGCCACTGCCTGCCAGTGCCTGCCTGCCACGAACACACTACAAGCCCACACTACTACAATGAATCTTTCTAAATGAATCTATCTAATTAAATCTCTCTAACTAAATCTCTCTAACTAAATCTAGCAGAGTGACACAGAACGATCCTGCTCTCTCTACGCCGGAACAGCATGTGACCGGCGCCGACGGCGTGGCGGCCTTTTATAAGAGGGGGCGTGTACTAAAGCCCCTGAGCTGTAATTGGCTACAGACGTCCTGCCTGTAGCCAATTATGGCTCTTCGAGTTTCCGGCGCTGTGATTGGCCAAGCATGCGAGGTCACAGTGCATGCTTGGCCAATCATCAGCCAGCAATGCACTGCGCCGGCCGCGCCGGCCACAATGCATTGCGGGGCCGCTCGCATCACACGAACGTGATGCGAGCGGCAAAAATAGTTCTGGGCTCGCCGAGCGAGCGAACATGGGTTCGCATCGAGCACCGGGCCCATCCCTACCCCTGATATAGAGGATCTGAATGTAAGGAAATCCCCCTTAGAGCAGTATGACCTTCTAAGGAAAATGGCACATTTCTGAAAAGAGAGTAGGCTGGCTTGTTCATATGGTCAGTTTACAATCACATTCCTTTGGTATAAGTAATTTAAGGTAACCTGAATAACCAGGATATTAGAGTCTTTATTAGATATTTGTAAGGCCAACATTATGCCCCACACTATATAAGGCTGCTTTCACGGTGGCCGTGTGTAGTGTTGTTGGCGTGGACAGAGAGATAGCTTGAGTTAGATTAAGCAGGCTTGTTATTCAGTTAGTGCCAGTGTAACACACACCTCAAAACACACACACCTCAACACACCCCCCCACACACACCTCAACACACACACACACACACACCTCAACACACACACACACCTAAACACACACACACCTCAACACACACACACATACATAACCTCAACACACACACCTCAACACACAGCCATTAATGTCTAAACCACTGGCAACAAAAGTGAGTACACCGCTAATTGAAAATTTCCAAATTGGGCCCAATTAGCCATTTTTCCCTCCCCGGTGCCATGTGACTCATTAGTGTTACAAGGTCTCAGGTGTGAATAGGGAGCAGGTGTGTTAAATTTGGTGTTATCGCTCTCACTCTCTCATACTGGTCACTGGAAGTTCACCATCGCATCTCATGGCAAAGAACTCTCTGAGGATCTGAACAAAAGAATTGTTGCTCTACATAAAGGTGGCCTATGCTATAAGAAGATGGCCAAGACCCTGAAACTGAGCATGGTGGCCAAGACCATACAGCGGTTTACCAGGACAGGTTCCACCCAGAACAGGCCTTGCCATGGTCGACCAAAGAAGTTGAGTGCACGTGCTCAGCCTCATATCCAGAGGTTTTCTTTGGGAAATAGATGTATGAGGGCTGCCACCATTGCTACAGAGGTTGAAGGGGTAGGGGGGGGGTCAGCCTGTCAGTTCTCAGACCATACGCCGCACACTGCATCAAATTGGTCTGAATGCTGACATCCCAGAAGGAAGCCTCTTCTAAAGATGATGCACAAGAAAGCTTGCAAACAGTTTGCTGACGACAAGCAGACTAAGGACATGGATTACTGGAACCTGTCCTGTGGTCTGATGAGACCAAGATAAACTTGTTTGGTTCAGATGGTGTCAAGTGTGTGTGGCGGCAACCAGGTGAGGAGTAAAAAGACAAGTGTGTCTTGCCTACAGTCAAGCATGGTGGTGGGAGTGTCATGGTCTGGGGCTGCATGAGTGCTGCCAGCACTGGGGAGCTACAGTTATTGAGGGAACCATGAATGCCAACATGTACTGTGACATACTGAAGCAGAGCAGAGCATGATACCCTCCCTTCGGAGACTGGGCCACAGGGCAGTATTCCAACATGATAACGACCCCAAACATATCTCCAAGACCGCCACTGCCTTGCTAAAGAAGCCAAGGTTAAAGGTGATGGACTGGCCAAGCATGTCTCCAGACCTAAACCCTATTGAGCATCTGTAGGGCATCCTTAAACGGAAGGTCTCTAACATCCACTAGCTCCATGATGTCGTCATGGGGGAGTGGAAGAGGACTCCGGTGGCAACCTGTGAAGCTCTGGTGATCTCCATGCCCAAGAGCGTTAATTCAGTTCTGGAAACTAATGGTGGCCACACAAAATAGTAGTGAGGGAGGAAGGAGGAAGCAGGAGGAGGGAGGGAGGGAGGAAGGAGAAGGGGGGGGGGAGAAGGCAAGAGGAGGAGAAAGATGGATGAGGGAGGAGGAGGAGGGAGAAAGGAGGAGGAGGAAAAAGGAGGAAAGAGGAGAAGAAGGGAGAAGGAGGAGCGTGAGGGAGGAGGAAGAAGGAAGAAGGAGGAGCGAGAAGGAGGAGGGAGAAGGAAGAAGGAGGAGGAGGGAGGTGGAAAAAGGGAGGAGGAGGAGGAAAGGAGGAGGAGGAAAGAGGAGGAGGAGGAAGAGGAACAGGAGGAGGAAAGAGGAGCAAGAGGAGGAGGAAAGAGGAGCAGAAGGAAGGAGGAGGAGGAAAGAGGAGGCGAAGGAAGAAAGAGGAGGAGGAGGAGGAAGAAAGAGGAGGAGGAAGGAAGAAAGAGGAGGGAGGAGGAGGAAGAGGAAGGAGGAAGGAGGGATAAAGGAGGGACGAAGGAAGAGGGAGGAGGAAGGAAGGAGGAGGGAGGAGGAGGAGGAGAAAGGAGGAAGGGGGACCCCCACGCCATTTAAAAAAAAATAATAATTGGTGTGGGGGGGGGGGGTGGTTCCCCTTAATATCTTAATATCTATACCAGACCTTAAGGGCCTGGTATGGATTTTTGGGGGGACATCCATGCCATTTTTTGGGTATTTTTATCTATATTGCCGGGATCCAACAATACATTACAGCCGCAAGCAGTTTAAATGAAATTTTTTTCTTTAGAAATTTAATTTTTCTGTGGTATTGTTATAAACATGGTAAAGATTCGCTACTTTACAGGCAGACTAAGGACACCCCCCAGGTACGAAATTTAAAGGAATATTATACTTTTATTGTTTCACTTTAAGCATTATTAAAATCACTGCACCTGAAAAAACTGCAATTTTTTTGCATTGATACATGTGTCCTGGGGCAGGACCCAGGTCCCCAAACACTTTTTTATGACAATACCATGCATACAAGCCTTTAAAATTAGCACTTTTGATTTCTCCCATAGACTTTTAAAGGGTGTTCCGTGGCTTTTGAACACGAACCCCCCAAATTGTTCGCTATTCGGCGAACAGGCGAACACCCGATGTTCGAGTCAAACTTATGTTGACCATCCCTAATATATATATATATATATATATCACTCTCTAGTGTTAGAAGTGTAAGAAGGGTTTTTCTAGTATAGGTAAATTTATGCAGGCTTGGCTTGTGTTTTGTCTTGGGTTGGGCAAAAATCCAGGGAGAGCTGGATGACTCACAGGCAGCATCGCTGAGACCCCCCCCCCCTACTTCTCGAATGTTCTGGTACCTTCTAGAAGAATGGGGGGGGGGAATAAGGTGGAGCTGCCTGGAGTATTCTGAGGGCCTTGGCCAATCCCCAACTTGGATTGGCAGGGGGCAGGCCTCCTCAAATACTCAGGGTCATCCCAGCTGGAGAGGAGTTGTTAGGATGGAAGCAAGAGATGGAGTGTTAGGCTGTTGTGGCCTTGGCGGGAGCTCCCCAGTATAGGGGAGGGGGGTGACCTTGGGCCTGGGCTCGAGTGAGGACGGGGCCTTCTTAAAACCACAGAGGTGTCCTAGCCAGGAGGCGCTGGGAGCAAAGAAGACAATGGGAGAACACTGCCAGGCAAGTCTCCAGGAGGAACAGGAACAGCCAAGAGGGCTGGTGAGTGACACACAGTCAGGAGGACTGGGAGGCATGCCTGGGAGGACTGGGATGGAACAGTCTGGGATGGGCGTAGAGCCAGTCAGGAGGACTGTGGTGGCACAAGCAGTGGAAAGAGGCAGCTTCAGCCAGGAAGGCTGGCAGGGCCTGAAGAGGTGGTACTGGGATCAGTAGCCACATGTGGGACAGCTAGCACTAGGACTACCATATTTTGCCACACCATAGAAGCCCGCAGTCCCTGCCTGCAAAGGGCTTTTGCTTTGGGCCTGGCTGAGCCAGTGTCAGGTCATACATTCAGTGCTAGTTGGTCTTGGGAGTCATAGTCTGCAAGCAAATGTATCTGCTGGAGGTGAAGAGAAGAGGTTGTATATACCAGTGGTGTATATAGTTTTCAGTCACTAATTTCCTATCTTCAATCAAGTGGGCATCCCATATGTACCCTATCCCCATACAAGTTATATCCCCTCAAAAAAAAAAAACAGTACAAGGACAGTTTCTTGACTGAAGAATGTCTGGAAATGAATGTGCCTGGCTGTGCAGGGTGGGAGATGAACCTCAATCACCAGCAGCCAGGCACGGGGGTATCGCTACATATGAAAATGAATTAATCATTCCTCGAGGCCCTTAAAATGTCAGGTCAGTACAAATACCTTCCAAATTGCCCCTTTTTGGAAAGTAGACAGTCTAATGCCCCGTACACACGGTCGGAAATTCCGACCACAAAATCCGTCAGATTTTTTCAGACGGATTTTGTCCGACACTGGTGTTGCATACACACGGTCGGACAAAGTTGTCGGAAAATCCAATCATCCTGAACGTGGTGACGTTCGTTGTGTACGACGGGACTACGTAGAGGCTAGTAGCCAATAGCTTTGGTCTTGTAATGTGATCTGAGCATGTGTGGCACTTTGTCTGTCGGAATTCGCTACACGCGATCGGAAAAAGTCCGATAGGACTTTGTTGTCGGAAAATTTGAGAGTAGGATTTCAAACTTTTTCCGTCGGAAATTCCGACGGAAAAAGTCCGATGGAGCCCACACACGGTCGGAATTTCCGACAACATGGTCCGATAGGACATTTTCCGTCGGAAAATCCGACCGTGTGTACGGGGCATTAGGCATTTAGTAAGAGACATGGCAAGTTTTTTGAAATTGTAATTTTTGTCACAATTTTTTGAAAAATGAAGAAATTAGCCTTCCTAGCGGTAATCCCGAGTCTGGCTCGGGTCCAGTTTTTTCTGCTAGGAGCGGTAACCCCGAGCCAGACTCGGGCTGCATTGCAGGATACAGGGGGGAAGTTACTTACCTTTTCCCCTGGATCCTGCGATGTCTCCCCGCTGTGTTTGCGAGCCGTCCGCTCGCTCGATTCACACAGTGCCGCCGATCTCCGTTCCCTGCGATGTTCCGATGCACGGGAGCGGAGATCGGCGCCAAATTTAAAAAAGTTTAAAAACACACAACACATACAGTACTGTAATCTTACAGATTACAGTACTGTATACAAAAAATACACATCCCCTTTGTCCCTAGTGGTCTGCCCAGTGCCCTGCATGTCATTTTATATAATACATTTTTTTTTTTTTTCTGCCTGGAAACTGGAGATTGTCCATAGCAACCAAAAAGTGTCCCTTTATGTCAAAAGTGGTTTTAGACCAGCTAGAAAACACCGATAATAAATTAGAATCACAATTTATCATCAAACAATAAATTTAATGACAGCGACTATTCTGCAACTGAGCAAATTTCAGTGTTTTTGATTTGATTACATTATTGAATCATTTTTATATATATTTTTATTATATTATAATTTATGATTTTGTGTTTCAAACTTTATCATACCCGGGATGTCTACTAGACTCTGGTTCGGACAGATTTAAGTGAGTTATTCATAAGAATTGCATGCCTACAATATAAAAACGCCAAATTTCCATGCAAAATAATTGTACCGCTTTCAGCACAAAATTCCAGCCAGAATCATACCGCCAGGGAGGTTAAATAAAAATTATTTTTTTACATAACGTCCTCAGCGCAGTACAGTGTGATGATATGACTGGTGTGGCGATGATCAGGGACACTGACTGGGGACAGCATGTTAAAAGAAAAAACTCAAACAAATTTTTTAAATATTTTTTTATTCAAAATGAATACTGTCATCAGAGTAGTTCAATGATACCATAGTAAAATTGTACTAATCTGGGGGGTGGTCAGGGATTTTTATTTTTTTATACTTTGATTGATGGTACAATGAAGATCATTGTACCAGCAATGCTTTCAACTGTCATGAATGGGTTAAGTTCATGACAGCTGTGAATACTAGTGATCTGTGATTGAATACAGCTAATCACATGGTACAGGGTGCTGTGATTGGCCCAGGTACCATGTGATAGCTGTGGGCCAATCACAGCTCACTAGCAAAGGAAGCAAAGCTGTTATAAATCATAACAGCTTTCATCACATGCGATCATCACATGATCATTGGGCCCTGACTATTGGGAATTTCAATTCTGCTGTGTCCGGGGGGGGACACAGTGTCTGTACAAAAAAAATTACGTATGGGTATGACGCTTTGCCTGTGTATGCTGCCCGTCTGCAGTAAATGCACTGTGGGTGGTCGGCAAGTGGATAGATCACATAACGATTCCAATGTAAGGTGAAGGATACATGATAAGGCCGGCCATAGACAGAGCGATTATCTTTTCTGCAACCAAGAGCTATTTTGTTCTCCCGGTTGGGGAGGCCAGGGGCGGACTGACAACTCATGGGGCCCCCGGACAATAGGAGATTATGGGGCCCCCAGGCAATCAGAGATTATGGGGCCACACAGTATACACACACACACACACACACACAGTATACAAATACATGTACACACAGTATACACAGACATGTTTCTATTGGCTGAGAAGGTACTGGAGAGGTGGGGCAGCTATAATCTCGGGATTTTTAGACCAAAACAATGTCGGTAAGGGACATTTCAGAAACAGATGTAAAAAAAAAAACACAGGTTTTTACATACTGTCCCTGGTTTTACTAAGGCTGGCAACCCTGATGGGGCCCCCTAGTGGCCCGGGGCCCTCGGGAAGTGCCCGAGTGGCCGAATGGTCAGTCCGCACCTGGGGGAGGCCATTTTTTTGTAGGCTATTACATTCAGCTGTCAGCAAGTGAATCCTCTGATGTAAGGATTTTTTCTTTGTCATTAGGTAGTAGATTGCACTCTGTGAGCCTGGGTAGAGAAATACTTTGAGTTCCCTCCAAGGGTGAAATGCTGAAGTCAATAGTATAAGATGTTCTTCCTAAAATTTCCATTGGGCTGGCACATGTGTTTAGTGTATAGGACAAAGCATTTCCTTTTCATGCCGAACAAGTTGAAGAATTCTAAACATACGTCTTCACTGTTTTCTTAAGTTGTGTATAAGGAAACACCTTCACAATACATATTTTGGCACAGGTTCTTCCCAAAAGTCCCTTGTGGAGTAAATCACTGTTTTTTGACATGACTGTTGCATGACTGTGGCTCTCCCTGTCATGATGTGATGCAGCCAATGGAAGATCTGCTGGAAAAGAGTTGTGCTCAAGTGCTCAAGTAGATGAAGTGCTTGAACTTGAGTGATATGCTTGCTGAGCCACGACTTTACTGCGCATTTTTACCTGTTCAATTGAACCTGTTTTATTATAACACCCTTTTTGTTTGGGTATTGGAAATTCATTTTTAAATACATTTTTTATCCGTATTTGGATTTACACTATGTGGAGGTATTCTCTTTTTTCCATACTTTGAAAATGACCACCACTACCGAGAGGATTGGAGATGAGGATCATTGCTTGTAATAACTTTGATCGTTCGATGAATGAGAGAACCGAGTATTCCGGTTTCTAATATCCATCTATGTCCGATGTATCTCTGTGGTGAGTAAAGGTCAGTGTTACCCACCGACCAATCCAGGATAAGTCTGAACACCTCATCCATCCGGACCTGATCCATACCCACCGTATTTTGGTACAAGCTCGTTTGACTCACCGCCACCAGTTTGTGTGTCCATCAGTTCCTGTAAGAATACTTCATCCCCTTCCTTACTCTATGAAGTTGAAAGCACTATCTGGGGTATCAGTTCAATTTATAGAATACACCGAAATGCAATACAGAAATCTAGGATATACATCAACTATCCTGCATTTATCTATATGAACTTTTGTTTTGTCACACCAATACGGACTTTTATTTGTCCTTATTATCTGCGTGTGGTGTACTTTTAACTTCTAGTAGCTTACTCGGGATTTCAGGCACTGTGGTGGTATACCATATATGACCATTAGAAACACACTCGTACTGTTTCCATGGTTTATTTGAACCATTTGTATATCATAGAGTAGCCTCTCTTATCTCATATTGAAATATATATAGAATTGCTGAATCACTGTTTAGATTTTTCACCGTTTTTTGTCACATTTTAAGTTTATGCGAATTTATGCAACATTTTGCCGCTCATATATATCTTCTTTTTTGGATCATTTGCATTTTCACAATGCTTGCATTAGTCTGTGACACATTTTATCACAGTCTTTGTTTCACACATAGGTCCATTTGAGTGCACGTTATTCCATACTACTTTAATAGTTGTGTTTTGACTTATATACTCAATTTTGGTACCGCTCTTTGTGTCATATATAATTTCAGTTTATTTTATTTTAGTTCTGAATTTTACACAATTTTTTGAGCTGAGGTGACTAAATGCGATTTGAGATCACGTTTATAGTCGCACAACTGAATATTCACATAATTTTTTTACTAACCCAATTAGATATTGGTTGTAATTTTGCAATTACTCATACACTCAAATCATAGAGTGTTATATTATTGTATCTATAAAGCCCCATACACACGCGCGGATTATCCGAGGACCAGGTCGGTCGGATCCTGTCCGTCGTACTTTGTCCGATGTTGTTGCGTACACACGGTCGGACAACGTTGTCGGAATATCCGGTCTGCAAGAACGTCATGACGTAAGTCGTCTTCCACGAGACTAGAAAAGGGAAGTTCAGCACCACGTCAGGCACCCGTTGGGCTCCTTCTGCTGATCCCGTGTTTATCGCGAGTTAGTTGAAGTTTGGGGACTTACGATTCGCGCTTCTCAGTTTTCTGACTCAGATCGTTACTGCTCTTCAGTTTGTGCTTGTCGTGCGTATCTGTTTATTAGTGCGTGTAGTCAGTTCGCATTTGTTGGTCATTGCGGCCTATATCTTGATATAGGACGCTTTGATTTGCACTGCTTATTGTCTGCTCGTTTCTGGTATTCATTTCGTTCTTTCAGGCCTTGCTGTTTATCGGTGCTTTCTGTTTGTCCGTTCTGACCAGCCGACCGTTTGTGAGCTTGTGAGCGATGTTTCCCGTGCGTACTCGTCGCCGAGTTCGTGCTGTACGCGGAATTGGTGTCGGGCTTTTAGCTTTGAGCCAAGACCCGTCCATGAACAGAGTGACGAGGAGTATGTGGACCAAGAATTGGTTGCTTCAGCGTGATCAGTTCTCGCACATGCCTTTGCTTCGTGAGATCCGGGAGAATAATCCTGATGATTTCAGGAACTTTCTCTGGATGACGGACCCCGATTTTCACCGTCTTTTGGCTTTGCTGACCCCTTTTATCAGCTGGCAGGATACCTGCATGAGACAAGCCATTACTCCGGAGCAGAGGCTTGTTGCCACGTTGAGGTACTTGGCGACAGGGAGAAGTCTTCAGGATTTGAAGTTCTCTTCAGGTATCTCTCCCCAGGCCCTGGGAATCATTATTCCAGAGACCTGTTCTGCCATCATCGAGGTCCTGCAGGAGGACTATATTAAGGTAACATTTCTACTTTACTATTCCATTCTATGTATGCTCTGTTTGCTAATGTCTTGTATTTTTGACCTCCTTCCCTAATTACCATGATTGCAATATGCTCTAATATGCTGTGCCCCTTTTCCCCTTCATGCATTTTTCCCTTCACTTACCTCACCAGCATGCTCTTCTGCCCCAATAGACACCTATGGCCTAGTCACTTAAGCAATGTCTTTTGTCTGCTGCATAGTATTGTTTGCCCCCAAACACCCCCTAAAATATGCACAAATGTTTGGTTTACTTCATGTAGAGCCCCTTTTTTTGGGGTTTTTTTTGTGGGGGGGGGGGCACAAACTCATTAGGAACCCCCTCCCCCAACTGCTCTGTCAGATGGTACCAATCCTCTATCTGCTGGCTTTCCCAAGGTCAATACACACTATATACCTACCTCTTTATAGTGGGCATCTTTAGGGATGAATTCAGCAAAGCATGTAGTGCAAGGGGCTGGCTCCATACTTTCCATTTCCTCTTTTTTTGTGTTCTTTCCCTCCTATTAGCTTGCTTGGTAATTTCAGAATGTCACAATGTGCTTTCCTTTTTTTTGGGGGGGGGGTTTGAAATGTTATTTTAGCTTTCCTGGGGGCTGCCAATAGTGTTAAGTAAGGAGGGTCTGGCCAAACTAGCACACATTATTGAGCCATTTGGCAATCATTGAAGTGCAGAGGGTTACCTGTCCAACCCCCCCCCCCCCAAAACCCGAGTTATTGGCAATGGCCCATCAGAAGTGGGGGGATTGATGGAGGGTGATTAATCTGTGAAGGGGAGCCTCTACTTTTCTGTGCAAATACTTTCCAGCCTCAAATTTTTATGAATGCTCTTGTTCCAAGATGTTGATTGTCTAATCTGCTTGCAATGTTTATGTGCAAAGTGACTAATTTTTTTTTCTTGTTTCACTCCACAGTTCCCTTCCACGCCACAGGAATGGCAGACTGTGGCCTCCCACTTTGCCAGCCGTTGGGACTTTCCTAACTGCGGAGGGGCAATTGATGGGAAACACGTCCGCATCGTCCCACCGCCCAACTCGGGGTCCTACTATTATAATTATAAGGGGTTTAATAGTGTAGTGATGTTGGCGGTGGTGTCGGCGACATACGAGTTTATGTATGTGGACGTGGGGATGAACGGCCGGATCTCGGATGGTGGTGCCATTGCGCACACGGAGTTCTACTGGCGTCTCCAAATTGGCAGTCTGTGCTTGCCACCTCCAGAGGAGAATGCTGAAGGACTCCCCTTCGTCTTTGTCGCAGATGAAGCGTTTGCGTTGACACCCATCTGATGAGGCCGTTCCCGATGAGGACCCTCACCCCAGACCAGAGGGTCTTCAACTACAGGCTGTCCAGAGCCCGAACAGTTGTGGAGAACACTTTTGGCATCCTGGCCAGCCGCTTCCGCCTGTTCTTGACGGCTATTAACTTGGCGGAATACAAACTGAACCACATAGTTCTTGCCTGTTGCATATTGCACAACTTCCTCAAAAGACATAACAGGAACTATGTGGTGCCCGTTGGCCCAGATGTGGAGGGCCCTCCAAATGCTGACCTCACAGCCCTTCAAGTGGCACGTCCAGGCTTGCCCCCTCTAAATGCCCGCGCGGTCCGCGAGCAATATATGGACTACTTTGTGGGTAGGGGGGCCATTGCTCTGCCTGACGATGTGTGAGAGGCATTTTTAATTAAATATTTTTTTTACACCAACCTTTGATTTCTTGTCATTTCCGTATTATAGCTTATTTGACCTTGAAATTTTTTCCCTTTGCCTTCGACAGTGGGAATGCACTTTCTGGGCAAAAGGAGGTAACAGTCTCTTCTTCCCAAAAAGATTATTCTCATGTTGTGTGTTTGATACCTAATCTTTGGTCTAGAGAAGGTTTGTAGTGCATAACTGACACCCAAAATACTCCTTTTCATCACCAGGTCAGACATGTGTGTATTCACAAAAATGCTGTGCTCCGTGTTTTCGTACAAAGCACTGTGGGTGTCATTGACAGAAGTCAAATCCACTATGCTCTACAAGTGCAGTGAAAAAGTGCCCTGGAAAAGAAACTTGCAGTGCAAACTGGACTTGCCTTTAGTAAATAACACCTATTGCCCCCCAAATCCTTTACATTTGACATACATAATGCATTTTGTTTTTTTAAATAAGGAAGCCACACATTTTGAAAAGTAAAAAAGTTTACTTGCAAAACATTCACAAGTGCGTTTACAAACTTCTTGCCCAAACTGACAACATCTTGGTTATTTACAACATTGTTTACAAACATTCCGCATTTTGTCAAACCAGGCATGGAGCAAAACAGAACCTAGGAACTAGGAAAGTTCAACTTTCTAAAGTGAAGACAAGATCAGACATGACTATATGTTCAAAGTGTGTTTGATCTTGCCTTCATCACATGGGGGGTCACCCCTGGAAAGTGGAAATTTAGAACATGCAGACAATTGGGGTCTGAAAATGGTCATTATATGGTAAAACACATGCCTCGAATCTTCAAAAGTGCCATTTTCCATCATGGGGATGAATGGACGTTTTTTAGGGGTGCAACCCCTTCACCACAACCACTTTAGTAGTTCGTAAAGTGGTTGCACCACCAAAAAAACGTTTTGTCATTCATCCACCATGATGGGAGCTAGCACATGTGGACACAATGTGTGCATGTTCCAAATTTCTCACAGTTCTTAAGTGTTCAGAAACAGCCACAAATGTGTGTTAATTACTTGGTGCGTTTTCTGATTTTTCCTAAAACATCAATGATGTTCTTCAATTTTTGTTGAACATCATTGATGTTTTGCTTTATGTAATCTAGATCTCTATTGCAGACCATTATCTCCCCGATGAGTACGTGGGCACTCTCTGTGGTAAAGTGCGATTTTTCTTCCACAACATCCACGTCACCTAAAAACCAAAAAAAAAAAAAATAGGGTCTTGGAAATGAGGCAGCCATACATTGATTAGCTTACCAGTAGCTGTGTTCTCCCACACTCACCTGTTGTGGTGACAAGTTCTCCAATTTCTATGATCTCTCCTTCCTCCTCCTCCTCCTCCTCTGCTTCTGCTCCTTCCCCTTTTTTGGGAGGTGTTGGTTTTGGGGTTTCCTCAGACGTCCCAACTTTTCGCTCCCCTATGAGAATGTACAAAAGGAAGATTTAGCAACACAATCTATTGAGGGCAGAAATAGGAAATGACAAACATTGCTTGAAAGTGAGGGACAATATTTTTGGGGGTCCAGTTACAAATGACACCAACATGAATGTAGTCACTTTGTAAAGGTCCTAAACTTATAGCTTTTTGGTCGAAGTTTGGGTGATGGAGACCCCCCTCTAGTATCCACTGGAGCACATGTGTGGAAAAGCATAATAAAAAGGGGGTTTAGGTGTCCCAGCACTAGTGCTCTAGAGTCCAGATGGGTAAACAGCTACTGGGTGACGTCTCCTTTACATTGAATAAATTGGCTGGACAGTCTTGATGACATTTCTAGAGAGCACAAACTTCCTTTCCCCCAAAAAACAACAAACATCGTATTATAAGTGGCCGAACGATCGAGGTTGAGTACGATCGAATGGACACACACACACACGAACATGACAGTGGCAGAAAGATCGAGGTTGAGTATGATCGAATGGACACACACACACACGAACATGACAGTGGCAGAAAGATCGAGGTTGAGTACGATCGAATGCACAGACGAACCTGAAAGTGGCCATTTTGGAATGTACAACTTTGTAAAAATCCAAACACATGGAGCAGTATGCAAGCAAGAAATCAAACACAAAACACAACTACTTACTTTTTTGAAGAACTCGCTTGATCCTTCTGTACTGATCGGCCTCCCTCAGTTTCAGGTCTGACCAGCGTTTCCTCAGTTGCTCCTTGGATCGTTGTACCCCAAAATGATTGTACAGCCTCCTCACAACTTTAGACATGATCTTGGCCTTGCGGACATTGGGGTTGAGGTAAGGCCCATACTTCCCATCATAGTCGCTCCTCTTTAATATGTCCACCATCTCCAACATTTCTCCAAATGACATATTGGAGGCCTTGAATTTCAGGCTCCGGGATAGGGACGTTTCTGCCTCCGGACTTTCCTCGTCCTTCTCCTCGTTGGTGGGATATTTCGGGCGCACCTGCTGTGTCCCCGCCATGTGCTCTCCCCACTGCGCCGTAAAGAGAAGGGGTGGGGAATAGACGAGAAAGATCGTCAGGGGCGGGCGGAGTTTGACGCATGCGCACTGTATATAAAACGTCACACGCCTGTGTCGTAGCCACGATCTGGGAGACGAGGGGAGAGAAAGCTCACACACGAGACGATCGCTATAACGAAGGTACAATTTGACGTTGGTACATAACTAGCCTAGACTGATTAGACCTTGAGGCTTATTTATGGAGAAGATTAGAAGACTTTGGACTGACATTATTTATAGTGTTTTGTGTGGTGTTGTGTCTTGCAGAGATTATGGAGGGCTTCAACCATGCGAGTTTTCTCCCCCTCTTCATAGATAAATACAGGGAATTTCCCATATTATGGCAGGCAAAACACCGCGACTATAGCAACAGACCAAAGAGGTACGCAGCCATGCAGAAACTTGTGGCATTTGTAAAGCCAACGTTCCCCACGGCAACTGTTCGTAAGTTAAGAGTAAAAATTGCCAACCTGAGGAGTACCTATTTCCGGGAGCGCAATAAGTCCCAAGCATCTGGAGCTGCAGCAGATGATGTCTATGCCCCCACGCTCTGGTACTATGAGAGTCTCCACTTTCTCAAAGACCAGGCTAATGTCAGGAAGTCACTCTCGACTCTTCCTTGCACGCGTCCTTCCGCGTACGCCACCCCTGATGAGGCTTCCGAGGACCAACCTGGGCCTTCCAGTCTGGAAGATGTGGAGGAGCCCAGCTTGAGCCAGGTATAGTAGTTTTGTAACCATTTTTGTGAATAATGAATGATGTTCAGTTAATTCAGGATCCCCAATTGCTTAGTTCCTAACGTGTTTGACATATCAACTGATAGTAGTGTTGTAGACATTTGGGGCAAGAATCTAAACTGCAGGGCTGAGAATTGTATGGTTTTCTATTTGTAAACATTTTGCAACAGTCACTAGATGAAAATTGTGTGTGTTTGATGAACAAATAACTCAAACTATGTCCCTTTGTCATACACAGGAAGACCTCAGCCAGGAGGTGGCTGTGGAATGTGGCTTTCAGGAGGAGGCAGGGGTTAGTGGCAGCCAAGAGGTGGGTAGTGGCAGCCAACAGGGGGGTAGGCGTAGGAGCATGACTGTCTCCCAAGTCCCTCCCCTCCGCCTTCCCTACAGAAGGGCGAAAAGGATGGGGGAGGTGGGAGAGTCAGCGCTCCAGCTGATCCGAGATGCTTCAGCCTCCCTATATGCCACACCCACCTACGAGGAGGCCTTTGCCTCCTTGGTTGCCAATAAATAGACGGGTATGGAGGCGGGGCAACGCAGCATGTGTGAAGATGTCATCCTCAAAATCCTAAATGAGGGGATGGCTGGGGAGATGACCCCACTCACACATGTTTGCGAAAGTCACCTTGCTCCGCCTCCTCCTCCTCCTCCTTCTGCCACCCCACCAGCACCACAGCCACAGCGTGGAAGGAAGCGTACAAGGAAGACAAGAGAGTGACGACCTGGATTCAGTCTGGTCTGAGAGAAGATGGAGCCTCTCGTAGTACCAGAGCCTGGGGACCTAGATGGCATCTGCTGCAGTTCCGGATGTTTTGGACTTCAGGACCAGATTGCACTCCCTTATTATTTAGATAGGTACTCCTCAGGCCCCCAATTTTCGACGCTTCAAAAATGATGGTTGCCGTGGGGGGCCAAGGCTTTGCAAATTCCCCAAGTTTCTTCATCGCTGCGTTCCTCTTTGGTTTGTTGCTGACACCTAAATAAAGGTCTTTTTGATTTGAAATAATCATTGCCTATGTGTTTTACTTTTCTACAATGACAGTTTATTTGTGAGTAGGCAGGTACATTTCACTAATCATAAAGTATAATTAACAAGGGGCACCAACAACAAACAAACTCCTAGTAAATTTAAGCAACAAATACAAATGTTAATAAAGTTGTTTTGCTAAGTTGAGACACAACCCCCCTCCAAAAAAAAAAAAGATCCTTAAAATATGTCTTCCAACAAAAAAAAAAAAAGGACAAAGCATCCAAACAAAATAACAAAGATTCTTTTACGATATGAGTACAAATAAACATGTAATGTAGAAATCGTGAAAAGTAATAAAGAACTAAGTTTGTGAGAAGTGCGGGTGAATAGGAGCAGCTAAAACATGTCATTGTTCTTGCATTGTAAAGAAAAAAGAGAATGCGCTGCATTAAAGACATTTTAACATTGCAGCGTGACGAATGTGCTGTGTCGATTAGGAAAGGTAGTTTTACCTGACCGAGCGCTTCCGTCACAGAATTTCTTCTGAGCATGCGTAGCACTTTGTCCGTCGGACTACCATACACACGATCGGATTTGGTGTGATCGGACCTTGTTGTCCAAAAATCTATCCAGCAGGAGATAGGACTTTGTCCGTCGGACAATCCGACGTACACTGTCCGATGGTGCATACAACGGTCGGATTTTTCGACAACATTGTCCGATCGGACAGAATCCATGCGAAAATCCTACCGTGTGTATGGGGCTTAACACAATCTGCCTCCAGATTTCTATTCTGGTTAGGTTTTTGTGTATTATATACATCACCAGCGCTACACTTTTACTTTATATTTCACATTACAATTAGTCTGATTGTTGTGTTGGCTGCTTACACCTGAGGTTGGCGCAGGATTTCCACTTTAGTTTCACATACACACATATTTTCACATACAAGATATTCTGTGGAAGCACAACACTTAAAGCAAATACCAAATTGTTTTAAAGAGGAAGTAAAGCCTCTTAAGAAAAAAAAAAAAAATACACCCTGCAAGGCAAAGGCATAATGAGCTAGTGTGCATAGCAAACTAGCTCATTATGAATTACTTACCTGAGATCGAAGCCCCCGCAGCGGTCCTCGGTCACCTCCTCCGTCGCCGCCATGATACCTGGAGTGACTTCCGGGTATTGCGGCTCCTGCTCTATGACTGGCCGGAGCCACGATGACGTCACTCATGCGCATGCGCGCTAGTGACGCCACTAACGGCATGATCGTCGTTAGAAACGGCACGCTCAGTGCGCCTGCGCCCGATGTCTACGGTGCATGTGCCGTAGACATCGGTGCCGCTATTCTGGCAAATATCTCCTAAACCTTTTAGGTTTGGGAGATATTTCTTACACCTACAGGTAAGCCTTAATCTAGCCTTACCTGTAGGTTAACCGCTTCCCGACCGGCCACTGCAGATATACGTCAGCAGAATGGCACGGGCAGGCAGAATCACGTACCTGTACGTGATCGTGCATGTGCCTGCCCGTGGGTCGCGCGCGCGCCGCTAGCGGCGCGCTCGCGACCCGGTCGGGAGCTCCGTGACCCCGGCCGCGGGACCAGCGGACCCGATCGCTATGTAAACAAACCTCTCCCCGCGCTTCCTACACTGACTGTCAGTGATCGGCGGTTCCCTGTCATCGGGAACGCCGATCAATGACGTCAGACGTACAGCCACGCCCCCCTACAGTAAACACAACACAACACGTCACACTGACTCCTCCCCGCCCCCTTGTGGTTAACCCCCTAACTACAACTGTCATTTACATAGGAATCAGTGCTATTTAAATAGCACTGATTTCTGTATAAATGACAAATGTCCCAAAAATGTGTCAAAAATGTCCGATGTGTCCGCCAAAATGTCGCAGTCACAATAAAAATCGCTGATCGCCGCCATTACTAATAAAAAAAAAAATATTAATAAAAATGCTATAAAACTATCCCCTATTTTGTAAACGCTATAACTTTTGCGCAAACTAATCAATAATCGCTAATTGCGATTTTTTTTACCAAAAATATGTAGAAGAATACGTATCGGCCTAAACTGAGGAAAAAAAATGTTTTTTTATATATTTTTTGGGGATATTTATTATAGCAAAAAGTAAAAAATATTGCATTTTTTTCAAAATTGTCGCTCTATTTTTGTTTATAGCGCAAAAAATAAAAACTGCAGGGGCGATCAAATACCACCAAAAGAAAGCTCTATTTGTGGGAAAAAAAGGACGCCAATTTTGTTTTGGAGCCACCTCGCATGACCGCGCAATTGTTAGTTTAAAGCGACGCAGTGCCGAATTGCAAAAAGGGGCCTGGTCCTTTGGCTGCCAATTGGTCCGGGGCTGAAGTGGTTAAAGTGGTTGCAAGGGGTTTACAACCACTTTAAGGGTTCTTTCCGTTCTTGCAGAGATTTTTTTCCCGAAAACCACAACATTTCCTCAGAGGATGTGGTTTCTGGTGAATCGGACATTGGCGATTGGGATCTTCTATCTACTCCTTTTGGTCGGAGTTTGTATCAGGATTTAGTAGCATATGTCCCTTTTATTGCGGGGGTCACATGTGGTTTCCCGCACCGCTCCTGTGTGAACCCAGGCTTCTCATAGTGACTTCAGCCTGGCTTCACACGGGAGCGGTGTGGGAAACCGCATGTGATTCGGACAGGAATGGCACCGCATTCCTGTTTAAATAACGTGATTCTTTGCAGTGTGATTTGAGCACATTCATTTTGTTTGGGCTCAAATCACACCACACCACACTGTATCGGTAATTGGTATCGGCGAGTACTTGAGCACAAGTATTGATACTTGCACTCCCTCTTAAAAAACAGGTATTGGTGCATCTCTACTGTAAAATAATGTCAGTGTTGCTAGGTGCATCAGAGGTGAGTGAGGTTCTGCTGCTCTGGCTTAAGACATAGTCCTTAGTGCACATTTTTGGATATTCTGTATTTACAAGACTAGCATTGTCTAACTCACTTGCAGTAACAGTTTGATGCAACACTCTTAACTTTGCCTCTGCTGTAACCAAGTCACATTCCCTTTTGCAAAGCGCCCTTGCAGGCAGCATCTGCATCCATTTCTGCCTTCATTTTTGCATCTTGGTAACCTCTACCGCTATATGCGCATTTATCAGCTGTTTGCTCAGCGAGGAACATCTTGAGAGGAATGATCTTGAAGATCTTTTAGTGTGTCGTAAAGATGTTGTGTGATGTGGTCTCAAGCAGTTGTGATATCTTGTGATCTGCACATGACTTGGCCTCCAAAAAATGTAGTGTCTTTCTTTGCTAAGTGCAGCAAAGTTTTTTAATTCTTGCACAGACTCCTTTGTATTAATTACTGGATAGAAGAGATGGGTATTTTTCAGACAATCTCTTATAGCCTTCATAGGCTCTTTCTAGCGCTTTTCTATTGACAAGTACACCATTTAGTCATACCTCCCAACATTTTGAGATGGGAATGAGGGATACCCACTAGCAAACGTATGTAGGCATAGGACACACCCCCTGCCACACCCCCAAAAAAGGGCTTTTTTTTACCACTACAATTCTTTTATATTGGCTTTTAAAATTTACAATTGCAGCAATTTAGAATTTGGATGAAAGGTTTAGCGCTGGGAAACACTTTTTGAAAGATAAAACTTGCATTTTATATACATCTATATAGATCAGACCAAAATGAGAACAAATGAGGAGGAAAGAGGGACAGAGGGACATTGCTCCAAATCAGGGACAGTCCCTCCAAATCAGGGACAATTGGGAGCTATGATTTAGTTGCTTTGCATCATTAGATATTTCAGTAGCAGTTATGCATTGCACAGTTCTGTTCCACATACAGTGGCGGAACTACCGCCATAGCGACACACGCGGCCGCTATGGGGCCCGCAGCCGCTATGGGGCCCCTGGGGAGAAGAAGGAATGCATACTGCCGGGGGCCCGGGGGGGGCGAGCACTGCCCACACGGTCCCCCAGCCAGGGTTAGTGAGGAGAGGAAGAGGCGCGCTGTCCGTACAAGGCAGCAGAGCGCTGTGTAATAGCTTTTATTTGAATGTCCTGTCTGTGTGTGTTCCCGGGGCTCACCGTCACATAGCCCCACCTCCTGGCCCGATGCTTTTGAGAACGCCGGTCCAATGCGGTCGCCGGTCCAATGCGGGACATGTGACGTCATCGAAGGCGCCGGACCAAGAGGTGGGGCTATGTGACAGTGAGCCCCGGGAACACAGGACATTCAAATGAAAGCTATTACAGCGCGCCTCTTCCTCTCCTCACTTCCCCTGGCTGGGGGACCGTGCGGGCGGTGCTCGCCCCCCCACCCCACCCCCACGCTCGCCAATAGACATTTGAGGGCTGCTGCAGTCTGGCTCACCACTTCAACTGCACAGGTGAGGCTGCATTGAGCACGGGGGAGGCTGCATTGGGCACGGGGAGGCTGCATTGGGCACGGGGGAGGCTGCATTGGGCACGGGGAGGCTGCATTGGGCACGGGTCAGGCTGCATTGGGCTCGGGTTAGGCTGCATTGGGCACAGGTCAGGCTTTATTGGGCACGGGTCAGGCTGCATTGGGCACGGGTCAGGCTGCATTGGGCACGGGTCAGGCTGCATTGGGCACGGTCTGGCTGCATTGGGCACGGGCAGGCCACGTTGCATTGGGCAAAGGTGAGGCTGCATTGGGCACTGAACATGCTGCATTGGGCACAGGCAGGTGAGGCTGCATTGGGCACGGGTGAGGCTGCATTGGGCACGGGTGAGGCTGCATTGGGCAGGCCACGCTGCATTGGGCACAGGTGAGGCTGCATTGGGCACAGGTGAGGCTGCATTGGACATGGGTCACGCTGCATTGGGCACAGGTGAGGCTGCATTGGGCACAGGTGAGGCTGTATTGGGCATGGGCAGGCCATGCTGCATTGGGCACAGGTGAGGCTGCATTGGGCAAAGGTGAGGCTGCATTGGGCACTGAACATGCTGCATTGGGCACAGGCAGGTGAGGCTGCATTGGGCACAGGCCACACTGCATTGGGCACAGGTGAGGCTGCATTGGGCATTGGACACACTGCATTGGGCACAAGTGGGCAGAGGTGAGGCAGTATTGGGCACAGGTGAGGCAGTATTGGGCACTGGCCACGCTGCATTGGGCACAGGTGAGGCTGCATTGGGCACTGGACATGCTGTATTGGGCACAGACCACGCTGCATTGGGCACAAGTGGGCACAGGTGAGACAGTATTGGGCATTGGCAGACCACGCTGCATTGGGCACAGGTGAGGATTATTGAAGCGCTAACACCAGGTGTTTGGAGTATCTTTATCTGTTGATTAAACTTTCTGGAATACATATACAGTATTGCTATTGTGGTGTAGGATCTGGGCTCTTTCTTTCTTTCTTTCTTCTCAGACTCGAACCGCACACCCTTTGAGCCCCGCCCTTTAAACCGCGCCCGCTATTTAATTTAAGCCCCGCCATTTTTTTGTGGGGGGGGGGGGGCCCATACAACATTTTGCTATGGGCCCTGTGATTTCTAGTTACGCCCCTGTCCACATACAAGACGAATTGTCGGACATTTCTGCCCTGTATGATTCATACTTCTCCCTAAAGTGGATGTAAACCCTCTCCTATACCCAGTGAAGTGAGATGATGCGCAGAGATGAAACAAATCCTCCTACATAAGTTTTACATGTAAATTTACTGTCTTTCCCGTTCTGCACTCTTTGGAAAGTGCAGATCGTGTTAAAAATCTTTCTTTCTGTTTCAGCAGCACATAGGGGTCGGTGGGGAGCAGGGCAGCCATCGGAAATTTTTGGGCCCCTTACACAGCTTTAGGCCTGCCTCTGCGATACATAGAGATTAAACAAATCCTCCTACATAAGTTTTACATGTAAATTTACTGTCTTTCCCGTTCTGCACTCTTTGGAAAGTGCAGATCGTGTTAAAAATCTTTCTTTCTGTTTCAGCAGCACATAGGGGTCGGTGGGAGCAGGGCAGCCATCGGAAATTTTTGGGCCCCTTACACAGCTTTAGGCCTGCCCGCCCCCCCCCGAGCCTGACCACCAACATTCCCCAGGGCTTGCCCACGGGCCATCCTACCCAATCCGCACACCGGCCACCTCACCTGTACGTACTCAGCCCCCCCCCACCTCAATCCTGTATATATGTCAGCCCCCCTCACACCTGTATATTTGTCAGCCCCCTCACACCTGTATATTTGTCAGCCCCCTCACACCTGTATATATGTCAGCCCCCCTCACACCTTTATATATATATCAGCCCCCCTCACACCTGTATATATGTCAGCCCCCCTCACACCTGTATATTTGTCAGCCCCCTCACACCTGTATATATTTCAACCCCCCCACAACTGTAGATATGTCAGCCCCCCCTCACACCTGTATATACAGTATGTCAGCCCCACCACACACACACACACACACCTGTATATATGTCAGCCCCCCCACACACCTGTATATATGCCAACCCCCCCACACACTTGTATATATGTCAGCCCCCCTCACACCTGTATATAGGTCAGCCCCCCCTGCACACATCTGTTTATATGTCAGCCCCTCCTAAAACCTGTATATATGTCAGCCCCCCCACACACACCTCTATATATGCCACCCCCACACACACCTGTATATATGTCAGCCCCCCACACCTGTATATATGCCACCCCACACACACCTGTATATATGTCAGCCCCCACACCTGTATATATGCCACCCCCCACACACACCTGTATATATGCCACCCCCACACACACACCTGTATATATGCCACCCCACACACACCTGTATATATGTCAGCCCCCCCACCCCTGTATATATGCCACTCCCACACACACCTGTATATATGCCACCCCCACCTGTACATATGTCAGCCCCTTCCCCCCACACATATATATGAATGCCCCCCCCCAACCACACACCTGCATATATGGCAGCACATATACACACATCTTTAAACACACAAAGCTCTGGCCCCTCCCTGTACACAAACAACCCCCCTCACTTTCCTTCACAGCCCCTACTTGTAAATGAGATCTTCTTACCAAGTCCCAGCTCGTTTCACAAAGCTGACATGTTGCAGGTACTGAGAAGAACAGTACACGAGGGGTGCACATAGTAGCCAGAGGTGGCAGTAAAGAGCTTGATGTCTGAGCTCAATACCACAGAGAGCAGAATGAGCCGTTTGTGTCTTGCACAGCACGGCTCCCCCACACCTGTATATATGCCACGCCCACGCCCACCTATATATATGTCAGCCCCCCACACCTGTATATATGTATGCCACCTCCACCTGTATATATGTCAGCCCCTTCCCCCCACACACCTGTATATATGCCACCCCCCCACGCACACACCTGTATATATGAACCCCCCCCAACCACACACCTGTATATATGGCAGCCCCACATATACACAAATCTTTAAACACACAAAGCTCTGGCCCCTCCCTGTACACAAACAGCCCCCTCACTTTCCTTCACAGCCCCTACTTGTAAATGAGATCTTCTTACCAAGTCCCAGCTTGTTTCACAAAGCTGACATGTTGCTGGCACAGAGAAGCACACTACAAGATGGGTGCACATGCACATAGTAGCCAGAGGTGGCAGTAAAGAGCTCAATGTCTGAGCTCAATGCCACAGGCCCTGGTGGGGAGTCTGGATTTACACTGTGTGACAGCTGATTCGAGGAAAGGCACACACCCCCACTCCACATAGGCAGATGAACGGAGGAACATGCAGAGCTGTATTGTGAATAGACAGCTCTCTGCTTATCTACCTCAAAGCTTTCTTCCTGACACAAATTTTCAGCTGCTGTTATCTTGTATGTCAGAGAACTTGTCAGAAGAAACTGCTGATAACAGAGGAACGGAGCAGCAGAAAGACACATCACTTAGAGCTTTGGAGAGAGATAAGTAAACACTACAAATATATGTGCCTAGGTCAAATTTAATTAATGGGGTTTTACAACCACTTTAAGTGTCCAAGAATGTTACACAAGATGTAACTACATTTTACTAATACAGTGTTCATTTTGAATGGTCCTTATAGATTATGTCAATGCCCCTGGTTTTTGATGGTACAAAAGTTGTGTGTTTTGTTTGATTGTTGACATGAGACGTGTCCAAGCGATCACTTTTCTGTCCACCCACACTCGACTCGAATGTTATCACCCACACACAGGTTTCTTGTAAAACATCTGCATCCTTATCACTTTATGTCTGCTTAGCATTTCAAGGTTCAAAGACATTCTTACTTAAACAAGACCTAAGCATTCTGCTTCTCAGCTAAAAGGGGAAGACTCAGATGAAAGACAGCTTGCATGAATACTTTATAAGCCTAGTGAGAAGTTATGTCAGAGTGAAAAATATGATATCTATCAGTGGAGTTTAGACGTATAGTGGGATTTATTTGCGGCCTCTTCTGCCAGGACCTGCCACTCAGTATGCTCCGTAAGTGAATTAGCAAATGATGCCTTGTACTAGATATTTGTCTATTATATTTTCTGGACCAAATTCATTTAGTCATTTGATTTCACCATCCGTGTATGAAGTAAAACTGTCAAATGATACGGCCAATTTAAGCACAGCTATGCTTCAGTATGGCAGATTACTGTGCCAGATAATCACAAAGATCACAGACTACCACTTCATCAAAAATCAGGGTGTAGGTGGGAGTAGCTTTTGAAGATGAGTTATAGTGAATTATAGTAATATAGTAAAAAGGGGAATCATAGTGCCCCTTTCACCTCTCCACAGGTCAGGGCAGCACTGAGCTGCCCTGACCTGTGGAGAGGTGAAAGGGGCACAGGAGCAGGACACAGCACACTGATGATGTGGAGAAGTAATATGATGGTGGGCAAAGGAGGAGGCTACTGTGAGGAGGACACTATCATGTCCGCAGCCTCTGTCCATCTCCTGTAGTATGTCCGCAGCCTCTGCCCACCTCCTGTAGTATGTCCGCAGCCTCTGTCCAACTCCTGTAGTATGTCTGCAGCCTCTGTCCACCTCCTGTAGTATGTCTGCAGCTTCTGTCCACCTCCTGTAGTATGCCTGAAGCCTCTGTCCACCTCCTGTAGTATGTCTGCAGCCTCTGTCCACCTCCTGTAGTATGTCTGCAGCTTCTGTCCACCTCCTGTAGTATGTCTGCAGCTTCTGTCCACCTCCTGTAGTATGTCCGCAGCCTCTGTCCACCTCTCCAATTTCAGCCACATCTGCCAGAAAAATTGTTCGGGATGCAAAGAAAAACCCACAAATAATTTCAGGTGAAATACAGGACTCTCTGAAAATATGTGGTGTGGCTGTTTCAAGATGCACAATAAGGAGGCACTTGAAGAAAGATGGGCTGCATGGTCGAGTCGCCAGAAGAAAGCCATTACTACGCAAATGCCACAAATTATGCTGATACAATACGCCAAACAGCACAGAGACAAGCCTCAAACCTTCTGGCACAAAGTCATTTGGAGTGATGAGACCAAAATTTTACGTTTTGGCCACAACCATAAATGCTACATTTGGAGAGGAGTCAACAAGGCCTATGATGAAAGGTACACCATTCCTACTGTGAAGCACAGAGGTGGATCGCTGATGTTTTGGGGATGTGTGAGCTACAAAGGCACAGGAAATTTGGTCAAAATTGATGACAAGATGAATGCAGTATGTTATCAAAAAATACTGGAGGAACATTTGCATTCATCAGCCAGGAAGCTGCACATGGGATGTACTTGGACATTCCAACATGACAATGAGCCAAAACACAAGACCAAGTCAACCTGTCATTGGATACAGCAGAATAAAGTGAAGATTCTGGAGTGGCCATTTCAGTCTCCTGACCTCAATATCATTGAGCCACTCTGAGGAGATCTCAAACGTGCAGTTCATTCAAGACAGACCAAGAATTTACAGGAACTGGATGCATTGCTTTTTGCCAAGAGGAATTAAGCAGCTTTACCATCTGAGAAGATAAAGAGCCTCATCCACAAATACCACAAAAGACTTCAAGCTGTCATTGATGTTAAAGGGGGCAATACACAGTATTAAAGCGGTTCTGCACTCATTTCATTTAGTAAATCTCTTTGCCTTCCAAATCAGGCAAAGAGTACTAAATGAAATGTTTTTTTTTTTTTTTTTTTTTACTTACCTTGTAATTGAAGACTTCCGGTCTTCTCCCTCTGCGGCGGCGGGCGGGGTCTTGCGTCGATCGTCGTCACGCCGCACTGTCTCCTGGGATCTGGTGTCATTGATCCCAGGAGTCAGTGCGGGCATCTTCCGAAATCTCGCGAGATTTCGGCCACATCTTCCGAAATCTCCCGAGATTTCGGCCGCATCTGCCGAAATCTCGTGAGATCTCGGCAGATGAGCCGTTACTGCGCACGCGCGAGTAACGGCAGTGCATGCTGGGCCATCTAAAGTTCCTGTGGGTGTTTCACATGCCCACAGGCAAGATGGCCCCCAGCACTAAAGAAGAAGACGAGGAACTTCATCGGACGAAAACCGGCGGCGATCGAGATGGAAGATGGAACAGGTGAGTCCCCTAATAAAGGTAAGCACACTTTATATTACATCCTAAAAAAAAAATTTTTTTTTCAGAGTGCAGAACCGCTTTAAGAACTGTAAACTTGTGATTAGGGTCATTTGGGTAGTTTCTGTTGCCATTATGATTTTAAAAGAATAAACACAGTTGATTGATAATAAATGGCTTCAGCCAAAGAGTAACCATAAGTGAAAGAAAAGTTTTTGTGTTATCATTCATATTCTCTGAAAAATGGCCAAGAAATCATAGACTTTGACTGAGTATGTAAACTTATGAGCACAATTGTATATAGTCTCCCTCGTGTATGGGTGTAACATTGGACCATATTGTTTTATTTATGTTTTTTTACAGACATTGGTGCACTCGCCCCTGATGATATGTTAGGAAACCACGAAACGTGCCTCGGGCTAATTTTGATGCACCATTTTCTTTTTAGATGGTTTTTATTTCATCCGCTTCCAAGTTACCCCACCATGTTGCTTTTCAAGCGATCCTATATGATGGACAATTGTCTTATACCTCAATATGTCTTCTCTAAGTTGCTATGATTGCTTTCATGAATATTTGGTTAATAATATGTGATTGATATGCATGTACTCATTTTGCTATGTTATGTTTTTTAATGTATTGAATAAAACATATCGTCTTACTTTGACTCATCCTTTAGCCATGCTAGACCTACCTCATTTAAAGTCCCAAACCCTCTTTCTTGCATATAGATTTAAGGATGGAGATGTGTGATCCCACACACCTCATTTAAAGTCCTAAACCACTCCTTTTGTTCTTTAAATACTTACCTCCTCCTGCCTTGAACGTACCTTGGGTAATTGCTGCCTGAGTTATCAATTTTTGTTAAAACACCCCCCCCCCCTCACAAGCCAAGATAATATCTGGCAGAAGTCCCTTTGGTCACTAGGATGGAGGCACAGCAAACAATGACACTATGGCCCGGCCACCAGCATCCTAGCAACCAATGACAATTTGCAGCTGTGCAATGGTTTCTAGGATGCAGTTGGGCAGCATAGCATCATTGGTTATGATGCAGGTAGCTCCAGCATCCTAGCAAACAGCTTAGTAAAACTGCACAGTGTATGCAAGGAAGCGTTATTGAGCTGCAATGAGAACAGTTTCACCTCAGTTTGCCCCTTGCTGCCTCCTGCTGCTCTTGCTGCTGAACACTTCTCTGTTGATTAGACATTATCCCAGGAAGTCTGCTGGGAAACCAACATGTTTAGAAGTGTCAATTTCCCACACCCTACTTCATTCAGTGGATGTTTGTTATAGATTAAACTGAGAAATGGTAAAATATTGATCAAGTCACTGAGGTGCTAACCACCTCTCTGTATAATGAAGTTGAATTAAATTAATAATATATAGAGAAGAACACATAGGAGATTAATGCACATGATGATTTGTTCATTGACCTCTATTTAAATTTATGCTTTCACAGCACATCATAAATAATCAAATGTATGTAAACCCTAGTTATTGTTGGTTACTTTTAAGACTGGAGATTATTTCAAGGATAATAGTCTTAGTTATTTACTTTTTATATATATATAAAAAAAAAAATTCATAAAATATATTCTGGTTAAAAAAGTTAAGCCTAAATTAAAGTGTATGTATGTATGTAAGTAAAGTTATCCTTTGGCACATGAAGCTTGTTTTCAGCACAATGGCTTCAGGCACAGGAGATGTGAGTATAAAGAAAGTGCTTACATTCACGTAATGGATAGGTAGTCATAAGGTAAGTGTAATGCCGCGTACACACGAAGGGACTATCCCGCGGGATTATCCGCTGGACCGAAGTCCAGCGGATAATCCCCTCGTGTGTGGGCGCCGGCGGACTTTTTTTTGGCCAAAGTACGGCGGACTAAAGTTTCAAGTTTTGTTTTCAAATTATCCGCTGGACTTGGCAGTCCAGCGGATAATCCGGTCGTGTGTAGTATGGTCCGGCGTACCAAAAAGGACGCATGCTCAGTAGCTAGTATGTCACGGACTCGCTCGGTCTGGTAAAACTAGCCTTCGTTTTGAAACTCGCACAATCGTCACGCTGCTGAATTTTTTTTTTTTTTTTTTTTTCTGACAGCGGGATTTGTATGTTATCGTACTTGAAGAATGATTTTGCCTTGCTGCTTGTATATTCACGCAGAGTACTCCCGAACGTTTTTTCTTCACCATTCTTTAGTGAAGTTATATATTTGTATATATATATATATCTATATCTATATCTATATCTCTATCTCTATATATATATATATATATATATATATATATATATATATAGATATAGATATAGATATAGATATAGATATAGATATCCAAATCACCAAATGAAAAATATATCTATATTTCTCAATAAGCCCAAAAAAATATATATCTATATCTACATATATATATATATTAATATATATAGATATATAGATCTATACGTGTATAAATATATATATATATATATATATATATATATATATATATATATATATATATATATATATTATATATGTACATATATCTCTATATAGATATTTTTTATTATTTGTTGGTTATCAAAAGGATTAGTTATTACACATGATACAATTGTGGAGTCAGCAGAGCTTGCCCTTAATTCAGATCTTAACCCTCACCTTTCCAGCGACTGCACTTGCAGTTCCATTGAAGTTGCACTTTACACTTGTATTGTCAAATGAATGTTTAGACATGTACCTGCCTACTCCTAAAGAAACTATGTTTTTGAATAACAAGCACGTATATCATTATTTGATGAAAATTAAATGACCATTTATTCTGGTTAAAACAAACAAGGCAAAACAAAATAGGAAGGCAACACTGGAGCCACTTGTAGATTTTGTGAAGACTTTTTGCCCCAACGGCAGACATCAAGTTTGTGAAGCCAAAAATTAAGCTTGGGCACATTTCATCCAATATAGGGAGCACAAGAAGATTGACCAGGAATCAGACAGACCAGGAACAGCAGCAGATGACATCTATGTCCCCAAGCTGTGGCACTACAACAGCCTGTGTCTTCTGTGAGACCAGACTGAAGCCAGGCAATCACTTCCGACTCTTCCCACCACGCTGCCCTGCACTCTTCCCTGCAGTCTTCCCTGCACGCTTCCTTGGAGGCTGACTTGTGGTAGGAGGAGGAGGAGGAGGAGGAGGAGAAGAAGGAAGACGAGGAGGAGGAGGAGGAGAAGTTGGTGTCGGGCCTTCATGTGTCAGGCGGGTGGATTCTCGTAATTCACCCCTCAAACCCCCCCTAATTGCATCAGAAATGAGGCCCTCACACAGGTGCCGTTGGCCCCTCTCCATTTCCAGCAACCTGCTGGACAAGTAGCTGGCATAGGCCTCTTCTGGAAGGGGGGGTTTGTCGAGAATCGCACTCGCCTTCCGAATCAGTTGGAGTGATTCCTCCTCAACAATGGTCATCCTCCTGGGCCTTCTTGGGGGTAAGGGCAGGGGTGGAGGTAGACTTCTTCTTAATCGGGTCTGGCTGTCACTCTGGCTCGTGCTGGGCCCAGCCACCTCCTGGCTCTCGCTGGTCATGTCCTCCTCCTCCATACCACTTGTCCCGGCATCATCCTGGGTCAGCTCATCCTGTGTGCAAATAAAAACAAAAATCAAACACCTGTTTTGTGGTTTCTGGCCTCCTCAATCATCCAATTGTAAACTTAGGAACGAGCATCTAAATTTTCTAAAAGATCCAAAAGGCTATCATTTGGACCTCTGCATTTTCCAAGCAGATCACCAATGTTGTATAACGCTTTTTTTGCCACTACTGGATGTATGTATACACTATATATGTATCGATATGTTGCACCAACACTTTTTAGAAGTGTGCAGAATTTTTGGGAGCTTTTTTCACAATTCTGAGTTCAGGGTGTTAATTGGTTCACATTTTAACGTTTACAGCATTAATATTCACACAATCACAATTTAGGCTACTAAATATATACCTGGCTCCAGCTGGGCGCATCAGCCTGCTCCAAGGTGGAGGGGTCTTCTCCTTCCGTGGAAGCCTCAGCTGGGGTGGAGGGAAGAGTGGAGGGAAGAGTGGAGGGAAGGGTGGAGGGAAGAGTGGACAGTGATTGCCTGGGTTCCATCTGGTCACCTATAAAAGTCAGTTGGTTGTAGTACCACAGCTTGGGTACATAAACATCCTCTGCTGCTGCTCCTGATCTGACTGATTCCTCAATCTTCTTGCGCTCCCGCTTGTACATGTGCCTTAAACTTGCAATTCTGGCTTCCACAAACTTGGTGTTTGCGTTGGGGACTTGAGTCTTCACAAAATCCACAAGTGGCCCCAGTGTTGCCTTCCGGACATCCCTATTGCCATATAAAGGGTTCTTGAGCTGCCACAGGTTGGTATTTTTTCTGTACAGGGCAATGAATTCGGACATGAACTGCTGGTCCTTGAATGGATTCAACTGGGGTGCTGACATGTTTGTTTCTGTTTTGTTAGTAATGGCAATACAAAAGACCAAAAACACAAATGTTACTTAAAACGCACAACCAGTTTTTCTTACCAAACATTACACAACACACCCACACACAGGCAGCAACACATCCACACAGGCAGCAACCCCTACACACAGGCAGCAACCCCTACACACAGGCAGCAACCCCTACACACAGGCAGCAACCCCTACACACAGGCAGCAACACACACATATCCTTAAAAAATGCAGGCCCAAAACCCAAAAAAACACAGTAATGCATCCTAGAAAACACTTACCTTCGTACACAGCGCTCGCTACTTCCGTTCGGGAACACGTGGGGCCCTCAAACAGCCTTATATACACTGCGCACGCGTCGAAGTCCGCCTGCGTCCTCCGCGTCGCCCGCCCATGACGTTCCTCCTGACGAGTATTCCCCGCCCCGCTTCCCCTCGTTGCATTGTGGGTGAATAAATTCATGAATATGGCGGACACATTCTCAGCCAGTAGCGCGGAGGAAAGCCAAGAAGCGAACACATCTGCATCCAGCAGCAGATATAAAGCCACCAATATGGCCTTTGAAGAGATGGTGGAGATGGTGGACATCCTCCAAAGGGAAGATTACGACGGGGAAAATGGCCCGTACCCTCGACCCAACTTGCGCAAGGACAAGATTCTCACTACAATCGTCAGCACCCTGGAGCAGAAATTCGGCGTACGAAGGGGCAAGGATCAACTGCGCAAGCGATGGTCCGACATCAAATCCAGGGAGCACGATCAGTACAGGAGAATTCGAAAAGCCATCAAAAAAAGTAAGTCAAGCACGTGCGCTACTATGGTTATACTTGATATGTCTAATCTTGCGCAGATGTTATTACCATTCGTACGTGAAACTTGCGCAGATGTTATTACCATTCGTCCGTGAAACTTGCGCAGATGTTATTACCATTCGTACGTGAAACTTGCGCAGATGTTATTACCATTCGTCCGTGAAACTTGCGCAGATGTTATTACCATTCGTACGTGAAACTTGCGCAGATGTTATTACCATTCGTACGTGAAACTTGCGCAGATGTTATTACCATTCGTACGTGAAACTTGCGCAGATGTTATTACCATTCGTCCGTGAAACTTGCGCAGATGTTATTACCATTCGTACGTGAAACTTGCGCAGATGTTATTACCATTCGTCCGTGAAACTTGCGCAGATGTTATTACCATTCGTACGTGAAACTTGCGCAGATGTTATTACCATTCGTCCGTGAAACTTGCGCAGATGTTATTACCATTCGTACGTGAAACTTGCGCAGATGTTATTACCATTCGTCCGTGAAACTTGCGCAGATGTTATTACCATTTGTCCGTGAAACTTGCGCAGATGTTATTACCATTCGTCCGTGAAACTTGCGCAGATGTTATTACCATTCGTACGTGAAACTTGCGCAGATGTTATTACCATTCGTACGTGAAACTTGCGCAGATGTTATTACCATTCGTCCGTGAAACTTGCGCAGATGTTATTACCATTCGTACGTGAAACTTGCGCAGATGTTATTACCATTCGTACGTGAAACTTGCGCAGATGTTATTACCATTCGTACGTGAAACTTGCGCAGATGTTATTACCATTCGTCCGTGAAACTTGCGCAGATGTTATTACCATTCGTACGTGAAACTTGCGCAGATGTTATTACCATTCGTCCGTGAAACTTGCGCAGATGTTATTACCATTCGTACGTGAAACTTGCGCAGATGTTATTACCATTCGTCCGTGAAACTTGCGCAGATGTTATTACCATTCGTACGTGAAACTTGCGCAGATGTTATTACCATTCGTACGTGAAACTTGCGCAGATGTTATTACCATTCGTCCGTGAAACTTGCGCAGATGTTATTACCATTCGTCCGTGAAACTTGCGCAGATGTTATTACCATTCGTACGTGAAACTTGCGCAGATGTTATTACCATTCGTACGTGAAACTTGCGCATATTTGATGAAAGTTCAGTTTGTCTTCATAACGTTTATTGAGTTTACCTGGCTTTGGGTTGTTGGAGTTGTAAGGTTGTTTATTATTGTCACTATCTATACAATTACTGCTGTAGTAAGGGTTTTAGGGGTAACTTACACAGGGACTCCAGAGGCTGTTTTGGGGGGGGGGGGATAAATATGTTAAGCAGGGTCTCATGCTCACAATTCCCAAAAAATGCTCATCATCTCCAAATACTGTAGGTGGTGACTTTTCAAAGAAGTACACTCACCTGTCCCTTGGATGGTGCAGCTACAATCTCTGATCTTGCAATCATGAAATTAATGTTTGCGGCTTCACTTCCCGGGTCACTATTGGGCATGCGCCAGTTGCGCAATGCAATAGGACTGGTCCGCGCGAGCTCGGGGACCCCTGTGTGTCCCATCAGACAGCACGGTGGGACGGGATGTGGCGTATACTTCTGTGGGAGTCTAGGGCCGGACGTGTGTGCAAATACCTGCCTTACACAGGTATCTGCAACCCCTCCCCCCTAAAAGGTTGAAAATAAGACACCACAGGGGTGCAGGGATCCAATGAGCGGAAGTTCAAATTTAGGGTTGAAGGGCGGTTTAAGTATTGGAGTTTCATTAGATAGACATTTCAATTCTGTCTTCAAGTAGGATCTTCTAACAAACTGCTAATAATTGGACAAGACTTTTAAACAATGTTTACTAATCCTATTTTGGCACTCAAATATCAGTGTGATTAAAAGTGTACCTTTTTGTGTTCCATTACCATAGGGGGCAAAAGACTCAGACGTCAGTCCGAACCTACGAGGACCTCCCGGCCTCACCAGACTAATTGGGCAGTTAGCCCAAGCCCGCGCGTGGATGTGGCGGAACAGGTCGTTGAAGTGGATCAAATCTGCACCCCACCAAGTGAGTGTCTCAGAACACAGATTGAGCTAATTAATTAAGGTCTGCATGTTTTTGACACTTTTTTTCTTGTGTTTTATCTACCCAACTTTTAGGTGATGCTGATCTGTTTGTGGAAGGACAAGCTGCGGAGCCATTTTCCACAGACAGTGCCCACAGGCTTATTGGCCAGATCATGGCCTGGAATCTGCAGCTGGAAAATATGCAGAAGGAGATGGCCACCATGCAGCAGGGAATGAAGGACATGATTGATGTTTTGGGGAGAATCTAAAGACCCCTTTTACATTTCTTAACATCAATCATGTCCTTCATTCCCCTTTTGATGCGCTGTTTTACAAATTTTAGAGGCCAAATTTTTAATATGCACACGGTATGTCAACATGTGCTATGTGCCATCAGGGGATCTCAATGGACGCATTTGGTGTTTGCAACCCCTAATGCTAGTAGGTGAGAGGGAAGGGGTTTCACACACAAAACACGTCCATTGATTCCCCATGATGGAACATAGCACATGTTGACATTACCCATTTTCCAGTTAAATTAGTGTGCATATTCTAAATTTGGCTTCTACTGTTCATGGGTTACCTGTTGAACTTTGTAAGTTCTGGACTTTTACATTGTGTAAATAATTTCAAATGCTAAGCCTAAATTTTTTACCATTTTAAAACATGTTTTTATGTTTGTTTTAAAAAATCAATCACAAAAATAAAAAAAAATATGTTGTGAGAAAAACACCAAAAAAATGTAAAAAAGATAACATAAAAAAAAAAAAAAAAAATTTTTTGAAAAAAAAAAAAAAAAAAAATTAACCAAAAAAACCAAAAAAAAAAAAAAAAAAAAAAAAAAAAAAAAATAAAAAAGTTTTTGATTTGCAATAGAAAAAAAAAAAAATTTTTGCACAAATTAAACAATGTGTGGCTTCTTCTTTTTAAATACTACCAGTTTGACAAAAACATGTTGTGGTTCATTGACAAAGGGGCTTATTTACTAAACGCAAAACAAGTTTGCCATTATTAAGATGTGCACTAGGACAACATATAAAACAGGCCAAATTAAAAGCAAAACAATACGAAACTACCAATATTTCTAACATAAATAACTGTATTTATTCTTTGTAAATCAAAAAGATGGTTTAAGGGTCTGCTGCCATTTCAATGGCCCCCCTACCATTAAAATACTGTAAATAAAGGTCCCGCACTTGCTGGGCTGATTGTGGTGCCGAACCAAGAGGGCGATTATCCAGCCCTGCCATGTTGCCTTCCACTCCGGCCTCAGGGCCAATTGGTAAGGAGTATGTTCCTGAATGTTTGCGTAAATAATTGTGCATGACACAGCATGCAAGAATAATAGTATTCAGTTTGTACTCTGCCAGATGTAGGGATGTAAGGAGCAATCTGAAACGGTTGGCCATAATACCAAAGGCATTTTCCACCACCCTTCTTGCTCTGGCCAACCGATAATTAAAAATCCTCCTCTCAGGGGTGAGGGATCGTTGGGGAAATGGCCTCATCAGATGGTCACCCAGACCGAACGCCTCGTCGGCAATGAAGACGAAGGGGAGTCCCTCCACATTATCTTCATCTGGTGGCAGCTCCAGCCCACCAGTCTGGAGACGATGACCGAACTCCGTGTGGTTGAAGACTCCTCCGTCCGACATCCGGCCGTTTTTCCCCACATCCACATACAGAAAGTCATATTGTGCCGACACCACCGCCATCAACACGATACTATGGAACCCCTTATAATTCCAATAGTATGACCCCGAATGGGGTGGGGGCACAATTCGCACATGTTTGCCGTCAATCGCCCCTCCGCAGTTGGGAAAGTCCCAACGGGCAGCAAACTGGGAAGCCACAGTCTGCCATTCCTGTGGCGTGGAGGGACACTGTGAAGTCAAACAGAAAGATACAATTCAAATTAAAAACCAGGCAAAACACCAAACTAAATGCAACAAATTAACAAACAATTTGGAAGAACATATGTATTTATTTTGTAAGTCCTTGAAATAAAGCCAAAAGATTAAGGATAAAAGGGACAAATCTCTGATTGATGACCCCTCTGATGGACCAGAGAAGATAATAATGGGGATGTGGGTGGGGAGTAAATAATTGTAAGGTCACACAATACACATGCAATTAATTAAAGGTGTGTGTGGGGGGTGGGGGGTTAATTACAAGCTGACCAAAACCACATGCAATTAATTAAAGGTGTGTGTGGGGGGTGGGGGGTTAATTACAAGCTGACCAAAACCACATGCAATTAATTAAAGGTGTGTGTGGGGGGTGGGGGTTAATTACAAGCTGACACAAACCACATGCAATTAATTAAAGGTGTGTGTGGGGGGTGGGGGGTTAATTACAAGCTGACCAAAACCACATGCAATTAATTAAAGGTGTGTGTGGGGGGTGGGGGGTTAATTACAAGCTGACCAAAACCACATGCAATTAATTAAAGGTGTGTGTGGGGGGGGTGGGGGTTAATTACAAGCTGACCAAAACCACATGCAATTAATTAAAGGTGTGTGGGGGGGTGGGGGGTTAATTACAAGCTGACCCAAACCACATGCAATTAATTAACGGGGTGTGGGGGGGTGGGGGTTAATTACAAGCTGACCAAAACCACATGCAATTAATTATCAGGGGGTGTGGGGGGGTGGGTTAATTACAAGCTGACCAAAACCACATGCAATTAATTATCAGGGGGTGTGGGGGGGGGGGTTAATTACAAGCTGACCAAAACCACATGCAATCAATTTAAAAATGAGGGTCAAGGGGGGTGAAAGGGGTGAAAGGGGGGGTGAGTAAAGCAGTACAATGGAGCTGGTAATATACATTTTTAAACAAAGAAAGTGACTAGGCTAGGGGTGTTTAGGGGGCCAAGCTTCCATGCTGGGGAGGTTGGTGCAAGGAAATATGCATGTGACCCACTAAATAATACAATCTTAAAGCTATTTCGATAAGTCAACCATAAAATACTAGACAAAAAACCAAAAAAAAAAATAAAAAGGAATAGGGGACATTCATAGAATAGTCCTATCATGGAAATTAGCTAATGATGACATTGATGCACTACATTAGCAAACATACAAGACATAGGTAATTTTAAAAGAGAAGACTTACCTTAATGTATTCCTCCTGCAGGACGTGGATAATGGCAGAACAGGTCTCTGGAATAATGAGCCCCAGAGCCTGGGGGAGATGCCTGTCGTGAACTTGAGGTCCTGCAAGCTTCTCCCCGTCGCCAAGTAACGCAACGTGGCGACTAGCCTCTGCTCCGCACTGATGGCTTGCCGCATGCAGGTATTCTGCCTGGTAATATAAGGGGACAGCGAAGCCAACAGACGGTGAAAAATGGGGTCCGTCATCCGGAGATAATTCCTGAAATCATCAGGATTATTCTCACGGATCTCACGGAGCAAAGGCATATGCGAGAATTGGTCACGCTGGCGCAACCAATTCTTGGTCCATGAACTCCTCCTCACCCTGTTCATGGACTGGGCTCGTGCCAAGGTGTTAACCGCAACACCGAGCCCCTGCACAGCACAAACTCGTTCCCGAGTACGTCCACACTCCATGGCTTCAAAACAGTCGGCTGATCAAACAAACAACTTAACAGAACGCACTGAAGAACAGCAAGGCCTATGAAGAACGACCTGAAAAACAGGAACGAGCGGACCAGAACGGCCTGAGAACAGGTAGGAACTGATCCACACGCACTGAAAGCCAGATACAAACCTCACAAGCACAAACTGAACGGCAGAAGCGAACGAATTAAGCAGAAGTCTGAGAAGCGCGAATCGTCTCTAACCAAACGTCAACTAACACGCGATACACACGAGATCAGCTGACGGTGCCCAAAGGGTGTCGTTTGGGATCTCGAGCTTCCTTTTTCTAGTCCCGTCGTACGTGCTGTACGTCATCGCGTGAACCGCCGGACTTTTTTGCGTGATCGTGTGTGGTCAAGTCCGTTCGCTTTTTAGTCCAGCGTACCTAGCGGGAAAGTCCAGCGGATTGTCCGCTGGACTTAGGTCCGCCGGGAAAAGTCCGTACGTGTGTACGAGGCATCATGGTTACAGGCATAATTAGAGTTAAGTTTAGCATTAGGGTTACAGTACATGGAGGATTAGAGCTAGGTTTAGCATTAAGGTTACAAGGAGTGTTAGCAGAAGAGTAATGTTAAAAGTTAGCATTACATTTATAGGGGGGTTAGTGTCGTGTTTAGGAGGCAGATAATGCCCCGTACACACAAGCAGATTTTCCGTCAGAAAAATCTTGGATGGTTTTTCCGACGGAATTCCGCTCAAGCTTGGCTTGCATACACACGGTCACACAAAAGTTCGCTGAACTTTTGTCTGTTAAGAACGCAGTGACGTACAACACTACGACGAGCCGATAAAATGAAGTTCAATGCTTCCGAGCATGCGTCAAATTGTTTCTGAGCATGCATAGGAATTTTGTGTGTCGGAATTGCTACAGACGATCGCAAAACGATCGACCGAAAAATTGAAAACATGCTCTCAATCTTTTGCTGGCTGGAATTTGGCCAGCAAAAGTTAGATTTTCCGACCAAAAGCTCTCATCGGTCTTTTGCTGGCCGAATTTCCGATCGTGTGTATGTGGCATTAGAGTAATGCCGTGTACACACGGCCGGACATTTCGACAGCAAAGGTCCGACGGAACGAATCCGTCGGACAATTCGACCATGTGTAGGCTTCATCGAACCTTTGCTGTCGAAAAAGCAGACGGACTTTAGATTTAGAACATGTTTCAAATCTTTCCGACGGACTCGAGTCCGGTCGAAAAATCAGTTCAATGCTAAAACCAGCTATTGGCTACTGGCTATGAACTTCCTTACTCTAGTCCGGTCGCATTAGGTAGGGCTTTGTTCACTGGCCACAACTGTATTGAAAACTAGAGATTTTAAAAGGGGAAATGTGGGACTTAAAAAAAAGAAAACAAAAATAAATAAAGCTTCATACTCATCTCCATGCTGCAAGTGTCCAATGTCGGCTTCAATACTGAGAACTGAGTGATCACATGAGCACTGATTGCTCAGTTCTTGGTCTGCTCAGAGCGGAGAGCAGTGACTGTCATGCAACAGGCCACCTCCCGCCGCGCTATGGTGCCCTCCGCTGCTTCTCTCAGCCGTCGGCAGAAGCGGAGGCGATTGGGTCCTTCTTGTGGCCTGACATGGAGACGAGTGAGGGTAAAATGGCCCCCACCCGTCTCCATATCTTTGCAGGGCGGTTACAACGTCAAAACGTCACTTCTGCCCATAGCTCTTAAAGGGCCTTTTTTTTTCTTAATTTTTTTAAATGACAATTTTTTTTTTATTATTGCATGTTAGTGTAAATATGAGATCTGATGTTTTTGACCCCAGATCTCATATTTAAGAGGTCCTGTCATGCTTTTTTTTCTATTACAAGGGATGTTTAATAGAATTTGTGTCACTTTTATTCCGATTACATGTAAACATTCCTTGTAATCGGAATAAAAGGGACACAATTTATTTTTTTTAAAAACAGTGTAAACATTAAAAAAAAAAGGTAAAATATATAAGAGAACATTTTTTTTTTTTAAACGCGCCCCATCCCGATGAGCTTGCGTGCAGAAGCGAATGCATACGTGAGTAGCACCCGCATATGAAAACTGTGTTCAAACCACACATGTGAGGTATTGCCGCAATTGGTAGAGCGAGTGCAAAAATTCTAGCCCTAGATCTCCTCTGTAACTTGTAGAATTTTTTAAACGTCGCCTATGGAGATTTTTAAGGGTAAAAGTTTGTCGCCATTCCACGCAATTTTGAAGCATGACATGTTGGGTATCAATTTACTTGGCGTAACATTATCTTTCACTATAAAAAAAAATTGGGCTAACTGTTGTCTTATTTTTTAATTCAAAAAAGTGTATTTTTTCCCCAAAAAGTGCGCTCGTAAGACCGCTGCGCAAATACGGTGTGACAGAAAGTATTGCAACGATCGCCATTTTATTCTCTAGGGTGTTTGAATTTTTTTTTAGAATATTTGGGGGTTCTAAGTAATTTTCTAGCAAAAATTGTTGTAAACAACAAATCTCAGAAAGAGGCTCGGTCCTTAATAAGGGAGTCCACCTGCACAAAAAATATTAAAAGTCAGCAAATACTGCAGCTGCTGACTTTTAATAAATAGACACTTACCAGGTTCCAGCGATGTCGGCAGAAGATGACGAGCAATCGCTCGTCTCTCGGCTGCCCCCGCCACCATCCTCTGTCAGAGAATCAGGAAGTGAAGCGTTGCGGCTTCACTGCCTGGTTCCCTACTGCGCATGCGCGTCTTGATTGGTCCCCGTTGTGTCCTGGGAACTGTGTGTTTCCCAAGACACAACGGGGGGGGGGGGGGGGGGTCGGACAGCTGCGGATAGGGGCGGGACAGCTGCGGCTAGCTAGTCCCAGAAGTGGGTGCAGATACCTGTATTATACAGGTATCTGCATCCCCCCTCCACCCTGGAAGGTGCCAATTGTGGCACCGGAGGGGGGGAGGAATCCAATAAGCGGAAGTTCCACTTTAGGGTGGAGCTCCGCTTTAAGTGGTTAAGCGCTGTTATCTGCGTGAAACATGTTAACATTTTTATCTCCTGGTGCTCGCTTTGCTGTTTATGCTTTTATTTGTTGATTATTGTAATAAACATTTTGTCATCTTTCTGGAGTATGCAGCCATTCATCCATTTGTCCCTGTTGATCTCTGAGGTGTTCCTGGCAGGTACCTCTGCTTTGGAAGCAACGCTAGACTTGCAGCACTGACACCTTGAGTGGTGTTTCCTCATCATTGGACTAGCTACTGTCATTCCCACTCTCTGCTCTGCCCCTCCAGAGCTCACTGTAGTGCTGAGCAGGGCAGGGGGCAGGAGCAACTGGCTCCCACTCTCAGCGGCACACTAAGAGGCTGAGCCAGCTGCTGATCAGGCATTCTGGTGGATCCTGACAATTTTGTTGGGATCCGTCCAGATCCTTTCCAGATCCTGAAGTGGCTCTGTGATGTCAGGTGATAGCAGGCAATAGCCCGCTATTAGCTGACCCTGGGTTACAGGAGAACCAAAGTAAGTGCACTCCTGTGACCCACAAGAGAAGTATGACCAATAGAGCTTTGGCCATACTTCTCTTTAAACTACACATAAACCTAAAACAGTTTTTTTATTCTAGCTTTGGATACAGTTAGGATGTTCTAACCCCTCTTAAGTTTTTATTGTTATCCATGCCCCTGCTAGGTAGATTTACTATCACTATTTTTGTTTATGATTCGCTGTACAGTGGCACACTGCTTTTAGCTCCATAACTGAAGCCTCCCATTGCACTAGCCACCACAAAATGACAATCAAAATCACCAACAGGTGGTATTGTACTCCATTCAGGCTAGCCAAATTTTCCCCCCTCAATCTCTCAACTTTGTTGGAGGGAAAGTGGACAAGTAAGCAACCTTATGCGTGTCCTATGGGGCTGCCCCAGCCTTACCAGCTTCTGGTCACAGGTGTTCCAATTGTTAGTCCCTTGCACTGGTATACTATCCAAGCCTCACCCTCCCCTAGCCTTACTTAATATTGGTATTGACCTCTACCCTCCTGCCTATAGGCCAGTTGTCACCCATATCCTAGTAGCAGCAAGGTTGACCATCCCTAGACTTTGGAAATCAAACTTATCCCTAAACGTTTCCGATGTAGTAAATCTGGTCAACTCCAACTACACCTTTGAGAGTCTTTTAGCATTTATAGCCCTTAAATACCCCTGGATTTTTGAAAATCATGGAGCATATGGGTCAACAGACAACCTTCTCACCCAGTATAATTTTCAGCACTGTCCACACTATGTTCTTTGTATGCTATAACACTGTACATTTACCACTTTGAGCTATGTGCTTTGCATTGCAATTACGTTGCATGTTGTTGTATATTGTTTATTTCTGTTTGAATTGCTTTAAAAAAGTGTATTGATATAAAAAAAATAAAAAATATAAAAGGATCTACAGTACATTGTTTTGATTGACAGATTCAAGAAAAAATAGATGCAGTCCAGTTATGGTAACATTGAATTTGAGACAAACTATTGAGTTGAGAACACAGGAGGGGACAAGTGATGAGAGTCAGTTCTGACAGTGGGAGAACTGTAAACTACAGGCACAGTCAGTGAAAATCACACTAGACAAAAGACTCATGGAAAAGGACCTATCTTCAAGTCTCAGTCCCTGACTAAAGCCGACCATAGGCAGTTTGAATCTCGGCCAGTTCCTGGTGAACCGGCCGATATTCGAACCATCGGCAGACTGAATCCATCGATTAACTTGGGTACAACCAGCCTGCCCGATTATGTGTGCAGCTAGCAATAATCACTGTGTTCTCCTGGTGGGGATGTCTTTCCCCACCCCCTGCTGGGAGAACACAATGACTCAGCAGGAAGGATTCCCCTGCCCTGGGTTGTAGGAAATGTTTTCCATTTATGGCTGGCCCTAGCCACTGTCCAAGGGATAATTTAGCTATAGTCTTGCCAAGGTTGGAGCCCTTGAATTCTCAGTGGAGTGCTCACTTTCAAGCCTGAGAGATGTGTAATCCACTGAGTAAAAAATGTGACACAGTCTCCTTTGACTAACTCCTCACAGCAGCAAATTAGTAACAAACAGTCAATTAAATACACCATGGTGAGCACAACAAGCCTCTCACCACACAGAAACTCCACTGATGTCCCTCTGGGCACAGACAATTCCTCATCAAACATTCCACGGACAGAACGGATGTAGATTCAAACTAGACCAGAGCTTCTTGGTGAAATCAAATGACAGGCAGCCCATCAGGCTATGGGCTTCCCTCTTTAGCTTGCATCTACTTGGTGATAAGCTTTTTGTGGCTCTGCCCTATATTTATCTGCCAGTGAAGCTCTCTCTGCAAACAGTCCCTCTGTAGCTTGGTTCTCAGCACAGTAGCGTGTGGTCCTGAGCCCTCAGTGTTGTCAGTACCGCTTACAGCTTCCACTCAACCACCATGTGGCTCTCTACAGTAAAGGCCCACCACTGTCCTCTCGAGTAGCTTCGATAACCAGTCTTTCCTGCAACTTTTCCTTGCAATAACCCTGAGCCCCTGTCCTGGTGACACTCTCTCAGGACACAAAGCACCTCCGGGCACAAATCTAGCAGCAACCAACCCAAGTCCTCCTGTTTTTTTCCCTCTCCCATTGCTCTGTCATGAAGTGAGAAATGTCCTATACAGCCTGAGATTAATGTTCTGCTGTGCAGCTTAAAGGGAATGCTGGCCAGCTCTACAAAACACATGAATTGTGTCAGGTGCCCATTTTTTTTTTGGGGGGGGATTTATGAAAACTAATAGAGTGAATTTTTAAATTTGGGAACAAATGTGTCAACTTTTGTCACACATCTCACCCTGGAGTTGCATGTCTAAACACGAACTGTGCCACAGTACTTCTTACACTTTACCCCCCGTACCTTTGGTACCACATAAGTACCTATAGTCCTATAAAGCCCCATACACACGGTCGGACTTTTTCATGGATTCTGTCCGATCGGACAAGGTTGTTGAAAAATCAGACCGTGTGTATGCACCATCGGACAGTGTTCGTCGGTTTGTCCGACGGACAAAGTCTTATCTCCTGCTGGAAAGATTTGCCGTCAACCCGGTCCGATCACACCAAACCCGATCGTGTGTACGGTTGTCCGACCGGACAAAGTGCTACGCATGCTCAGATCACATTACAAGACCAAAGCTATTGGCTACTAGCCTCTACGTTGTCCCGTCGTAGGCAACAAACGTCACCACGTTCAGAATGATCGGATTTTCCGACAACTTTGTCCGACCGTGTGTACGCAAAACCAACATCGGACAAAGTACGACGGACATGATCCGACGGACCTTGTCCGCGGATTGTCCGACCGTGTGTATGGGGCTTTAGATGTGCTGCAGTTTTCATTACTGGCATAGACTTTCTCTCTCAGATTTCACTCTTTTAGATGCAAAGCAGAAGAAGCTGATTGACTCTCAAAACTCTAGGAATAGAGAGTAAGGGACACCTATGGACTAGCAAACTCCGGAAAAGGGGAACAAAAGTACTTACAGTCTTCACAGATAGAAAACCTTGAAGTAGACCCTGCATTTTATGACTGCAGCTCCTGGCTGTAAGGCACTTATTAAATCAGCTGCCAACACTCTGGGGAGAAGACATCATACTCCAGTTAGATCCAAGCTTCACATACAAGCTTCTCCAGCCTTTCATCACATCTGAAGGTCCTCCATGGCTCCTCAGTCCCCAGGCTACACAAGCTAGGCATCAAACCCAGAGCTTTACCCAGCCATATGGTCACCCTTTTACACAGCCAAGCACAACCCTCCCCGGGCAGGAAGCCTAGGAGACACACTGACCTCTCAAAGTCACCCCCAGATAATTTATACCCCATCACAGCATGCACTAGTGGCAATAAACCTCCTAACGGTTGGCCACAGAGAGATAAATATTTTTAGTTTTGATTAGTGCAGCTCTTTATACTATTGCCAGAGGCAGCAATAACACCTACTGGTAGCAGATGGAAACATACAGTAACCAGAACTTAGGAGAAACCCAAGAAAGCTGAACTATCAACTCAGCTAAGCTGACTGAAGCTTGGTAAACTAAATTTAAACTGACAGACCTGCTTACGGCAGGGTGGCTGCAATGGCAACTTCCCTTCCTTTTGGGACTATGGATTCTACATATGTAACATGTGACATCAATGCTTAGCATGAAGATAAGTAAGATCTGTTACATCCATGCTGATGTGAAGTGGTAGGCTCATAAAGCATTTGGTGGTATGGATCTCCCTGCTGGTGTTCATGATAAGGCTAAAAACTCCAAACAACAACATTTCTATTGTTTCCATTAGAAGACTTGCTTAAATCTCCAAATTGAATCCATTAATTATATGTTTGTTTCTGAAGCTGATAGGGCTGCTTATTTTCAAATTAGCTTATCTTCTAAACCAGGCATCCAGAATTCTTTGTTGTCTGTGTCTGTTCTGATTTAAGGTAAACATGTGCTCAAGTAAAAGCATGTACATTACTATAGTTCAGGATCAAAGACACTTTAAGGTGCAAGATCATAACTTTACTTATGCTGAGCACTGCTAAAGGACAAGCGTAGGCTGAGGCATGTGTCCACTGCTGTGCTGATTAAAACATCCAATGAAGTCAGCTGATAAAGGATGACTCATTGCTCTGACTCATTCACCCATGTGTATACATTTCAGCTTGAGCTACTGAGCTGAGTAATCAACCAACTTTTTACAACAGCAGGGATAAGGAGTAGTAGCACATTATAATAAGAGCAGAAATGGCAGCTGATCAGGAGCCCAGATTCCAGAGAGGCCAATAGAGATGTTAGAAAAGTTCTGAACTTCACTCCAACCCACCTCAATGCAACGTTGTGCTGTGAACAAGGGGCATTAAAAAAAATGGTCTTCTTTGAGGCTGATTTACTAAAAGCAAATATGCAGTGCACTGCAAGTGCACTTTAAGTGCATTTGCTCTAGATCTAAGGGGAAGCTCTGCTGGCTTTTATCATCCAATCATATACAAACAAAAATGATGTTTCTTATTTTCCTTCCATGCCATTGGGTATACTTTGCAAAGTGACATTTTACCTCATTTACCAAGCTCCGGAGAAAGTGCATTTGCAATGCACAGTATATTTGCTTTTAGTAGATCAACCTCTATGTTTTTTTCTCCAAGCCACGGAGGGGGGAATAAGGATCTTGTAGACAAATAGTACAAAGCCATTGCATGGGATTGCACTTGGGGGACAAATTGACACATTTTTTTTTTTTTTTTGCAAATAGAGATACAAATTATAGTTTCATGTTTTATTTGCTTAATTTACACATTTAATTGTTATACGGTAGTATTATGTGTGCCGCTTATTAACATTTGTTTTTTTTTTGTCATTGAATATCTTTTGTTAAGGCGCACAGCACATAGGGCATTTATGTGCACACTGTATGGGTTTTTCTTGTCTAGGGGTCTGATTATCTAATTATTAGATAATTAGAATTTCATAAGAAAAGCCAGGTTATATTATAAACTCGTTTATCGTCTGTGAGGAAGTTCTATACATATCTTTAAAACCCAATTATTTTTTTTATGGCTGCATTTTTAAATTTAGCTTTTACAAAATAGAAATATCTCATAAATTTTATTTGTATTGTTAATAGCTTGGAAATATAAAGGAACCATGTGCCAGTGTGTTTCCTGTACAAAAGAGCATCTGAATTTTAAGTAAGATATAATGTGAATAGTTGAAAGTACTAGATGATACTGCGGCACTGGCAAATCTGTCTCGCAGCTAAAACTGCTAGAAGGTTACCATGCTACAGAGATAGGATTAATGAAGTACTTTGACATATAAATGTTGATATAAGCTATTCTGGGAAAGGATTTGGTGTCTGGAAAGAAGAAAAGGATAAGATGTACGATTTACACAAAATGTAGAAGTTAAGTTTATGATTGTTGTACTGGATATGCAAAATTACTGACAGTGGAAGGTCATACTGCTCTGAAGATACAAATGAAGAAGCGAGGCCTAATTTGCTGTAGAATCCCTCATTTTAAATTCCATAAGAAAGCTACTGCAGTCATCCAGTTTGTCCGCAGCTCAGAGAATTATCATATTTATCACAGGTTAATACGGTACTGTAAAAAAGAGGTGAGAAAATAATCTTCTACATCGCTAAAATATTGGGGGTTTTGAGAGATTTTGCCTACAGTATATTGACATAAATTGATGTGGTAAAAGAGACGCATTAGCTTTGCAAAAGGTATTAAAAAGTCCGGTGAAGTCAGAGGTATGATGCATGCACACTGCATATGTCCATTTGCCATTTCCACTATTTATTTAATAAATCTGAAAGTAAATAAATGTGTAGTGCTTACTCCTGAAGGAGCCACTGATGTTTGGGTCCCATGGTTTTATATGTCAATGACCTCTCTGGCAATGCCACATCCCACTTACACACCAAGGCTAAATAGGGGGGATTTATTTAGAAAAATAATCACAACAGGCTAAAAAAAAAACAAAAAAAAAAACACCATAAATAGCTAGAGGACCAAATGTCTCTGTCCCTGAACCCTAAAATCAGGTTGGTCCCAACTAAAGGGTGGTACTGGAAACTAAAACCTCTTACACCCGCTTTGATTTTCGGACGACAGAACTTCTGATTTTTGTGGCATGCTAGTCTCATGTCGAAAGTGAAGAGGTTACTAGCAATACGAGAAATTTCGTTTGACAGAATACAAAATCAGAAGTGACTTGACCTTTTGAATAGTTTTGTATGTATTCTTTAGTTTCTGAGCATGGGTAGTCTTGCTCTTATGATTTTTTTGTAAGAAAACCATACTAATGAAACGAAAATCAGAAGTTGAGTTCACATCCTACAAAAATTTTATAGTCTGCACATCCAGCTTTTGTCTGAGAAAAAGTGAAATCGGCTGTCAAAAGCACTGTACTAATGGTAAGATTTGTGGACAATTGGTCATCGTAACACAATTGATGTCCGAAAATGAAAACGTGTGTAAGGGCCTTAATCAGTCTCTCCAAACCCCTGCCACTTGTATTGGTAATGGTTGGAGTTCTGGCGATGGACCGCTCAGACTTGAATAAAGCACACAATAAGAGGTGTAAGTACCCAAACTGCATCCTAAAAATAGATGACACTGTCCTTTTAAGAAGTGGGCAGAAAGTTGCAGCTAATGGCCTCTCACCACCAAACGATCAGTGATTACTCCTCCTGCTGTTCTCTGTCTGGAACTAGTATTGTCAGCAACAACTCAGGACCTGACAGTGGAAACCTCTCAAAGCTCTGACCTCTGGGTAGATGTGGCAGCAGAGTCTCTCTCTCCAAACACTAAGGCAGGCAACTCTCCAAGACAGTAGTGATGACCTCTCAGCTCCCCATGAGACTACCCTGAACCCAAGGTTTCTTTCCCTTTCTTTTCCTGCTGCAGCTCTTCTGGTTCCTAGGACTTGTTGTCCTGTCCCATCCTTGGCTTAATAGAAAGATGTCTCCTGGGGACTACAGTTCCCATAGTCCCAAGTGGTTCCCAGCAGTCCTCAGTCCTCTTTCCTCCCAGGCTGCACAGCAACCAATTACATGACCTCTGCAACCTGGGGCAGTGGCCGGGCTTTCCTCTAGCTCTCAGTGGCTTCAGCACAGCCTTAAACCAGCCATACATGGATCGAAATTCCTCAGGTTCCACAGGAACTGGCCAAATTTTGATCCATGTATGAAAACTGTCGTTGTACAGAAGTCGATCTACCAATTAACTTCTGCCCTGTTGGATTTTCCCTGCCTGATCAGTGCTGCAGGCTAAAGCCCTCTTTGCTCTTGTGTTTGGAACATATGAAGATGTTAGTGGTGGGGAGGGAGCTCATTGGCATCACATTGCTGGAAAGTAAGAAAGCAAATTATCACTTACCCCAACAACAACTGTTTATTCACTTCCATCGTACTGCCACAGCCTTCTATGTTGTTAACAGCCCATCCAAAATAATTCTCTTCAGTGTTGGCCATGTCTGCATACCTATTACCTGGATTTGCCTAGAACAAATATCCATGATCAGTGTACTCAAACATGGGCCTCATGGAAAATGTTTATAGAGTCCCAGAAATGTAATGACCTCATCAGAGCCTAGCATGACCCCATTAGCTTCTCCCTGTGGAGATAAACCCCTCTCCTCCCCCCCTCTTTTTTATGGGATACCCTAAGGTCACCTTCTTTCCTATTCTTCTCCCCCTCTTATCTTTTTTGTTTCTATCTATCCTTTTTTGTCTTTTTTATCTTTTTTTGGAGTCAAAATGCATTTACCACATGCTCTCTTTGAAAGATCAAGTTAGTCACCTCATTTTTATATAATGAAATCAATTTCTCTATTGTAACCTAACAGTACAAGAGCTATTTAGCCCACATATGTTTCTTAGCTATAGGCCTGATTGGTCCTTTTACAAAAGGCTAAAGTGCTAATCTAAATTATCCATGTAAAGTCAATCTGCTGTACTCTGTCACTGGAAAGATGTATTGTAAAACTTTACCTTTGTTTCCATCTATAAGTTGATTCTTATTATGGATACTCAAACATTTGTGAGATGACTTGTAACATAACTGTATTTTCTATGTTTCTCTCTATCCACTAAAGGAAAAAAAAAAAGTAAATTAATAAATATATACTGTATATAATATCTATCTATCTATCTATCTATCTATCTATCTATCTATCTATCTATCTATAGATATATATATATATATATATATATATATATATATATATATAGGTAGATAGATAGATATACGGTTAGAACCCTAATGTTTTAGCTGTTGCTTGTGTCCCTGCTATGCATATTTTTCCTCACTTCCTGTGAGGTCATGGGGACAGGAAGTTATGCCGCGTACACACGACCGGACTTTCCGTCAGAATAAACTCAGACGGTCTTCCCGGGGAAGTTCCGACTGAGTTTCGAACGAACGGACTTGCGCACACACGATCGGACCAAAGTCCGTTCTTTTCAAATGTGACGACGTACGACGGGACTAGAAAAGGAAGTTCAATAGCCAGTAGCCAATAGCTGCCCTTGCGTCATATTTGGTCGGTCGGACCAGCATACAGACGAACAGTTTTCTCAATAGAAATTGATTCCGTCTGAAAGATTTGAAGCATGTTCTATTTCTAGGTCCATCTGAATTTTTTGAAGAAAAACGATCAGATTATCCTACACACGATCGGAATATCCGACGGAATGATTCCGTCTGACCTTTCTGCCGGAAAGTCCGGTCATGTGTACGCGGCATAAGAGTAAGCCGTCCCAATGGGGATACATCAATACTAATGGCTTTATCCTTCACCACTCTATCTGAACAGATGTTTTGCCTGGCATTTCTCTTTCAAACTGCTCATATTGGGGTATACTATTACACAAATGTAAATTATAGATGTACTCCCTCCCAAGGACAACTCTGTCAAAACTTCAGATTATTTAAACTTTCAGGAGATATTTCATTGTTTATTTCATGACAGATAAGGGTATGGTTTTCTAAGTTTTCTGTCTGTACTCCTCATATCTGTATACAGATTCTGCTGACCTTCTGTTCCCACAGAAGAAACAGTTTGCACAGCAGTGAAAAATATTTCTACTGTATGCTTCTGAATTAACTCTCTCGGTTCCCAATGGTTTTACTTATCATATCCAAATGCAGCTGTTAGCTTTATCAATATAGTTCCTGCAAGACTTTAGTTACACCGAGACTTCTTCGTGAGATAGTAAAAACAGACATTGCAATACAAATCTATTGAGCAGCTGTAATTTGTTATAAAAATAAAAGAGAATACAAAATGCATTATAATGCAAATGTTGTTGGTGACATTATTATTATACAGAATTTATATAGCGCCAACAGTTTATGCAGCGCTTTACAATATAAAAGTGAGACAATACAGTTACAATACAATAAAATACAAGAGGATTAAGAGGGCCCTGCTCAGAAGAGCTTACAATCTAATAGGGTGGGACAGGTGGTACAAAAGGTTGTTACTGTGGTGAATGAACTGATGTAAGTGGTAAAAGATTAGTTGAAGATGTGATAGGCTTCCCTGAAGAGATGAGTTTTCAGGGAATGCCTGAAAGCAGCTAGAGTAACAGATAGCCAAATCGGTTGAGGTAGAGCATTCCAGAAGATGGGAGAGGCTCTGGAGAAATCCTGGAGACGAGCATGGGAGGAGGAGATGAGAGAGCTTGAGAGTAGGAGATCATGAGAAGAGCGGAGAGGACGGTTTGGATGATATTGGGAGACAAGATTGGTGATGTAGCTCGTGGCAGAGTTGTGAATGGCTTTGCATGTTGTGGTTAATATTTTGAATGTAAAGGCCTGAATTTAAAGAGTTCCCCTGAAAAAAAATACATTAAAAGTCAGCTGACTTTTAAAATAAGGACACTTCCAGGGTGCGTCCAGGGCGCCCGCGATGTCCTCACCCAGAGCCGACCTGTCCCTCGGCTTTCAGGTGGAGGCGCCGGCATCTTGAGTAAGGGAATCAAGAAGCCTGGTTCCCTATTGCGCATGCGTGAGTCGCGCTGCACGTTCTGACTGGTCCCTGCTGTCTTCTGGGACCTATGTGTCTCCCAGAAGACGGAGGAGGGGTCGGACATAGCATAGATCGCAGTGGATACTGCAGCGATCTATCGCTGGAAGTGGGAGCAAATAGCTGTATTAGACAGGTATCTGCTCCCCCCTGAAAGGTGCCAAATGTGATACCGGAGGGGAGGGGAGGAACCGGATAAGCGGAAATTCCATTTTTGGGTGGAACTCCCCTTTAAGCCGATCTCCAGACCTATATAAAAAACAAAAATGAATGCAGCTCTGTAATCAATAATACATCATTAAATGTATTTTTACATTTATTCAGTGTAAATATTCAGAATTTGACCTGTATCATACTCTTGCAGTCTCTGTACAACAAGGCTGGAGTGTGAAAAGAAGAAGCAGCACAAGAAGCCAGTCAGTTAATGTGCTGACAAGAAGCATGCTGATAGGAGGAAAAAACTGAGTAAAGGAGAGATGAGCTCATCACTGTGCTGCTTCTCCTTTCATTGTCCACAGACATAAAGAGAAAGGTTCAGGCTGACCTGAGCTCAGGTTGAATGATGCTGCTCATCAGACTGATGATTTTTAGCGGCAGAAAAACATCTTCCCTACTTTCATGCAATTTCTATCTGCCATAGCTGACATCCTTGGGATGGAACATCTGACTGCACTGATAGATAACTCTTTGCCAAGGTTTAACAAAGTATGGGGGGCCTGAGATGACTCTGAAAATACCCCTGAAGCAGTTCCCCAGGTTTCATAGATCAACATCTCTTGTGCGTATAAGATTTGATTTGTATCGGATGTTTTTTTTCTGGTCTCTTTATGTTTACATCTACAGATAAGAAAACAAAATCATGATGTATTAATGTTTTCAAATGTCCTGTTTATTCTTTTATTTTGTTAAAGTGGATGTAAACCCCAATGATTTTTGATGTCATAGTTTAGAGAATAAGATTTCCTTTCATTTGAGCCCAGTCTTGCCACACAGATTTACTCGAGGCCCGAGCAATCCTCTTTTATTGTTCAGTTAGAGAAATCTTGACAAAGTCTTGAAAACTTTGTCAAAAACGCCCCCTTGCTGTGAGTGACAGGTGATTTACATATCTCATGCACTAGCCTGAGACAAAAGCCTTTGAAAAAATAAATAAATATATATATATATATATATATATATATATATATATATATATATATATCCACGTTGTATAGATAATGAAGATGTCAGACATATAACAATCAATCTTGAAACTATATATCTAATACAAACAGAAAACAAGTGAGAGTGATATAAAAATATTATTGCCATCAGCCTTCTACTGTCAATTTTTTTGTCATCAGAGATAAAGGTTGAAATATGGAGCAAGACCTGAGGTGGCCCAGAACCATCTTTGGATATTTATTTTATCTAGTTATTTTTGGTTGGAGTTTTACTTAAAGTGAATAAAGTGGAACTACAAAACTTTAATGGGATTTGAAAATAAAAGTTTATAAATCTAATTAATAAGAGCTAATGGTAGTTATTCCTATTTAGCTGGATTTGCTTTTCATTGCTTAACCAAGACACTTCTTCAGTTCTAATGAGTGTCAGGAAGATACCCCAACATTCACATCCACACCTTAAAGACATCTTAATCCTTTCACCGTGGAACCTGGGAGGGCCAACCTCTTTCAAGATCATATAATGCCAATGACATACAGTTGTGCTCATAAGTTTACATACCCTGGCAGAATTTAAGATTTCTTGCCCATTTTTTAGAGAATATGAAGGATAACACAAAAACTTTTCTTTCACTCATGGTTAGTGTTTGGCTGAAGCCATTTATTATCAATCAACTGTGTTTACTCTTTTTAAATCATAATGACAACAGAAACTACCCAAATGACCCTGATCAAAGGTTTACATACCCCAGTGCTTAAAGAGGAAGTAAAGCATCTGAAAAAAAAACACCCTGCAAGACAAAGGCATAATGAGCTAGTATGCATAGCATTACTTACCTGAGATCGAAGCCCCCGAAGCGGTCCTCGTTCCCCTACTGCGATGCTGCCATGATACCCGGAGTGACTTCCGGGTATCGCGGCTTTGGCGCTGTGACTGGCTGGAGCCGCGATGACATCACTCCCGTGCATGCGCACTGGTGCCGCCACTAACGGCACAATCGCTGTTAGAAATGGCACGCTCAGTGCGCCTGCTCCCGATGTCTATGGCGCTATTTATGCAAGTATCTCCTAAACCTTTTAGGTTTCGGAGATATTTCTTGCACCTACAGGTAAGCCTTAATCTAGGATTACCTGTAGGTTAAAGTGGTTGTAATGGGTTTACAACCACTTTAATATCGTGTATTGCCCCCTTAACATCAATGACAGCTTGAAGTCTTTTGTGGTATTTGTGGATGAGGCTCTTTATCTTCTCAGATGTTAAAGCTGCCCATTCCTCTTGGCAAAAAGCCTCCAGTTCCTGTAAATTCTTGGGCTGTCTTGCATGAACTGCATGTTTGAGTTCTCCCCAGAGTGGCTCAATGATATTGAGGTAAGGAGACTGAGATGGCCAATCCAGAACCTTCACTTTATTCTGCTGTAGCCAATGACAGGTCGACTTGGCCTTGTGTTTTGGATCGTTCTCATGTTGGAATGTCCAAGTACGTCCCATGCGCAGCTTCCTGGCTTATGAATGCAAATGTTCCTCCAGTATTTTTCCGTTGGAAAAATTAAGAACAGGTTCTCAATCCAAAGTCTGTCGGAAATTCCGACAGAAAAAGACCGATGGGCATACACACGGTCGGAAAATCCGATGAAAAGCTCCCATCGGACTGTTTCCATCGGAAATTCCGACAGTGTGTACGCGCCATTTGGATTGTTTTCAATTGATTTATGGACATTTATTCATATAATGTTTTATATTCTTTCATATGTTTTCTGCTCAGCGATTTAAATTTTGACCCTTGGTGTTCAGCAGCTATTTTAAAAAAAAATTTTCATAGGTTTATATTATTGCGCGGATTTGTCTTTTATATATACCATGCACAGCTGCACCAGATTGTGCTCTCTCCAGTTTTAGTAAATCAACCCCATTGTTTTCCATCACATTTCGATTAGACATGTGCATTCGTTTTCGTCCGAATGCATTTTCGTCCGAATTTTGGGTATTTTCGTTATCGATTTAAAAAACGATAACGGACGTGCAGAATCCGAAAACCGAAAGAGCCAACATAAACAAATGCTTTATTTTCGTTTTCGTTGTGACAACAGTTTGATATAGATAGGAGATTCGACATGACGCTGACAATAGTGATCTGTGTCTATCGAACCTGTGGTTGAATGTGCCTAACCTTAGCTCTATTAGTCCAAGATTATTCTACATAGAGAGAAAAGATTCGACATAGAGAGAAAAGATTAGACATTATGGAGACAATAGCAAAAAAGGTCGAATGTGCCTAACCTAACTCTATTAGTCCAAGATTATTCGACATAGAGAGAAAAGATTTGACATAAAGATTCGACAAAGCAGTCGGCGCGAGCGGACATTTATGGTCAAATGCTCTGCCTATAGGCTATAGAAGAATTCTAATGTTGGTTGACTAGTAATAATAATTAATAAATATAATAATTACTAGTGTCATACAACATTAGAAATCTACTATACCTTGTAGGCGGAACATTCGACCAGAAAAGTACGATTGCGGCGATGTACAGTTTAGCTGCTCTGTCAAATCTTCTTAAAACATTCGACAGACACCATAAGCCTTCAACGACAGATTCAAACTTAATTATTTTGGATTTTCGGAAGAATGGATTTTTTAACAAATCTAAATAAATAAAAACGTATTTCGGGAGTAATGAAATAAATGTAATTTTCGGACAAAAACGAAATTCCGAAACAAAATATTTCTAGCCGTAGGTATAGATTTTTATTTTGAAACATACATGTATTTTCTAGTAAATAGATTTTGTGTTACACATATGTACATATGACATTTATAAATAAGCCAATTTAAAAGGTGGGTGTTGGCCCTAGTAGTGGGACAAGTATTATTATTCCTCCGCAACCAATTGTGAAAATCTTAGTTGTCAGAATAAATTTAATACCACCAAAGCAATGCAGAAAACTCACAGCAACCGCAGTCTGTGTTTCATTGATCTGAATACATTATACTGAAACTGACACTTTGCTATAGGCATCTGTGCTTTGCATGCCATCATTGCTCTTTGCAAAATGTTATTATATTAAAGCAAATGGAAAATTGGACGTAGATTAATTTATTTTATTTTTTATTTTTTGGCCCAATTGAAATACTAATATCGAGTTTCCATTAGACTGTATCTCTGCAGAGTACACTAGAGAGAAAGAGTGAGAGAGAGAGAGATGGAAGGAAAGAGAGGACGAGGACAAATCCCTCAACACAAGAATTCCATCTCTTGTCCAGTAAATAAGATAGTCATAAGAATCTGAAGAGCATTGTGGTATGTGAAAGCTATAAAATGCCTCTTGATCATACTGTCTTCTTGGCTAACTTAGGGCAATGAATTTCAATATTTGATATCAGCTTCCCCCGGTCTGATAATGGAATGAAACTCCAGGTTATTGACCCTAGTGCTGACCTGCTTATATATCCAACTAGGAGCTGCATTGGAAATCTCCTTTGCATGAATACATTGGAAGATAGACAACAGTGCAGAAATGTATTTTTTGTTTCTGATGTGCACAAGCGATATCTTGGGTTTGCATTTTTTATGTGGACAACTAAATAACACCAGAGGTATACATAAATAATAATTGCAATTTCAGTATGTATACATTTATTATTCCTTTCCCTTGGGGTCCTATTCTTTTCTTCATGCTTATAATACATTTCTGTCATGATCATTCATTCATTGTTATGGGTTTTGTTGGTTGCATTGCTTTTGTATTCACAATGTCTTGTATGAGGAAGAAGAGAAGTTCAGAAGCAAGCAAATGTTCAAAGACATGAATCGAGTACAGCACAGAATCTGCTGTTAAGCCAAATCCCACTGGGTCTTGGTCACATCTACCATCTACAGTAGTCTTTCTCAACCTTTTTAATCTAGATAGAGGGACTTCTAAATTAATTTTGATGTCTTGGGGAACACCTGATAAACTTATTTTTTTTTAGCTCAGGTCACATTTGTGTGGTCAGTAAGTAGTAAATATAATAATGCATAAAGAATGTAGTGTAGCATATTTGACACCCACAGCAGTTTTTTGTTTTTGATTTACTGTAATACCGCTTTAAGAAGCAGCATTTGCAGGAGGTGTTATTAGTTCTACTTTTAAGATAGGTAGTAGGGGTGAGGGAAGGGAAGGATAAATTGGGTTGAGGTAAGAAGGAAAAGATGTGCGTTAGATATGGTGGGGGTAAAAGGAATGAAAAATATAGGAAAAAAAAAAGAAACTGCTTGTTTGATTGGCTCACCGGTTTTCACAGAAGTCTGCACTAAGATACAAGTCAGATTTCTGGCATCCCCTGCAACAAAAATTACATTTTTGGTAAGATACTCCCAATAGGAAATCACATCTAAAGGGACGCTGGCACAGAAGCTTTCCTCATTAGAGCCCTGCGGGTGCACAGCTGTTTGATAATTATGATACCACTCTAATTAGACTCCCTTTCTTGACCATACCTCACGTCAACACACAAATGGGTTAAGGCTTCCTCTGGAGCTCACAGGACCACCTCTTCATAGCTAAAAAAAAGACAACCCCTCCCCCACTGAGGTGTTCTTTTTTTTGGTCATGCTCCAGGCCACCTGTGGATTGCAGTTGGTAAGTAATTTGTTTGCTGCAAGGATATCCCCCACCGAACCTACTCCTCCATGTTCAGCCTCTCATGGAGTTGGAAGACTCTGAATGTTGGATGGTAAACCCTCCTGAAACTGGGTGTCCTTTGTGCCAGGCCGCTGGCAATGTTGCTTAGCTAGCACAATTATTTCAAAGGTGTGGTATTAGTAATCTCTGCAATGTCACCATTGGGGTTTTTCTTGTCTTGTATAGGCAGCGTGTCACACGGCTCTCCTGGCTTTGTCTTCCGTCTGAGAGGAGCGGAGAGTGGATGATGTCACAGATGGAAGGGAGACTGGCGGTGTGGGGTAGTGATCGCCAGTCACCAAGAAGCAGCTTAAACAGTCTTGGAACTGATTTCTCTCCCTCTCTCGGCAATCCTGCCAGTTTTTTCTGTGAGGTAAAGACTTGTTGCTGTTTGCTCCCCTGCTGTGTAGGGATGAGCCGAACACCCCCCCCGTTCGGCTCGCACCAGAACCCGCGAACGGACCTAAAGTCCGTGCGAGCTTTAGAACCCTATTAGTTTTAATGGATGCGAACGTTCGAAATTAAAAGTGCTAATTTTAAAGGCTAATATGCATGTTAATGTCATAAAAAGTGTTTGGGGACCTGGGTCCTGCCCCAGGGGACATGTATCAATGCAAAAAGAAGTTTTAAAAACGGCCGTTTTTTCAGGAGCAGTGATTTTAATAATGCTTAAATTGAAACAATAAAAGTGTAATATTCCTTTAAATTTCGTACCTGGGGGGTGTCTATAGTATGCATGTAAAGGGGCGCATGTTTCCCGTGTTTAGAACTGTCTCTGCAAAAAGTGTCATTTTTGAAAGTAAAAAAGCTATTTAAAATCACTCGCGGCTAATGTGAATTGACGGCTCCCGTAATACAGAGAACAGTCATTCATTGAAAGTCAGTCATAAAAAAAAAGTCATTAATAAAAAATAAAAAAAAAAAATTAGAAAAAAAAAAAGCGTAGGGGTCCCCCCAAATTCAATAACCAGGCCCTTCAGGTCTGGGATGGATATTAAGGGGAACCCCAGCCAAAAAAAAAAAAAATGGCGTAGGGTCCCCCTCAAAATCCATACCAGACCCTTGAGGTCTGGTATGGATTTTAAGGGGAACCCTAGCCAAAAAAAATGGCGTGGGGTCCCCCTCAAAATCCATACCAGACCCTTATCCGAGCACGCAACCTGGCAGGCCGCAGGAAAAGAGGGGGGGACGAGAGCGGCCCCCCCTCCCGCCTGAACCGTACCAGGCCACATGCCCTCAACATTGGGAGGATGCTTTGGGGGTCTAAGACCCCTAAAGCACCTTGTCCCCATGTTGATGAGGACAAGGGCCTCTTCCCCACAACCCTGGCCATTGGTTGTGGGGGTCTGCGGGCGGGGGGCTTATCGGAATCTGGAAGCCCACTTTAACAAGGGGACCCCCAGATCCCGGCCCCCCCACTGTGTGAAATGGTAAGGGGGTACAAAAGTACCCCTACCATTTCACCAAAAAAGTGGCAAAAATGGTAAAAATGACAGGAGACGGTCTTTGACAATTCCTTTATTAAAATCTTCTTTCTTCTTTCTTCATCCTTCGGTTTCTTCATCTTCTCCTTCCGTCATCTTCTTCCATCTTCTTCTTCCTCCGATCCGCTTCTTCTTGCGCTGGTCTTCTCGTCCGGCATTTTCTTCCGTCGGCGTCGGTGTCGGTGTCTCTGTCTCTTCTTGGGCCGCTCCGTGCAATGGGAGGCTCCCGCTGTGTGAGGCTCCGCTCCGTCTGACAGGTCTTTTATAACGGAGGGCACCTGGTGACCCCGCCCCCCTCTGACGTCATGGGGAAAGCCATCATGGAAATCCCCATGACGTCCCCGTGCGTCAGAGGGGGCGGGGTCACCAGGTGCCCTCCATTATAAAAGACCTGTCAGACGGAGCGGAGCCTCACACAGCGGGAGCCTCCCATTGCGCGGAGCGGCCCAAGAAGAGACAGAGACACCGACACCAACGCGACGGAAGAAGATGCCGGATGAGAAGGACGAGAAGACCAGCGCAAGAAGAAGCGGATCGGAGGAAGAAGAAGATGGAAGAAGATGACGGAAGGAGAAGATGAAGAAACCGAAGGATGAAGAAAGAAGAAAGAAGATTTTAATAAAGGAATTGTCAAAGACCGTCTCCTGTCATTTTTACAATTTTTGCCACTTTTTTGGTGAAATGGTAGGGGTACTTTTGTACCCCCTTACCATTTCACACAGGGGGGGGCCGGGATCTGGGGGTCCCCTTGTTAAAGGGGGCTTCCAGATTCCGATAAGCCCCCCGCCCGCAGACCCCCACAACCAATGGCCAGGGTTGTGGGGAAGAGGCCCTTGTCCTCATCAACATGGGGACAAGGTGCTTTAGGGGTCTTAGACCCCCAAAGCATCCTCCCAATGTTGAGGGCATGTGGCCTGGTACGGTTCAGGCGGGAGGGGGGGTCGCTCTTGTCCCCCCCTCTTTTCCTGCGGCCTGCCAGGTTGCGTGCTCGGATAAGGGTCTGGTATGGATTTTGAGGGGGACACCACGCCATTTTTTTTGGCTAAGGTTCCCCTTAAAATCCATACCAGACCTCAAGGGTCTGGTATGGATTTTGAGGGGGACCCTACGCCATTTTTTTTTTTTTTTTTGGCTGGGGTTCCCCTTAATATCCATCCCAGACCTGAAGGGCCTGGTTATTGAATTTGGGGGGACCCCTATGCTTTTTTTTTTGTTTTTTATTAATGAATGACAGTTCTCTGGGTTACGGGAGCCATCAATTCATTAGCCGCGAGTGCTTTTAAATAGCTTTTTTCCTGCAAAAATGACACTTTTTTGCAGGGAAAGTTCTAAGCACAGGAAACCTGCCCCCCTTCACAGGCCACCTATAGACACCCCCCAGATGTGATACTGCAATGCTGTTCTAACAGCACGCACACACATATCCCCAGAAATAGAGCACATATTGTCAGCAGCACACTGACACCCTGACACTGACTGAAACATAATATGCGAGGCCGCCGGCGCGGCGGCCTCTTATGCCGTGGGGCGTGTACTAAAGCCCCTGAGCTATAATTGGCTACAGGCATCCTGCCTGTTGCCAATTATGTCTCTCCTCGCTGCCGGCGCTGTGATTGGCCAAGCATGCGGGGTCACAGTGCATGCTTGGCCAATCATCAGCCAGCATTGCACTGCGACTAGCGCAATGCATTGCGGGGCCGCTCGCATCACACGAATTTGATGCAAGCGGCCCCAATAGTTCTGGGCTCGCCGAGCGAGCGAACGCCCGGTGCTCGATTCGAACATGGGTTCGAATCGAACACCGGGCCCATCCCTACTGCTGTGCTGTGTTCCCGGGGGTTAGCCAGTCAGACTGTTTTTTGTTTTAGATTCCGTGTCTCCTATCTGCCTCTGGAAGGCTGCCTGACCTCACCTGCTGCTGCTTCTGAATTAAGTGGATGAAATTTATATAATCACACATAGGTTCGACTTGATGGACTTTTTTCAACCTCACCTACTATGTAACTATGTAAAGTAGATGGGTCTTAAAGGCACAGTGTACCTGTTTTTCTTGGTGAAATTATTAATTTTTTTTTGCATGAGCTCACCACACCTGTCAGTGGCACAGAAGATTAGCATAGGTAGGAGGGGGCGGCGTGGCGCGGACATGTCTTCAAAAGAGTGCTTAAGGAATGCTCAAGGAATGCAAAGTATAGTGTTTTGCATGATTTTAGGAGCAGAAGCCCTAAACGCAAACACTCCAAAAAACATAATACCCGCCACTGGTCATCTTCTGACCAGGATAATATGCATTCCTCACATTCCCGCACAGGGCGGCTTTCATGCTCCTCAAGCAGCTCACGTGGCAATGGCTCACATGAGTTTAAATCAGCGTAATAGAAAATGCCTTGTTCAGCCATGGTTGCGCGCTACACCACATGTGCAGTGACGGGAAGTAAATTGCCATGAATTGCCCTAAATGACAATGGATAAGGAAGCAGATGCACACATTTGTAAGCCTTGCAGCTGTAGCAGAATGTATGTGGCAGATATCCAAGCCACAGGCAAGACGTAGGTCCAACCATCGTAAAAAGCATGTAGATATTTCCAAATGTGAAAAAGGAAGGGCCTTCTTTTCCCATAATGACAGAGAGTTAAAAGCTCATTGATGAAGAATGGGAGAGATCTGATAAGAAGACCAATTTACAGTAAAAGGTCTCCAAGCTTTATCCAATGAAGGTGGCTGAGGCATCTTTAAGTAACACACTTCCAGGAGTAGACATGTGCAATTTGTTTCATTTATTTTTAAACAAATTTTGCCAAATTCGTAAATTCGTAAATATCCGAATTAACGAAAACCTGTTTAACTAATTTTTCCGAATGTTCGTAATTTGAATAATCGAAAATTCGTAAATTAGAAAATTTGAAAATCCGAAAACCTAAAAATTAGAAAATCTAAAATAGTAACTAATAATAACTTAACTATTACTAACTATTAAACAAATTAATAATAATAACAATAATAATAAGAACTTTTTATTTGTTTAGATGCGGCATTATTATTTCGTATAATTCGTAACTTTGGAAAAATTTGTATTCGTTACATACACTAACAGCCAAATTTGAAAGGAAATTCCAATACTTATAATTTAATAGTTAGTTATTATTAGTTAGTTAGTTATTCTTTTGTATTTTCTGATTTACGAATTTACAAATTTTCGAATTTACAAATTTTCGAATTTACTAATTTTCGAATTTACAAATTTACGAATTTTGATCATAACAAATGACCTGAAAAACGAAAAAACAAACAAACGAATGAAACGAAAACAAATAATTTTTTCAGCAGTGAACATGTCTATCCAGGAGTGGATGGGGCCTGCCAGCGTTTGGTGCTCATGTGTCTTTGCCTTTCAATACCTTTAGGGATCCTATGGATTGAAAAGTGGACTTAAGGCTGGTTCAAATGCATGCAACAGTGTTTACCATGGATTCCAATGGCCTACGTCACACCAGTGCAGTGTGTTCCAGTACAGTGAACTAAAATAGAACATGTTGCGTTCTTTATGTATGGATCGCATCTTTAACATGGCAAACACTTTGAAAAAGCACCTGAACACTTCAAAAATGTGCAGGCAGAAAGACCCCCTTCAACACAGAAATTGTGCTGAACTGCCTGTAGACTATATATATAGAATATCTATACTGTGGCAGGTTTTTTTTTCCTGTTGACTAGCTACAGCGGTGGGATGTTTAAAGCAAAAATGGCCTTTAATTCAAGTGGCACCTGCAGGAGTCTGCATGATTCTGGAGGACTTGAATCTGGCTGCTGACTTTTGGCCAAGGCTTCAATAGACCTAGTTCTAGGGCTGGCGCATTAAGTCACAGCAATGATAGCTTTGTAGTTGTACCACTGGAGGGTGGATGAAGCTTCCACACAGCCCTTTGTAACATCCTCCATAATGGAAGGTTGTTTGGCAAAATTGCTGGAAGAACAGAGTGACAGAAGAAATGTCCAGAGTGTGGCCACAGTCTAAAGCCCCATACACACGGTCGGATTATCCGCGGACCAGGTCGGTCGGATCCTGTCCGTCGTACTTTTTCCGATGTTGGTGTTGCGTACACACGGTCGGACTACGTTGTCATAATATCCGGTCTGCAAGAACGTCGTGACGTAAGTCGTCTTCCACGAGATTAGAAAAGGGAAGTTCAGCACCACGTCAGGCACCCGTTGGGCTCCTTCTGCTGATCCTGTGTTTATCGCGAGTTAGTCGAAGTTTGGTGACTTAAGATTCGCGCTTCTCAGTTTTCTGACTCAGATCGTTACTGCTCTTCAGTTTGTGCTTGTCATGCGTATCTGTTTATTAGTGCGTGTAGTCAGTTCGCATTTGTTGGTCATTGCGGCCTATATCTTGATATAGGACGCTTTGATTTGCACTACTTATTGTCTGCTCGTTTCTGGTATTCATTTCGTTCTTTCAGGCCTTGCTGTTTATCGGTGCTTTCTGTTTGTCCGTTCTGACCAGCCGACCTTTTGTGACCTTGTGAGCGATGTTTCCCGTGCGTACTCGTCGCCGAGTTCGTGCTGTACGCGGAATTGGTGTCGGGCTTTTAGCTTTGACCCAAGACCCGTCCATGAACAGAGTGACGAGGAGTATGTGGACCAAGAATCGGTTGCTTCAGCGTGACCAATTCTCGCACATGCCTTTGCTTCGTGAGATCCGGGAGAATAATCCTGATGATTTCAGGAACTTTCTCCGGATGACGGACCCCGATTTTCACCGTCTTTTGGCTTTGCTGACCCCCTTTATCAGCCGGCAGGATACCTGCATGAGACAAGCCTTTACTCCGGAGCAGAGGCTTGTTGCCACGTTGAGGTACTTGGCGACAGGGAGAAGTCTTCAGGATTTGAAGTTCTCTTCAGGTATCTCTCCCCAGGCCCTGGGAATCATTATTCCAGAGACCTGTTCTGCCATCATCCAGGTCCTGCAGGAGGACTATATTAAGGTAACATTTATACTTTACTATTCCCTTCTATGTATGCTCTGTTTGCTAATGTCTTCTATTTTTGACCTCCTTCCCTAATTACCATGATTGCAATATGTTCTAATATGCTGTGCCCCTTTTCTCCTTCATGCATTTTTCCCTTCACTTACCTCCCCAGCATGCTCTTCTGCCCCAATAGACACCTATGGCCTAGTCACTTAAGCAATGCCTTTTGTCTGCTGCATAGTATTGTTTGCCCCCAAACACCCCCTAAAATATGCACAAATGTTTGCTGTGTGGTTTACTTCATGTAGAGCCCCTTTTTTTGTTTTTTTTAGGTGGGGGGGGCAAACTCATTAGGAACCCCCTCCCCCAACTGCTCTGTCAGATGGTACCAATCCTCTATCTGCTGGCTTTCCCAAGGTCAATACACACTATATACCTACCTCTTTATAGTGGGCATCTTTAGGGATGAATTCTGCAAAGCATGTAGTGCAAGGGGCTGCCTCCATACTTTCCATTTCCTATTTTTTTGTGTTCTTTCCCTCCTATTAGCTTGCTTGGTAATTTCAGAATGTCACAATGTGCTTTCCTTTTTTTTGGGGGGGGGGGGGGTTTGAAATGTTAGTTTAGCTTTCCTGGGGGCTGCCAATAGTGTTAAGTACAGAGGGTCTGCCCAAACTAGCACACATTATTGAGCCATTTGCCAATCAATGAAGTGCAGAGGGTTACCTGTCCAACACCCCCCCCCAAAACCCTAGTTATTGCCAATGGCCCATCAGAAGTGTGGGGATTGATGGGGGGTGAGTAATCTGTGAAGGGGAGCCTCTACTTTTCTGTGCAAATACTTTCCAGCCTCCAATTTTATACAATGCTCTTGTTCCAAGATGTTGATTGTCTAATTTGCTTGCAATGTTTATGTGCAAAGTGACTAATTATTTTTTCTTGTTTCACTCCACAGTTCCCTTCCACGCTACAGGAATGGCAGACTGTGGCCTCCCACTTTGCCAGCCGTTGGGACTTTCCTAACTGCGGAGGGGCAATTGATGGGAAACACGTCCGCATCGTCCCACCGCCCAACTCGGGGTCCTACTATTATAATTATAAAGGGTTTAATAGTGTAGTGATGTTGGCGGTGGTGTCGGCGACATATGAATTTATGTATGTGGACGTGGGGATGAACGGCCGGATCTCGGATGGTGGTGCCATTGCGCACACGGAGTTCTACTGGCGTCTCCAAAGTGGCAGTCTGTGCTTGCCACCTCCAGAGGAGAATGCAGAAGGACTCCCCTTCGTCTTTGTCGCAGATGAAGCGTTTGCGTTGACTCCCCATCTGATGAGGCCCTTCCCGATGAGGACCCTCACCCCAGACCAGAGGGTCTTCAACTACAGGCTGTCCAGAGCCCGAAGAGTTGTGGAGAACACTTTTGGCATCCTGGCCAGCCGCTTCCGCCTGTTCTTGACGGCAATTAACTTGGCGGAATACAAACTGAACCACATAGTTCTTGCCTGTTGCATATTGCACAACTTCCTCAAAAGACATAACAGGAACTATGTGGTGCCCGTTGGCCCAGATGTGGAGGGCCCTCCAAATGCTGACCTCACAGCCCTTCAAGTGGCACGTCCAGGCTTGCCCCCTCTAAATGCCCGCGCGGTCCGCGAGCAATATATGGACTACTTTGTGGGTAGGGGGGCCATTGCTCTGCCTGACGATGTGTGAGAGGCATTTTGTAATAAATATTATTTTTCAACCAACCTATGATTTCTTGTCATTTCCGTATTCTTTTTAGCTTATTTTACCTTTAAATTTTTTCCCTTTGCCTTCGACAGTGGGAATGCACTTTCTGGGCAAAAGGAGGTAACAGTCTCTTCTTCCCAAAAAGATTATTCTCATGTTGTGTGTTTGCTACCTAATCTTTGGTCTAGAGAAGGTTTGTACTGCATAACTGACACCCAAAATACTCCTTTTCATCACCAGGTCAGACATGTGTGTATTCTCAAAAATGCTGTGCTCCGTGTTTTCGTACAAAGCTCTGTGGGTGTCATTTACATAAGTCAAATCGACTATGCTCTACAAGTGCAGTGAAAAAGTGCCCTGGAAAAGAAACTTGCAGTGCAAAGTGGACTTGCCTTTAGTAAATAACACCCATTGCCCCCCCATATCCTTTACATTTGACATACATAATGCATTGTGTTTTTGAAATAAGGAAGCCACACATTTAGAAAATTTAAAAAGTTTACTTGGAAAACATTCACAAGTGCGTTTACAATCTTCTTGTTTTTGAAATAAGGAAGCCACACATTTAGAAAATTTTAAAAGTTTACTTGGAAAACATTCACAAGTGCGTTTACAATCTCCTAGATAGGTACTCCTCAGGCCCCCAATTTTCTAAGCTTGAAAAATGATGGTTGCCGTGGGTGTCCAAGGCTTTGCAAATTCCCCAAGTTTCACCATGGCTGCGTTCCTCTTTGGTTTGTTGCTGAGACCTAAATAAATGTTTTTTGGATTTGAAATAATCATTGACTATTGTGTTTTACTTTTCTAAAATGACAGTTTTTCTTTGAGTAGGCAGGTACATTTCACTAATCCTAAAGTAGAATTAACAAGGGGCACCAACAACCAACAAACTCCTAGTAAATTTAAGCAACAAATACAAATGTTAATAATGTGGTTTTGCTAAGTTGAGACACACAACCCCCCTCCAAAAAACAAAAAAAAAATCTCCTTCAAATATGTATTCCCAAAAAAAAAAAAAAAAAAAGACAAATCATGCTAAAAATATAACAAAGATTCTTTTACGATCTGAGTAAAAATAAACATGTAGTGTATAAATCCTGAAAAGTAATAAAGAACTAAGTTTGTGAGAAGTGCGGGTGAATAGGAGCAGCTAAAACATGTCATTCTTGTTGCATTGTAAAGAAAAAGAGAATGCGCTGCATTAAAGACATTTTAACATTGCAGCGTGACGAATGTGCTGTGTCGATTAGGAAAGGTAGTTTTACCTGACCGAGCGCTTCCGTCACAGAATTTCTTCTGAGAATGCGTAGCACTTTGTCCGTCGGACAACCGTACACACGATCGGATTTGGTGTGATCGGACCGTGTTGTCGGCAAATCTATCCAGCAGGAGATAGGACTTTGTCCATCGGACAATCCGACGTACACTGTCCGATGGTGCATACACACGGTCTGATTTTTCAACAACATTGTCCGATCGGACAGAATCCATGAAAAAATCCGACCGTGTGTATGGGGCTTTAGAAGAGGAAGCAGCTCAAGTCGGTCGATATTCAGAAGGGTTCAGGAGGCCAAATCTTATAGGCCAGGCAGAAATTTACCAGATCACAGTGAAGGGGGCTCAGACTTCCTGTTCACATGGAATCAAATCCAGAGCAGGCTGCTAGACATTTGGAAAGTCTTTGAAAGTATGCCCAACCATTGTCTTCCAGTGGGAGCCAGGATAGCCTCCTTTTTGTAAGGTTTGAGCGACAAACATGAAAGATAGTTAGCTGGGAGTACAATCACCAAATCCTTTAATTCATGATCATGACCAACAGATCTCAAGAAGAAAGAATTATTGCAAGATTACGTATAAGAATTATACTGCAACAAGTCCACAGTGCTGGTGCCATCAAAAGAACAAATCTGGGAGTTTCTCCCCATTCTTTCTTGTACCCAATGCATCAGCAGCTTTCCCTACTGTCTGGGTTTAAAGAAATCAAATGGGTACATACTGATTAGAACTTGAGGCTTCTTTATGGAGAAGATTAGGAGAGTTTAGGCTGACATTATTTATATTGTTTTGTGTGGTGTTGTGTCTTGCAGAGGTGATGAAGGGCTTCTACGACGTGAGTTTTCTCCCCCTCTTCATTGATAAATACCGGGAATTTCCCCTATTATGGCAAGCAAAGCACCGCGACTACAGCAACAAACCAAAGAGGTACGCAGCCATGCTGAAACTTGTGGCATTTGTAAAGCCAAACCTGCCCATGGCAACCGTGGCAAACTTAAAAGTCAAGATTAATAACATGAGGAGTACCTATTTCCGGGAGCGCAATAAGGTCCGGAAGTCCCTAGCATCTGGAGCGGCAGCAGCTGATGTCTATGTCCCCACGCTCTGGTACTATGAGAGGCTCCACTTTCTCAAAGACCAGGCTAATGTCAGGAAGTCACTCTCAACTCTTCCTTGCACGCGTCCTTCCACGCACGCCACCCCTGATGAGGCTTCCGAGGACCAACCTGGGCCTTCCAGTATGGAAGATGTGCAGGAGCCCAGCTTGTTCCAGGTATAGTAGTTTTGTAACCATTTTGGGGAATAATGAATGATGTTCAGTTAATTCAGGATCCCCAATTGCTTAGTTCCTAACGTGATTGACATATCAACAGACAGTGGTGTTGGAGACATTTTTGGGAAGAATCTAAACTGCAGGGCTGAGAATTGTATGGTTTTCTATTTGTAAACATTTTGCAACAGTCACTAGATGAGAATTGTGTGTGTTTGATGAACAAATAACTGAAACTATGTCCCTTTTTCATACACAGGAAGACCTCAGCCAGGAGGTGGCTGTGGAAGGTGGCAGTCAGGAGGAGGCAGGGGTTAGTGGCAGCCAACAGGGGGGTAGGCGTAGGAGCCTAACTGTCTCCCAAGTCCCTCCCCTCCGCCTTCCCTACAGAAGGGTGAAAAGCATGGGGGAGGTGGGAGAGTCAGCGCTCCAGCTGATCCGAGACGCTTCAGCCTCCCTATATGCCACACCCACCAACGAGGAGGCCTTTGCCTCCTTGGTTGCAAATAAAATGACGGGTATGGAGGCGGGGCAACGCAGCATGTGTGAGGATGTCATCCTCAAAATCCTAAATGAGGGGATGGCTGGGGAGATGACTCCCCTCACACATGTTTGCGAGAGTGACCTTGCTCCGCCTCCTCCTCCTCCTTCTGCCACCCCACCAGCACCAGCACCACGGCGTGGAAGGAAGAGTACAAGGAAGACAAGAGAGTGATGACCTTGATTCAGTCTGGTCTGAGAGAAGATGGAGCCTCTCGTAGGACCAGAGCCTGGGGACCTAGATGGCATCTGCTGCAGTTCCGGATGTTTTGGACTTCAGGACCAGATTGCACTCCCTTATTATTTAGATAGGTACTCCTCAGGCCCCCAATTTTCTAAGCTTGAAAAATGATGGTTGCCGTGGGTGTCCAAGGCTTTGCAAATTCCCCAAGTTTCACCATGGCTGCGTTCCTCTTTGGTTTGTTGCTGAGACCTAAATAAATGTTTTTTGGATTTGAAATAATCATTGACTATTGTGTTTTACTTTTCTAAAATGACAGTTTTTCTTTGAGTAGGCAGGTACATTTCACTAATCCTAAAGTAGAATTAACAAGGGGCACCAACAACCAACAAACTCCTAGTAAATTTAAGCAACAAATACAAATGTTAATAATGTGGTTTTGCTAAGTTGAGACACACAACCCCCCTCCAAAAAACAAAAAAAAAATCTCCTTCAAATATGTATTCCCAAAAAAAAAAAAAAGACAAATCATGCTAAAAATATAACAAAGATTCTTTTACGATCTGAGTAAAAATAAACATGTAGTGTATAAATCCTGAAAAGTAATAAAGAACTAAGTTTGTGAGAAGTGCGGGTGAATAGGAGCAGCTAAAACATGTCATTCTTGTTGCATTGTAAAGAAAAAGAGAATGCGCTGCATTAAAGACATTTTAACATTGCAGCGTGACGAATGTGCTGTGTCGATTAGGAAAGGTAGTTTTACCTGACCGAGCGCTTCCGTCACAGAATTTCTTCTGAGCATGCGTAGCACTTTGTCCGTCGGACAACCGTACACACGATCGGATTTGGTGTGATCGGACCGTGTTGTCGGCAAATCTATCCAGCAGGAGATAGGACTTTGTCCGTCGGACAATCCGACGTACACTGTCCGATGGTGCATACACACGGTCTGATTTTTCAACAACATTGTCCGATCGGACAGAATCCATGAAAAAATCCGACCGTGTGTATGGGGCTTTAGAAGAGGAAGCAGCTCAAGTCGGTCGATATTCAGAAGGGTTCAGGAGGCCAAATCTTATAGGCCAGGCAGAAATTTACCAGATCACAGTGAAGGGGGCTCAGACTTCCTGTTCACATGGAATCAAATCCAGAGCAGGCTGCTAGACATTTGGAAAGTCTTTGAAAGTATGCCCAACCATTGTCTTCCAGTGGGAGCCAGGATAGCCTCCTTTTTGTAAGGTTTGAGCGACAAACATGAAAGATAGTTAGCTGGGAGTACAATCACCAAATCCTTTAATTCATGATCATGACCAACAGATCTCAAGAAGAAAGAATTATTGCAAGATTACGTATAAGAATTATACTGCAACAAGTCCACAGTGCTGGTGCCATCAAAAGAACAAATCTGGGAGTTTCTCCCCATTCTTTCTTGTACCCAATGCATCAGCAGCTTTCCCTACTGTCTGGGTTTAAAGAAATCAAATGGGTACATACACAACAAAGGTTTAAGATGGAGTCAGTGCAAACAGTCATGACGATAGTTCAGCATGAGGACCAGTTAGTCAATCGACCTGCCTGAAGTATACTGCCATGTACCAACCGGTGCGTAACACCAGAGACAACACCATTGAACAAATGCTTCATGCAGGCCGTAATCCATATGTGACCACCAGACAGAAGGATGTTGGAGGTTGCAGCACTTTCCTGCAAAGATCCATTTTGTGTCTTTTACCAAAAATAGTGGTATCCAGTTTCCAAGAAAACATGGGGGCAGTCTCTCTAAGTAATCACATGGAGTCACTGAGTACACAGCAGGAAAACTTCAGGTCCTTGCACATGGACAAGTTGCTAACAGTGTACATGCAAAGGTCAAAGATGTGAGGAAAGTGGACAAACTTTTTGTTTCGCTGTCAGGTTTTTGAGTCATCTTCTATTGGTTCACCAGTGTGATTAGATTGGCATGCAGGAAGTAGGCCTTTCTGCTCAGGAACAGGGGCAAGCTCCTTTGACCAGAGAGGTGGAATCCTTTGGGGCAGTTATGCTAGGATTTCAGTGAAGGATATATGTGAGACAGTTAGCCCTTCATTCGACTTTACAAGCTAGGTGTGCAGTCAGCAAGTTCTGCAAAGTTTGGGATGAGACAGATACATTATTTTTGTCTTTAACAGCTTTTCTTTGATTGTCAATGTTTCTTTTCATGTGTTCTCTCTTGCAGGAGAACTTAAGGCCATCTGTCCACCAGCTGAAGCTCAACAGAAGATGAATGTTGCAACAGGACGACGACCCAAAGCATAGAAGTAAATCAACAACAGAATGGCTTAACAGAAGAAAATAAGCCTTCTGGAGTGGCCCAGTAAGAGTCTAGACCTAAACCCGATTGAGATGCTGTGGCATGACCTCAAGAAAGCGATTCACACCAGACATCCCAAGAATATTGCTGAACTGAAACAGTTCTGTAAAGAGGAAGGGTCAAGAATTACTCCTGACCATTGTGCACGTCTGATCTGCAACTACAGGAAATGTTTGGTTGAAGTTATTGCTGCCAAATGAGGGTTCAACCAGTTATTAAATCCAAGGGTTCACATACTTTTTCCACCTGCACTGTGAATGTTTACATGGTGTGTTCAATAAAAACATGGTGACATTTAATTCTTTGTGTGTTATTAGTTTAAGCAGACTGTGATTGTCTATTGTTGTGACTTAGATTAAGATCAGATCAAATTTTATGACCAATTTGTACAGAAATCTATATCATTACAAAAGGGTTCACATACTTTTTTTGCAACTGTATATACACAAATCCAAAGTCTGTTCACCTAGAATTATGTCTACCAAATATGTGTCATGGTTTATAGGTGGGTGCAACTTCTAAGCAGTTGATAAGAGAAGTAGTTATACATTAAGGCTCGGTTCACACTGGAACCGGCTGTGGATCGCACAGGAACACTGTGCGTCCCCATTCTCCAGTTCAGGGATGAATCAGGGCCGAATCTTTGCCTGAATTTGACCCTGAAACTGAGCCAAATAAGCAGTTTCTGTGCAGTGCGCTCCACAGCTTCCCCAGAGATATGTGAACCGGCTCCATAGAGAGCTGGTCATATTCTCCTGCTATGCGAATTGAATACGGGGAAAGCCACATCAAATTTGCATAGGTGTGAACCCGACCTTACACAGACGTGTGGAAGTTTAATACCATCAGAGAATCTTTTTTAAAGAATTTTTGAGAGTAGATATTCTTATGCTGTGTACACATGATCGGAATTTTTCGGCCAGCAAAAGACCGATTAGAGCTTTTCATCAGAAAAATGCAACCGTGTGTAGGCTCCATCGGAATTTCGCTTGCCAAATTCCCGCCAGGAAAAATTTGAGAGCATGTTCTAATTTTTTCCGACGGAAAAACTTTCGATCGGAAATTCCGTCCGTATGCGTTTCCTACGCATGCTCGGAAAAAATGTAACGCATGCTCGGAAGCATTGAACTTGATTTTGTCTCGGCTCGTCGTAGTGTTGTACATCACCGTGTTCTTGACGGTCGGAATTTGGTGTGAGCGTGTGTAGGCAAAACAGCTTTAGCGGAATTCCGTCGGAATTCCGTCGGGAAAACCATCAGCGCTTTTTCCGACCATAATTCCGATCGGGTGTACGCGGCATTAGAGTTTTTTGTTATAGCCGACCAGATGTCCGTACAGTCTTCTTCAGTTGCGGTTGACCCCAGTTCCTTAAATGATTTAGTTTGGTATGTGATAAGTATGAGTATTGATTGTGTTAACTGATTTGGATCGAGAATATGAGGCCAGGTGATTGGGGGTCAGTTCTGCATCGATTTTTGAAAGGTGCATGTAAAAATGGGTATCTGGGCTTTGTATATTATGTCATGATTAAAAATGAAGGAAAATTCCCTGTATGGGAATCAAGCCTCTGAGGTCTTAAGCTGGCCATAGATGGTTAGGATCTGACCCGGTTCAGCAGGGACTGGCTGAGATTCGAACCATCTACCAGTATGCCGGATTTTCGGCATGCGATTATTGACAGTGAGAGAACACAATAATGCTGCAGGAGGGATTCCCTCATCAACACTGACTGGGGGAATCAAGTGATATTCTTTCCAGCAACAAATGGTTACAGGAAAGAAAATTGCATCATCTATGGCCTGCATTAGTGGTGAATGTACATCTAGGAAACTGTTGGTGTGCAACTTAGATATACATATCTTGACCCGATGCAAATAATGGACAATACAAAAAAGGTAGTGGAAGATGAGGTGAGAGTTTTTTACCAGAATATTTCACTGAATCCCAGATTTCCAATGTATGTAGAAGAGTAGGACTCGTAGTTTTGGGCTATATATGTGGTGGGAGGCAGACCAAGTGGGAGCTAGGGTCAGAATCTGGATTAGAAAGGGTATTTCATATCAGCTTTGTACAAGGGCTGGAGGTGCTAGAGATGCCCTGTTGGCCAACTTATCATTTTTAGATTCAAACTTAGAGGGCTTATGTCTACCTCTAAATAAGTCTATGTCCTTAACTATTGTACAATGATAGGGGTCCCCAAACATCTTAAACAAAGGGCCAGGTCACCGTCTGTCACACTGTTTTGGGACTGGACTGTGGTCAGCAGAAGTTAAAAAATCCCTCTATGTCAGGGGTCTCAAACTGGTGGCCCTCCAGCTGTTGCAAAACTACAAGCCCCATGAGGCATTGCAAGGCTGATAGTTACAAGCATGACTCCCACGGGCGGAGGCATGATGGAACTTGTAGTTTTTCAACAGCTGGAGGGCCGCCAGTTTGAGACCCCTGCTCTATGTCAATGGCCAGTGGGAGTACAATATGCCCCTTCATCAGTGATCAGTGTAATTAAAGCTGCATGCCCCAGCATCAGTGAGAGTAAAAAATGCCCCTGCCTCTATGGGAGTAATAAATGCCCCAGTTTCAGTGGTCAGTGGAAGTAATAAATACTCCAGTGTCAGGGGAGTAATAAATGCCCCTGAATCAGTGTTCAGTAGGAGGATTGATGCTCCTGTGTCAGTGGAAGAAACGGTGCCCCAGTGCCAGTGGTCAGTGGGAAATGGTGCCCCATCTTTGGAATGCAATAGTCACTTACCTTGAGGGCTCAATGTCTTGCGTCTAGTGACATCATGACCAGGACAAGCACCATCAGTCAGTAGATCATCTTGTCTAATAGTGCCTGTTACATTGCCGGCCGGGTGTTAGAACATTCTGCTTTCCAATGCCCAGCACTCCATGGTACTCCGCATATAGTGGCTCCTTACTTCCAGTTTGCAATGAAAAAGCACTGCATGCAGTGTCTTCTTATTGCAGAGTCCAGTCCACAGCAACAGTAGGCCATATTTTTGGGATTACTGTTCTACATCATCCTGAAGTGCTTTTGACTCTGACTCAGCTAGCCAAATCTATATGGTTGCAGGTAGGTACCGAATTCTGCATGACCTTGAGCCTGAACTGGCAAAAATGCAGGCTGTTTTCTCAATATCGGTGTGTACATTTCTCAGAGAAAGAGAAATAATATGAAACTTCCTCAGATGATGCATCTTTTGACTACTTAGTCATATCTGTACCACCAAGAATAAATAAAGCTAATGTCCCTTTGAAAATGACTGTGTACGTCATGATAATGAGTCTGTTCTCCCAAAGTTTACCAATAGAATTGATCTTGCTCTTTTCTTAGTGACAGTAGTATTATAGTGGTGCAAAAAATGTTCATATTACACAGTTATACTATTCTGCGTATGATTTACCATAAGTTACAAGTCAAGAGAGAAAAAGCAGTATTGACCATAGGCAGAGTGAGCCTTGATCCTTAGTGTTTATAAGGTCAAATCGAGCCTATCCATGCTGCTGCTCCTCCAAGCATTAATGCGTTTTTCTGTTTCTCTTTATTTTCTTTTTAGAATCTTTACTTCCATGTCTTTTACCTCAGGTGATTGTATAGCTGTGAAGTAAACAGTAAATGCTTCAGACCTAATTTACTGTTGCTGCATGCGACATTTTGCAAATGGATGCCATTTTAAACCTATTTATCCCGAAATGTACTGCAGTGAATAAAATAAGCAAAGCAAGTGAAATGTATAAATCACTCCAAATGACAGATATTGCTGATGTGTTTATTAGGAAGGCACGTCATAAATCATTTTTCTGATATACTCTGGAGCGTGCAAGAGTTTCTAGGAGGAAACGGATCAGCATGTTTATTTATGTGGAAACTGAAAAACAGAATAATTGATGCTTTATTTTTTTACATCTTTGCGGCCATCTTAGAATGGGGGCAGCTATTATGGGGGTTGCTGTGGATGCAACCAAGCCTGGACCAGGGCAAACGGGATCCAAATTACAATCCAGTATTCCTATAAAGTGAAATGTTAGTCCTATTCCAAGTTGATAACAAAGGGGGCCTTGGCTTTTGCTAAGTTAAGAGTTAATGGTGGCGCAATTGGATAATCTGTTCTTCTGCTAGCCGGAGGTGACTGAAGTCTTCTGACCTATCACTTCCCTTACACTCATCTCTGCACTCCACCCTGGCTATTAGAGGAATAGGTTGATTATCTGTACAGCTCTGTAAGGAAGTTCACATACTAATCCCTTTCCGTAGGGCAAAAATGTGTTCCAAGCTGTGGACTTCTTCAGGGCAATCCATCTAGTTTTGTAAAGGGCAGTCTCTCTTCTCTGGGCAGTCTCTACCTCTGGCTCTGTGGGCATCCTTTATAGTCTTTTACTCTAATTACAGCTCTCCTAGCTTGGAGGATCCTGTTTAAAATGGAGATGAACTAATAAAAAATAAAATAAAACAATACTAACAGGATTTTAGGATTTTTAATGACCACCAAAAATTGTGTGTACATGTTTTGTAATTACAGAAACATGAAGGCAATATGTGGCAAATAAAAAAAAATAAAAAAATATATTCATAAAAATTGTAGATCATTTTAACTGCACAAGAGGCTCAATTCTACAAAACTGCACCTGAAACAAGCAGCAGTGGTTTGGTAAAAAAAAAAAGAAAAGAGGCACAATACCAGAGATACTCAAAATAAAGGATTTTTAAAGTGTTTTGAAAAAAGATGGGTATACTGTCTGGAAAAAAATGAATTGTTCATGACTAAAAACAGAATGGGATGTCTTAAAAGAGAAATATGAGTTTCACAAAAAGATATATATATATACTCACCTAGGTGGATGTGGCATCGGTCTGAAGCAGCCTCTGTCCCGTCAGCTCTAAGACTGAGAACTGAGCAATCAAAGACAGCTGATCACTCAGTTCTCAGTGTTCCGTGGGCAGAGCTGGTGACTGTCAGTCATCAGCTCTCTGCTTTGCTCCTCCAGCACTCACTGGAGCCAGGGCCGTATTTAAGGCAGGGCAAAAGGGGCAGCTGTGCTGGGCCCCATCATTGTTGTGGGGCCCAAAGCAGCTGCCTCATACTTGCCAACTTTCCCAGTTTAAATTCCCTTGTCCCTTGAAGTTTTTTTAGTCCCGTGTCCCAATATCTCAGTGTGAAGTTCTGTTACTAATGCTGCCCAGCTCTGCCCTATAGCCGTGTACAGATGACTGTGTTTAAATGTAAATAACCTGCATTGATATGTAAATAGCGGTAAATAGCGGTGGCATTGATATGTAAATAGCAGTGGATCAGCGGCATTTATATGTAAATAGAGGCAGCATTCATATATATTCATATGTATATCACCATCACTTCTGCTGAATGCTGCCCACTTGGGAGGTAAAAGGGCATGCTTGAAAGTCCTGCCAACAACTGTGGTCATTAACAGCTTCAATACAAGGCACTTTTACCCCCTTTTTGCCCAGGACAATTTTCAGCTTTCAGCGCTGTCGCATTTTGAAAGGCAATTGCGCGGTCATGCGACACTGTACCTATAAGGGGGCTACTTATAATGATATACCATTTTGATAGGGGTTGAAATGAATATGCTTAACTTTCAGCTTTTGAACAAAGCTGTTGTAAGTATATTCTGCAGAAAAACGGTTTTAACCAGTGTGTTGACATATCAGGATGCATCTGTATTGTGGTTTCTAACTCTGTACTTCACCAGAGGATATGAAACTAGCTAGCAGTGAGTTAGGAGTTTTGCGGTCAAGTCAGCAGGTGTACAGATAACAGAACTAACTGTCATACACTAACCTTTGCCTTACATTTCATATTGCAAACTAACCACCATCACATGACTAACCTTTGCCCCATATTCCATATTTCAAACTGAAGACTGTCACATGACAAGAAGTTGTTAATGTATGCATATGTATATGAGTCTGATTGGTTCTTGGGAGAGCTGTCCCCTCCCTCTGCATTTCCCATAAAAGAGGAACGTATTGTCTATTAAACTTTGTAACCATCTTCACTTACAAACCAGTGTATGTGTGTGTTGGTTATCCACCGGTGAATTGGGACCTCCGCTTCTACCATCCCTGGCCTAGGCACTTAGAATACAAGAAGAAAGACGTGTACCTTACAACTGGTGTTCAGAAGTGGGATATCTTGTGACAGGTAAGTGATTTTGCCCTTTTTACCTTTTAAGGTGAATAGGTGTAAATGCTTACGCTGTCCAGATCATCGCCACAAATTTAGTTTAAAGAGGTTGTTGTGCCTTCGCGGCAGACTAGGCTGGTCCCCCGGGAGGTTAAAAGGACACGCAGGTAGTTACGTAGGTTATTTGGGTATTTAAAGAGAGTCCGACTAGGTTGGTCTGACTATAAAAAAACTATTGTAAAAGAGATTATTATTATTATTATTTTAATCACCGGGAAGTAGCAGATTACGCCCGTGATAAAAGGTTTGGTTGAGCGGACGCCCATTAAGTTTTTTGAGAAACAAAAAGTGCACTATAAAATTGAACAAATGTATGGTTTTATAATGATCATTTAAAATAATTCTGTTCATAAGATTTACAGTATAAGACCTATAGAAATAAGTATAAAGTTTTGTTTAAGATATATATATATATATATGTATATGTGAGACTTCTTTTTCCACAGGACAGCGTAAGTACCTAAAAATTTTAAGAATTGCATGTTGTATAAAGTATAAGAGTTAAATGACTTCTGAATATGCAGAACCTGATTGTAGTGACATAGTTCCACCTTGTCCACATTGTACTATAGGATTACTGTTTTTTAAAATAGAAAATAGGTGGGTTCTATTAACCAATAGACCAGGGGGCTATTCCTGTAGATTAGGGGTAAGAGGAATATATCCCGCCACAAAGAAAGGAACTATAAATCGAGTACTAAGGGTAAACCCTCACAGTCCCATTAGTCCATCTGATTTGACAGACCAAGCAGACTACCCAATTGTTCGACAACAAGTGATTACCCAAACGGGTTGTTATCACTTGTGCCCACATACTAGTCATACTCTGCCCACTTTGTTAGATGGGGAATTCTGTGGCCACCCCAGGATCAGACATAGGGATCCCGTGCCCGTATGAATATATTAAAAACAATCTACCTGGACCACAGGTGGAACCTTTTTGGGCTCAAGTCCAGGAAAGATGCCACCAGTTAGGTATTCATGATCCGGGACCACAAGGTCCTTGTTCAGAGGAAGATTGGAAGAAAGTTAGCAAAATTTGTCAGACGCATAAGCATTCCTACCCCCCGGGTAAATCTAATGACCCTCAATACATGAAAGATTGTTATCACTCATGGAGCAAATGTTTAAAAGATTATAGAAAGAAATATGCTAAAAAGACCCCTGCAGTTAAAACAAATGTATCCGCCCCTACCTTTGAACCCCCTCCACCTTATGTCACTGTAAAAATGGACTCAGGAGAGCCTGGTCCTCGCCTCCAATTATATCCCTCACTAGAACCTCATGTCCTCGCAAGTATGGTATATGGTGTAGCAAGTGATGATCAGATAGCTGAATGGGAAAGAGATGGCAGAATAAAAAGAGAAAGTGAAAGAATAGAAGCTGAAAGTATCAGAGAAAAAGAAAGGCAAAGAAACCTAACCCCTAAAGAGAAACAGTATGAGAAAGAAAAAGAACAGTTTGAATCAGACAGACTGGAAGCAGAGGAACGAATATATAAACAAAGGGAGGAACTAGAACAGTATAGGAAAGCTCTTGAAAAGAAGGCAGAGGAGTTAAAGAAAGCTGAGGAGTCCATTATTTCACAACCCTCTACGGCCACACGTAGCCAAACTAAAAGAAAGGAAGAAATTCCTCCCAAAGGGGAAAAATCCGGGGACATTACACAAACAGAGAGCCGCTTAATAGGTTCTGACAATGCCTCAGAAGAGGAGGAAATGTGTAATGTTAAAGCACCTTTAATGCATATTGGTACGACTCAGGTACACATTCCCTTGCCTCTGGGAACCCTTTCTAAAATAAAGGAGTTATGCCCAAATCCAAAGAAAAGCCCCCGAGAAGCAGCTGCCTTTTTGGCAAAATACAGTATTGGGTCAAGCTTAGATAAAGAGGATGTCCAAGGCATACTTAGTATAATAGACCCTGACAGCCCCGAAGAAACCCCTGTAGACACTCTATGGGCAGCCCACGTCCAAGGTTTAAATGACTGGACTTCCTTTTGGAAGGGTATAGGTAGTCACTGGTCAACCTTATACAAAGGTTCATCAGCTCTGCAAGAGTTAATTCTAGCCAAGCAAGGACCTAAAGAGAAATTCTTTGACTTTTGTACCAGAGTCTACCATTTATGGAAAGCGGTAGACAAACCCTCAGCACAAATTTTTACAACCACAGTTATGTCTGGTGGTGACCCTAAAGTTACCCAGCTCCTTAAATTTACAAATCCAAAATGGACTGAACAAACGCCCGAAGATTTTATGAAAGATGCAAGATCCAGAGAATGCTCTGGAGTCTTTGAACAGAAAGGGGGAATTTTTACTTCCATTGGCATGGGGCCAGAGGCAGTGTCCCCTGTTCCCCTTATGACCATGCAACCGTATCCTGATCCAGCTGATATATACCCCCCGGACCAGGGCTGTTATAATTGTGGCCTACAAGGACATTGGAAATCTCAATGTCCCTATAGGATAGGACAGAATAGGGGTAGGGGTAGGGGAAGAGGAAGAGGATTTTACCCCCCGACCCAGTTCCCACGTTACCCACCCTATCAGGGTCCTCGCCAGCCACAACAATATCCTTCTCAACAACAACAAATGCCACCTCAGCCTCCTAATGGACCACCACCTTTTGTCCCTAACACTCCCCGGATCCCTATGCAGTGGCCAGCAGCCAAACCCCCAATAGGGATGCCTAGAGTATGTCCCTTCCCTCAGTCTAGTGTGTTATAACCTTTCATGGAAGAGTCTTCCCCAAGTTGTATTAAATGTTGATGGGCAGCGTGTCTGTTTCTTGATTGACACGGGCGCCTCATCAAGTTCAGTGAATAATGTAATTTTTGACACACCACAATGTACTGAGGGAAACTCTATTGGTATAAATGGGACCCCTGTTACCCATCCCATCACTCCACCATTACCTGTAACCACTCCCGAGGGGCAACATTTGTGCGATCAGTCTTTTGCTGTGTTGACCTCTTGTCCTGTATCCCTTATGGGAAGGGACCTGTTGTCCAGTCTAAGTATCACTATTAAATTTGACAAAGAAGGGTCACTAACTGCAAGTTCCCCTTTCTGTGACCTGACTGGTCCTAAACGACACACACATAAAGGATTCTTTATGTTACTGCCCGCTACTTTAGAGACTCACAAAATCTGGGCAGAAAACAAAGGTAGCGTAGGATTTATCAACTGCACACCCTACACTCCCCAATTACGTCCAGATGCACAGCCACAATACCACAAGCAGTATCCATTGCCCCCAGAGAAAACCAATGGAATTGCACCACAGATTGAAGAATACATACGCTTAGGCATTTTGAAACCAGTAATCAGCCCCTGGAACACGCCCATTTACCCCGTAAAAAAGACCAGTGGCGAATGGAGGCTAGTCAAAGATCTAAGGGCAGTTAATAAACAAGTACTACCCCTCCCGCCCTTGGTATCTGATATAACATTCATTTTTTCATGCATACCTGCAGATTCCCTATGCTACACAGTGATTGATTTGGCAAACGCATTTTTTAGCATCCCTATTGCCGAAGAGGCTCAACCTATTTTTGCCTTCTCATGGGCCGGGGGCCAGTTAACTTGGTCGCGTTTACCGCAAGGGTATGTAGACAGCCCCGCCGCCTTCTCCATGGTACTCAACGAGACCGTCAAGTCTTGGACTTCCGAGCATGGGTCGGTACTAATACAGTATGTGGACGACTTGCTCTTGTGCAGTCGTTCTGCTGAAGATTGTGCGGTCGATTCAACATTACTGTTAGAACATCTGGCCGAAGCCGGCCACCTAGCCTCAAGGAAGAAAATACAGTGGTGTCTACCACAAGTAGAATACCTAGGATGTATTCTGGACAAGGGAACCAGGCTAGTGTCCCCCAAACGTGCCGCAGCCTTACAAGCTCTCAGTCCTCCAAAAGACAAAGCAGCTTTGTTGTCATTTCTGGGCGCAATTGTATATTGCCGCCAGTGGATTCCTGACTGTTCTCATTATGATAGTATCCTACGAGAGGCTGCCGGGTCAAACGCCCCTAAATTGATAGACTGGACAGAAGACAGAAAAAATGCTTTTAATGCTCTTATTAAGAGTTTGTCCACCGCCCCCGCCCTGGGATTGGTAGATTATGGTAAAGCCTTCCAGTTGTACTGTGTAGTTTCAGGAAAATCTTTTGCTGCAGTACTTGCACAATCTCATGGTTCAGGGTATCGCCCAGTGTCATATTTATCTAGAAAACTCCCTATCCAAGTCCAGGGCATGCCGTCCTGTCTTCAGAATGTCGCTGCCTGTGCCATGTCTGCACAGGATGCCAACAAAATAGTATTGGGACACAAAATGACACTGTACACCACTCATTCAGTTACCCACCTCATACAGAATATGAACACACAACACATGACTTCCCAAAGACTCAGTGGATACGAGATCACTTTGTTAAATACTGACAACTTGGTACTTAAATATGTTCCGAATAGCAATCCAGTTGTACGTTTACTACATTCCATGTTACGTTTACCACACGAACCTGATCACACACATAATTGTGTAGAAAAAGTGGAACAAGTCACTTCACCAAGACCTGATCTTTCTGACATTCCAATTATAAATGCCGAAAATGTTTTTGTAGATGGTAGTTGTTCCCGTCCCTCTGACTCTACATTTTTAACTGGCTATGCTGTAGTTCAGTTGCCACATACAGTGTTAGAAGCAAAACCATTGCCCCCTGTTTCTGCCCAAGTAGCAGAACTAGAAGCTCTGACCAGAGCCTGTATTCTGTTCACAAACAAGGAAGTCAACATTTATACAGACAGCAGATATGCATTTGGAGTGGTACATGATTTTGGTGTGATATGGGCCAATAGAGGATTAAAAACAGCAGACAACAAACAGATAGCTAATTCAGAGCAGATCCTTAATCTACTGCAAGCAATTCTGCTCCCTAAAAAGGTTGCTGTTATAAAAGTAAAAGCCCACTCATCAGACAATAGTATAGTATCAAAAGGAAATGCTTTCGCAGACAGAGAAGCAAAAAAGGCTGCTGCCAGTTCACCCAATTCACCAGGCCCTACCACAATCTTCTTTAAAGAGCACTTCTCATCCCCTGATTTCAAAACTGTTGTGGCCCAAATGCAGTCAATGGCCACAGATACAGATGTCCATTTCTGGGCAAATGAAGGTTTGACCAAAGACTCTGAAGTTCTTTGGACAAAAGAGGGGAAGATCCTGGGTATACCTGAAGCTAATTGTATCCTAATTTTATCCTACCTCCATGGCCCAGGACACATAGGCCCCGCCCCTCTTGTAAATATATATTCAAAATCTTTTTGCACAAATAATTTACAAAAACAAACTAAGCTTCTAACTAGAAGCTGCTTAACTTGTGCCCAGAACAATGTTCAAGGAAAAAGACATGGCCTACATGGCCATCTACCTCCACCCTTGGGACCATTAACAGATTTACAAATAGACTTCACACACCTACCAAAACAAAAGGGAAACTTGAGGTGCCTCTGCGTAATCGTTGACAAATGGTCAGCTTGGGTTGAGGCAATTCCCTGTACCGGAGAAACCGCAAATATAGCAGCGAGATGCTTGTTAAATTATTGGATCTGTAGGTTCGGGATACCCACAACCATATGGTCCGACAGAGGACCCGCATTTAGTTCCTCAGTGACCCAAGTTGTAGCCAAATCTCTGGGGATGCAATGGAAACTACATATTCCCTATCATCCCCAGAGTGCAGGAGTAGTAGAGAGAATGAACAGGAACATCAAAGACAAATTAAAAAAGGCTACAGGAGGTACTCTAAAAGGTTGGTTGGAACACTTACCTTCTGTCCTTTTTCAGATAAGAACCACCCCCCATTCTAGGACAGGATTGTCCCCTTTTGAAATTCTAATGGGAATCCCTGCAAATATAGAATTACCCCCATTAGACCCAAATTCTGACATTAACGTTTATTCCCAACAGGAAGTGTACGTGAAAAGTCTGGTAAGTATGCTTCATGAAATAAATGAACAAGTTTCTGTCACCTTTTTTCCTCTTTCAACAGAACCAACCCACCCCTTCATCCCAGGGGACAAAGTACTGATTAAGCAGCTGGCTCACAGGAAAAGAATTGGACCAATCTACTCCGGACCGTGGAAGGTGGAAAAGGTATCCAGGACCGCGGTACTGACGGACCTAGGCAACACCTGGATCCACGCCAGCCGACTGAAGAAGTGTCCCCAGCTCCCCTCAACTCCAGAGCCCCTAACAGTAACCGAGGATACACTCCCTTCAAGACAACAACAAAATCTACAAGATATTCAGGAAGGCATAGGACAAATCTCCCTGGAGGACACGATGATTTTACCTGGAAACTAAACAGAATCTTTCCATCATCAGGACAAGTGAAGAAGAAGAAGAAGAATAGTGAATTTTGAGGACATTAGATATATATATATATAATGTTTTCAACATCAGCAACAGGGAAGACCTTATGCCTCTGGTGCTGTCTAATTTTGGTAGTATTCTTACCTACTTGGCTGATAGCTAACTGTATATACCACCCAGAGGATTTGGGACCACTAAAAGGGATATGTGGGATTCCCAAGTCAAATAACACTCCTATAGTAAGACATAGAAGACGTGAACCCCCCCAAGAGTTTTCTGATAAAATGTTGTTGTTGAAATTTAAATATAGCTATGCCCAAAAATCAGGTTTTGAAAAGTGCTGGATATGCAGTAAACTACATCCCAGTACTGCCAGAGTCCCTTTAATGGCCATACCTTTAAATTTTACCTCACTCCTAAACGGCACACCCCCTATAGTTCTTACCGACGTTACCAGGAAGAGTCCTAACAAAACCCTCACTTTTCAAATCATAGGCAGAAGCCATTATCCAGATTGGTGTTTCAGGTTAGGGAATACCACCAAAGGAGCCGAAGTTTGTAAACAATCAAAGCTTAATATCTCAATGACAACATTAAATGATACATTCTATGTAACCCAAGATCTTACTCTTAATACCACCCTGTATCAATTTCTGAGTGTTAATACCACTTCTCCCATGGCTCAGCTTCTGGCTACTCTTACACTATCTGGTTTGTCAGACCAAATGTATAAGGTACTGCGTGCACGCCCTTTAGCACTAGGGAACAATATTTACATTTGTTGTGGGAAGCTCTGTCATCCCTGGATTCCTATCCAGCCCCAGGGATGGTGTTATCTAGCAGCCCTGGCCCCACTCATGGGTGTATTGGGAAACAATGAAGGTACTCACCTCCTTGAGGCCAGCATCCACCCCAGGTACCCCCTTAAACATCGCAATAAGAGAGAGATATTCCTGGAAAAAGATATGGCATGGGCATGGTTCCCCTCCTGGACAGGATGGGGAATAGATTTAATGAAGAGACTAAACAATTACACTGGAATCATTGATGAAATCTTGGAAAAGAATTCCGATGACATCACAAAATTAAACATAGAAATCAGGGCAATAAGAAAACAATTAGAACTACAAGATTTAGCTATAGAAAGCATGAGCGCAGCCCTTACTGGCCTTTGTGAAATTACTGAAGATTATGAATGCTGCACTTGGATTCATAATACCAGTATTGAAGTACCAGATTATTATGACATAGTTGCCCAACATCGCAAGGAGGTAAATAAACTCCAGGATGAGGCAAGGAATATTGGAAAAACGTGGGATCCTTTCTCCACAGGTTTTGGCCTAGGGGGACTAACCTCCTGGTTAAAAAATACTGCCATGACCATTGTTATGATATTGCTTTTTATTTTGTTCTTATATGCTTGTTATAAAATAGTTGGATGTATCTGTAAGAAGGGTGTAAAAACAAGTTCAGAGAGTTTTAAACTGACCTTTATCACCAAGGAACAGACTGTGTGGTATGAGAGTCAAGAACACGAAACCACAGAGTACCAGACTTGTGCTATAAAATAAGGAAAGGGATGATCATTATGTTAAATCAGAATGATCAACGAGAGGATTATAAGGGGGCTACTTATAATGATATACCATTTTGATAGGGGTTGAAATGAATATGCTTAACTTTCAGCTTTTGAACAAAGCTGTTGTAAGTATATTCTGCAGAAAAACGGTTTTAACCAGTGTGTTGACATATCAGGATGCATCTGTATTGTGGTTTCTAACTCTGTACTTCACCAGAGGATATGAAACTAGCTAGCAGTGAGTTAGGAGTTTTGCGGTCAAGTCAGCAGGTGTACAGATAACAGAACTAACTGTCATACACTAACCTTTGCCTTACATTTCATATTGCAAACTAACCACCATCACATGACTAACCTTTGCCCCATATTCCATATTTCAAACTGAAGACTGTCACATGACAAGAAGTTGTTAATGTATGCATATGTATATGAGTCTGATTGGTTCTTGGGAGAGCTGTCCCCTCCCTCTGCATTTCCCATAAAAGAGGAACGTATTGTCTATTAAACTTTGTAACCATCTTCACTTACAAACCAGTGTATGTGTGTGTTGGTTATCCACCGGTGAATTGGGACCTCCGCTTCTACCATCCCTGGCCTAGGCACTTAGAATACAAGAAGAAAGACGTGTACCTTACAGTACCCATATGAAAATTGTCATATTTTTCCCCCACAAATAGAGCTTTCTTTTTGGTGGTAATTGATCACCACTGGCTTGTTAATTTTTTGCGCTACAAATAATACAAAAAGACTGGGAAAAAAATAGTTTTTCTTTGTTTTCATTTTAAATTGTTGTAAATAAGTAAGTTTTGTCCTTCACTGATGGGCACTGATGAGGTGTCACTGATGGGCACTGATGAGGTGGCACTAATATGCAGCACTGATGGACACTGATAGGTGGCACTGATAGGTGGCGCTGATATGCAGCACTGATAGGTGGCACTGATGAGCAGTGTAATGGAAATTTGTAAGTTCTGTATATAATTGTATTCTATTTTGTATGTATTGCACACTGCCCTCACTGTGCACACGGCACTAATAATGTTTTCAGTACATGTTTACATTCTTTTGAGTCCTGATTAGAATAAGCCTGCCTATGATACGCCCCTTGTTACCATAAATGAACAATTGTAATATTAATGTGATACCTACGTAATCATGTGTATAAAACCCCTGAATTGCGTCATAATAAAGGAGAACGGTTATTTGGAAAGATGCTGAGCGTATCTTTTGTGTCTGTTCCCTACTGCAGTAGTTATTACTAATTTGGAACCACTAATCAATATGAGGATAGGAGTTGCCTATCTATAAATTTCCAGGACAGGTGGCGAGCCAGCCAGGAGGGGTTAAAAGGTGATCCTGAGTATCCGAAACGAGGAGCTTGAGACGATCCGGGAATTTCTGATAATCAGCCGGCTGAGGTAAGCCTTTTGCTTACATTTGAGTTATCAGACTTCCTTGATCGGTAAGGCATTTTCGGGACAAAGGGTACCCATCTTACTCCCCTTAATCGAACTGTATTGATTGGTGGTGGTTATATGTTATGTTGTCACTGTCTACTGTCCATCAGAGTGTTATAGACAAGAAAGAATAGTGCTGTTCACAGGTATATGTAGTACATCTGCTAGAAAAAGTAGTTTAGAGGCAAGAGGGTATAGGCACACGTAGAGAAGACTGGCCAGTCATTATGGGCATTAAATTAAGTAAGGGAATGAAGGGTAAGAGACCCTCAAAAATGCCCAGCGCAAGAGGAGCGCTATATTTGAACCGAAGGTGCGGTTCCGCCTATACTGAGCCCCTAGATTAATGGTTAAAGTGGACATGGATCCACAATGGGTAACTGGGTTACCACCGAAGTCCACAGGGACTAAGAATCATGCAGAGTACACAGCTAGAGAAACGGTTATCTATGTGAGCAGGATGGATCAAGGGTGACAATTAACACTAGACAGAATGGGACTTATTCATGTTAAGTTGTGGGATGAATTTGGGGTCAGGCACTACAACTAGTAAAGTCAAGAAACAGAGAAATTAGAGTTAAAACAGAATATTTTATATGTTGTCAGAGAGAGAAGATGGGATGAGCACTATGGCTGCCCGTCTGATCATAGAAGGTACAGTATGTGAAGTATGGTATTACAATACATTGGATGCAAAGGATATCAGAACAAAATAAGGAAAGCAGAAATTTAGCAAGGAAGTATTTAAAAGAGTTAAAAGAAAGTGAGAGACTGATATGCATGTGTTGTGTACGAATGGGAAAAATGTAAGCGATTTTAGAGAGATATTTGTGTATGTGTGTGAATGCTGGAACCTTTAGTTCTATCGCTTGTGTGTGTCATGTACGCAGATGTGACCCCCTCCTTTGTGCTCTCCTGAAAGAATGTAGCTGGGATGAGAGGTCAGTGATAAGCTGGAAGGACACCATGCCAATTTCAGTTTTTAGACAAAACATTTATAACTTTATGTGCCGGGTTAACGAATCTAATGATAAACAATGTGATCACAATTATTTTTGAATCTGTTTTCCAAACATGGTAAAATGAAGGTTACATTTAACCGTGTATTACACAAATTGAATATCCTTTGATAGTGGAAACAGTGCATTTAATAGGGAATTAAAGTAAAATTAAGTAATATGTCCCCCTTTAAGGAACGTTATCTGTGGATATATATTAGGGTGTGATATTGAAATTATCATTTGAGTATTAATTTCTAATTGGAGTTTAACAATTTTATTAATAATATAGATATATTGAAACTGGTTTAGACAACCTTTGATTGGAAATGAAATCCAGGTTAATGGGGAATTTATAAAAATGGGATTAGTTTAGTTTACGATAACAATTTTGTAATTTTACATTTATTGAGTGGAACGAAAAAAAGATTAAGATGAAGTTGTTAATTGGAATGCAGCTGCCATAATGTTTAACAAAGCCAAGATGGATGGGATACATAAGAAGTTTTTCTATAAAAATTAAATCTTAAAGTCTGATAATAAATTGATGTGCGGTCCATGATGTGAGAGTAATAATAAATAAAATGTAAATATGACAGACCCATCACATCAAGTCCACACACCCTGTTAGGATAGATCCCACCTGCAGCCAGTTGTTTTATAGTTTTTGATGTGGCTGAGCACTTTGTTTGTTTTTATTTATTTTTATTTTTGAATCCAAAGCAGAATGTGTGGATTGTGAAATGATGTGCCCCTTTTCCTTGTAAGTACAGTGGGTATAAGCAGAATAATATTTTGGATTTATGGACATCTCTGCATGACCGCAGGGTATTGTTATCATTTATTATAATATTGCCAGGAAAAAGTTGTCTTTTTGAAACATGAAACTGGAGTTCTTACACAAACAGTATGATAGAAAACAAGCCATTGTAATATAGTTATGCAAGCTGGACCCAGTAGTGAAGGGTTCACCCCGATATATCAGAGCTGTACCTTTATGCAAAGGTGCTATTAGACAAAGTTAGACATTATTTTGGTCAAATATTTAATTTTTAATGGTCCGACATTTTGCGCAGCAAATATACAGCTAACTAAATGTTTGTCTAATGAAAGGTTTAAAATATGAGTTTGTTTATGTACAAATCTAACAATGAAAAATGTGTACATTTTAATCCAGCCACCTTATTGCCCCTATTGGAGGAGGCTGTAGACGGGGGAGACCACATGTGTTAAATTGATGACGTAGGAATCAGCTGCTGTGAGCCCAGTGCAGGACACACTCCCTGAAGACCCAGATATTTATTTTTTTGTAGAGTTATTCCTGGTTTTATACTGAGTATGCAGTTTATCACCCAGAAGGATACTCTGTATATAGAGTCATTGGATCCTTTTTCCCCAGCTCAAGAAGCAGAGCTCCATGTTTTAGCAAAGCCTGTGAGCTATAAAAAGAGTATATATTTATATAGATAGTAGAGAATTAGAGAGCTTTTGGTTCCATTTGAAGGGCCAGAAGTTTGTTTTTACTTCGGCAGGTAAACCAATCAAGCATGCTAAGTTAATTTGATCGGCTGTTTTCAGCCTTCCCGGTTCTTGCTGAGGTAGCCATACTAACATTAAAACTCACACATGGAAGCAGACCGACTAATGATGCTGCATTTACAGCCCCGGACACTTGCTGGGTCTGTGCAACTCACAGATTCCACCCTAGTTCTGGCCCAGTATAGCTGGGATTAATAATTCAACTTTAAGGACCCCAGAACGAGAAGAACAAGTGGTCCACAGTGGGCAACTTCTTATGAAACAGGACATTGGAAAAGGTGATCATTTATGTCTGCCAGCCACTCTTTTCCCTCCATAAATGAACAATTGTAATATTAATGTGATACCTACGTAATCATGTGTATAAAACCCCTGAATTGCGTCATAATAAAGGAGAACGGTTATTTGGAAAGATGCTGAGCGTATCTTTTGTGTCTGTTCCCTACTGCAGTAGTTATTACTAATTTGGAACCACTAATCAATATGAGGATAGGAGTTGCCTATCTATAAATTTCCAGGACAGCAGCAATGATGGGCACTGATGGGTGGCACTGATAGATGGGCAGCACGAATGGAGGAAAATCGATTAACAGCACTTCCTGGTTACCATCTGATTAGCTGTGATTGGACACAGCTGATCACTTGGTAAGACAAACAATAGAATGGTATTGGCACAAGCTGTTAATCACTGATATAAGAGAGGAGAGGGGAGGGGGAAAGCAGGAATCACTAATGCTGGGGCAGGTGGTCTATAAAAGGCCTGTGGTTAATGGGGAATAGGGGGAATAAGTCTCTAGATAAGGCAAAAGATGGGGATCCAGTGGTGATGATAAACAGTTTGTGACTTAGGGCAAGCCTCTTGAGGGAAACACAAGCAAACTCCAGGTACATGTAAATATGTTAGACGCCACTGCGGTCCATGTGCGGTCCAGCCCTCCTTCCTGTTTCCAGCCCACACACTGAGCTGATGATTGGCACCTGTAAGGAGACCAGGCAGTACGAATGACAGCAGCTACCCAGCGAGTGCAGAGACTCACCTTCACAGGACTTCTGGATGTGCCTCACCTCACTTACCTATATGTAGCTCAGTGTGTGGGCTGGAAACAGGAAGGAGGGCTGGACCACACGTGGACCGCAGCGGCGTCTAACGTCACCGGAAATGATGCAACGCATTTCTGAGCGTGCGCCTCTACTTTAATCACGTGGTAAGAGCCTACGTCATAGGCTCTTTACCTAGATCAGAGATGTGGTATGTCAGATCGACACACAGCAGCACTGATCGCCGCACTGTGCTCCCCGGGGGCTCGCACACCAGCAGCTTATCCTGCTGGACGTCATATGGCGCCCAGTCAGGATAACAGAACCACCCTGCAGCTGTCATTCTGCATACGGTGGGCCGGAAGTGGTTAAACCAAACATCAGCCTGGTCTGCAAAGGTTAGCAAATTGGAGGTGGAACCCCTTTTCAAAATAACATGGTGCCACATCACCGTGAATTTTGGTGGATGTGTATATGCACATCTCAGTATATGCATAAGGGTGTCATTAACAATTAATAGCACTGCTGTGTATCTGCTAAATGGCAGCACATTTCTGCAGTGTCAGGAAATCGATTTTGCATTTGTTCCCGACACAAAGAAATGTGAACACAGGCTAAATGTCTCAGTTACATTGGTGGTCAATGCAAATCTTCTCATTACATTGGAGCTTGGTGTACAATCCTTTCATTCACACTAGTGGCCAGTGTGAAGGTCCCCCTTACATTGGTTGTCAGTGTAAATTCTTCATTACATTGGTGATCAGTGTACATTTCCATTTACATTGGTGGTAAGTGCAGAATTGCCCTTACATTGGTGGTCAGTGTAAATCCCCCCTAACATTTGTGGTTGGTGTAGAAGTGTCACCTTACATTGGTGGTCAGTACACATTTCTTCGGCAATGGTTGTCAGTTTAAATTCCCTCTTACATGGAGGTCATTTTATATTCCCCCTTACACTGGTGTTGGTGTAAATACTCCTATTACATTGGTGTCAGTGTAGAAATCCCTCTTTATATTGGTGGGTGTCGTAAAATCCCTGTTACATGGTGGCCAGTGCAAATTCACTGCCACTGATCCCATCAACCCTTAGCATTGTCACTGATCACACCCCCCCCCCCAGCATTGCCACTGATCCCAGGAGTCCTAGGAGCCCCAAGAGTTTTCTGTCTATAGATGGGTCCCCTCACCTCCCCAGTCCATTGTGTGCAGGCAGTGAGGAGATGATGTGCTGTAAACTTTAGCAACCAATCAGTGAGCAGTAATGATGTGCACCAACCTCTTGCAACCAATCATTGAGCGGTAAGGATATGCAGCAACCTCTAGCAAACAATCGGTGAGCAGTAATAATGTGCAGTAAGCTCTAGCAACCAATTAGTGAGTGGTAAGGATGTCCAGTAACCTTTAGCAGTCAATCAGTTAGCAGTATTGATGTACAGTAATCTCTAGCAAGCAATTAACAAGCATAAGTCACATGCTGTAACCTCTAGAAAATAATCAGTGAGCCATATTGTGTGCTGTAACCTCTAGCAGTCAGTAAGTGAGCGGCAATATGCACCATAGCCTCTGGCGACCAATCAAAATCTCTGCCTGATCTGATTCAGTAAACAGATTTTTGAGTCTAGCTGCTATATATTGTATGTCTCAGAGCAGGTTGAGAGCGAAATTACATGGAAGGGGGGGCCCCAAGAAAATCTTTGCCCAGGGTCCAAACAGAAATAAAGACGGCCTTGACTGGAGCACTGAGCTGTGGAGGAGGTGGGTTCAGGCTTTCAGTGACTTGCTAAGAAACTGAGCCAGCTTCCAGGCTCCAGGCTTTTGGGCAGACCCCGACCATATAGTTGGGTTCTTTTCAGAGCCTGGACCGGCTCTGTGATGTCAGCCAATAGCGGGATTTAGCCCGCTGTTGGCTGAAAACGGCTCACAGGAGTGCAGAACGAACTGCATTCCTGTTAGCCCCAGGAGTAGTTTAGCCAAAAGAGTTTTGGCTATACTTTACCTTTTAAATAAATCCACACATGTGCAAAGGCTACAGAAACAGTTATTGGCAAACCTTTTAAAGCTCCACTAGTAATTCCAAACTTGCATAATGATCTCATTATATTTTCTTCATAATTTATATTAGAATTTCAGTTCCTTCTATGACTTTGACCATTGTATCTTCATGCACATTGAGTCCTGATTTTCATTGTATTATACTTGGTTTTATTTTGTTATAGAGCAATGAAATATTTTTTTACTAGGAAATAATTGTTTCTTGTCTGTAAGATGACAGGAATTCATGTAATGGAAATTAAAGGTACTAGACCTTGGATTTCATAGCATCTGACACTCCATGCTTATGAAAGTGACATGTTCTTTTTTCATTAGAATGCTGTCATTGGCAGCTTTATATTCTAGCAGTGAAAGGTATGCTGTATATGTCAGTTTATGAGAAACAACTTGATGTGGAAAACAGTGTATTAGTCATTCTGTTCTTTCTGATAATTAATCACATTGCAATCAGCTAAACTGTTGAACATCTCCAATATTCAACATTATGATATATACTCTATAGTCTCAAGTAGCTACAACTTACAACCTTTTTCCTGTTATTTCCATCCTCATTTCTTGCCATTCTTATGCTATCAAGGGACATAGGGGCAATTTAAAGCGGAGCGCCACCCGTTTTTAAGAACTATATATAAAAAATAATACTCACCTTCCTCGGTCCGAAACTGCAGTTTTTTTTTTTTTAACTTACCTTTAGTTGTTCTTCTTCTTGCCATCCATCGCTTCCTGGTTCTCGGTCCCTCGGATATGGGCGGGGATATTACGGCTATTACATAATATCCCCTAGCCCGCACTGTCTCCTGGGAGCTTGTGTCATAGCTCCCAGGAGTCAGTGCGGCTGCCTGGCCCGAGATCGCGCAAGACTTGCGGGACTTTTGACGCCGCCGGCGCAGCCGTTGTGATGGCAACAAGAGCTTGTGCCGGCGCATGCGTGAGATTAGAATGAATGGGCGTCAGTGAAATCCAGGAAGAGAACGCCTGGAGATTTCACTCACCCACAGCCAAGATGAAAACAGCTTTTTTATAAAGTCATTTTTTACTACAAAAAACGAAAGGCACAACTGCTACAACCCGGACTGGTGAGTTATTAAATGACAAAATAGATTCTTTATTAAGGACTGTTAAAAAAAAAAAACGTCAGGGTCAGTGGAGCCCCGCTTTAAAGTGTGGTTGTAAGTCAGGTTAATTTGGAACAGAGACTAGTCACTAGTGGTGTACTACGAGACAGTACCCAAAGGATTGGTAAGCAAAGTACATCTTTTTGCTGATGATACAGAGGTGTGCAATAGGGCTGATATTCCTGGTGTTTGTAACATGGTACATGGATTCGCATAGCAGGAAGCTTTGTCAAGGCAGTGTAAACAGCAGTTCAATGTTTCTAAATGCAAAATAATGCACTTGATTATAAAAAAATAATTGAAAAAATATATTTTAATAGATACAGTATAAGGTACAGTGCTTTCCAGGACTACAGATGAAACAGATTTAGGAGTACTTATTTCAGATGATTGCAAAATTAGCAAACAGCAAGGCTAGGCAGCAAAAAATATTTTATGAAAAAAAGCACTTTCAATTTTAAAACTGGTTACACCATGGAAGTGTCTTTGCCCTTATTTCGGTCCTGAGCAGAGGTAGAATTAACCCCCTTGGCGGTATTCCCGAGTGGGGCTCGGGTGAGATTTCAGAACCATTAGCAATAACCCCGAGCCACACTCGGGATTGCTTCTCTGGATCCTGGAAGAGGTTACTTACCTTGTCCCCGGGATCCCACGATGTACTCCCGCTGTGTATGGCGGCCGAATCCTCCGCTCGATCCTCTGTGTGTTCTGGCTTCCCTTCCCTGCAAGCGTAGCAACGCATGGGGTAGAACCGGGGCCAGATTCAAAATGTATAAATCACAACACACACCATACATTGTAATCTTATTGGATTACATTACTGTATCTAATAAATTGACCTCAGTTTGCCCCCCAGTGCTTTGTCCAGTGCCCTTGCCTGCAGTTTTACTGTACTTTCTGCCTGAAAACTGCATGACATCAAAAAAGCGCGCCTCTACCTCAAAATCAGTTTATGGCGTGCTGGAAAACAGCTATAGCTATACAGAATCACTTGCAGAATTGAGTGATAGCGATTCGTGAGGAAGTTCTTCATCAGACACAGAAAGTGATTTCAGTGACAATCCTGCGACTGACATCAGTGATGTGTGGACTTGGTGCTCTATCGACTCCGGTACGGATCACGTAGCGCCCCCAAGATTCCCATTTACTGGAGCACCTGGTATCAAAGTGGATGTGGAAGATGACAACCCATTGGCATACCTCCAACTTTTCTTGACCAATGAGGTCATTGAAAAAATAGTTACGGAGACAAACCTGTACCAGGAGCAACAAGCTGCTACACCTCAGAGGTTTTCAAGGAGCAGAAAGTGGGAACCAGTGACCAAAGAGGACATCTGGAAATTTCTGGGCCTCATAATTCTTTAGGGAGTAGTGGGGAAACCCCTGCAGAAGTGGTATTGGACAACCAATACATGTCTAGCCACTCCTTTCTTTGGCACGGTAATGTTGGAGTACAAATTTTCCCTGGTAATGAAATATTTGCAATTTAAAAATAATGAAGCATTTGACGAAACCACTCATCCAGCCCCCGAACTCAAGAAGATTTGGGAGGTATATCAGATGATTATGAAAAATGTCCCAGATAGAGACATCAGCATTGACGAATGTCTAATGGGCTACAAGGGAAGGCTCAGCTGGATACAATATATAGCGTCAAAGAGAGCACGATTTAGCATAAAATCTTTCATGCTATGTGAATCGAGCACTGGTTATATTTGGAACTCTTCCTCTACACCGGTAAAGGAACCAAAAATACAGTCATTATGGAATGGCAATCTCTTCAGTTCTTTCATTGATTGAGCCATTGCTGAATCAGGGCTATTGTGTAACTACAGACAATTTTTACACATCTCCTGAACTCTATGAGTTCCTTCTACATAACAAAACGGATGCCTATGGAACCGTTAGGGCTAACCGACGTGAAATGCCGCCAACCTTTGGCAATAGGAAGCTCAAGATGGAAGAAATAGTTGCCTGGCAGAAAGTCAAAATGATGGCACTGCGATAGTGGGACAAAAAAGATGTGTGCCTAATGAGTACAATCCATAACACCTCCGCTGTCATGGTACACACAAAAGGTGGGAAAAACATCATGAAACCACAAGTGGTTATAGACTACAACAACACCATGGGAGGTGTTGACAGAGCCGACCAGGCAATGATATTTTATCCAGCCATGAGAAAACAACAATAAAAATATTATAAGATCTTCAGGCAGGCATCTTCTTAAACAGTGTCTATGGAATGCCTTCATTCTACTAAAAAAATTGTGGTTCATGCTGACTTTGTTTGAAAAGTTGCAGAACGTATTTTTCTGAATCACCAAACACCAACGGCTGCAAACAGAGCTGGACGGCGTGCTGCTGGTGTTGTCAACCTGGAACGCCTGACTGGTCGTCACTTTATGGACCACATCCCACCAAGGATGTGCGTAGTTTGTTGCTCAAAGCGTGATGACACTGGAAGGAAAATCAGAAAAGAAACCAGGTTCTATTGTGCAGACTGTGACGTTGGACTTTGTGCAGTCCCATGTTTGAAAATTTACCATACCCGAGATGTTTACTGAAGCAATATGACTAGTAATATTGCACCCTTGTTTGGCCCAAAAAAATGTCAGTGTTTTTGATTTGTTTAGGTTATTGACTAAACGTTATTGAATAAAATGTATTATTATGATATATTATTTGTTATTATTATGTTATTATTATTATTTATTTATTATATTATAATTTATGATTTTGTGTTTCAAACTTTATCATACCTGGGATGTCTACTAGACTCTGGTTTGGACAGATTTAAGTGAGTTATTCCTAAGAATTATAGGCCTACAATATAAAATGTCAAATTTCCATTCAAAATAATTGTACCGCTTTCAGCACCTAAAATCCGACATAATCATACTGCCAGGCAGGTTAAGGGTCAAACCTGGAATAAAATCTGAAGAGTGGAAGGGATCAATAGATGGTGGTTCCTGGTTGCCTGGTGGAGATGAGGATGACCTGAGTGTTGGACCATAGCAGGAGAAGTGAAAGAGTTGAAGTTTGTCCTTTTGACCTGCATATACTACGTATGGGTGGGGAGGAGAAGTCTTGGATGTCCTGACAATCATATTTCTTTTGGGAAAATCTTTTTCATGACTCACTTTTATTATAAGGGGTCATGGTAATCTGGTAAGCCTTTTCCTGTTGAGAAAGCAAGAAGGCACGCAAAGGTGGTAACTCAATTGGTATTTGTATGACGTTATCACTGGTACTATTTACACTGCATTATATTTATTGTAGTTTATTTATATTTTTCTTCTTCTTTTTTTTTATATATAGCAGGAATTTACACTATCATAAGCACTGGTCTTTCAAAAAAAAAAAAAAAAATGTATTGGTTTATATACACCAGGGGTGTTACTGTGTTGCCAGCTGTGGGTTATAAGGAGGGTTTTTGCCAGCTCAGGAATAAGAGTTTACATATAGTGAGGAAAAGGTATACAACTTTGGGGCACATCATTGGAGAGATCACCAATGGGAGGAAGAAGGTTCTGATTCCCCTATGTAGATCTTAAAGAGGAACTGCAGCCCACTCACATAATTTGTAATAAAAACATATTTGCCATTCTAAAGCTTCCCTCCAACTACTTTGCATATTATTTTATATATACTGTGATTCTGTATTAGCCAAATATGCGGCAGAAATCTTCCGTCACTGAGTCTGGCTGCAGCCCTTTTAACTGTGGGCCGCTGAATCTGCTGCCTGTTCACTTCCTGGATTTACACAGACAAACAGAGGCCCACCTCCAGCTCTGCAGCTCTCATTGCCCCCCTTATGACTCACCCCTCTGTGAGAGAGAGAGCTGTGCATGATGTCATTGGCCTAGGCTTATAACCAGACAAGAAAGAGGAAGTGGGCTGTATAAGGTAATTACTTGCAGAAAAAAAAAATGTTTTACTATCCAAAGTTAAAACAACAAGGGAAGAATATTTATTAGATGGAAAGTTGAAAAAATTACTGAAGGTCCTCTTTAAGTTAGACCTCATTTGGAATACTTTGTCCAGTTCTGGAGACTTTACTTAAGAAAAGATTTTGATAAGATAAAAAGAGTGCAAAGATGGGCAACAGAAATGGTGAAAGGTCTGAAGGATAAAACACCTCAGAGTAGACTGAAGGAACATAATAAGTACAGTCTAAGGCCCCTTTCACACTGGGGCGGGAGCCGTGGTGACGGTAAAGCAGCGCTATATTTAGCGCTGCTTTACCGTCGTTTTGCCCGCGGGTTTCGGTCGCTCGCGGTGCGGTTTTACCCCCCGCGAGCGGCCGAAAAAAGGGTTAATATCCCCCGCAGAGCCTACGGCGGCGCTTTGCGGCGGTATTGCTGTGGTTTTACCGCGGTGTCCCATTCAAATCAATGGGAGAAGCGGTATAGGAGCGGTGAAGAGGGAGAGTAAACCACTATAAAAGAAAGTAAGCTACTCTCAGTATAGTGATGATTTCCATCACATAAGGACATTAGCAGCTGAAGCTAGCTGAGAGTGGGACAAGTAAAATAGGGGATATCCCAGCAGCCCACCACCTGGTGAGATCTAAGACTTGAGGATAAGGCTCTACCCCATTGGAACTGAATACTCTTGTAATGATTATGGAGATGCTACCCACAGTAAATGGGTCTTCCGGTTGCTATTGGGCACCTCTGCCTCATCATGTGTGACTGCACTATGCTGCTGAGGGTGTAAAGCAGAGAAACGTATATTCCTTGGGCCTGTCCAGAAACCCAGGGAGTTGTAAGAAATGGAGATAAAGAGGCCTTCATCTGAGCATGGTGAGTAAATTGACACTCCACAAGTATGCAAAGAATACACTAAATGCAACAATATTCATTTATGTAAGGTAATAAAAAAGAGATTTTCACCTATTCCTTGAACACAAGAACAATAGGGAAACAGGTCTATATTTAAAGTAAATCAGTTAGAAAAGATGGCAATATGACATACCGTATATACTCGAGTATAAGCCGAGATTTTCAGCCCTTTTTTTTGGGCTGAAAGTACCCCCCTCGGCTTATACTCGAGTTGCCGCCGTCTGCCTACCTGATCAGTGTGTCATGCAGACAGACGGCGGCCTTGGCAGTGTTCAAACGCTGCGCCTCCTTGTCTGTGATAGGCGGAACACTTTATTTCACAGCAGTCAGTGTTCCGCCTATCACGGACATCCTCTCATCCTCGTCCATGGTATGAGGATGATCGGATGTCCGTGATAGGCGGTACACTGAATGCTGGGAAATTGAGTGTTCCGCCTATCACAGACAAGGAGGAGGCTATTGAATACTAGAATGGCCGCCGTATATTTTTACACGCTGATCGGTGCAAATGCGAGGGACAAGGAGGCTGCAGAGGGACACAGACGCTGCAGAAGGACACAGAGGCTGCAGAACGGCACACAGGGGCATGCACAGGACACAGGTAGGCTGGGACCCTCTTTTCCACTTACAGTAGCTGCTGCATTTCTCACCCTCGGCTTATACTCGGGTCAATACGTTTTCCCAGTTTTTTTGTGGTAAATTAGGGGCCTTGGCTTATATTCGGGTCGACCTATACTCGAGTATATAAGGTAGTCTAAAAGTTGCTGGCATCACAAGGTGTCTATACATACCACTGTTTTTTGTAAACTTTTTTCTGCACACCCTGTCAACCCCTACATATGGGTCACTCTGTATGCAAATGTTGACCTCAGCTTTAGTTGTAGATGTAGACTAGGGATGAGCCGAACACCCCCGGGTTCGGTTCGCACCAGAACCTTCGAACGGACCGAAAGTTTGCGCGAATTTTCGAACCCTATACGTTATAATGGACGCGAACGTTCGAAATCAAAAGTGCTAATTACAACGGCCAATATGCATGTTAATGTCATAAAACAGGTTTGGGGACCCGGGTCCTGCCCCAGGGGACATATATCAATGCAAAAAGAACTTTTAAAAACTAACGTTTTTTCGGGAGCAGTCATTTTAATGATGCATAAAGTGAAAAAAAAAAAGTGAAATTTTCCTTTAAATATGGTACCTGGGGGGTGTCTAAAGTATGCCTGTGAAGTGGCATGTGTTTCCCGTGTTTAGAACTGTCCTTGCACAAAATGTCATTTGTAAAGGAAAAAAAGAAGCCATTTAAAACCACTTGCGGCTTTAGGTTTGTTCTTAAGTAGAATCTGAACAGGTACATTATGAAGTGTAGCTCCATCCCAAAAAAATCTATTTTTAAGCTTTTTGGAGAACATAGGGAGGGGTTATCACCCCTGTAACATTTGCTGTCTTTGCACATCTGTTCAGAACATGTCACCTCACTTTCCGTCCCAATGACAAATGTTTTTGGAAAAAGTGGGGTTTTAATTGAAACAAGGATTGGTGATAAAGTATCAGTAGAGAGGAGATACCTTTTTCCCAAATTAAATCTAACAGGATAGAATTTCCCTTCCTAGGGGTAGATTTCCTCTCACTTCCTGTTTTCTCTTTCCATTTGCAAGTAGGAGTCGTTTGTAAGTTGGATGTATGAAAGTAGGGGCCTGGCGTATATACTCTGCAGAAATTTGCCCTATTAGATGTTGGTGTAGCCACAAGACTGGTGGGCACAGGAATGGGCCCTGCTGTGAGTTAATAGATCAAGATTTGTAATTGCATGCACCTGTTGAACAGGGCAGAAAAATTGGGGGTGGTGGTGGTGGTGGTGGACGGTGTTGCCACAAGACTGTAAGCTCTCACAGTTACTCTTGGTGGGCGCAGGAATGGGCCCTGCTGTGAGTTATTAGATCAAGATTTGTAATTGCAAGCACCTGATGAACAGGGCAGAAAAATTGGGCCTTTGGCGGTGGTGGTGGACGGTGTTGCCACAAGACTGTAGGCCCTCATAGTTACTCTTGGTGGGCGCAGGAATGGGCCCTGCTGTGAACTATTAGATCAAGATTTGTAATTACCCGCCCCTGTTAAACAGGGGCTGAAAAATTGTGCCTTAGGCACTGGTGCTGGTGCCACAACACTGCAACCCCTCACAGATACTGTACTTGGAGCACAGCAGTCACACGTGTTGCGAAGCATTTTTTTTAAAAAATTGTAAGTACACGCCCCTGTTAAACAGGGGCTGAAAAATTGTGCCTTAGGCACTGGTGCTGGTGCCACAACACTGCAACCCCTCACAGATACTGTACTTGGAGCACAGTGTTGCGAAGCATTTTTTTATAAAAATTGTATGTACACGCCCCTGTTAAACAGGGCTGAAAAATTGTGCCTTAGGCACTGGTGTGGTGCCACAACACTGCAACCCCTCACAGATACTGTACTTGGAGCACAGCAGTCACACGTGTTGCGAAGCATTTTTTTAAAAAATTGTAAGTACACGCCCCTGTTAAACAGGGGCTGAAAAATTGTGCCTTAGGCACTGGTGCTGGTGCCACAACACTGCAACCCCTCACAGATACTGTACTTGGAGCACAGTGTTGCGAAGCATTTTTTTATAAAAATTGTATGTACACGCCCCTGTTAAACAGGGGCTGAAAAATTGTGCCTTAGGCACTGGTGTGGTGGCATGGATCATTGAGGAGGAGGAAGAGGATAGTCAGTGAACATAAGAGGACAGTCACTCAGCATCAGCATAGGCAGTCTTGAAGGGATGTGATGTGACATTAAAAATTATTCGGTTATATCCGCCTCAGGTGCCTGGTAGCTGGTGGTGATCCAAGACTGATTCATTTTGATGAAGGTCAGTCGATCAACCGAGGCGGTGGACAGGCGCACCCTATGATCAGTCACAAATCCTCCAGCAGCACTGAATGTGCGTTCGGACAGAACGCTGGAGGCAGGACAGGCCAGTAGCTCAATTGCATACTGTGCAAGCTCTGGCCAGTGATCCATCCTCAGGACCCAGTAAGCCAGAGGATTTTCAGTGGGAAAGGTGTCCAAGTCTGACCTTGCCCCAAGGTATTCCTGCACCATGTATATCAGACGCTGGCGATGGTTGCTGGAACCGATCATACCTTGGGGCTGCGGACTAAAAAATTGTCTGAACGCATCGGTCAGACGTCCACCTTCCCCACCGCTCCTTCTGCCACTGACCGAAGCCTCAGCAACTCGTCGCCCAGGACCAGGAGTTTGTAGCCTCCCAGTTTCTGGGAACGCGTTGCACAGACCTTTCTGCAAGGCCTCCCTGAGATGTCTCATCCTCTGCTCCCTCTGCGACGGCAAGATAAGGTCCGCAACCTTACCCTTGTACCGCGGATCAAGGAGAGTGGCCAGCCAGTAATGGTCCCTCTCCTTGATCCGAAGAACACGAGGATCCTTCCGCAGGCTTTGCAGGATCAGGGAGGCCATGCAGCGTAGGTTAGCTGAGGCATTCGGTCCGGAGTCTTCTGGGTCACTGAGGATGACATGATCGCCAGCCACCTCCTCCCAGCCACGTACAAGTCCACTGGTTTGTTGGGACTGTACATCATCCCTAAAAGACTGCTGCTGCTGATGCTGAGTGCCAGGCTCCACCTCCATGCTCACACAATCCTCCTCCTCCTCCTCCTCCTCATCCTCTTCCTGTGTGATGGGTGGGACAGGAGGAACACTGTCCGGATAAAGGGGGCCTTGAGAGGCAAGGAAGTCCTCCTCTTCCTGCCTCTGTTCTGCCTCAAGTGCCCTGTCCATTATCCCACGCAGCGTATGCTCCAACAGGTGGACAAGAGGGACAGTGTCACTGATGCATGCACTGTCACTGCTCACCATCCTCGTGGCCTCCTCAAATGGTGAGAGGACAGTGCATGCATCCCTGATCATGCTCCACTGACGTGGGGAAAAAAAACCAAGCTCCCCTGACCCTGTCCTGGTGCCGTAGTCGCAAAGGTACTCATTGATGGCCCTCTGCTGCGTGTGCAGTCGCTGCAGCATGGCCAACGTTGAGTTCCACCTGGTGGGCATGTCACATATTAGGCGGTTCTTGGGCAGGTTCAGCTCCTTTTGCAGCTCAGTCAGCCGAGCACTGGCATTATAAGATCGGCGGAAATGCACACAGACTTTCCTGGCCTGCCTCAGGACATCCTGTAAGCCTGGGAACCTGCCCAAGAACCGCTGCACCACCAGGTTGAGGACGTGAGCCATGCAGGGCACATGGGTGAGCTGCCCCTGTCGCAGGGCGGAGAGGAGGTTGGTGCCATTGTCAGAAACGACCATTCCTGGCTTAAGCTGACGTGGCGTCAACCACCTCTCGGCCTGCCCCTGCAGAGCTGCCAGAACCTCTGGCCCAGTGTGGCTCCTGTCCCCCAAACACACCAGCGCAAGCACGGCATGGCATCTTTTTGCCTGCGTACTTGCGTAGCCCCTTGTACGCCTACGGAGCACCGCTGGTTCCAAGGACAGAGCACTGGAGGAAGAAGAAGAGGAGGGGGTGGAGGAGAGAGGTGTGTCACAACCAGTAGCAGTAGTAGCGTTTTGGAGGCGTGGTGGCGGAACAACCTCCAACACTACTGCACCTTGTCCTGCATCCCTCCCAGCTGCCAATAGAGTGACCCAATGGGCCGTGAAAGAAAGGTACCGTCCCTGTCCATGCCTGCTGGACCATGAGTCAGCGGTAATATGCACCTTACCGCTGACCGCCCTGTCCAGCGAGGCATGGACATTGCCCTCCACATGCCGGTAGAGAGACGGAATCGCCTTCCGTGAGAAAAAGTGGCGTTTGGGAACCTGCCACTGAGGAACCGCACATTGAACAAACTCACGGAAGGGGGCCGAGTCTACCAACTGAAAAGGCAGCAGTTGAAGTGCTAGCAATTTAGCCAGGCTAGCATTCAACCGCTGGGCATGTGGATGGCTGGGAGTGTACTTCTTTCTACGGTCCAGCAGCTGGGGCAGGGAAATTTGCCTGCTGCAATCGGACGTCGGTGTACTGCAAGTACTTGGTTGTGACACACCTAATTCTACACCTTCAGTCCTCTCAGAGCAGCTTTCAGAGAGGACTGAAGGTGTAGTGGGGATGGAGATCCCAGCTGAGGAGGAGCAAGGAGAGGTCCGCTTAGTTCTTTGGTGTGGGTCTTTTATGTGTGCCTGCCAACGAGCTGCATGGCAGGTCGCCATATGTCTGGTCATGCTTGTGGTGCCCAAGCGGCTGATGTTTTGGCCACGCGAGATACGCTTGAGACAAATATTGCAAATAGCAGTGGTGCGATCTGCTGCACTCGTCTCAAAAAAGGCCCACACCAAAGAACTTTTCTGATAACGTGCAGAGGCAGCGCCCTGCACAGGCGGAGCTCTGCGGTGTTGTACAGTTGCTGTGCTGGCCTCTACCTGGCCTCCAGGGGGCATCCTGCCTCGTTGGACATGTGACGCCGCATCCTCCTCCTCCTCGTCCTCCTCCTCATCCTCTCTCCCTTCAGGCACCCACGTGGAGTCAGTGACCTCATCATCCCCTCCCTCTTCACCACTAGAGCAAACCTGGCAGTAAGCTGCAGCTGGTGGAACAGTACTGCCAGATTCCTCAAGCTGGGTATCATCATCCGAGCCTTCGAATCGTTGGGCATCCTCCTGGAGCATGTACCCAACACTGTGCTCAAAGAGTTCGGGGACTCCTCAGGAGGACATGGTGGGTCTAGGGAAGGGGTGGCTGATGATGCTCTGTCAGTACCCTGAGCCTGGGTGAGAGAGGATGAGGAGGATGAGGAGGGCTTGGTCATCCATTCTACCAAGCCTTCAGCATGATGCGGCTCCACATGTCCAGCTGCCGAAAACAAAGACGCGCGTGTCCCATGGCCACGTGCTGATGACGATGCACGACCACGTCCACGTCCACGGCCACGTCCACTAGAAACAGAGCCTGCCTGCCCTGTGTTCTTGGCTCTGCACGCTCTGCCTCCCCTTGGCGGTCTTCCAGCCATTGTAGTCGGTAGTCCTGTGGGTGCTGCTGAGAAGAAAATATAGGAGCTCTGTGTGATGCCACTAACACACTAGAAGTCCTATGGGTGCTTCTGCAAAGAAAATAGAGGAGCTCTGTGTGATGCCACTAACACACTAGAAGTCCTGTGGGTGCTGCTGAGAAGAAAATATAGGAGCTCTGTGTGATGCCACTAACACACTAGAAGTCCTATGGGTGCTTCTGCAAAGAAAATAGAGGAGCTCTGTGTGATGCCACTAACACACTAGAAGTCCTGTGGGTGCTGCTGAGAAGAAAATATAGGAGCTCTGTGTGATGCCACTAACACACTAGAAGTCCTATGGGTGCTTCTGCAAAGAAAATAGAGGAGCTCTGTGTGATGCCACTAACACACTAGAAGTCCTATGGGTGCTTCTGCAAAGAAAATAGAGGAGCTCTGTGTGATGCCACTAACACACTAGAAGTCCTGTGGGTGCTGCTGAGAAGAAAATATAGGAGCTCTGTGTGATGCCACTAACACACTAGAAGTCCTATGGGTGCTTCTGCAAAGAAAATAGAGGAGCTCTGTGTGATGCCACTAACACACTAGAAGTCCTGTGGGTGCTTCTGCAAAGAAAATAGAGGAGCTCTGTGTGATGCCACTAACACACTAGAAGTCCTGTGGGTGCTGCTGAGAAGAAAATATAGGAGCTCTGTGTGATGCCACTAACACACTAGAAGTCCTATGGGTGCTTCTGCAAAGAAAAATATAGGAGCTCTGTGTGATGCCACTAACACACTAGAAGTCCTATGGGTGCTTCTGCAAAGAAAATAGAGGAGCTCTGTGTGATGCCACTAACACACTAGAAGTCCTGTGGGTGCTTCTGCAAAGAAAATAGAGGAGCTCTGTGTGATGCCACTAACACACTAGAAGTCCTGTGGGTGCTGCTGAGAAGAAAATATAGGAGCTCTGTGTGATGCCACTAACACACTAGAAGTCCTATGGGTGCTTCTGCAAAGAAAATAGAGGAGCTCTGTGTGATGCCACTAACACACTAGAAGTCCTGTGGGTGCTGCTGAGAAGAAAATATAGGAGCTCTGTGTGATGCCACTAACACACTAGAAGTCCTATGGGTACTTCTGCAAAGAAAATAGAGGAGCTCTGTGTGATGCCACTAACACACTTCAAGTCCTATGGGTGCTTCTGGGAAGAAAATGTAGGTCTGTGTGATGGGACTAACACACTTCAAGTCCTATAGGTGCTTCTGTGAACAAAATATATGATCTCTGTGTGATGGGACTAACACACTTCAAGTCCTATAGGTGCTTCTTGGGAAGGAAATATAGGTCTGTCTGATGGGACTAACACACTTCAAGTCCTATAGGTGCTTCTGGGAACAAAATATATGATCTCTGTGTGATGGGACTAACACACTTCAAGTCCTATAGGTGCTTCTGGGAAGGAAATAAAGGTCTGTGTGATGGGACTAACACACTTCAAGTCCTATAGGTGCTTCTGGGAACAAAATATATGATCTCTGTGTGATGGGACTAACACACTTCAAGTCCTATAGGTGCTTCTGGGAAGGAAATATAGGTCTGTGTGATGGGACTAACACACTTCAAGTCCTATAGGTGCTTCTGGAACAAAATATATGATCTCTGTGTGATGGGACTAACACACTTCAAGTCCTATAGGTGCTTCTGGGAACAAAATATAGGATCTCTGTGTGATGGGACTAACACACTTCAAGTCCTATAGGTGCTTCTGGGAAGAAAAATGTAGGTCTGTGTGATGGGACTAACACACTTCAAGTCCTATAGGTGCTTCTGGGAACAAAATATAGGATCTCTGTGTGATGGGACTAACACACTTCAAGTCCTATGGGTGCTTCTGGGAACAAAATATATGATCTCTGTGTGATGGGACTAACACACTTCAAGTCCTATAGGTGCTTCTGGGAACAAAATATAGGATCTCTGTGTGATGGGACTAACACACTTCAAGTCCTATAGGTGCTTCTGGGAAGGAAATATAGGTCTGTGTGATGGGACTAACACACTTCAAGTCCTATAGGTGCTTCTGGGAACAAAATATATGATCTCTGTGTGATGGGACTAACACACTTCAAGTCCTATAGGTGCTTCTGGGAAGAAAATGTAGGTCTGTGTGATGGGACTAACACACTTCAAGTCCTATAGGTGCTTCTGTGAACAAAATATATGATCTCTGTGTGATGGGACTAACACACTTCAAGTCCTATAGGTGCTTCTGGGAAGGAAATATAGGTCTGTCTGATGGACTAACACACTTCAAGTCCTATAGGTGCTTCTGGGAACAAAATATATGATCTCTGTGTGATGGGACTAACACACTTCAAGTCCTATAGGTGCTTCTGGGAAGGAAATAAAGGTCTGTGTGATGGGACTAACACACTTCAAGTCCTATAGGTGCTTCTGGGAACAAAATATATGATCTCTGTGTGATGGGACTAACACACTTCAAGTCCTATAGGTGCTTCTGGGAAGGAAATATAGGTCTGTGTGATGGGACTAACACACTTCAAGTCCTATAGGTGCTTCTGGGAACAAAATATATGATCTCTGTGTGATGGGACTAACACACTTCAAGTCCTATAGGTGCTTCTGGGAACAAAATATAGGATCTCTGTGTGATGGGACTAACACACTTCAAGTCCTATAGGTGCTTCTGGGAAGAAAATGTAGGTCTGTGTGATGGGACTAACACACTTCAAGTCCTATAGGTGCTTCTGGGAACAAAATATAGGATCTCTGTGTGATGGGACTAACACACTTCAAGTCCTATGGGTGCTTCTGGGAACAAAATATATGATCTCTGTGTGATGGGACTAACACACTTCAAGTCCTATAGGTGCTTCTGGGAACAAAATATAGGATCTCTGTGTGATGGGACTAACACACTTCAAGTCCTATAGGTGCTTCTGGGAAGGAAATATAGGTCTGTGTGATGGGACTAACACACTTCAAGTCCTATAGGTGCTTCTGGGAACAAAATATATGATCTCTGTGTGATGGAACTAACACACTTCAAGTCCTATAGGTGCTTCTGGGAAGAAAATGTAGGTCTGTGTGATGGGACTAACACACTTCAAGTCCTATAGGTGCTTCTGGGAACAAAATATATGATCTCTGTGTGATGGGACTAACACACTTCAAGTCCTATAGGTGCTTCTGGGAAGGAAATATAGGTCTGTGTGATGGGACTAACACACTTCAAGTCCTATAGGTGCTTCTGGGAACAAAATATATGATCTCTGTGTGATGGGACTAACACACTTCAAGTCCTATAGGTGCTTCTGGGAAGAAAATGTAGGTCTGTGTGATGGGACTAACACACTTCAAGTCCTATAGGTGCTTCTGGGAACAAAATATATGATCTCTGTGTGATGGGACTAACACACTTCAAGTCCTATAGGTGCTTCTGGGAAGGAAATATAGGTCTGTGTGATGGGACTAACACACTTCAAGTCCTATAGGTGCTTCTGGGAACAAAATATATGATCTCTGTGTGATGGGACTAACACACTTCAAGTCCTATAGGTGCTTCTGGGAACAAAATATATGATCTCTGTGTGATGGGACTAACACACTTCAAGTCCTATAGGTGCTTCTGGGAACAAAATATAGGATCTCTGTGTGATGGGACTAACACACTTCAAGTCCTATGGGTGCTTCTGGGAACAAAATATATGATCTCTGTGTGATGGGACTAACACACTTCAAGTCCTATAGGTGCTTCTGGGAACAAAATATATGATCTCTGTGTGATGGGACTAACACACTTCAAGTCCTATAGGTGCTTCTGGGAACAAAATATAAGATCTCTGTGTGATTGGACTAACACACTTCAAGTCCTATAGGTGCTTCTGGGAAGAAAATATAGGTCTGTGTGATGGGACTAACACACTTCAAGTCCTATAGGTGCTTCTGGGAACAAAATATATGATCTCTGTGTGATGGGACTAACACACTTCAAGTCCTATAGGTACTTCTGGGAACAAAATATAAGATCTCTGTGTGATTGGACTAACACACTTCAAGTCCTATAGGTGCTTCTGGGAAGAAAATATAGGTCTGTGTGATGGGACTAACACACTTCAAGTCCTATAGGTGCTTCTGGGAACAAAATATATGATCTCTGTGTGATTGGACTAACACACTTCAAGTCCTATAGGTGCTTCTGGGAAGAAAATATATGATCTCTGTGTGATGGGACTAACACACTTCAAGTCCTATAGGTGCTTCTGGGAACAAAATATATGATCTCTGTGTGATTGGACTAACACACTTCAAGTCCTATAGGTGCTTCTGGGAAGAAAATATATGATCTCTGTGTGATGGGACTAACACACTTCAAGTCCTATAGGTGCTTCTGGGAAGAAAATATATGATCTCTGTGTGATGGGACTAACACACTTCAAGTCCTATAGGTGCTTCTGGGAAGAAAATATATGATCTCTGTGTGATGGGACTAACACACTTCAAGTCCTATAGGTGCTTCTGGGAACAAAATATAAGATCTCTGTGTGATTGGACTAACACACTTCAAGTCCTATAGGTGCTTCTGGGAAGAAAATATAGGTCTGTGTGATGGGACTAACACACTTCAAGTCCTATAGGTGCTTCTGGGAAGAAAATATATGATCTCTGTGTGATGGGACTAACACACTTCAAGTCCTATAGGTGCTTCTGGGAAGAAAATATATGATCTCTGTGTGATGGGACTAACACACTTCAAGTCCTATAGGTGCTTCTGGGAACAAAATATAAGATCTCTGTGTGATTGGACTAACACACTTCAAGTCCTATAGGTGCTTCTGGGAAGAAAATATAGGTCTGTGTGATGGGACTAACACACTTCAAGTCCTATAGGTGCTTCTGGGAACAAAATATATGATCTCTGTGTGATTGGACTAACACACTTCAAGTCCTATAGGTGCTTCTGGGAACAAAATATATGATCTCTGTGTGATTGGACTAACACACTTTAAGTCCTATAGGTGCTTCTGGGAACAAAATATATGATCTCTGTGTGATTGGACTAACACACTTCAAGTCCTATAGGTGCTTCTGGGAACAAAATATAGGAGCTCTGCCTGCCTGCCAGGAACACACTACAAGTCCTATAGGTGCTTCTGGGAACAAAATATAGGAGCTCTGCCTGCCTGCCAGGAACACACTACAAGTCCTATAGGTGCTTCTGGGAACAAAATATAGGAGCTCTGCCTGCCTGCCAGGAACACACTACAAGTCCTATAGGTGCTTCTGGGAACAAAATATAGGAGCTCTGCCTGCCTGCCAGGAACACACTACAAGTCCTATAGGTGCTTCTGGGAACAAAATATAGGAGCTCTGCCTGCCTGCCAGGAACACACTACAAGTCCTATAGGTGCTTCTGGGAACAAAATATAGGAGCTCTGCCTGCCTGCCACGAACACACTACAAGTCCTATAGGTGCTTCTGGGAACAAAATATAGGAGCTCTGCCTGCCTGCCAGGAACACACTACAAGTCCTATAGGTGCTTCTGGGAACAAAATATAGGAGCTCTGCCTGCCTGCCACGAACACACTACAAGTCCTATAGGTGCTTCTGGGAACAAAATATAGGAGCTCTGCCTGCCTGCCAGGAACACACTACAAGTCCTATAGGTGCTTCTGGGAACAAAATATAGGAGCTCTGCCTGCCTGCCACGAACACACTACAAGTCCTATAGGTGCTTCTGGGAACAAAATATAGGAGCTCTGCCTGCCTGCCACGAACACACTACAAGCCCCTCTTTCTAAATCAATCTAAATGAATGAATCTATCTAACTCAATCTCTCTAAGTAAATCTCTCTAACTAACTAAATCCAGCAGAGTGTCACAGATCTAGCCTGCTCTATCTGCGCCGGAACAGCATGTGACCGGCGCAGACGGCGTGGCGGCCTTTTATAGGGGGGGGGCGTGTACTACAGCCCCTGAGCTGTAATTGGCTACAGGCGTCCTGCCTGTAGCCAATTATGGCTCTTCGAGTTTCCGGGGCTGTGATTGGCCAAGCATGCGGGGTCACAGTGCATGCTTGGCCAATCATCAGCCAGCAATGCACTGCGCCGGCCGCGCCGGCCGCAATGCATTGCGGGGCCCGCGCGCAACACACCAACGTGATGCGAGCGGCCAAAATAGTTCTGGGCTCGCCGAGCGAGCGAACGCCCGGTGCTCGATGCGAACGTGGGTTCGCATCGAGCACCGGGCCCATCCCTAATGTAGACATAACCCATTTATTACATATTACAGCACACATATTGTTTAAGTGTTCTCTGTTGTTCGATATGGAGAGGAGCGTGTGAGCTCTGACCTTGAGGCAAAAGTCTACATTTTCTTAGCAAGTGTGAGTAAGGGTTCCCAAGGTTCTCAGAAATGAAATATACAAAATCCATGTACTATCTGTATATCATGTTAAGCCCCATACACACGGTCGGACAATCCGCGGACCAGGTCCGTCGGACCATGTCCGTCATACTTTGTCTGATGTTGGTTTTGCGTACACACGGTCGGACAAAGTTGTCGGAAAATCCGATCATTTTGAACGTGGTGACGTTTGTTGCCTACGACGGGACTACGTAGAGGCTAGTAGCCAATAGCTTTGGTCTTGTAATGTGATCTGAGCATGCGTAGCACTTTGTCCGGTCGGACAACCGTACACACGATCGGGCTTGGTGTGATCGGACCGGGTTGACGGCAAATCTTTCCAGCAGGAGATAAGACTTTGTCCGTCGGACAAACCGACGAACACTGTCCGATGGTGCATACACACGGTCTGATTTTTCAACAACCTTGTCCGATCGGACAGAATCCATGAAAAAGTCCGACCGTGTGTATGGGGCTTTAGATTGCTTCTTCACTGTAGATTGATCTTTTTTCTAATGACCGGTCCAAGCCAAATATATTTAAAGCACAAGTCCTGTGGCTGTGTCCATGCTGAAGAAAAGTATATTTTATAATATATACTATATATAATATGCTGTATTTTGCTTCCTCCAGTCTCTATCAAAAGCTAAAATGTGGATTCGTACCACGTATTTTGTGAATGCTTTTCTATACTTCCAACTGTGCTTACAGTGTGCTAATCACAGTGTGCAATAAGCACACAGGCACATGTAAAGCACCCAAACAAGAACATAGAAAAAGTAAAACACTGAGACTAAGATTGTATATAATTTAATATAATGTGCAAGCATGCAGCGTCCCTATCGCCAAAAAATCACACCAAAGCTTGCAAGGATCAACCAATCAGGAGGGGAGACCGATCTAGCACAAAAAATGTGTAAATCATGTAAGATCAGTAAGATGCCACAACAAGCCATAAAATACAAGAGTATAAAACTATGGCCGTAGGTATGAATCAGCATGCTATGCCGTAGCATGCATGCAGGCCCATCACCATGGACATGGTACAACCCAATGTGTAGAGTACTAACTGCAAAAACATGCAGGCAAAATAACAGCATGGTTGCATAGACAATATTAAATAAAATAATTTAAAGAGTGCGGGGTCCAAAAGATTACTCACCTCTGTATGTCAATATTATATGGATCGCTGATATAAAGCGCGGTGTAATCCTGGGTATGCAGCAGTTAAATTGTATGCTTACCTGGTTTATAAAGCTAGACAGGGAGTGGAGAATCGCAATTTAGCCGCCCATCGATGTGGGCAATTGTACAACAGATGAGGCTAATAGGTGTCAGGCGATCAGAGAGTACATTGTGATGATGAACCCAATCGATCACCTGTGCACCAGGTGTTCCTGAGAGCATGTCTCCCTGGTGATCCCCCGGCTTACGCGGCGTCCGACGCCACCGCTGTATGCTCCAACCACACATATATAATACCTTACATGCTCTGTTATGGGGATTCTGACACCGTCAGTGCTGTGTGGCATATATCTTAAGCCTCTTGCTTGAGCCCCCCTTTTTCTGTGAATTCTGATGTGCATTATATTTTCAAAGGATTAAAATTTTTTGAGTATTAATCATCTCTATTGCCTGTCACTATATGTCTTGTTGTTTCAACTACCATGTCTTTACATTTATTTGTTTGTTATTTATTATATTCTTTGCATTTCTCATACATACTGTATATTTTTATGTTAATAGAACTTGAAGTGATTGTAGCCGTATTAGTGCAATTGTGACAGAGAAAATTGAGTACTGTCAGTGATACTTTTTTTATTTGCACTAACATATAAAAAAAGTATCACTGACAGTACTCAATTTTCTTTGTTAATAGAACAAACAGCTTGCTTCAAATTCAACCCCTGAGGAAGGAATTTAGTATTTACATCCACATTCCGAAACATGTTGGGACCTTTGTGACCACACACTTCATTTGATCTCGTTTGTAGATCGTCTATGTGCTCCAGAATGTAGCTGCTGTTTTATGTTTGTATCCAACTATTGTTTTTAGGTGTATATATTTGTGTATCTACCCTATGTCTACTTATACGAAATACATTTTGTACTTTTATACATAATGTGACTCCTTTAAAGTCTGGTTTACCTCTCTCTTTGCCCGTACACTCCCTGGGGCACATACCTCTACATTTTCTCCTGTAGATCCACATATACCCATAGCATGTGTGAGCAATATATAATTTCAGTGACAACTGTGTTTTTTTTTTTTTTTTTTGTCATTTATAAAATATATATAAAATATTCAATGGGCTCAACATGCCTCTCAGCAAATACCTTGGGCTGTCTATTTTCCAAAAAGGGGTCATTTGGAGGGGTTTTGTACTGCCCTGCCATTTTAGCACCTCATGAAATGAGATAGGCAGTCATAAACTAAAAGCTGTGTAAATTCCAGTAAATGTACCATAATTTGTAGACACTATACGTTTTGCGCAAACCAATAAATATATACGCTTATTGAAATTTTTTGTACCCATGACATGTGGCTGAAAACATTTTGGCCTAAATGTATGACTAAATATTAGTTTATTGGATTTTTTTTTAATACCAAAAAGTATAAAATATGATTTTTTTTGTCAAAATTTGTGGTCTTTTTTCATTTCTATCGCAAAAAATTTAAATCTCAGAGGTGATCAAATACCACCAAAAGAAAGCTCTATTTGTGGGGAAAAAGGGATGCAGTTAAATCAGCGCAGTGGCAAATTGTAAAAAGTGTTCTGGTCATTTAGGGGGTAAAACCTTCCGGGGCTGAAGTGGTTAATGGCATCTCAGTCTTAAGCCCCATACACACGGTCGGACAATCCGCGGACCAGGTCGGTCGGATCCTGTCCGTCATACTTTGTCTGATGTTGGTTTTGCGTACACACGGTCGGACAAAGTTGTCGGAAAATCCGATCATTCTGAACGTGGTGACGTTTGTTGCCTACGACGGGACTACGTAGAGGCTAGTAGCCAATAGCTTTGGTCTTGTAATGTGATGTGAGCATGCGTAGCACTTTGTCTGGTCGGACAACCGTACACACGATCGGATTTGGTGTGATCGGACCGTGTTGTCGGCAAATCTTTCCAGCAGGAGATAAGACTTTGTCCGTCGGACAATCCGACGTACACTGTCCGATGGTGCATACACACGGTCTGATTTTTCAACAACATTGTCCGATCGGACAGAATCCATGAAAAAGTCCGACCGTGTGTATGGGGCTTAAGTCTGTAGGGTTAAATATTGAGTTGCCCCCCCCCCCCCCATTTGCAGCTATAACAGCTTCAACTCTTCTGTGAGGGCTATCCACAAGGTTTAGGAGTGTGTCTATGAGAATGTTTGACCATTCTTCCACAAGTGCATTTGTGAGGTCAGGCACCGATGTGGACGAGAAGCCCTGACTCGCATTCTGCGCTCTAATTCTTTCCAAAGGTTTTTTATTGGGTTGAGGTCAGGACTCTGTGCAGGCCAGACTAGTACCTCCACCCCAAACTCGCTCATCCGTTTCTTTAGGGACCTTGCTTTGTGCACTGGTCCAAATCATTTAGTGGAGGGGGGATTATGTGTGGGGTTGTTTTTCAGGGGTTGGGCTTGGCCCCTTAGTTCCAGTGAAAGGAACTCTTAAGGCATCAGCATACCAAGACATTTTGGACAATTTAATGCTCCCAACTTTGTGAGAACAGTTTGGGGATGGCTCCTTCCTGTTCCAATATGACTGCGCACCAGTGCAGAAAACAAGGTCCATAAAGACATGGATGAGTTTGGGGTGGAGGAACTTGACTGGCATCCCAAATAGAACACCTTTGGGATGAATTAGAGCGCAGACTGTGAGCCAGGCCTTCTTGTCCATATCAGTGCCTGACCTCACAAATGCGCCTCTGGAAGAATGGTCAAACATTCCCATAGACACACTCCTAAACCTTGTGGACAGCCTTCCCAGAAAAGTTGAAGCTGTTATAGCTGCAAAAGGGAGGGCAAACTCAATTCTGAACTCTACGGACTAAGACTCAGATGCCATTAAAGTTCATGTGCATTAATGGCAGGCGTTCCCATATTTTTAGTAATATAGTCCCTTATATACGTGTGAACTGGGACAACACACCGTTGGGCCACAGTGCTGGACAGACACATCTCATGTACACAATGTGGTATGCAGGATCCTGAGGGAGTTATACAGTGTGAACCTGGTCAGGTTTGGATGATTGGTGACTAGAGGATGAAAAGTTACCCTTGCCTGTGAGGAACAAACTCCTCCATGTAGCATGGGGCAAGTGACCAGGGCCCCTATGTCACATGGGCCCCAGGGAACTGCCTACAGGCCGGGTTATTATATCACCCCATGATAGGAAGTACTTCAGTGATGGCCCAGACAAACAAGGGGTACTCTGATCTCTCAGGCTGAGGTTTGCACATAGAGCTAACAAACCCTTCCTGTAAAAACAACAATAATTGTAGCAAAGCCTAAACAGGGTAAATAGTCAAAGTAAAATGTGTTCCATTCTGTAACACAGAAGTTTATGACTTCAACATTGTAAAAAAAAAAAAAACTTTCTTTATAATGTTATTAGGAAGCCAGTGAGTAAAGCAGCACCAAGGAACTCTTTGCCCTAACCACAAAGCAATCAATAGGTTCTTGTGATGATTGTCAAAGGCCATTCAGGCTTCAACTAGAAAATCGTTACTTTCCAGTGAACCTGTATTGGTTAATAAATATATAAGTGTACCAAATTACCCTATTAAATATATTCTGAATTAACCGATTCCATTGTCCTTTGAGGCTGCAACAGCTATTTATTTTGTAGCAGCAGACTAGCTATAGCTCTTAGCTGTGAGCCTTAATGATAGCAAATGCTATGTTGATAATGATGGATGAAGTTTTATTTGCAGCATTGTGGAAAAGGTTTGTCTCTAATAGTAGATTCTTCCTGCATCACACAGATAATTATGATTAAATAGGCAGCACTAAGGATTTGGTGTCTCTCTTAGGCAGCATAAACAGCTGGAAACTCATTAGGAAAGAAACAGAGTAGCTCACAAAAAACTAATGCGGCGTACACAAGGTCGGAATTTCCGATGGAAACAGTCCGATGGGAGCTCTTCATCTGATTATCTGACCGTGTGTATGCCCAACGGTCTTTTTCTGTCAGAATTTCCGACGGACTTTGAATTGAGAACCTGTTCTCAATTTTTCCGACGGAAAACCTTTCTATCGGATTTTCCGATCGTGTGTATGCAATTCCGACGCGAAAAATTCTGACGCATGCTCGGAAAACAACTCAACGCATGCTCGGAAGCATTAAACTTCCCTTTTATAGTGCTGTCGAACGTGTTTTATGCCGCTGTGTTATTGACCGTCGGAATTTGGTGTGATCGTGTGTAGGCAACACAGCTTGAGTGGAATTCTGTCGGAAAAATCGTCAGATTTTTTTCCGATTAGAATTCCAATCGTGTGTATGCGGCATTAGAAAGGGAAAAATGGGGAACAAAAATGTTTTTTTTTTTTAAAATTGGAATACTGCGGGTGCTCAAACATTTCTTTAAAAAAAGAAAAGAGTGCCCTGGATATTGTCTTCTGCTGAGGCCGCACCCAGATCCCCTTGCTCCTTTATATTAAACTTATATATAATATATTGAATTTGAGCAGTGCTCCCCACAGTTGCAAGGTCTTCCGTAGAATCTGCATGCCATTGGGCTCATGTCCAGATGTCTACACACCCTAACAGTGCAGGACTGTACACCTGGGTGCAGATTATGATTATTATACAGAATTTATATAGCCCCAACAGTTTGCGCAGTGCTTTACAATACAGTATAAAGGGGGACAGTACAATTACACTACAGTTCACAAAAGAAGGAATAGGAGGGCCCTGCTCATGGAGCTTACAATGTAAAGAGGGCTGGTGTTACAAAAAAGTAATAGCTACAGGGGGTGATCTAATGAAGGTGACTCAAGTACAGTTCTTAGGTGGACGTGGGGTAGGTTTTCCGGAATAAATTTGTTTTCAAGGATCGCCTAAAGGCAGACAGGGTAAGAGCTGACGGGAATACTGGGGTAAGGAGTTCCAGAAGATAGAAGAGGTTCTGGAGAAGTCCTGAAGGTGAGCATGGGAGGAGGTAACAATGGAGCTATAGAGCAAGATGTCATGGGATGAGCGGAGAGGGCAATTTGGGTGATATCTGCAGATGAGGTTGGTGATGTAGCAAGGGGGTAATGTTGTAGATGGCGCTTTATGCTGTGGTTAGTATTTAGAATTTTATATGTTAGGCTAGTGGAAGCCAGTGAAGAGATTTGCAGAGAGGGGCAGCAGTCAGATCAGTTAGTAAGGTGTATTAGTCTAGCAGCAGCATTCATAATAGAGTGAAGGGGGATAGCCTGTGTAATGGTAGGTCAGTGAGGATGGAGTTGCAATAGTCAAAGCGGGACATAACCAAGGAGTTAATAATTTGTTTTGTGGTTTCATTAGTCAGGAAGGGGCAAATTCTGGAAATGTTGCGGAGGTTAAGGCGGCAAGATTTAGCCAGTGATTGGATGTGGGGGCCGAAGGAAAGGTCAGAGTATAGGATTACACCCATCACCCTGGCATGTGTGAAGGGGACTATTTGTTGTGTTGTTAATTTCACTGTTAAAGTCCTAAGGTGAGGGTGGGGGGGGGGAGATTGGGGAGAACAAAATTTTACAAGCTCAGTTTTAGAAAGATTGAGTTTGAGAAAGTGGTGTGACATCCATACTGATATGTTGCCAGTAAATTTGTGATACATGTAGAGATCAAAGAGGTGGGCTGGGAAGTGGAGAGATAGATCTGGGTGTCGTTGTCATAGAGGTGGTATTGGAAGCCATATGAGGTTTTCAACTGGCCCAGGGAGGAAGTAATGAGAGAATAGGAAGGGCCCAAGAACAGAGCCAACAGAAAAAGGAGAGTGGAGGAGATGGTGTTGTATGTCACACTGAAAGTGCGCTGAGATACAGTAAGTAGGAGGAGAACCAGGAAAGAGCAGAGTGACGGAGACCAAGGGAGTGGAGCTTACTGAGGAGAAGTGGAAGGTCAAACTGTGCCAAAGGCAACAGAAAGGTCTAAGAATATGAGTATGAAGTAATGGTCATTGGTTTTAGCAGTTAATAGGTCATTAGGGATTTTTAGTATGGCAGCTTCTGTGGAATCTTTGTTGTTCAGAAGTTACACTGTAGGGGATCAATAAGGTTGTTGTCAGTGAGATAGCAACTCATACGGTTGTGGACGAGGCATTCAAGAAGCTTGGAGACAAATGAATGCAGGGAGATGAGTGTTAAGTTTTTCAAACAGGTGGGGTCCAGTGAGGGCTTTTTTTTTATATGGGGGTAACCAGTGCATGTTTGAGTGGGGAGGAAAAGGTACCGGTTTAGCATAGAACAGGATGGGGGGTCATAGTGATTTTGAGGAGAAAGAGTCCAGAGGACAGATGGCAAGGGTTAAAGGAGGAAAGTATTGCATATGGTGTTGGACCTGGTGTATTGGAGGAGAAAGCTGGACGCTGGATATCTCATCACGAATTAAGTAAGTTGATGGGTGAAGGCAGTGGGGGGGGGGGGGGGGGGGGTGAAGTAAGGAGATAAGGACAGAAAAGAGTTGACAAGGAGAGGGTTTTGATGAGAGTAGTGTAGTAGGTTTGTTTAGCAGTATGGAGGCAGGAGTAGTATAAGAGCAGGGCAGATTTGAAGAGGGTGAAGTCTTGCAGGGATTTCGTTTTACACCATGCTTGTTTGAGGGCACGTCTGCATCTCTTGAGACTTCTGGTGTTGTCTGTTGGCCAGGGTTGTAGCAGACAAGGCCTGCTTCTGCATTTAGAGACAGGAGTGAGAGGAGTGAGTGTGTGCTGGGAAGATGACAGTAAGATCCGTGACCCTCTCTGCCAATCCCCTCACTGGCTTCCCCCACCCACCGTATAAAATTCAAAATGCTAACCACAACATACAAGGCCATCCACAACATCGCCCCCAGCTACATCACCAACCTCATCTGCAGATATTGCCCTAATTGTCCCCTCCGTTCCTCCCAGGACCTCCTGCTCTCTAGCTCCCTTGTTACCTCCTCTCATGCTCGCCTTCAGGACTTCTCCAGAGCCTCTCCCATCCTCTGGAACTACCTGCCCCTATATATCTGATCAACCCGATTAACCTGTCCACCTTTAGGAGATGCCTGAAAACTCGCTTATTCAGGGAAGCCTATCTCACACCCACCTAACAACTGTCCCTGAGCCACCTCCATCAAATCATTCCCTGCATCTATTACCTTTTGTACCACCACCCCCTCCCTTTAAAATGAAAGCTTTACGAGCAGGGCCCTCCTGTCCCTTCTGTATTGAACTGTACTGTAATTGTGCTGTCCCCCTCTACATTGTAAAGCGCTACTGTGACGGACCTAGCCGGGACACGGGCTGTTGGAGGGGACTGAGTGCGAGCCTGTTGCCTTGCGATTATGGGCCCTGGCATTTGGGGGAACAGTGCTCTTTGAGCTGCAAGCCTGGGACCCCTGAGCTGGTGATACTTGGATTCGGGTCCATGCTGGCCCCCCAATACACATAGAATCTGTATGTGTATTTGGCATATTAGCAAGAGACGCTAATGTCATGACTCATGAACTCCAGCCACCTGTGTTATGTAATTGAGTATAGTCTGGCTTGTAGAAGTGTTTCACCTATTGTTGTGTGTGCTAATTCGGCGGACATCTTGAGTACGGGTCCGTCACAGCTACGTAAACTGTTGGCGCTACATAAATCGCGTATAATATAGTAGACATAAGTGGCCAGGTCTGGGCAGGACAGGGGTGCGATTTTATCATAAAGCCAGTCAGTAGCAGAACGAACAAGGGAAGGGTTGAGGTGGCGAAGGGTCTTATGGGTAACTGTTCGTGGGTTGGAGGCATGGGAGGTAGGGGACGGCGAGAGTGTGAAACTGATAAGGTTGTGATCGGAGAGCAGAAAAGGGGTGTAGAGGTATGATCGGAAAGAGGTTGCAGAGAGTGCAGGGATGGGAAAATATGAGGTTGAGAGTGTTGCCATTGGAATGAGTGGTGGTTTGTGTACATTGTGGTTAAAAGAGGAGGTTAGGTTGAGTAGTTGAAAGGTGGCTGAGGTGTTAATATTGACTGGAATTTTAAAGTCACAGAGGATGATGGTGGGTACTTCAGAGGAGAGAAAGTAGGGTAGCCATGTGGAGAAGTCATCGAGAAAGCAGTTCACTTTAAAGAATATAGAAAAAGAGAGGGGGACGTAGGAAGAACCTGAAAGGTGCTCTGTGAGGAAAGGAGAAGTCCAATTCCACCTACTTTCCATCCACCGGGTCTTTGTGAGTGAGTCCAGAGGAGGATACCATGGAAGAGGGCAGCAGGAGAGGCAATGTCAGATTCCTGGAGCCAGGGTTCGGTAATAGCAAGTAGATTAAAGGAGTTGAAGAGGAAAAGGTCATTGACAGAGGCAAGCTTATTAGCGACTGAGTGGGCATTCCAGAGGGCATATATGAGGGGGTCTGCTCGTGGAAGCAGGGGAATTGAGTAAGGGTTACAGCTGTTGCCAGAAAAGGGAGACTGCCAGTTCTGGTGGTGACAGTTAGACAGTAGAGGACCAGGGTTTGGGGCAAAAACCCTGGAATTTAGGAGTAGTAGGAGGGTGAGGGCGGTAAGGTGGGAGCGAGATTTATACAAGAGCAAGTGCCACAGTGAATTTGAAGTGGTGACATTGTGTGGGCTCCGAAAGAGCAGGATATAAGTGCAGTAATATTAAGAAGGCAGAAGTGAGGGCGATATGTACAGGTTATGGGGTGGAGAGGAGGGGTTGAGAGATGAGAGTTTGAAAGGGAAGGTTAGCGAGAGCATGTTGGAGGGTGGAGAGAGGGGAAAAAGAAGGCTGAGGGAAAGAGAGAAAAGATGAAATGGAACTTTCAGACAACTTTGAGTGGAGAACTAATCTATGAACTTGCCTTTGTTCATGTGCCTTAGTTAAAGTGGCATGTTAAATAGTTACATAGTTACATAGTAGGTGAGGTTGAAAAAAGACACAAGTCCATCAAGTCCAACCCATGTGTGTGATTATATGTCAGTATTACATTGTATATCCTTCTAGGTTGTGTTGAAAGTGCCAGGCACTTAGCACAGAGAAATGCGCAAGGAGTGGCCAGCCTACCCTTGCCAGCCATCCCAAGAGTTGCACTGAATATATACTGGGATGGAGTAGGAGGAGGATAAGCAAATAATCAATTAACAGCTAATAAAACACACTGTGAATTCGAGGTTTTCTGCCCTAAACAGTTTGCAAAGCAGGATGGAGACAGCAAGGTAAGGCTAGATGTTTGATCTTGGCCAAGGCACAGTGAAAAGTAATTGTAAGGGCCCTTTCACATTGCTCTATAGCAAAAGCATGGTAAAAATGCATATGTTTCTTACTGTGATTTTGCTGTGTTTCAGGTGCGTTTTCTGTGCGTTTTTGGGTTACCTGCACCTGTGCATTTTAACTGCAAATTTGTCACAATTTCCATTAATTTCAATGGGAAGTTGTGTTTTTGGTGCAGTTTTCAAAACCGCACCAAAGATGCAGCATGCAAGACTTTTCATAATTTCACTGCACCTGTAACGCAGTGGTGTGAAATGTCCCATAAGATTTAAAGGGAAACATTTAAATCTTAGCAAGGCAGAAATTGATTTCAGTCATGCAAAGTGGCTCAGTGTTGCAGGGAAAAGTGCAGTCAGTTACAGATGGTTACAGCAAGGCAGATGTGGATTGCAGTCATGCAAAGTGGCTTAGTGTTGCAGGAAAGAGTGCAGTTATGTACCCTCGCCAGCTGTCTCAAGAGTTGTGCACATGACTAGCCACCTCTGCCTCATCAGGTATGGTCTCACTCTCTCTGAACTGAAGATGGTAGGAAACAAGGACACTTTAATTCCGTGGGTGTGTTCAGGAGCCCAAGGACTTTTAGAAACCCAGTAGATTGTAGGAACTCAAGGGATTGTGGGAAAAGAGTTAAAGGAGCCCACACCGGCATTTGAGCATGGAGAGCCAATGACCCTTTACTGCAGGTGTAGGCCAGTGTGGTTCCTGATGTTGAGATCATCTACTCTCTCTCTCTCTCTCTCTCTCTCTCTCTCTCTCACTCAACAGCATGCGAATTGAGGATTAAGGCTCCTCCTCTGTGGCCCAAAGGCAAAATGTGATCGTCTGCCATTTTTTGCCATTTTTTCCGCCCATCCCATTACCTACTTGCATAACCTTTTATGTAGCTGTTAGGGATGGAGCAAGGGGAATACTATGAAGTCTCTAGGAGAAGCTTCCAGCGCTTAGGGTGGGAAATTCAAATTACTGGCCTGAATATTTACTACGCCTTGGCCAATCCCTGATGAGGCCTGCTCAGAAGGTGTTCAGGAAGGTGGTAAATAGCCTGAGACCCTGGGCAGATCGTCTTTTCCCTCAGGGATGGATCTGTGAGCTTCAGGGACCTGCCTGACCCTGATGCACCTCTAAACTCATGGTCCCCAGCTATGAGAAAATAGATTGTTCTTTAAACTACCCCATGGTTCCTGGCTGTGAGAGCTAGACTATGCCCCTTTGCCAAGAGAAGAGTGTCCTCTGCTAACTGCTCTTAAGTGTTTTGTAGTATCCCATACCCCATCACCCCTCTCCTGTTAAATTTCCTCAATAATAAAACTTAAAAAGACATCCCCTAGACCAGAGGTGTCAAACTCAATTTCATCTTGGGCGGCATTAGCATTATGGTCACGCTCAAAGGGCCAGTTGTATCTTTAAGACTAGATGTCCAAAGCATCCCCCCCTTACATCAGAAGGTAAGAGTTCCCCCATCCTCTCTTACATACAGTGCACCCCCTTACCATGTGCTGCTGCTGGGAGGAAGCTAGGACGGTGCTGGGAAGTAGAAACTGTAGGGTCTGGAGGAGGACCAGAGGAGTTCTGACTTCCTCTCTGCTGATGACTGCTTAGACAAGGGGGTGGCAGAGACGAACCTCTCCACAGCTGCTTGGAAAAGTGCAGGATCTGGCAGAGGAGTTCTGTCCTCTTCTCTGCTGCTGACTGCTAAGAAAAGGTGGGGTGAAGATGAAGGGAGTGCTGCAGCTGCTGGAGAGGTAGGGGGGCACATAAAAAATGGCCTGGAGGGCCAGATTTGGCCTTTGGGCCCTGTGTTTGACACCTATGCCCTAGAATGTTTATTGAAACAGGAATGAATGGACTGTTGCTTGGGTCACTAGTTACCTCTCCAGCCAAAATCAGCAATTTTTGCCATGATTTTATCACTTTTTGTTGCGATTTTTTTTTTCTAAACAAGTTGGCCAAAAAAAAAAAAAGCATAAAAACTGAAAATCCCGGTAAAACACAGTACATGCTTTTCTGCAGCTTCTCTATTGAAGTCAAAGGGCAAAGAATTTTGCACACGTTTTGCATGTAAAAAAGTCACTGACCCTTTCCAAAAATGCAATGGATGAAAAAGCATAGATGTATGTGAACGTGTCCCATAAAATAGCCCCTTCTGTGCATAGATTCTTGATATGTAAAAACATTTATTTGGCTTCACAGACTTCCCATCCCATACACAAATAATATATTCTGCTTTATTTTCCATTACCAATCCTTGCAGTTTAGAAACTATGCAGCAAATGAAAAAGGTTAGTTGATAATAGTAATGAGATGATGGATGGAGTCTCAGCTCAGGGACCATCTGATCGTGGAGATTTAGTCAGTGATTGGGAATGATTTTGATGTAAATTCCCCTTCTCCCTGCTGTACGAGACTTGCAAATATGTGCTCAGAAGAGAATTGATTTCATTAGAAAGACTCTAAAGTCTGGAATTTTAACAGTTTCTGCTAAAAAATTAAAAAAAAAACAGAACATGAGACAGAACTTCCACTGGTTCCACAAGAACTATGTAGAACTGATATACTAAACTGAAAAAAAGGTATGTACACCAGAACATAAAAGGAGTTCTCTGATAATACCCTCCAACTTTTTATTGGGGAGTCTAAACACCAATTATTGTTTGGTTCCGTTCTGTAGATATTGATATAAAACTATTTTATTACGTTATATATGAAAACCATAGAAATCCTATAGGTTTTAAAAAAGCAGACTTTGTTGGCACTACATGAGGCAGCTTGATAAATAAAACATATACTTTCTCCAAAGTTAAAATTATTTGTGCATTAAAAGCCAGTTACGGCATACTCTATACATAACTAGTATGAGGTAAACAGTACTGTGTTATACCCAACCCAGAAATTAAAATATATAAATAACTCCAAATATAATACAACAATATGTATTATTACATTCCTAAAAGTGTAGCTGTGACAAACAGGTGTAATGTCCATAATTATTCCATTGTGTCAAGTCAAAGCATTTTGCAAAGTTTTTTCGCTTCCTCGGGACTGGTTGTATAGATGCTGGTCCGGACAGCTGAAGGGAGTGAACAACATGAGTCTCAGGGGCGGACACAGGAGCCCCTCAAATGGAAGGGGGAACAGGCAGGAGCCCCCGAGGCCCCCTGAGGAAAGAGAACCCAGACACTCTGACAACCAGGGATTGCCCACTAGATTTCCCTGGATGTATATATTTGTCTTAAAGGGTCAATGCCATATATGGAAGAATTCAAGGAGGGGTTGATAACAGATTACTTCATATTGGGGAACCTGAGGGGGGATGGGATGGTAGGCTATTTATGTTCAATTGGTAATATGAAGGTCCAAAAAAGTAGATCCTTGGGTAAAGTACACAGACAACCATCCTGGAGATGGGGATGCTATCCAATCTTTGATCACCTGAATACAGGGGCAGGTTCTTGTAACACATCTGTTATCAACCCCTCCCTATACGCATTGACCCTTTAAGACTAATATATACATCCAGGGGAATCTAGTGGGCAATCTCCGTGTCCGGGTTCTCTTTCCTCTAGGGGCCTCAGGCATTCCGGGCTGTTCTCCCTTCCATTTGAGGGGCTCCTGTGTCCACCCCCGAGACTTATGTTGTTCACTCCCTTCAGCTGTTCGAACCACTATCTACCCAACCAGTCCTGAGGAAGCGAAAAATCTTCGCAAAACCTGTTGACTTGGAATGGAGTAATTATGGACATTACACCTGTTTGTCACAGCTACACTATCATGAATGTGTCATGAGGGCTCCATCCGTGGCCGGCGACCTGGTGATCCTGCCAGTAATCGGCGCCTCAGTATCTCTGGTTCCCGTTCTCGGCTGCCATTGCGCATGCGCGAGCGCGCGCGTGCACGCGCGCGCCCGCAGACGAGGGCGAGCGTGCGTGGACGGGTGCGCGCCTCCATTGGCGCCAGTGAGGCTATTTAAACCCTCCTGTGACTGACGGTCCCCGCTGTCTGCTCTACAACGTTCTGTGTTTGAAACCTGATCTGAAGTCTGTTTACCTGTATCTGACCCGGCTATCCTTGACCATCCGCTCTGTCCCTGTGTATCGACCTTGGCTTGTCTTTGACCATCCTCTTGTTTGCTCCATCTGTACCGTGCTGCCAGCCTGATATCTGACCCGGCCTGCCTGACCATTCCAGAGCCAGCTTACCTGTTGCACCAGTCTGCATACAGATACAAGTCTGCCTGTTGTTCCAGTCTGCACACAGATACAAGTCTGCCTGTTGTTCCAGTCTGCATACAGATACAAGTCTGCCTGTTGTTCCAGTCTGCATACAGATCCAGCTTACCTGTTGTACCAGTCTACATACAGATCCAAGTCTGCCTGTTGTTCCAGTCTGCACACAGATCCAGCTTACCTGTTGTTCCAGCCTGCATACAGTTCCAAGTCTGCCTGTTGTTCCAGTCTGCACACAGATCCAGCTTACCTGTTGTTCCAGCCTGCATACAGATCCAAGTCTGCCTGTTGTTCCAGTCTGCACACAGATCCAGCTTACCTGTTGGTCCAGCCTGCATACAGATCCAAGTCTGCCTGTTGTTCCAGTCTGCATACAGATCCAGCTTACCTGTTGTTCCAGTCTGCACACAGTTCCAGCTTACCTGTTGTTCCAGTCTGCATACAGATCCAAGTCTGCCTGTTGTTCCAGTCTGCCTACAGCTACCTACTTACCTCATCCGCTGAGCTTATCCAGGAAGCTCTTGTACCGGTCTGACCATTCCTGCCAGGCACCTGTGCCCCTCCTGACTCCTGGTCCTACTGTCCCATCATCAGGGGACCGGCGAGCGGGAGCCGCAAGGGAGGCCCTTCTCTGCTAATCAGACTCACCACCACCAGGGAGCGTGACAGTAGCAGACAGCCATGTCTGAGTCTGAGCAGGGGGCCTCTCCTATGGATGGACTGTGCCAACACCTGGCAGGACTGACCGAGGCGGTAAAGAATCTCCAGCAGGGGTACACCCGGTTGGAAGAACGGGTGCTGGCTTTACCACCAACAGCCCCATCTGGAGGAAGTCCAGGACCATCAGTGGTAATGCTCCCTCCAGAGCCCCGGGTACCAATCCCTGAGAGATTCTCGGGTGCCCGCAACCTCTTTCGGGACTTCCGTAACTCCTGTGAACTGTTCTTTGCACTACAGCCACGTACTTTTTCCCTGGAAGCCACCAAGGTGGGCTTTGTGATCTCCTTACTCTCCGGAGACCCGCGGACCTGGGCCCACCGCCTCCTAGAGCAGAAAGACCCCGCACTGGCCGGTCTTAATTCATTTTTTGACACCATGGCCCAACTCTATGAAGACCCCCAACTCGCTGCCACCGCGGAGACCACTCTGCGCGCCCTCCAGCAGGGGCGAAGGCCTGTGGAAGACTATGTCGCGGACTTTAGGCGCTGGGGTGCGGATACCCAGTGGAACGACGCGGCCCTGCGTCACCAGTTCCGCCTAGGACTTTCTGAGGCACTAAAAGATGAGCTGGCGAGAGTTGGGGTACCCCAGACCCTGGACACTCTGATCAACCTGGTCATCCAGATTGACCGACGACTAAGGGAGCGCAGGTCGGAACGTGCATCCGGTTTCCCTCGTCCTACCTGGATGCTCCCCAAGGCTCCAAGTCACCTGCAGACTGGCTCGGCCCAGCGGTCTGTAACCCTCCCTGATTCCTCCGAGCCCATGCAGTTAGGGCTCTTGAGGCCTTCTCTAACTTCTGAGGAACGGCAACGTCGTCGGGTCAACAACTTGTGCCTCTACTGTGGTGAGCCTGGGCACTACGTAAGGAACTGTCCGGCCAAGGCTCGTAAGTGCCCTCTCATGCCTACTTGCTCCATGGACTCCTCAACCCAGGTCTCCTCTCACCTTGCCCTTTCTGTCTCGTTACAGCTTCCGGGAAGGATCCTTCAGGTACCCGCCATTATTGATTCCGGGGCATGCAGCTGTTTCATGGACTCTTCCTTCGCTGCCCAACACCGGATCTCCCTCCAGTCTAAATCCCAGGGACTGTCAGTTTACCTGGCGGATGGCTCCTCCATCCGTTCAGGCCCGGTTACGCAAGAGACCATCCCACTGCCCATGACCATCTCGGACAACCATCAGGAACTTCTTTGCATGGACATTATTTCCTCTCCTTTATCCCCTATAATCCTGGGCATGCCGTGGCTGAAGGCCCACAACCCAGTCATCGACTGGGCCACTGGGATGGTTACCTTCTCCTCTCAGTATTGTCAGATGTCTTGCAGACCTTCTAATTCCTCCCAGCTGGCTACTCTGCTAAGTGGGGACTCTGAGATGGACCTCCGTCGGGCTATTCCCCAGGCCTACCACGACTATCTAGACGTCTTCAGCAAACAGGCAGCAGAGGTGCTCCCTCCTCACAGGGCTTATGATTGCCCAATTGAACTGTTCCCTGGAGCAGAGATCCCCTTTGGAAGGGTCTTCCCCCTGACAGAAGTGGAGCAAGGCAAGTTGAAAGAGTACATTGAGGAGAACCTCCGAAAAGGCTTCATCCGCCCATCTACCTCTCCTGCGGGCGCAGGCATATTTTTCGTGGAGAAAAAAGATCACACCCTTCGGCCCTGTGTGGACTATAGGGAGTTGAACAACATTACGGTCAAGAACCGTTACCCTCTCCCGTTGGTCCCTGAACTCTTCCAGAGGCTTGGCACGGCCACCATCTTCACGAAGCTTGACCTACGGGGGGCTTACAATTTGGTCCGGATTAAAGATGGGGATGAGTGGAAGACGGCCTTTCGGACACGGTATGGGCATTACGAGTATCTCGTGATGCCCTTCGGCCTGTGCAATGCCCCCGCAACCTTTCAATACTTCATTAACGATGTACTTCGGGACTTCCTGGACTTGTTTGCCGTGGTATATCTGGACGATATCTTGATTTTCTCCCCCTCTTTAGAGACCCATCGCAGACACGTCAAGGAGGTCCTGGGACGGCTCCGTATCCACGGTCTGTATGCCAAGGCAGAGAAATGCCAGTTTGAACAGGAGAGTATCCCCTTCCTTGGGCTAATCATCTCAAGTACAGGCATCAAAATGGACCCCCAGAAGATCTCTGCCATCTTGGAATGGCCCACTCCGGCAGACAAAAAGGGCATCCAACGGTTCATTGGCTTTGCCAATTTTTACCGTAAGTTTATCAGGGGGTTCTCCGCCATTGTGGCACCTATCACCCAACTGACCAAACAAGGGACCCGGTTCCGGTGGTCTTCCGAGGCCCAGGAGGCCTTTGATGCCCTTAAAACTCTGTTTACCTCGGCACCCATCCTCAGGCATCCGGACTCCTCTCTACCCTTCACCTTGGAGGTTGATGCCTCCGAGATCGCGGTGGGTGCCATCCTATCCCAGAGACAGGGGGACAAGTCCCTGCTGCACCCGGTCGCCTTCTTCTCCCGCAAGTTGTCCTCGGCCGAGAGGAACTATGATGTGGGCGACCGAGAACTACTGGCAATCAAGGCTGCCCTGGAAGAATGGCGATACCTCCTGGAGGGGGCCTCTCACCCCATTCTAATATTCACCGACCATAAGAATCTGGAATACTTGAAGTCAGCTAAGAGACTGAAACCCAGACAAGCCAGATGGGCACTTTTCTTTTCCCGATTTACTTTCCATGTGACATACCGGCCCGGATCCAAGAATGTCAAACCAGATGCCCTGTCTAGGATGTACCACAAGCACCAGGAAGAAGATCCCCCTGACACTATTCTGGCCCCTGGAAACTTTCTCCTTCTTCAAGAGGACTTACTGTCCAAATTCAAACGTGCCTCAGCAGGGCAAAGGCCCACTTCCGAAACCCAGCTACAGGAGAAGGATGGCCTATTCTGGTACGGGGACAAGATCTACACCCCGGAACAACTCCGGGTAACAACTATGGAGCTGTGCCATGACCACGCCTTGGCCGGTCACTTCGGTGTCGCTAAGACCACCGACTTGGTACAGCGTACCTTCTGGTGGCCTCAACTACGGGCTGACTGTAAAAAATTTGTGGACACCTGCCCCACCTGCATCCGGAACAAGAATCCCAAAACCAGGGCCTGGGGTCTCCTTAAACCCCTGTCTGTCCCAGATCGTCCCTGGAGGATGATCTCCCTAGATTTTATTGTGGAGTTACCCCCAGCAGAAGGCCACACGACGATCTTTGTGATCGTCGATCGGTTATCCAAGATGGCTCACTTCATCCCCATGAAGGGCACCCCCTCGGCTCCAGAGACGGCACGGGCCTTTATTAGGGAAATTGTCCGCCTTCATGGGGTCCCGGCTAACATCGTCTCGGATCGAGGGGTGCAATTCACCTCTCGATTCTGGAGGTCCCTGTGCCAGTCCTTGGATATCGAACTCTCTCTCTCCTCTGCGTACCACCCTCAGTCCAATGGGCAGACGGAGCGGACTAATCAGACCCTAGAGCAGTACCTGCGCTGCTTTTCCTCCTTCGCCCAAGATGACTGGATCTCCCTTCTGCCCCTGGCCGAGTTCGCATATAACAACGCCACCCACTGCGCCACCAAACAGACTCCCTTTTTCGCCAACTATGGGTACCACCCGGCATTTCTGCCTAACTCACTTCCTGACTGCACTGTGCCAGCAGTCCAAGAGCGAATCCAGTTCTTTTCCACCAACAACCAACTTCTTCAGGAGACCATGACTAGGACCCAGGAGTACAACAAAACCGTATTTGACAAAAAGAGACGGGGGGAACTGGTGCTTGTCCCGGGCGAAACTGTATGGCTATCCACCTCTAACCTAAAACTGGCTTGCCCTTCACGGAAACTGGGCCCCAAGTTCTTGGGCCCCTTCCCGGTCAAGAGGAGGATCAACGAGGTGGCTTATGAATTAGAACTTCCAGATTCTTTGAAGATTCACCCGGTCTTCCATGTGTCATTACTGAAGCCCTCGATTAGTAACCCTTTCCCCAACCGGAGGGCCATCCCTCCTGATCCAGTCATGGTGGACGGGGAAGAGGAGTTCGAGGTGGAAGCCATCCTTAATGTCAGAAGAAGGCAGAACCAGAACCAGTTCCTAATCAAGTGGAAGGGGTACGGCCCCGAGGAGAACTCCTGGGAGCCCGAGGAGAACATCCACGCTAAGAGTCTAGTCCAGTCTTTTAAGAGAGCCCATCCTGAGAAATTTGCCCCGAGGGGCATCCGGAGGCTGCCCCTTAGGGGGGGGCAATGTCATGAGGGCTCCATCCGTGGCCGGCGACCTGGTGATCCTGCCAGTAATCGGCGCCTCAGTATCTCTGGTTCCCGTTCTCGGCTGCCATTGCGCATGCGCGAGCGCGCGCGTGCACGCGCGCGCCCGCAGACGAGGGCGAGCGTGCGCGGACGGGTGCGCGCCTCCATTGGCGCCAGTGAGGCTATTTAAACCCTCCTGTGACTGACGGTCCCCGCTGTCTGCTCTACAACGTTCTGTGTTTGAAACCTGATCTGAAGTCTGTTTACCTGTATCTGACCCGGCTATCCTTGACCATCCGCTCTGTCCCTGTGTATCGACCTTGGCTTGTCTTTGACCATCCTCTTGTTTGCTCCATCTGTACCGTGCTGCCAGCCTGATATCTGACCCGGCCTGCCTGACCATTCCAGAGCCAGCTTACCTGTTGCACCAGTCTGCATACAGATACAAGTCTGCCTGTTGTTCCAGTCTGCACACAGATACAAGTCTGCCTGTTGTTCCAGTCTGCATACAGATACAAGTCTGCCTGTTGTTCCAGTCTGCATACAGATCCAGCTTACCTGTTGTACCAGTCTACATACAGATCCAAGTCTGCCTGTTGTTCCAGTCTGCACACAGATCCAGCTTACCTGTTGTTCCAGCCTGCATACAGTTCCAAGTCTGCCTGTTGTTCCAGTCTGCACACAGATCCAGCTTACCTGTTGTTCCAGCCTGCATACAGATCCAAGTCTGCCTGTTGTTCCAGTCTGCACACAGATCCAGCTTACCTGTTGTTCCAGCCTGCATACAGATCCAAGTCTGCCTGTTGTTCCAGTCTGCATACAGATCCAGCTTACCTGTTGTTCCAGTCTGCACACAGTTCCAGCTTACCTGTTGTTCCAGTCTGCATACAGATCCAAGTCTGCCTGTTGTTCCAGTCTGCCTACAGCTACCTACTTACCTCATCCGCTGAGCTTATCCAGGAAGCTCTTGTACCGGTCTGACCATTCCTGCCAGGCACCTGTGCCCCTCCTGACTCCTGGTCCTACTGTCCCATCATCAGGGGACCGGCGAGCGGGAGCCGCAAGGGAGGCCCTTCTCTGCTAATCAGACTCACCACCACCAGGGAGCGTGACAGAATGTAATGCTACATACTGTTGTATTATACTTGGGGTTATTTGTATATTTCCATTTCTGGGTTGGGTATACCATGATATTGGTTACCTCATACTAGTTATGTAGAATGCTGTAACTGTTTTTTAATGCACAAAAAAATTTAACTTTGGAGAAAATAAAGTATATGTTTTATTTATCAAGCTGCCTCATGTAGTGCCAACAAAGTCAGTTTTTTTCAGATTTCTATGGTTTCATATATATTAAATTGGATGTGGCATGGTGGAGGTCTACTAAATTCTTAATTTTTAAGTTGAGCCTTGTACACACTATCAGGTTTTTTTTCGTTCAACCCAGCGGGTTGATGGGTTGCCATTCAGCCAGACAGACTAGTTTACACTTGGCCCAAATGACGGCAGGTTGTATCAGGATTAAGAGGATCTGCTTTCGCTATGACCACCTAATCACACTCAGTGTCATAATAAGAAAAGCCATAGATGGATAGAATTTCAAACAAAAAATTCTTAGGAAAGGTCTTAGGAAAATTCTTATGAAACATTACTAAAAGAAAACCACATATAATGTTAAAAATATGTTAGTCTGAAATTTTTTTTCCAACCTGATCCTTCGAAATTTCCTCATCACTGTGGTTGAAAACGTACATGGTTTCAACCTTACTAATGAATAGAAAAACAAAGAGCTTTCTTAGAACCTTCTTTTTCCAAGATTTTCGACCCAATAGTCTCGCACACTTGAATACAAAGGAAAAAACGTAGGGCACTCTGCAAATTCCCCCTAGCTGCAAAGTGAGCTGTATGGGACCCAGTGATGACATAATAGGGAATATATAGTTATATCTCAGGTTTCAATGGATAGATTTAAAAAAAATCAGCAGCTGCATGCTCTGCAAGTCGGAAGGGAGCTCTGCATGTAAGATTTTTATTGCTGGGAGTTCAGCTTTAAAGAAGAATTCCATGTAGTAGGGCTGTGCCCACACTGCATGGGTTAACGCCTCATTTTTGTCTAGGGGCGAGAAAAGATGAGATATATGTAGCACTGACCCCCGAAGGAGCTGCTGGTTTGATTTGGGCCTGCACTCTGCTAATAAACCTCACTAATTTGACTCAGTCCCCTTGACACAGCTGTGGTGCAATACGATACAGTACAATATAATATAACACAATATACCTGCATTGTCCTCTGAGGGTCCACTGGCTCCACCTGCTGGAAGAAAACAATACTCCACACAACGGGGTACTTAACCAAAATATATTTTACTGTATATATTGGCAAACAGGTGATTACAGTAATTGTGCTGTCATCCCAACATAGAATGACAGTACAATGAATTTTTGATAAAACAATTATAAACGGTATAGATACACGGGAGCTCCCCCTACTTTTATAGCTATGTGTGAGATCTCACTTAAAGTGCTCAGTCTTTAGTCTTCTTGTCTTCACTAGCAATGATAATTCCTTATAATTTGTAATCCAAGGGTTAAAGTACTTAATGCTGAGTTAAGGATGATCCTGGGGTTGCTTCCGTAACTATGATACAAGGCTTTTGATGCAATAGCATATAGGCCTTATGCCTTCCTAGTGTCAGTTGCTATACTCCTCCTCTGTAGGACTATGGATCCCAGCGAGGCCTGTATATAAGTCTGACTAGGTGCACAAGTTAATAAACTGTGGGCCGCAACCCGCTCACCAACTGGATCGGAACTCGGTATGGAAGCTTTGGTCCGGTGTTTGTAGCTTGCTTCTGTGTCAGCCAGCTCCGTCACTCCATTCCGTTACGATAGGTGAACCCGGTCTTCTGATGCTCAAACGAGTGTCTCTGGATCTTCCCAATCCGTCATTGTGTCTCTGGCACCGTCAGGTCACTCACACAATTGAGCGGGGTTGCGCTCCGCAATGGCTGTAGGCCGCTTCCTCCGGGAGGCCTCCTCACAAGTCCTCACATGCAGGCCATGCGTTCCCAAGAGACATAAGATGGCCGCTCGGGCTCCTTTTATGTCCTACCCAGCATGCACTGTCAGAGAGGGTGTCCATGGGTAGGTCACCTGGCATCCTGGGTAAAAAGGTCAACTCTCAAAGTAAATAACAGTCACTTCCTGTAATCAGCTTGGTGCTTTGTGAAAGCAAAAATCACTTAAGTCTACTATATGTGTTTGGCCGCTAGATGGCGCCAAATACTAAGCCATAGGAATGTCCATAGACTTTTGTTATAAATGGTAATACAATTCAGTAGGCAAGGATACCCGCGCTACACATACTTACTTATATTTGCTACTTATCTGCCGATCCTCCAAGTCCAAGACCAGTCCCTGCTGCTCCTGCCCCCCCAACGGCAGCAGTCATGTGCATGGACTGTTCTTGGTGTCATCACACCCATAGACCGGCTCTGAACATTAGGATGGGATGAACAGTCCACCTCTGGATGTGGGGGAGCACTGATTTCCAGAGGATTGAAAGATCAGGTAAGTGGGGGAGCGCTGATTTCCAGAGGATTGAAGGATGGGGTAAGTGGAGGAGTGCTGTTTTCTGGAGGATCAAAGGATCAGGTAAGTACAGCCTTTTGGTGCACCCAGGCAAAACAAGCACAGCCCCACTGTATGGGAGAAACATTTTTTTCATGGAGTTCTGCTTTAATTGTCCTTCTGTCCCAGTTAGCTTTGACTGAGACCTCTGTTTCCAGTTTCTGTACAGTTTTTTTTATGTTTATGTTTGGCATATGCTTCATTACATCTGTCTTCTGTACTTGATACATTCCATAATTGTGTAGGACTTTTTCATCATTAACCTGCAATCTGGGCACTGACTGTTTGGCATATTAGAAATCCCGTTGATTGCCGCACGTTGCTTTGAAAACTGACATATCAAAGTACTAATTGAAACACTTCTTTTACATCTGACATGTACTGCAAGTTGGCAATCAACTTAATATGACTCACCTTTGTACCTTATAATTGTATACTGAGTTCCTTCAGTGTTAACCTTCATCTTTAAATGGTAATTTTGCTATTTAGTCCACCCCCGTACATAACATGTACAGGAATTCTTATCGTCACTCCCCCCCATGTGCAAGTTCTGTATTAGATTAAAAAGCCATAGAATGTTCACAGAGGTTTGAAATCATTAGGATGGGATAATTAGATTTGTTCCATGTGAGTATTCTAAAGAGAACCACAAAGTAAATTTAAAGCAATTGTATAATGCAGGTCTAACCTTTAATGATCTTGTTCCATGATCTTGTATTAATATATGTACTGCATGTTTCCTGATGTGATGTGTTTTTCCTTGTGTTCCTGCCAGCAAGGCTGCTGTTAAAAACCACGGGGCTCTGTACAGCCCACCTGACAGTGCCACCCCCCAAAAAAATATCAAATCTATTTTTGTTTGATAAAAATACACAAACAATTAATTTATAGCAGACACAAATAAATCATAAATTGCAAAGTTCCTGCTAATTATAAAAGATAAAATAGTTTTGAGTTAAAATAAAGCTTTGTGTGTAAATTAGGTCTTGGGGTACATTCACATGGGTATTGTGTGAAGAGAAAACTCACGCGCTAAGGCCTCCAAAATGTGTAAAGTGAGCTGCTAGCACAATGCCTTGGCAGAGTATCACATTGTAAAAAACTAAAAATATGTGCAGCTCTAAAATGAAAAATTATGATCAAAACATGGTTCTAGACAAATGTCTAGAGTGCTAGTATGTGCAAATGGATATACCCATAATAATCATATAAACCTTTATAACGATCAATAAAGTGACTGTGCATAAATATTACAATTCATTTGTGAAAAAATATACCAATATGGATGTGGAAAAAAAGTATACAACGTGTGTATGTATATGTATTTATACCCGATGGCCGCTGGTGTCCCGCGATCGGGTCACAGAGCTGAAGAACGGGGAGAGGTCTGTGTAAACAAACCTCTCCCTGCGCTTCCTAAACTGCCTGTCACTGATCTGCTGTTCCCTGTCATCGGGAACAGCCGATCAGTGACATCAGACGTCAGCCACGCCCCCTACTGTAAAAAAACACACAACACGTCACACTAACTCCTCCCCGCCCCCTAGTGGTTAACTCCTTCACTGCCACTGTCATTTACATAGGAATCAGTGCATTTAAATTCATTCATTCTGTATAAATGTCAATGGTCCCAAAAATGTGTCAAAAATGTCCGATGTGTCCGCCATAATGTCGCAGTCACAATAAAAATCGCTGATCGCCGCCATTACTAGTAAAAAAAAAATATTATTGAAAATGCTATAAAACTATCCCATATTTTGTAAACGCTATAACTTTTGCGCAAACCAATCAATAATCGCTAATTGCGATTTTTTTTTTACCAAATATATGTAGAAGAATACGTATCGACCTAAACTGAGGAAAAAAAAATGTTTTTATATATATTTTTTGGGGATATTTATTATAGCAAAAAGCAAAAAATATTGCATTGTTTTCAAAATTGTCACTGTTTATAGCGCAAAAAATAAAAACCGCAGGGGCGATCAAATACCACCAAAAGAAAGCTCTATTTGTGGGGAAAAAAAGGACGTCAATTTTGTTTGGGAGCCACGTCGCACGACCGCGCAATTGTCAGTTAAAGCGACGCAGTGCCGAATCGCAAAAAGGGGCCTGGTCCTTTGGCTGCCAATTGGTCCGGGGCTGAAGTGGTTAAATTGGATCATACAGTCCCTCAAGGAAACCAGAGATCTCAGGGGAAAATCCCACACACCACTCCAATCCTCCATATCTAAATCTGGTACTTCTCGCATCCACCTATCTCGAAGACCCTCTAGTGGCAAAATAGAAATTAAAATAAGATTCTCGAGGTAGGCTTATCCAGACACTCAGACCGAAGTACTAATTCCAGAGTGGATTATATCATCATTAAACTATCCTGTGGAAACTGTGCATGAAAAGTATGAGGAAGCTGGAAGTATCTAAATAGATGGGAACTAGGTAAATGTAAAGTTGAGGTAAGTGTAGAAAATGTAGATAGTTTCTGATCAGTAACCACCTGAGAAAGTAGTTTATTATTATATTTATTTAAACCATAAAGGGGCATTGGAGAAATCGCATCCTTTGGCTGACACACGCATCTAAGACCAGCTATCAGGCTGGTACGTACCTGACTGGTGAGTCCACTTGGGCAGAGGGGAGGTCTCCCGTACGGATCCCACTATCGGCCCCTGGAGATGGGTACAGGAGGCACGAGAGTAAGGAAGGGTAAGAGAGCCTGGTGCAGGGTGTCCGGATGTGGTGAGGAGAGTCCACTGGAGACCGGGTGGAGTGCAGGTATGCGGGATACACAGGTGGAGATTCCACAGGTGGGTGATGGGAGTAAGGGTATGCAGGATATCCAGAAGATGTGGTAAGTCCAGGTATAAGCAGATGGGGTGCAGGTATGCGGAATACACAGATGGAGGGAGGCGTGGAATAGGAAGCAGGCACAAGTCTCTCAATAGGAATCAAGATAATCTAGATACCTTCAAGGTCTGGCGGTGTTCCGATGGCGAGGCACAAAAGGGACAAGCATAAGAATGGTAAATCAGGCAGAGGTCGTCAGGCAGGCGGAGATCAAGGAATTCCAAAGGGCAAGCCGGGTCACAGGATCAAACAAGGTTTTAGCAGGTTACAAACACAGGAACAAGGTCTCTGGAGAGCTGAAGATCAGGCAGCACTGGCCAACAGGTGCTGCCTGATTAAGTAGGCTGACTGGCGCCAACAGCACACACAGGTGTGTTCCAATTACACGCAAGCCCGCACCCGCAGGAACGCGCACAGGAGTGCGTGCACTAGCGCGCGCCGGCGCGCGGCGGCGCGCACCACCCGGCTGTCTGGAATAGCGTTTTTTGTGACAGTGCTCCCTCCTTAAGGGCAGCCTCCGGATGCCCAGACGAGTTAACTTGGAGGCGTGTGAGTCTTTGAAGGCTCGTAATAACTCACCCGCATGCAGGTTGTCTTCAGGTTCCCATGAATTATCTTCAGGCCCGTATCCTTTCCATTTGATGAGAAACTGGATCTGATTACGCCTTTTCCTACAATCCAGAATTGCTTCCACCTCGAATTCTTCTTCGTCATTGACAATAATGGGTTTGGGGGGACCAACCCTGCGGCCTGTAAAAGGATTAGGAGTCACTGGTTTTAAAAGAGTAACATGGAAGACTGGATGTATCCTTAGAAAAGTAGGTAAATCCAATTCGTAGGCGACATTATTAATTTTTCTTTTCACGGAAAAAGGACCCAAGAACTTAGGGCCTAATTTTCTGGAGGGGCAGGCCATCTTCAAATTGATGGTGGACAACCAGACCTGATCGCCGGGTTCCAGGATGAGTTCTCCGCGCTTCTTTCCATCAAAGATCCTCTTGTAATTTTCCTGTGCCTTAGTCATGGTCTCTTGTAGTAACTTGTTGTTAGTGGAGAAGAAGTCAAGTGTTTCTGAAACTGCGGGTATGGAGCATTCCGGGATTGACCTGGGTAAAAAGGATGGGTGAAACCCATAGTTGGCGAAGAACGGGGTTTGGTTAATACTTGAGTGCAGAGAGTTATTGTATGAGAACTCAGCAATGGGGAGCAAGGAGGCCCAATCATCTTGGGAAAAGGTAGAAAAACAGCGTAGATATTGCTCTAATGTCTGATTGGTTCTCTCGGTCTGGCCGTTTGTCTGTGGATGATATGCAGATGAGAAAGCCAACTCGATTTCCAGAGATCGACAAAGAGCCTTCCAGAATCTTGAGGTGAACTGGACACCACGATCTGAAACTATGTTTGTTGGGGCTCCATGTAACCTTACCACTTCTTTAATGAACATTTGTGCAGTTTCCAAAGCTGAAGGGGTACCCTTCATGGGCAAAAAAATGTGCCATCTTTGACAATCTGTCCACTATAACAAAAATAGAGGAAAAACCTTCTGAAGGTGGGAGTTCGACAATAAAATCTATTGAAACCATACTCCATGGTCTTTCTGGGACTGGTAAAGGCTTTTAATGACTCAGATCGTTACTGCTTTTCAGTTTGTGCTTGTCGTGCGTATCTGTTTATTAGTGCGTGTAGTCAGTTCGCATTTGTTGGTCATTGCGGCCTATATCTTGATATAGGACGCTTGATTTGCACTGCTTATTGTCTGCTCGTTTCTGGTATTCATTTCGTTCTTTCAGGCCTTGCTGTTTATCGGTGCTTTCTGTTTGTCCGTTCTGACCAGCCGACCTTTTGTGACCTTCTGAGCGATGTTTCCCGTGCGTACTCGTCGCCGAGTTCGTGCTGTACGCGGAATTGGTGTCGGGCTTTTAGCTTTGAGCCAAGACCCGTCCATGAACAGAGTGACGAGGAGTATGTGGACCAAGAATTGGTTGCTTCAGCGTGACCAATTCTCGCACATGCCTTTGCTTCGTGAGATCCGGGAGAATAATCCTGATGATTTCAGGAACTTTCTCAGGATGACGGACCCCGATTTTCACCGTCTTTTGGCTTTGCTGACCCCCTTTATCAGCCGGCAGGATACCTGCATGAGACAAGCCATTACTCCGGAGCAGAGGCTTGTTGCCACGTTGAGGTACTTGGCGACAGGGAGAAGTCTTCAGGATTTGAAGTTCTCTTCAGGTATCTCTCCCCAGGCCCTGGGAATCATTATTCCAGAGACCTGTTCTGCCATCATCCAGGTCCTGCAGGAGGACTATATTAAGGTACATTTCTACTTTACTATTCCCTTCTATGTATGCTCTGTTTGCTAATGTCTTCTATTTTTGACCTCCTTCCCTAAATACCATGATTCACCCATTGCCCCCCATATCCTTTACATTTTACATACATAATGCATTGTGTTTTTAAATAAGGAAGCCACACATTTCGAAAAATAAAAAAGTTTACTTGGAAAACATTCACAAGTGCGTTTACAATCTTCACGCCAAAACTGACAACATCTTGGTTATTTTTTTTTTTAACAAAGAACTTTATTTATTTTTGAACAGTACATGTCATAGCATCAGGTCAAATACAATCGTGTGTATTGGCATCACATCAGGGAGGGCAATTACATAGTGACGAACTTACATTCAACAAACATTGTCAAGACATTCTCAGTTGATGTTAGCCGATAAGGCATGTTTAGTGGAGAAAGTTGAAGAAGTAGAGGAAAAACTAGTAGCCGGGGGATCAGTGGTAGAGCATAGTTTGTTTTCAGAGTAACCATATCCGTATTCCCCCATCCCTCCCTCCATTTCAGAGAAACATTATTTCCAGTATTAAGAGAACATCTTGGTTATTTACAACATTGTTTACAAAGATTACGCAATTGGTAAAACCAGGCATGGAGCTAAGCAGAACCTATGAAGTAGGAAAGTTCAACTTTGTAAAGTGAAGACAAGATCAGACATGACTATATTTTCAAAGTGTGTTTGATCTTGCCTTCATCACATGGGGGGGTCACCCCCGAAAAGTGGAAATTTGGAACATGCACACAATTTGGGTCTGAAAATGGTCATTAGATGGTAAACACATGCCTAGAAGCTTCAAAAGTGCAATTTTCCATCATGGGGATGAATGGACGTTTTTTGGGGGTGCAACCCCTTCACCACAACCACTTTCGTAGTTCGTAAAGTGTTTGCACCCCCCAAAAAAACGTTGGCATTCATCCACCATGATGGGAGCTAGCACATGTGGACACAATGTGTGCATGTTCCAAATTTCACACAGTTTTTAAGTTGCAAATGTGTTCAGAAGCTGGCACAAATGTGTGTTAATTACTTGGTGCGTTTTCATATTTTTCCTAAAACATCAATGATGTTCTTCAATTTTTGTTGAACATCATTGATGTTTTGCTTTATGTAATCTAGATCTCTATTGCAGACCATTATCTCTCCGATGAGTACGTGGGCACTCTCTGTGGTAAAGTGCGATTTTTCTTCCACAACATCCACGTCACCTAAAAACCACAAACAAACAAAAATGGGGTGTTGGAAATGAGGCAGCCATACATGGATTAGCTTACCAGTAGCTGTGTTCTCACACACTCACCTGTTGTGGTGACAATTTCTCCAAGTTCAATGATCTCTCCTTCCTCCTCCTCCTCCTCCTCTGCTTCTGCTCTTTCCCCTTTTTTGGGAGGTGTTGGTTTGGGGGTTTCCGCAGACGGCCCAAGTTTTCTCTCCCCTATGAGAATGTACAAAAGGAAGATTTAGCAAGACTATCTATTGAGGGCAGAAATAGGAAATGACAAACATTGCTTGAAAGTGACGGACACTATTTTAGTTTGGCCAGTTACAAATGGCAACAACATGAATGTAGTCACTTTGTAAAGGTGCTAAACTGACTAGCTTTTTGGTAGAAGTTTGTGTGATGGAGACACCCCTCTAGTATCCACTGGAGCACATGTGTGGAAAAGCCTAATAAAAAGTGGGTTTGGGTGTCCCAGCACTAGTGCTCTAGAGTCCAGATGGGTAAACAGCTACTGGGTGACCTCTCCTTTACATTGAATAAATTGGCTTTACATTCTTGATGACATTTCTAGTGAGAACAAACTTCCTTTCCCCAAAAAAAACACCAAACCACGTATTATAAGTGGCCGAACGTTCGAGGTTGCGTACGATCGAATGGACACACACACGACCATGACAGTGGCAGAAAGATCGAGGCTGAGTACGATCGAATGCACAGACGAACATGAAAGTGGCCATTTTGGAATGTACAACTTTGTAAAAATCAAACCACATGGAGCAGTATGCAAGCAAGAAATCAAACACAAAACACAACTACTTACTTTTTTGAAGAATTCGCTTGATCTTTCTGTACTGATCGGCCTCCCTCAGTTTCAGGTCTGACCAGCGTTTCCTCAGTTGCTCCTTGGATCGTTGTACCCCAAAATGATTGTACAGCCTTCTCACAACTTTAGACATGATCTTGGCCTTGCGGACATTGGGGTTGAGGTAAGGCCCATACTTCCCATCATAGTCGCTCCTCTTTAATATGTCCACCATCTCCAACATTTCTCCAAATGACATATTTGAGGCCTTGAATTTCAGGCTCCGGGATCGGGACGTTTGTGCCTCCGGACTTTCCTCGTCCTCCTCCTCGTTGGGGGGATATTTGGGGCGCACCTGCTGTGTCCCCGCCATGTGCTCTCCCCACTGCGCCGTAAAGAGAAGGGGTGGGGAATAGACGAGAAAGATCGTCAGGGGCGGGCGGAGTTTGACGCATGCGCACTGTATATAAAACGTCACACGCCTGTGTCGTAGCCACGATCTGGGAGACGAGGGGAGAGAAAGCTCACGCACGAGACGATCGCTACAAAACGAAGGTACAATTTGACGTTGGTACATAACTAGCCTAGACTGATTAGAACTTGAGGCTTCTTTATGGATAAGATTAGGAGAGTTTAGGCTGACATTATTTATATTGTTTTGTGTGGCGTTGTGTCTTGCAGAGGTGATGGAGGCCTTCTACAACGTGAGCTTTCTACCCCTCTTCATTGATAAATACCGGCAATTCCCCCTCTTATGGCAGGCGAAACACAGGGATTATAGCAACAGACCAAAGAGGTACGCAGCCCTGCTGAAACTTGTGGCATTTGTAAAGCCTACCCTGCCCATGGCAACCGTGGCAAACTTAAAAGTGAAGATCAACAACATGAAGAGTACCTATTTCCGGGGAGCGCAATAAGGTCCGGAAGTCCCTAGCATCTGGAGCTGCAGCAGCTGATGTCCATGTCCCCACGCTCTGGTACTATGAGAGGCTCCACTTTCTCAAAGACCAGGCTACTGTCAGGAAGTCACTCTCGACTCTTCCTTGCACGCGTCCTTCCACGCACGCCACCCCTGATGAGGCTTTTTAACATTGCAGCGTGACGAATGTGCTGTGTCGATTAGGAAAGGTAGTTTTACCTGACCGAGCGCTTCCGTCACAGAATTTCTTCTGAGCATGCGTAGCACTTTGTCCGTCGGACAAGCGTACACACGCTCGGATTCGACATATATCTCTTACAATCTTTGGTCAGATGGGGCCACCAGAAGGTACGTAGTAGTAGATCGGTTGTTTTGGAGATACCAAAGTGCCCAGCCAGTTTGTGGTTATGACATAACTCTAATATATGTAACCTCAATTTTTCTGGAACCACAATCTTGCCTTCATGCCAAAACAATCCATCTTTACTGGAAACTCCATCCAAGGGAGGCATCCCAATGGAGGCTTGTTTGATCCGAGATATGAGGTCTTCTTGTAAGAGTAGGAAATTCCCGGCGGGTAGAATGGTGTCGGGAGGAATATCGTGCTCGATATCCAAGAACATCCGAGAAAGAGCATCTGGCTTACTGTTTTTGGAGCCTGGCCGATAGGTTATGTGGAGTTGGAAACGTGAGAAGAATAGAGCCCACCTGGCTTGTCGTGGTCTTAATCTTTTAGCTGTTCTCAGATACTCCAAGTTTTTGTGGTCGGTGTACACCAGAACAGGATGCGCAGCCCCCTCCAATAGGTAGCGCCATTCTTCCAAGGCTACTTTGATGGCGAGAAGTTCCCTGTCGCCCACATCATAGTTTCGTTCTGAAGAGGTTAGTTTGCGGGAGAAGAAACCTACTGGAAAAAGAAGAGCCTTGGCACCCTGTCGTTGGGATAGCACCGCCCCTACTGCAATCTCCGAGGCATCGACTTCTAAAACAAATGGCAAGGCTGGGTTCGGATGTTTGAGGATAGAGGCAGAAGTAAAAAGTTCTTTAAGTCTTTCAAAGGCCCGTTGTGCTTTGGAACTCCAATGAAACCGAATTCCCTGTCGAGTAAGTTCAGTGATGGGTGAAATAATAGAGGAGAATCCTTTGATAAATTTTCTGTAGAAATTGGCAAAGCCAATGAAGCGTTGTACTCCCTTTCTGTCTATGGGTGCTGGCCAATCCAAAATGGCGGATACCTTTTCGGGGTCCATTTTGATTCCTTCTGCTGATATGATTAGTCCCAAGAATTGTACGCTCTGGATCTCGAAGTTACATTTTTCAAATTTTGCATACAGTCCATGTTGTCTTAGACGGGTAAGGACGTTTCGGACATGTCTGCGGTGGTCGGTCAAGGAGGGAGAGAAAATTAGAATATCGTCCAAATAAACAATAACGTACAAATCCAGATAATCATGGAAGATGTTATTAACGAAGTGTTGGAAGGTTGCTGGGGCATTACATAATCCAAATGGCATGACGAGGTACTCGTAGTGCCCAAACCGAGTACGGAAGGCCGTTTTCCACTCGTCCCCTTTTCGAATGCGGATCAGGTTGTAAGCCCCCCGAAGATCCAGTTTTGTGAAGATTTTGGCTGTACCCAGCCTTTGAAAAAGTTCTGGTACCAATGGAAGGGGGTATCTGTTCTTGATGGTAATCTTGTTTAATTCACGATAATCAATGCAGGGGCGAAGAGAATGATCTTTTTTTTCGACGAAGAAGATACCCGCACCGGCCGGGGATGTGGAAGGACGTATGAACCCTTTTGCCAGATTCTCGTCTATGTAATCCTTTAGAGTGCCCAATTCCTGTTCCGTAAGTGGGTAGATTCTTCCGAAGGGAACTTCTGTTCCGGGTAGAAGTTCTATGGGACAATCATAAGGCCTGTGTGGCGGAAGTGTCTCTGCCCCCTTTTTGCTGAACACATCTGCAAAGTCCCGGTAAGGTTCAGGGATGGACTGGTAGAGTTCTGAGTCAGTACCCAGGCATAGGAGCGAAGCGGGTTCGTCGGGTCTTCCACAGTGACAGTTCTGATGGCAATAACTGGAAGAAAACTGAACTTCACCTGTAGCCCAGTTGATACTGGGGTTGTGAGCACGCAACCAAGGCATTCCTAAAATTATCGGGAAGAGAGGTGAAGGTATGACATCCAACCGTAAGAGCTCCTGGTGTTGAGATCCTATGGTGGTCAAAAGGGGTTCCGTTTCCTGGGTGACTGGGCCGGAACTAAGTGTGGAGCCATCCGCCAGGTGGACCGCAAGGCCCCGTACTTTGGGTTGAAGAGGGATGCCATGGTTGGTTGCAAAAACTTGATCAATGAAGCAGCTGCATGCTCCTGAGTCAATGATGACTGATACTGGAATGCTCCGACCGGAGAGCTGCAAAAGAATAGTGAGAGCCAGGTGAGTGCCGGTTGGGAGTAAGACGGGTGCACATAAAGAAGAGGCAGACAACCACTTACGTGTCTTGTTGGGGCACATTCTTGCATAGTGTCCAGATTCCCCACAATACAAACATAGATTATGGGCCCGTCTGCGCATCTTTTCCTCAGGGGTCAGGGAAGGCCGAATTAGTCCGATTTGCATTGGTTCAGGAGCCCCAGAAGCCAGGGTAGATGAAGCTGAAGGGACTGAGTTAGAAGGACCAGGTACTTTGGGAAGCATCCAAAAGGGGCGAGAAGGACCAGAGGATCTTTCGGCCCGTCTTTCTCTAAGACGGCGGTCAATTTGAACTGAGAGATTAATGATTTCATCTAAGGACTGAGGAATACCAACACGAGCCAACTCATCTTTTAGAGAATCTGATAGTCCTCTGCGAAATTGGTGTCGCAGTGCCGCATCATTCCACTCTGTATCAGAGCTCCAGCGTTTGAATTCCACGGCGTAATCCTCGGCCGTTCTGCGACCTTGCTGTAAGGATTGTAATGCGGTTTCAGCCGTGGCAGCAGGTTGAGGGTCCTCATATAGCTGAGCCATTGCAGTGAGGAAGCGGTCCAGGGAGTCCAGGGACGCAGACTTCTGTTCCAAAAGGCGGTGGGCCCAGGTTTGTGGTTCACCAGTCAGAAGGGAGATGATGAACCCCACTTTTGTAGCTTCCAAAGAAAAAGTCAGTGGTTGTAGAGCGAAATAAAGTTCACACGCATTGCGAAACGCACGGTATTTACTTCGTTCCCCAGAGTTTCTTTCCGGTATTGGTACCTTGGGTTCTGGTGGTAGCATGATCACGGAGGGTGCTTGAGGGTACCCAACAGAAGACGCCACCTGGGGGACAGAAGATGCAGACATGGTTTGGACTTGTTCTTCCAATCAAGAATAGCCTTCCTGTAGGCCTTTCACAGCTTGGGATAGACCCGCTAGATGCCTGCACATATCCTCCATGGGAGAGGCCCCCTGCCCGGACTCAGTCATGGCTGCCTGATACTATCAGGCTGGTACGTACCTGACTGGTGAGTCCACTTGGGCAGAGGGGAGGTCTCCCGTACGGATCCCACTATCGGCCCCTGGAGATGGGTACAGGAGGCACGAGAGTGAGGAAGGGTAAGAGAGCCTGGTGCAGGGTGTCCGGATGTGGTGAGGAGAGTCCACTGGAGACCGGGTGGAGTGCAGGTATGCGGGATACACAGGTGGAGATTCCACAGGTGGGTGATGGGAGTAAGGGTATGCAGGATATCCAGAAGATGTGGTAAGTCCAGGTATAAGCAGATGGGGTGCAGGTATGCGGAATACACAGATGGAGGGAGGCGTGGAATAGGAAGCAGGCACAAGTCTCTCAATAGGAATCAAGATAATCTAGATACCTTCAAGGTCTGGCGGTGTTCCGATGGCGAGGCACAAAAGGGACAAGCATAAGAATGGTCAATCAGGCAGAGGTCGTCAGGCAGGCGGAGATCAAGGAATTCCAAAGGGCAAGCCGGGTCACAGGATCAAAACAAGGTTTTAGCAGGTTACAAACACAGGAACAAGGTCTCTGGAGAGCTGAAGATCAGGCAGCACTGGCCAACAGGTGCTGCCTGATTAAGTAGGCTGACTGGCGCCAACAGCACACACAGGTGTGTTCCAATTACTGCGCGCGCGCGCCCGGACGTGTGCACGCGCGCGCGCACGCAAGCCCGCACCCGCAGGAACGCGCACAGGAGTGCGTGCACTAGCGCGCGCCGGCGCGCGCCGGCGCGCACCACCCGGCTGTCTGGAATAGCGTTTTTTGTGACACCAGCCTCCCAGGCTCGAATAGTATTAAGCATAAGAATAGTTACCTGGTAAGGTGCCCTACGACCCCTAAATAAAAGTACTTTAAGAGCTTCTGTGGAACCTACCACTGCTGCTTCCAGCCGAGTGAAAGAGTTCTATAAATCTGGGCTTAGCCACTATACGGCTGTAACCAGTTGAGTGGCCAAAAAGTATTTGTAGAAATCCGGAAAAGCTAATCCTCCCTGTTCAATTTATACCTGGGGTTTTTTGACCCCCATAAAAAACGATGAAAACAGCTGATTTAATCTTGTAAAAAGGAGCAATTGTGGAGAATGTCTAAAAAAAAAAAACATTTTGGTATAATTTTCATTTTTAAAAAGATTAATGCGTCCCAATAAGGACAATGGTAGAGACTTCCATGCTTTCAATTTTGACCCAATGTCTCTCAGAATCGGAGTCAGATTCAAAGACATAAATTCAGAAGTTTGACGGGAAATTACAACTCCTAAATACTTGAAATTATCTACCCACTGCAGTGGAATATCCTTCAAAGCCGTGCTATGGGCCTCCATATCTATTGGAAACAAAGGCTGTTTTTTCATCTACTATAAACTTCAAAGCGTCATTCTTTACTCGTTGAGACTTATTGACCGCTTTAATAGCAGATATATATTGTCCTCTTGCATAGGCCTTAAAAGTATCCCATAGTATTGCTGAAGTAGATGACCCTGTATTAAACTCCCAATACTCTACTAGAAGGGGTGGGATTTTATTAACTATATCTGGTTGTGAAATCCAATGAGTGCCCTATCACCACTGTCTACCTGGTGAGGCTTGGTTCCCTTCGATCGTGTTTCTGGATGGATGTGTGGTCGCGATGACACGATTGAGCCTCGGCACGTTTCACCAATAGGAACGGCCGCCATAAGGAAGCTCTAAATCCGCCATCTTAGATATAGGCTTAAATACCCATACGGGCAACAGTCTTAATTCTAATGCATTTAATGATGCTGAATTTGTCCACACATGCTGTGTGCCCCTGGGCCCTTACAATATAATCTATAATTCCATGATAAACTTAAAAAATGTAGTACAAATTAACAATTAAAAACGGATATTAAATGCAAGATTTTTTCCCATTGTATCGAATTGGTATGCCACCATCTAGTGGTTGACCAATGGTAATTACAAGCGAAGCTAATAATATGGGTTTATAGCACAAAGCGCCATCTTGTGGTTAAACCAATTTACTACATTCAGTGAATAAACCATATTACATTAATAAGGCACTAGTTAAATGACTGAATAATTTAATGGGCTTTGATGGTTATATTTAATTAATTAATTGTCTACATATTAAATTATAAAGAAATTTTAAAATGTTTTAAAGAGGGGTTCCAAAATGATTAAGAGGAAATTCCAAAACTAAACTAGATGGATCTTTGAACTCCAGACGTTGACACTCCAGGGGCTAAACGTGGAGTTGGACCTAAACTGTTTCATTAAAAATTATTAATTAATTTAACAATTCAAACTATTGTCCAATTTAGCATCATTTAATACTCTTTAGCCATTCCTAGACCATAAATCACAACCTTTTACATTTTGTAAAATGTCTTTATAGTATAATATGTAGACAATTAATTAATTGAATATAACCATCAAAGCCCATTAAATTATGCAGTCATTTAACTAGTGTCTTATTCATGTAATATGGTTAATTCACATAATGTAGTAAATTGGTTTAACCACAAGATGGAGCTTTGTGCTATGAACCCATACTATTATCTTTGCTTGTAATTACCATTGGTCCACCACTAGATGGTGGCATACCAATTCAATACAATGGGAAAAAATCTTGCATTTAATGTCCGTTTTTAATTGGTAATTTGTATTACATTTAATTGGTAATTTGTATTAAGGCTATTACCCGTATGGGTATATAAGCCCATATCTAATATGGCGGATTTAGCGCTACCTGATGACAGCCGTTCCTATAGGCTGAAATGCGTTGAGACTAAATCACGTCCCCCCGACCACACATCCACCGGGAAACACGATCACAGGGAACTGAGCCTCACCGCAATACAGCACCGTCTTGACGGAGACTGGCCGGATATCCCTGATTAAAATACATGCTGATTACACCAGGTACCAGGCTTAGGCACCAGAAAATGTGAGTGTATCCCATTTTTTACCACATCCTTATGTTAACTAAATTACAGTTTTACACTATGGGAGGCCCCTCTGTAATTTTTTCTTCCTATCTATGGCGGACCATTCTAAACGCAGCTGATCTGGATTAACCATCTAGGGGTTACATATCCCCACAAAGCGCAAGTGACCACTCTAGCGATAGGTGGTCAATTCATAAGGGTGAGTACACATCCATGTGGGGCACCTCTGTCTGCACACTGAATTGGAGCACCTATAATTTTGATCTACGCACAAGCACTTTATTTTTACAAAGAAGTGGGACTGTTAATGAATGAATTTATTTTTGCAATTTGATTCACATTGTTGTTTTTATATTTGGAATTTATATTAGCTGAGCGCAGTGTTTAACCTTTCTATTTTACTGTGACGCTAGTCAGCTCACATTCGCACTGCTGCTGGCAACCCTTTGATTCACTTTCCTATTGGCGCAAAGTTTTTTCTTTTATCACATTATATTAACTGTTATTTTTATGTATTTATTTAATGTTTGCATATACTCCAATGAATAATTTGTTTCTAGCACAGATTCATGGTTTATAGCACTTGCCACTTATTTGGTATTTAACTGGCAATTAGTGTCTGTTTTAACTACACATTATCACATTGAGTTTTTTTTTTCACTTTTATCCTGCAAACACAGTACCAATCAATTAATCTATGACCTATCTTACAGAGCTGTGCCATACCCCCTTTCCAATTTTCTTAAAACTTAGTCTTTGAAGGGTTTCATTTATAGAGGTTATGGTAAAATTAGTAATAGACACATTCACTCGACTTGTTCAATAATTTTGCAGTACATCCAAGCCACTTCTTCAGTTCTAGTAAGAGTAAGGAGCATACCTCAGAACAGGTAACTAAGTCCCATTAATCCAACCATCATGGAATGTGTCCTAGAACATAATGGGAGAGGAAAAACTTTGTGGAAACACCCTGTTCTGATTATATAATCCCATTTTCGCAGCTGTTAGTCCTTCGAGTTACACAGCTAAAGGTGCAAATTGTCGTTAAAACACCAGAGCAGAGATATTGAAACGGCATCATATGTAGGTGACAGGCGGTGTCAAAGGCACCCGTGTTAAGGAATGGTTGTTCCAGTTTGCATAGATGGCCACCTGTAAACTTGTTGATCTTTCTGTCCAAAAAATGCAGCTCACTGTCCTCACAAATGTCCCATTTCATTAAAGTGTACAAAGATTACTGAGTCCTGAACCATAGAGATCACACTCCTATGTTGGTGCATCCCCTTGCTGAAAAGTTGTTTTGTCTCCACAATATACAGGTTTTTACATTCCTCACCACACTGGATTGCATAGGCATCTACACATACTCATGTTTGGTAGTTGGGTCTTCAAGTAAGTTACTTGGTATATGCAGTCCAGTGAAGTCTATGTAGCCATAAGTGCTGAAGAATGTCCTGATATGTATTAGTCCAGTCAAATCCTAACTACCGGACCGGAAAGTCCTCAGCAAAGGTAAGCATAGACATCTTTCCTTTACAAGGTAGTTAGAATAGGCTTATAACGGGAGTGGAAGAATGTTTAAAGTGGGGTTGCGGTCAAAAAAAAAAAAGGGACTTAAAAATCATTAAAAAAATAAAAAATAAATAATTGGAAAAAAATAAAATTTTTACTCACCTCTAAATGCCTGTTGCTAGGGGGTCCCTCGTAGTCTGCCACCTTCAGTGCCCGGGCTAAACGTCACTTCCCCCTCGGCGCCGCACAGTCATCTGGGACCTGTCACGTGTCCCAGATGACTGAGCGTCAAATCACGGCGCACGGCTCCGCTCGCGCATGCAAAGTGGGTGCCCGGCTGTGAAGCCACAGCCGGGTTCCCACATTAGGAATGCCGGCGCCGCGAGCGGCTCGGGGAACGAGGGGGGCCTCATTTCCCCGCATCGCTGGACCCTGGGACAGGTAAGTGTCCGATTTTTAAAAGTCAGCAGCTGCAGTATTTGTAGCTGCTGACTAAAAAAAAAAAAAAAATTTTTCCCCAGGACGGAGCTCCGCTTTAAGTATAGTTAGGATTTGACTGGACTTCTGCTTTAAGTTCTTTTTTCCCCTGTGCCTGTGTGGGTTTCCTCTGGTAACTCCAGTTTCCTCCCACACTCCAAAGACATGCTGGTAGGGAAATTGGTCCTAGTATGCGTATGAATGTGAGTTTGGGACCTTAGGTATTAAGCACCTTGATAGTAGGGACTGATGTGAATGTATAATAAATATATAATGCACTGCGTAAATTGATGGTGCTATATAAGTATCTGAAATAAATAAACTATTACTATCTTTTTCTTGATTCACAAACTAGAATGTGCACTAGCAAGTAATTGATGCTTTCACAAAATCTTTGTGACAGAGTGCCTTTAACAGTACAGATATCTTTCTCTTTGCCTAATGATCACAGCTATCCTTTAACCTACCAAGTTCAAACTGATGGTTTCAAAAAGCCTTCTATGCTTTTCCACATTGACTTTCTTATCAGCAGTCTAAACTTCCCCATACTCCACTGATTTGTTTTATTTGGCTCTGAAAGTGTTTAATGATTACGCTCATCAGAGGTCTCTTGGTGTTTTGCATAATCAGGAAAGGACATTAAACAGAATTAAGCACAAGTCCCATCCTCCTCCCTGTAGTGAATTTCCATGTACTGTCAAATGCATTAATACTCAGGTCAAGTCAGGGGATATGAATACAGCAGATAGTCAAAGAGCAATGTAATATCTGCTTCAGAAAATGGATTCTCTTGAATCAAGAAGAAACCAAATCATTCATCTCTCTTTGTTATTTATGAATGTGACTGATGAGAGCAGTGCGCAGGAGGCGAAATGCCATGCCCTGTGCTCAGCCGCACATTAATGCATTCATCAGCATCATGACCTTGAAGTGTAAATTGCGGGAGGCTGTTTAGTAATCATTGTTTTACCTTACTTAATGACTCGATGCCATGAAAAAAAGATACTTCTACTGTTTATGGCATATGATTCATTCTGTTATAAAAGCAAGATTGCTGCTCAACATGAATGGTGATTAAATGTGGTTTTCAATAACTTCATTTTATTTCCTATTTTACCTATATATTTATTTATTCCCCATTGAGCCAGCTGATAGATAAATGGCAAAGGACTGCACAAGTTCCACAAAAAAGCCTGATTACAATATGCCCAACAACACATTGACATGCTTCATTAGGCTTTTTTGTGGCATTGGCGCAGTAAAGGCTTCCTTCTGACAGCTCAACCATGCAGCTCTTTTTTGTTTAAGTATCGTTGAATTGCGCTCCTTAAAAACATCCACACCGTCTTTTTGGAGAGCAGCCTGTATTTCTCCTGATGTTACCTGTGGGTTTTTCTTTGTATCCTGGGCATCCACCAGTTGTGGCTGCAATCTTTCTTGGTCTACCTGACCTTGCCTGGTATCAAAAGAGCCCCGAATTTTCCACTTCTTCATAAGGGATTAAACAGTACTGACTGCCATATTCAAGGCTTTGGGTATCTCTTTATATCCTTTTCCATCTTTTTAAAGTTCCATTACTTTGTTACGCAGGTCTTTTGGCTGTTCTTTTCTACCGCCTCATGGCTCAGTGTCTAGCCTGCTTAGTACATCCATGTGAGAGCTAACAAACTCATTGACTATTTATACACAGAAACTAATTGTGATTTAAAAAGCCACAAATGTGAGAAATTAACCTTTATTAGACATTTTAACCTGTGTGTGCCACCTTCTGTGTCTGTACCAAGGTCAAACATTCCAGGGTATGTGAACTTTTGGGTGATTTCTGTTATCATTATGATTTTAAAAGGAGCCAAAAAAATATGTGATAATAAATGGCTTCATGTGATCAGTATCCTTGAATAAAACACAGTTTTTGGCATGATTAGTATAATATAGTATAATATAAATGCCAAAATTTCCCAATTTATGCCAGGGTATGCAAACTTTATAGCACAAATGTATATACATACACATACAGACACACGCTTATGGTAGAGCCGTTACAGTGAAAGAGAAGTATGGTAGCACTTCATGAATGGCAGAACTAGTCAGAGAGATATTTCCCATTTCCCTGCCTGCACACAGAGCGATAATGCTAATGAGCTTGGTGTGTGCCCAGGCACACCTGGCACACCCCCTGCGCATGTCTATGATCACCAGTTAATTTGCAAGAAAAAAGAAAGCAAGCAGCGCAAATCTATAATCCCACAATCTGGTGATAGTGAACCCACTGCTATTAACCTAATGCCTTACTGTATAAGTGTGAAATGCATTCAATCAATCATGTATAATGATAAACGTGTCATTGCATAAAATAATTAATCTATCATAGAAAAATTATTTGTTTCTATGAAACAAACCAAGTGCAAATGCTGTTAAAAAAAAGTGCAAAAGAAAAAACATAAAAAAATATTATTCATTAGTAATGTGCATCATGAAAAATTCATGTGTTACATATGTGAAGCCCATTTTGCAATCCCCATAAAAATCCAAGAAAGTGATAATAATAATCTTGCATTTTTCCTGGGATTGCAAAATGAATTGCAAATATTTTGAACACATGATTTTTGATGCATGCACTTTACTAATAAATAATGTTTTTTTGCACTAAGCACTTTTTGTTCACTGTACCAGCACACCATTTTTTCTTTTGCACTTTTTTTTAACAGCATTTGCACTTTAATTGTTTTCATAGAAACAAATAATTTTTGTATGATAGATTAATTATTTTATGCAATGGATTGAATGTATGTCACACGTGTACAGTAAGGGATTAGGTTAATAGCAGTGGGTTCACTATCACCACTTGCTTCTTTTTTTCTTGCCAAAAATGGAGACTTGCATAACTCTGGCTATAGACTCGCAGGGCTCGTGCTGTAGACTTGCAGAGCTCTTGCTATGGACTCTGTTAGAAATATAATTGACTTGATTATGTACATCATTATATAATCTAGATATGGATAAAGTGAAATAAATATATATATAGATTTTTACATATATTTATGTAAAGATTGGTTTGAAGCTTCAAATACATTTCTTGGGCAGTTCTATGTACAGCCCACATATGTTTGTACTTTAGAGTGAGGTGACCATTCACCCTCCCCCCATCGTAAAAGGCTACATCCTTGTCTAAAGACACAGTTTAAGTATGTTATCTAAAAATGTTATTTCTTTATATTACAATATTTCTTGATTAGGATTATTATTAAGTACATTACATTTTAAACGTATATAATCTATCTACTGATATATGTAGCATTTGGTTTAGAAGATAGCGAACTTGTATTGTAAGTTAACCGCTTCCCGACCGCCCACTGCATATATACGTGAGCAGAATGGCACGGGGAGGCAGAATCACGTACCTGCCCGCGGGTCGCGCGCGCGCCGCCAGCGGCGCGCTAGCGACCCGGTCGGGAGCTCCGTGACCTCGGCCGCAGGACCAGCGGACCCGATCACCGCTGGTGTCCCGCGATCGGGTCACAGAGCTGAAGAACGGGGGAGAGGTATGTGTAAACAAACCTCTCCCCGTGCTTCCTACTCTGCCTGTCATTGATTGGCTGTTCCCGGTCATCGGGAAAGCCAATCAATGACATCAGACGTCAGCCCCGCCCCCTAATGTAAAAAAACACACACACGTCAGAGCCCATAACCCCTCCCCTCCCCCTAGTGGTTAACTCTTTCACTACAACTGTCATTTATACAGGAATCAATGCATTTAAATAGCATTGATTGCTGTATAAATGACAATGGTCCCAAAAATGTGTCAAAAATGTCCGATGTGTCCGCCATAATGTCGCAGTCACAATAAAAATCGCTGATCGCCGCCATTACTAGTAAAAAAAAAATATTAATAAAAATGCTATAAAACTATCCCCTATTTTGTAAACGCTATAACTTTTGCGCAAACCAATCAATAATCACTAATTGCGATTTTTTTTACCAAAAATATGTAGAAGAATACGTATCGGCCTAAACTGAGGAAAAAAAAAGTTTTTTTATATATTTTTTGGGATATTTATTATAGCAAAATGTAAAAATTATTGCATTTTTTTCAAAATTGTCACTCTATTTTTGTTTATAGTGTAAAAAATAAAAACCGCAGGGGCGATAAAATACCACCAAAAGAAAGCTCTATTTGTGGGAAAAAAGGACGCCAATTTTGTTTGGGAGCCACGTCGCACGACCTCGCAATTGTCAGTTAAAGCGACGCAGTGCCGAATCGCAAAAAGGGGCCTGGTCCTTTGGCTGCCAATTGGTCCGGGGCTGAAGTGGTTAATGGCAGTTTTTGCATCCCAATGTAATGTTTTGAGTAGTGACAGTTTTGTATTTCAACATCCCGTTGGATGAGGTGGGAGGGAACTTGCTCATTCAGAATTTGCGGGGCATTCTATGGCACAACAGAGCTCAGAGGAACCTGAAACCATCCTTTATTGGGAAAAGGGTGGGGGCTTAGTTGGAGTAATAAGTTCGTAAAAAGACAGACAGGTTGGGTCTGGAGGGCAGACGTGCAATCCAGCAGACACGAGGAGACACGAGGAAGGAGACTGACAAACCTACTTACACACACACACAAAGATACATTTATACAATCTGCATTTCAAGAATAAGAAGCTTATCGATGCTATTTTATATTCTACATTTTGACTCTGTTTTTGTAATATTTTGCGATTTTTATTGTTAAATCAATTTTGGAGTTTTTACATGAGAACTGAACAGATTTTCTTGAACTTTCCTCATCGATATGAATTATTGAAATATAGTTATTAATACAGTAATAACTCGATTTCTACAGACTCACCACTGCAAATGTTCTCTTGCTACAGACTTGCCACACAAATTTGCTACAAATTGGAAAAGTAACAACTAAAATTTGTGCTCTGCAAGTGTGCAAATTGCCAGGGAAGATGTGCAGCAAGTTCACAAGACTTACAATTCAATGCTGCAACAAATCTGTGGCAAGTTATTCTTGCTATCTGTGTCCCCAGTTAGCTGTGTAAAAGCAAGCTCTAAGTTTGGTGTGCATTTCAGCGGGCCCACTATTTCCAGGGTGGATGCATATCACACTGGGACTGTGCATGTTAACTAAGCAAATAAGAGAATCGGCTCACCAGTAGAAGTGACGTAGAAGATGATTTGGTTTCATTATCAGGGAATCTACTACACTGACCCTTTTAAACTTAAGCTAAAGCAAACTTGTGATATCAACAATCTGCCCTATGTAATTAAACAATATTTGTAACTGACAAAAAAGTTAAGGAGAAGCAATATTTGTCTGTGAAAAGTAGGGAATCCTCTAAAAAATCAATGACAATGTTTTTGAAAAAGTGTAATACCACCTTAAATGCATTATCATTTTAAAAAGGGTTTTATGTGGCCTTTTCTGTACTAAATTATAAGATTAAAAAGTATATCTTGAAGCTTTCCTGCTTTTACATTGGTCTTATGAAAGCGCTTGGACTTTAATCACATACAGTATATTGCAGAATAATTAAATCTAAGTTAATCAGCTGCATTACTGCACTGATATAGGCTTGTACCATTTTAATTAAAACATTTTCGAATTCCACAATCTTTTCTATTATCCTGTTTAATCCATGTCGGAGGTGTCAGTATAATGATTACAGTTATTTCTGTCCACTAATTGACCTAATTTACCAATTTGAATTCTTATCCTTATTTTACTTTATACTGTTGTTATTTGCTCAGGGGAAACTGCAAGGTATTTTACAAAAATGTGCTAAGCTTTGAACATATGAACATCCTATACTCCATATACGTTGGACAATCTCTATGCTGCAGCCTAGCAGTAGGAGTTTAGAGGTACTGTATCTGGTCATCTCTGTTCATCATTACAGATGTTGTTTTGTAGTTCTGGTCTACTAAGGTCTTATATGATAATTTGTCCTCCATAAACAGGAAAAATGTGCATAACTGCAGGGAAAACAAGTGTATCGTGCAACTGTTTTATATTTGTTTTTTTGCCAGAACTCAGTTAAGCAGTGCAATTACAAAAATAAACTTTAGGGATTTAAGATGTGCTGGTCCACTGTCTCTGTGTTTTTTTTATTATTTTTTGACACTTTTTTGGTGAATGGGTATGGGAACTATATACCTGATACCCATTCACATAGGGGGGAGGGCGGGATCTGAGGGCCTTTTATATTCCGATAATTTTTTGTATCCTGAACAATTTTTCTGATAATTGTGACGCCAATCTTTCTTAGTCTACTGGACATTGGCTTGGAATCAAGTGATCCCCAAATTTTCCACTTCTTAATAAGTGATTGAACAATACTGACTGGCATATTCAAGGCTTTGGATATCTGTTTATATACTTTTCCATCTTTATAGTTGTAAGTTCCATTACCTTTTTACGCAGGTCTTTTGACAGTTATTTCTGCTCCCTATGGCTCAATAACTAGCCTGCTCAGTGCATCCATGTTAGAGATATCAAACTTATTGGCTATTTATACGCAGACACTAATTGCAATTTAAAAAGCCACAGATGTGGGAAATTAACCTTTAATTGCTATTTTAACCTGTGTGTCATCTGATGTGTCTGTACCAAGGCCAGGTATGTAAACATTTGATCATGGCCATTTGGGTGATTTCTGTTATCATTATGATTTAAAAAGAAGCCAAGCAACTACTGTATGTGATAATAAATGGCTTCATATGATCACTATCCTTAAATAAAAGACAGTTTTTTTTCATGATCAGTCATATTTTCAATATTAATGCCAAAATGTAATATTTTCTGCCAGGGTATGCAAACGTTTGAGCTCAGCTGCATTATTCTCTTTGTTTTGTATTCAATACATGTTTCTGGAATGATTTACTGTGTTTATGGGGAAAAAAAATTTGCATCATTTTTTGAAATGCTGGCAACCTTACTGTTTGCTGTTGTCAATACTTTATATAGAATAGGAAATTTTGCTAAAGATATGACAACTTTTTATTTTGTGCAGTGAGGGAAAATAAGTAGAAAGTTTGAAACATTAGTCCACCTATGACATCTGTTGCAATGAATATTTAAAGACATTGATCCACAGTGATGTACATTGCCTGTCTTTAACAATAAATTCATACCTGCAAGCCTTGAAAGTGCTGCTTTTCCACCTAGTGAGTTGATATGACTTATAATAGTACAGCAAGTGCTAATACTATTACTTGCATTTATTCAAGTACAGTTTATTAGGAAAAAATAACTTGTTTTCTATTACTTATACAAATATAATAGTTGGGCCTCATGCACACTGGGCATTTGCCCAGCTCTTCCCACTTTAAGACCAGCGTCGTTTTGTATTTTAGGTGTTTATATGTTTAAAACAGGTTTTATTGCTAGAAAATTAGTTAGAACCCCCAAACATTATATATTGTTTTTTTTCTAACACCCTAGAGAATAAAATGGCAGTCGTTGCAATACTTTTTTCACACCGTATTTGCGCAGCGGTCTTACAAGCGCACTTTTTTTTTTTGGGAAAAAAAAAAACACTTTTTTGAATAAAAAAATAAGACAACAGTAAAGTTAGTCCAATTTTTTTATATATTGTGAAAGATAATGTTACGCCGAGTAAATTGATACCCAACATGTCACGCTTCAAAATTGCGCCCGCTCGTGGAATGGCGTCAAACTTTTACCCTCAAAAATCTCCATAGGTAACGTTTAAAAAATTCTACAGGTTGCATGTTTTGCGTTACAGAGGAGGTCTAGGGCTAGAATTATTGCTCTTGCTCTACCGATCGTGGCAATAGATCACATGTGGGGTTTGACCACCATTTTCATATGCGGGTGCTACTCACGTATGCGTTCGCTTCTGCGCGTGAGCTCGTCGGGAAGGGGCGCTTTAAAAAAAAAAAAATTCTTATTTATTTTACTTGATTTTATTTATTTTTACACTGTTTTTATTTATTTTGTTTAAATTGGGTCACTTTTATTCCTATTACAAGGAATGTAAACATCCCTTGTAATAGAAAAAAAGCATGACAGGTCCTATTAAATATGAGATCTGGGGTCAAAAAGTCCTCAGATCTCATATTTGGACTAGAAAGAAGAAAGAAATTGTGATTTGAAAAAATGACATTGAAAAAATGTTCCTTTAAGAGGTATGGGCGGAAATTACGTTTTGACGTCGCTTCCGCCCTGCTATGGTATAGAGACGGGTGGGGGCCATCTTAGCCTCACTCGTCTCCATACCCAGCTAGGAAGAGGACCCGATTGCCTCCGCTGCTACCGACGGCTCCGGTAAGCGGCGGAGGGCGCGGGAGAGCGGCTAGAGGGGTGGGGGCACTTCTCCTGCCGCCGATAACGGTGATCTCGCAGTGAATCCGCCGCGGAGACCACCATTATCGTAAATACAACCGGCGCCTGAAGAGATGGATATCTCGGTTGTGGCAGCAGTTGCTGCCGTTACCGAGATATCCTTCTTCAAAAAAGGGACGTACATCATCGTGCACTGGTCGTAAAGTGGTTAATGCCTTTTTTCTGGCAGGAGAAAAGCTGCATTAGCAACTTGACCTCCGGAAGGTTTACCCCCTTCATGACCAGGCCATTTTTTTTGCGATACGGGACTGCGTTATTTTAACTGAAAATTACACAGTCATGCAACACTGCACCCAAATAAAAATGTTGTCCTTTTTTTCCCCACAAATAGAGCTTTCTTTTGGTGGCATTTGATCACCTATGCGTTTTTAACTTTTTGCGCTAGAAACAAAAAAGACCGACAATTTAGAATAAATAACAATATTTTTTTGTTTGTGCTAAAAAACATACCCAATAAAAAATGAAAAAAATCTAATTTGGTCAACAATTTAGACCAATATGTATTCTGCTACATATTTTTGGTAAAACAAATCCCAATAAGTGTATATTGTTTGGTTTGCGCAAAAGTTATAGCGTCTACAAACTATGGGATGTTTTTATTTATTTATTTATTTTTTACTAGTAATGGCGGCGATCAGCGACTTATAGCGGGACTGCGATATTGCGGTAGACAAATTGGACACCTAACTGACACTTTTGACACTTTTTGGGGACCAGTGATACTAATACAGTGATCAGTGCTAATACTAATACTGTACTAATGACACTGGCTGGGAGGGGGTTAACATCAGGGGCGATCAAAGGGTTAACTGTGTGCCTAGGTTGTGCTTACTCACTGCAGGGGAGGTGCTTTGACTAGGGGAAGGCAAAGATTTGTGTTCCTGCTTAGTAGGAACACAGAATCAATACCTTCCCTTCTTAAAAGAGCGACAATCTGCCTTGTTTACAGATTGTTGTTCTGCCTGTGACCTGTGTAATCGGCAGGTGCCGGCGGACATCGATTCTGCTGTACCCACCGCTGGGCTCCGGGTTTCCGGCGGCGCACACGCACGCTCTAGATCCGAAAGTGTCAGATCATGTACTAAATACGTTATCAGGTGCAGACCTGCTGCAGTATATATGTGGTGAGCGGTCGTTAAGTGGTCAAAAACAAACCTAAAGCCTCATTTTGCAAACTAGCTTAGGCTCGTTTTGGACACATTCAAGTGCATTCAGGCGCATTAGGCGTTTGGGTGTTCATTCAGTTCATTGGAGAGAATATTCATTTAAATGGCCATTGAAATTAATGAACTTTCAAGCACCTAAATGCGTCTATATGTGTTTGCAAATGCAGACTTATGCCCCGTACACACGGTCGGACATTCCGATGACAAAATCCGAAGGATTTTGTCCGAAACTTGTCTTGCATACACACGGTCGCACAAAGTTGTCGGAATTTGCGATTATTCGGAAGAGGCCAGTAGCCAATAGCTTTCGTTATTTACAAATTTATTCTGCGCATGCGTGGCACTTTGTGTGTCGGAAATTCTGTACACACAATCGGAAAAATTCCAATCGGATTTTGTTGTTACTACAGTGCTAGAGCATATTATTAGCACTGATCACTGTATTAGTGTCACTGGAGATGTCAGTTTCAGTTAGTTAGTTCCCACTCAGTGTCAGTAAGTGTCAGATTGCCCAGTGCACTATCACAGTCCCACTATAAGTCGCTGATCGTCACCATTACTAGTGTAGCACTGACCCCCGAAGGAGCTGTTGGTTTTTGTTGGGCTTACCGTTACCTCACCTGTTCACAGTGTCCGTCCTAGAGTTCCCATTGTAGAGTTGGTTAAAGAATATTGGTTCCAACACTTAGTCCCTTTTTCAAAGATGTATTTGAAAGAACATAAATTTTGCAATAGAGGGAAAGAGGGTTAAGGGGGATCCAGGTACCTTGTAAATTGCGGGTTAGAGGTATTTCCTTGATCCAGAGAACAAACAGCTTCCACAGACTGGATCTAGCAACCACCGGATAGGCCTCTCTCACTGACCTAGCAGCCGATGAGATGCTCTGTCAAAGTCTCTGCCCACAGACTTGTCAATTTATTATTACATTACTTACATTATTGAATATTTTTTACAGTTATTTATTATATTATAATTTATGATTTTGTGTTTCAAACTTTATCATACCCGGGATGTCTACTAGACTCTGGTTTGGACAGGTTTAAGTGAGTTATTCCTAAGAATTGCAGGCCTACAATATAAAACACCAAATTTCCATGCAAAATAATTGTACCGCTTTCAGCACCTAAAATCAGAAATAATCATACCGCCAGGGAGGTTAAAGTAGCGCAGTGCTGAATAGCGAAAAAATGGCCTGGTCATGAAGGGGGTAAAATCTTTTGGAAGTTAAGTGATAAAGGTGATGTTTAGGCTTCTGGCGCATTGCTTTACCTTTAAGGAGGAAAAGGCTGCCTCCAATAGAGCCTGATTTGAGTTTGAACATTGCCACATATGCCCCATGCTTGGGAAACTCAGATAGTTTAGAATTAGGGACCACACTTGTCAGAGGTACTTGAAGCAGCAATGTGGATTCTTCGTGTTCTGTATTTTAAAAATGTGTGCATTAAAAGAGAGTCATTAAAAGAGATATATGGGGATTTTTTAATTTGTTGAATCATACTTACCTAGGTGGATGTAGGATCGGTCCGATACTGCATCTGTCCCCCGCTGGCTCTAACACTAAGAAGCGAGAAATCAAACACCGCCGATCATTCAGTTCTTGGGGCTCCCTGAACCAAGAGCTAGTGACTGGTGGCTCTCCGCTCCCCCCCCCGCTCACTGGAGTGCTGCGCTGTTGAGGGGGGAGGATCAGCTGGCTGGGGCTCTCAGCAGCTTGATGAGAGGCTGAGCTGGGTGCTGGTCCAGGCATGTGGGTAGATGCCGACCATATGGTCGCAATTCCTTCCCAAGCCTGGATCGGCTCTGTGACATCAGCTGACAGCCCGCTGTCTGCTGAAAACGGGTCACAGGAGTGCAGAACAAACTGCACTCCTGTGATGCACAGGAGAAGTACAGCCAAACAAGCTTTGGCTGTACCTCTCCTTTAAAAGGGATTGGTTATCTTTTTTGCTGGCCAACTTGAAAGTGTGCTCAGGATCCATTTTGTACTGTTTAGCACACACTATGTTGCACGGTTACATGTGTTGCGTCAAGGCAGCTTATTCATTTAACCACATGCCGACCGGGCCATAGCCGAAAGACGGCTACAGCGCGGTCGGCTTATTCTGGGTGGACGTCTGTAGACAGGAAAAAGGAAAAAGCAACCATAAGCTTACTGGTGGAAGATGACCAGCTTATCCACATAAGAACAGAGAAAACTGCCAAAGTTATGTAGACTTCATTACAGAAACTGCATGACGCCCTTCTTACTACCCTACGCGGAGTTTGCCTACAATAATTCTTTGCATTCTGCCATTAATCAGACGCCCTTCTGGGCAAACTACGGTTATCACCCTTCTTTTCTTCCAGATTCCATTCCAGACGTCCCTACTCCAGCTGCACAGGACCTAGTCAAAAGTATCCAAGACAACTTCACCCGGATCCAACAGGCCATGAAGGAAGCACAGAAGGGTTATGAGGTACAATACAACCGGGGCAGGAAGGAATGTCCGCCTTTCCAGATTGGTGAGAAAGTTTGGTTATCAACCGCTAATTTAAAACTCCCTTGTCCTTCTCGGAAATTGGGTCCCAGGTTCATCGGCCCCTTTGAGGTCAAGAGGGTGATCAACCCAGTGGCCTTTGAACTAGATCTCCCCAGTTCCTATAGGATTCACCCAGTTTTTTCATGCCTCTTTGCTGAAACCCATAATTGCTAATTCTTTCCCTGATAGGCAAACGCCACTTCCTCCTCCCATCACCATCCAAGGAGAGGAAGAATTCGAGGTTGAGAAAATTCTGGATCTCCGAAGAAGAAGAGGGCAGGTCCAATATCTTGTTAAATGGAAGGGGTATCCCCCAGAAGACTGCTCCTGGGAGCCATCCGAAAACATTCATGCCCCCCCGCTTAATCCGGGAATATCACCAAAGACATCCTGAAGTGGGCATCCGGAGGCTGCCCTTAGGAGGGGGGCACTGTCAGGGAAATACCAGGTCTCTCCGCCGGGTCCAGGGTTGCGCACGCGCGGTAGAGCGGCGCAACGAAGTTTACAGGTACGCCGGGTAACAGGTGCGCATGCGCGGGTCCGCGGCTCTCGGGTATCTGTCACAACCCAGCCAGTACGCCTCACCACTGTGCGCGGCGCTGACGGAAGACGAGTGCGCATGCGCACTCGTCCGGGTATCCCACCTGACCAGTTACCTGGCCTATAAAAGGCCTTCCCTGTCCGCTTCCAAATTGCTGGTTTGTTGTCTCTTATGAGTCCTGTCTCCAGTCCAGTATCCTGTATCCTGTATCCTGTATCCTGTATCCTGTACCCTGTACCCTGCATCTACCTGACTACCAGTGCCGACCCGAATCCTCCTGACTACCGCTACCGCTACTTACCTGTGTTTGAACCCCTGGCTTGCTTCCTGGATTCCTCTACTGCTTGATTACCTGTGCTTGACCCTCGGCCTGTCTACTGGTCCTTCCGTGAGTTACTTACCTGTGTTTGACCTCTGGCTTGCTTCCTGGATACCTCTCTGCCTGATTACCTGTGTTTGACCCTCGGCCTGCCTACTGGACTTCCTCTGAGTTGCTTACCTGTGTTTGACCCTCGGCTTGCCTTTTGGACACCTCTACTGCCTGATTACCTGTGCTTGACCCCCGGCTTGCCTACTGGACATCCTCTGAGTTACTTACCTGTGTTTGACCCCTGGCTTGCCTTCTGGACACCTCTACTGCTTGATTACCTGTGCTTGACCCCCGGCTTGCCTCCTGGACATTCTCTGAGTTACTTACCTGTGTTTGACCCCCGGCTTGCCTTTGGATACTTCTACTGCCTGGTTGCCTGTGTTTGACCCTCGGCCTGCTTACCGGACTATCCCCTGCTCAGTGTTCAGGACTTGCAGTTCTCTTATGCTCCCGAGGGTCCTCCTTCAGTATACGTGTTGGTACCTCTGCAACCTCTACCTGATCACAACCCTGCCAGGTGTCTACTCCCAGTGCAGCTTCAGCCTCTCCTGGTCTACGACGCTACTGCACACCACCTGCTACACTCCTGCTGGCAACCCGTGCATCTTTGAGCCCGGTGTCCTCTGTACCCACTCCAGAGGCATCGTGCGCTTAGTCGCAAGGGGAGCAGCTCTCAGCATATCGGCCCGGGTGAGTACCTCTGACACTCTGTGACATCAGCCGACAGCCCGCTGTCTGCTGAAAACGGGTCACAGGAGTGCTAAAGAAATCGTTCAAGTCTAAACAGAAAGTTATTTCTGCTAAGGAAGCTATATAAGATGAGACTAGAAGAAGGCCAGTAAATGTGTGACCACATGAAAGCTATGCTAGAAATCATAGAGCAGCTACGCGCCATTGGAGAGGACATCAAAAATAACCATATTGTTGCCTTGCTCCTCTGCAGCATTATAGAGACTTATACTGCTCTTATTAACGCTTTCGAAACCAGACCCAAGCAGGAGCTGACACTGGAATATGGCAAAGGCAAATGAATCGATGAATATGACAGAAGGAAAGAAAATGCGCACCATGGTGACAAAGCTCTTAAGATGTACAAAGGCACAAAGCACAACAAAGAAAGCACAGCCTTTTTTCGCTGTAAAAGGAGCGTAAGCTAGAGCTATCCACAAAAGAAAGAGTCAAAGCTTTTACAAAAGAAACTGAAGACACATCATGGAGTGCCACCCATCAGTGAAAAGTATGCATGCTCAGAATCAAGCAGAAGAGCAGCACTGATTATTGAACTTCATTTTTCTTGGCTCATCGTACGTGTTGTACGTCACTGCGTTCTTGACGTTCTGGATTTCCGACCAACTTTGTGTGACCGTGTGTATGCAAGACAAGTTTGAGCCAACATCCGTCGGAAAAAAAAAAACATGGGTTTTTGTTGTCGGAATGTCCGATCGTGTGTAGGCGGCATAAGGATTACAGAATCCTACACCCAAAAACTGACAAAGTGACAATAAGCCGTAGTGTTTATTTTGATGAAAGCCCATCATCAGAAGCATCAATCCCTGAAAGTTGTGAAATGAATATACCCAGAAAACCAGAAGAAAAGGGTTGACTGAAGAAAACCTGTGCAGGGGTCAGAACAAGAGGTGGAACTCAGTGCCTAAACCAAGTTCCCCACCAGATCCTGCTAAACTACCTGAAGTCAGAAGATCCACTCGGACTACAAAGGGGATACCAACCCGCAAGCTGCCATACACTGCCAAAACACACAGCATACTTGAACCAACATCCTGGGAAGACATGGAAAAACTGCCAAAACGTGAAGCCAATAAATGGAGAAAGGCAGCAGAAGAATTAAAGTCACTTCAAGAAAATAACTCACAGAGCTCCCTCCTAACCGCAAAACTATAGGAAGTAAGTGGACTTTCAATGTAAAGTCAGACACAGAAGGGAATATCCACAAATACCAAGCCAGACTGGTTGCCAAGGGTTACTCCCAGAAATTCGGTGAAGATTACAATGAAACATTTGCTCCTGTCATAAAACACTCCACCATCAGAGCGCTTTTTAGCATTGCAGCCAGGAAGGGCATGCAAGTCAAACACCTAGACGTTAAAACTGCTTTCCTATATGGAGACATTAAGGAAGATCTCTACATGGAGCAACCACCAGAGGTTAAGCAAGGAGATAACATTGTGTGTAATTTTCAGAAGAGCATCTATGGTCTTAAGCAATCTGCAATAGTGGAATGAGAAAGTAAAAAAAGTACTTACCAGAGAGGGATTCCCAAGAAGTAAAGTAGATCCCTGTCTCTACTCCAAGAATCAAGAAGACATAACAAAACATAGCCTGTTTTGAACAAGAAGGGGATTACAATCAGATAGTTCACAAGCTGAAAGAAATGTTTAAAATTAAAGAGCTTGGGAACATTGGCTACTATCTGGGAATCAAAATAGAGGGAGAATAAGATGGAAGTTATCTTCTCAACCAATCTCAGAAAATCTCTGAAATCTTGGAACAATTCCATATGCAAGATGCAAAGAAAAAACTCCTATGGAACCAAAAGAGCAATGAAGCAGAAAACTTGCTACCCAACAATGACACGTATCGCAGAGTAAGCTGCTATATGTTGCCACTGTGACAAGACCAGACATAGCCGCAGCAGTGGGCCTGCTATGCAGGAAAGTCTCAGCTCCCTGTCAGTGTGACTGGAACGCAGTACAATCAGTGATACAATACCTCAAAGGAACAATTCAGATGAAGTTATGGTTACGGTCAACATTAAATCCAAAACTGGTCAAATATGTGAATGCTGATTGGGCCGGGGACTGTGTTAGGATTATTCTTCTCTTGCGATCAGTCAAACTCCAGATTTATTGAGAAGTAGACAATTTATTTCAGATGTGTCACACAAAAGGATGATGCTTACAAGCCAAAAGATGCAGTAAGAATCACACAAAGATGTAGAACCCCCCTCCTAATATCTACAATAATATAGCCTCAACACTTCTATTGGCTGAGGAAACACAGATAGCGTGCCTGGTACAAAATGGTACTTTATTTGGCTAATTAGTGTTTCCTGTACAGTCTTGTTCTACCATATATGGTTAAGCCTAATCATCCTACAACTTACTATGGAGTTAGTTAAAGCAAAACAATACAGCAAGTTAATACAACAACGTGCTCAGAAGTCATCTTAAAAATCTGTCTCAGGGTTATTGTTTTTCTAATAGTTTTTCTAATAGTCACACAATAAACATTTAAAACTTTTCTAACAGACTGCACAGACCGCATATCCACAAGTGGATTCATCTTCCAGTATGGGATAGGAACCATAAGTTGGTCTAGTCAAAAGCAAACAACTGTCGCTCTATCTTCAACTGAAGCAGATTACATTGCAGCAGCATACGCGTGTCAAGAAGCGACATAGATTTGTCAACTTTTTGTGGACATTGGGATAGACATGTCAAAACCAATTCCCATTTTTTAAAGACAACCAGGGACATATAAAGCTTGGGCAATCAGAAAGGGTCAATCCTAGGACCAAACACATCGATGTCAAGTATCACCTACTGAGGGACAATCAAGAAAAAAGTGTTATTGACATTTAATTAATACTACCAGTCAGAGAAGATGACTGCTGATGCACTCACCAAGGAACATCATAGTTATTTCCAGAAGAAGTTGAATATAATTTGACAACGCTCATGCTGTTGAGAAGGGGTGTTGAAAAATAACAGCAGCATGTAATGTAAAGTTGTTAAAAAACTGACAATACTGTATACATTATACCTATCTATGCAGCAGGTGGCGTTCTAGTATTATAGTGTATAGTTCATGTATTCTATGATATAACATGATGTATTGTCTATCTCAGTGCATGTAATATATTTCTCCATAAAAGTAAAGCCGTTTGCTGTATCCGAGAAGATTCCAGCATTTAATTGCAATATTCTGCACAATACTTGTGTGGTTTAGCCAGTCATCTTCTGCAAATTAGATCCTTGTGGTCCAAGTAACCTGGGCTGTGGCAGGGCCGTATCCTTTGCTTACACATGGGGGTTGATTTACTAAAACTAGAGTGAAAAATCTGGTGCAGCTCTGCATAGAAACCAATCAGCTTCCAGGTTTTATTATCAAAGTTTGATTGAACAAGCTGAAGTTAGAAGCTTATTGGCTACCATGTACAGCACCACTGGTTTTAGTAAATCAAACCCACTGTGTGCTAAAAGCTGTCCCTCTTTATCATATCAGAAAGTTGGGAGGTATTGTTTTTTTTGTGTACGCATTTACAAATGCTATCATTCGTTAGATAGGACCAAAAACATTATAGAAATCACATTTTAATTTTCTTTCAATACGTTTGTTTTGAGCATTGGATCAAACAGAGCAAACAAATTTTTTTGTACGTAGAGTTACAAGTTAGTTACAACAATGGTGATACAGCTGAACAAGGTTGACCTGTAGAGGTTACTTACATGCCACAATGACAATAACAAGGGTCAAGACATACAGAACATTTCAGTGAACATTTCTTATACCAACTACAGCAGGTAAGGTAACCATCCTAGTCTAGATGTAGTAGGCGTGGAGTATCTCTTTGCTTGGTAATAAAGATGAATAATAAAAATTAATGAACATAACCTGTATGGTAGAAGGGCTATATTAGAAATGCTGCTGTAAAACTGATCCTTGATCTTGCAGGTAAGATCAATTACTGAAATGCAGTACAAAATAGATTTTCACAAGGGAAGAAAGAAAGGAGAGAAGAAGGAAAAATAAGAAAGGAAGCAGATCAGCTATTCTTCCATGAGCTCTCTACATCTTTTGAAGTGTACCTTTTCATCCAGGAATACCTATATAGGTCGCCCAGGGATCCCATGTAGAATCAAACCTGTCAGTCAGGGAGCTAACCATGTTCTCCTGGGCCATTATCCAGGAAATTTTCCTTTTGGCTGCCGAAAAAAATACCTTTGGTTATTTCCATGTTCCTTGCTATGGTCAATTTAGCACCTAAAAATATAAAAAAGTCCCTTGTAGCTCTATTGGTGTCGGGTAAATAGGAATTGAGCAGGGCTATAGAGGGGTTCTTGGGGATCTGATATCCTGTTACCTTGCGGATCATGTGGGAAATTATGTTCCGAAATCCTCTAAGCTTCAGGCATTTCCACCAGATGTGGAGCATTGATCCTGGTGATGCACAATCTCTAAAGCAGAGAGGTGAGATGGAAGGGAACATTTTCGCTAATCTGGTTGGGACTAGGTACCATCTGGTAATCACTTTCAGGTTCGCCTCAATTAGAGCGATATTGCGCATGCCTCTATAGGCTCAGAAAATGTTTATGTGCCAAGTTTTGGTGTTCCAGCCGAACTGGATTTCGTTATCCCATGCAAACATGTAAGGTAGCTTGGTGCTATCTGAGGCCAGTGACAGGTAAACAGCAGAAATACCCCCCTCTGCTCTGTGGCTTGGCCACACCATTGTTCATAAACCGTTAATCTTGGGGGTTCTGTTTTTTTCTTCCATAGGGAGTTTAAGAAGTGGGAGATTTGTAAAAATCTATACCGCTCCGATTCTGGCATTTCCAGTTTATTTTTGCAATAGCTTAGTGAGAGCGGACCCGGGGAGTTAGAAAATGGCCAATGCGGTATAACCCCTTAGCCAACCACCAGCGGAAGGCCTTTATGTTCATTCCTGGAGTAAATTTGGGATTATTAAAAATATGTGCTAGCGGTTGCATATCCGAAGTTAGGGAGGGGAGGTTTTTCAGGCTATCCCAAAGGGCTATCGAGTTAGATAGTACAGGAGACATGATTGGTGGGCTATCTCTCGGAGGGCACCATAGAAGAAAGTCCAACCTGTGAGTCGGGACTGCTTGCCGCTCTATGTGTACCCAATCAGGTTTCTCCAGGCATGTGTAGATGACTGATAGTTGTGTCAAGCGTGCCGCTCGGTAGTACCAAAGTAGGTTAGGGACCCCCAACCCTCCCTGTGTTCTTGGTCTAAATAGAGTTCTCTTCGAGAGACGGTGACTGAGGTTCCCCATATAAATTTCACAATTTTGCCTTGGAATTTTCATAGGTGGTCTGTTCTCAGGGGAATCGAGAGGGATCTGAAAAGATATAGAAGTTTGGGAAGGAGCGTCATCTTGATCATGAATTGAGTCCTGGCTAGGGAGGATAAATGCGGAGAGCCCAACCTTTGAGCTCCACTTCAAGCTTGTTATACAGCGGGGGAAAGATAACCTAATAAAGTTGTTCGACTTTTGGGGAGAGTTCTACTCTCAGGTATCGAATGGTAGAGTCACTTCATTCAAATTGGAAGAAGTTTTTAAGGTTCTGTGCAATTTGGTGTGGGATTGTTATATTTAAAATTTGGGACTTAGAGAAGTTGACCCATAACCTGAGGCCTTAGTAAAGTCCTCCAGCAATTTGCAGATGTTTGGGAGTGAGATTGTTGGTGAAAGTAATAGATCGTCTTCCAACAGGTCGCATTTATGCCTCTGCTGTCCGCAGTCACCCCCCCCCCCCCCCTCAAATATCAGGATGGGTACTAATACAGTGCCTTGTAAAAGTATTCACCCCCTGGCTTTTTACCTATTTTGTTACATTACAGCCATTCAATGTTTTTATAATCTGAATTATATGTGATGGATAAGAAAACAATAGTTTAAGTTGGTGAAATAAAATTAGAAAAATATATACATAAAACTATTTTTCCAAAATAAAAAAATGATAATTGGCATGTGTGTATGTATTCACCCCCTTTGTTATGAAGCCCATAAAAAGCTCTGGTGCAACCAATTACCTTCAGAAGTCACATAATTTGAGAAATGATGTCCACCTGTGTGTAATCTAAGTGTCACATGATCTGTCATTACATATACACACCTTTTTGAAAGGCCCCAGAGGCTGCAACAGCTAAGCAAGAGGCACCACTAACTGAACACTGCCATGAACCTCTCCAAACAAGTAAGGGACAATGTTGTTGAGAAGTACAAGTCAGGGTTAGGTTATAAAAAAGATATCCAAATCTTTAACGATCCCTAGGAGCACCATCAAATCTATCATAACAAAATGGAAAGAACATGGCACAACAGCAAACCTGCCAAGAGACGGACGCACACAAAAACTCACAGACCGGGCAAGGAGGGCATTAATCAGAGAGGCAGCACAGGTCAAGCAAAAGAAGCAAACCCTCTCAGCTATCCTTCCCAGCCCATTTTGAGTGTAGTATTGATATAATGTCTATCGCCTAGACATGTGCGATTAGTTTTGTATGAATTCGTAATTCGTGCGAATTTTTCGAAATTCGTACGAATTTACGAATCTGTAGTACGATTTTTTTCGAATACGAATTCCGTACGGAATACGAAATTCCGTTTACGAATTTCGTCGCCAAATTTATTCGAAGGAAGAAGAAGATGGAAGAAGATGCCGGAAGGAGAAGATGAAGAAACCGAAGGATGAAGAAAGAAGAAAGAAGATTTTAATAAAGGAATTGTCAAAGACCGTCTCCTGTCTTTTTTTACAATTTTTTACACTTTTTTGGTGAAATGGTAGGGGTACTTTTGTACCCCCTTACCATTTCACACAGGGGGGGGCCGGGATCTGGGGTCCCCTTGTTAAAGGGGGCTTCCAGATTCCGATAAGCCCCCCGCCCGCAGACCCCCACAACCACCGGCCAGGGTTGTGGGGATGAGGCCCTTGTCCTCATAAACATGGGGACAAGGTGCTTTGGGGGTCTCAGACCCCCAAAGCACCCTCCCAATGTTGAGGGCATGTGGCCTGGTATGGTTCAGGCGGGAGGGGGGACCACCCTCGTCCCCCCTCTTTTCCTGCGGCCTGCCAGGTTGCGTGCTCGGATAAAGGGTCTGGTATGGATTTTGAGGGGGACCCCACGCCA